>CM060471.1:8232847-8842847 GCA_030544235.1 Lepturacanthus savala
GAGTCATCACACCGTTGGTGTGTGATCTACATTGTAAACTACAGCCGTGGGTGTTTCGATGTGCCGTCAGTTGCAGTCCGCTGACAAAAGAAGGTCTTGTGTCTCTGAGAAAATGAGACCGTTGCTGGTGTCATATTTGTCAATGAGAGCACAGAAAGTCGATGAATTTGCAACAATGATGGAAACAAATCACTAGGAGTTTTTCATCCTCTCACAGAGACTATTGATCAAATTTCACAGCAGCAGTGTGATGTAAGAGCCTGCAGCACAAAGCCTCTGTTATTGACTCATCTCTATGTAGCAACAGAATACCAATAAGCTTCTATTTAACTCTTCAGGTTCAAAAAAGTTTATCCTTCATCTTGATCTACTCAGAGATTTAAACTCTGAGTATCTGGTTCCAGAACAGCTGATCATCTGAATAAGTTCAATCAACTCTAAGTACGTTTACCTTGACGCATGTGCACAAAAAGCCATCATCAATGGAGCACTGATACCATGAGAAACCATGGCAACGGACATGACTGCATTTTACCGCAATAGTACTAGTGGTATTAATGCAGCCTAATGCAGTACCAACACATACTGACATACATATTAACTGTAACATTGATGCAGCAGCAAAGGAGAGAGAGGCAACATGGGAGGAAACTGCTATAAGTTTGAATGGACTATTCTACTGAGCAGCAAGTTTATATATATATATATATATATATATATATATATATATTAGGGATGTCCTGATCCAGCTTTTTGCACTTCCGATCCGATACCGATATTGTATTTGCCCTTCCGAGCCGATACTGGTGGCCGATACCAGCCGAGCACTCGGGGGTGGACAAGCTAAAAAATGTAATGGAGGTCTGGAGTGTTTTTCATAAAGTTTTTTCAAAGTGGGATTTTTCGACAGAATAAAGACATCTAAATAAACGTTTTATTTGTCAAATTGAATGGATATTCAACATCCTGTTATACATCTTCTCTCTGTTTAGACATGCTGGTTTAACAGTTGTTTTTTTTTTGGTGCGTCGTTATTCCTGCATCAGGTGACACACAGTCGAGTCCAGTCACCGGAATAAAGAAAACGATGCAGTAAAGTCACATTAGTTACATTATCTGAGTGTTGGAACAATTCCAGTGTGCTCGTTTCAGTGTAATCGACGCTGTTTCAGTGTCTGTCTGTGCCATTTGGCACAGAGCGACAAGTCTGAGCGCGTCTCTGGTTGCTATGCAACACGAGGCGAGCCGAGCTGAACAAATGTGTTTCTGGTTGGCTGATGGTCACGTGGTCACGTTATCAGCATCGCTAATTCTGATTGGTTCAAACCACACGTGTTTGCTCTCACCGACCAAAATGATGTTGGCACAATGCAACGCAGAATATACGACATTTTAATAGAAAATGTGAAAACGCTCAGCCAGGAGCTGAAGAAACAACAAGAACAAAAGTTCATAAAATGACAAAATGACATTCAAGACCACAGAAGAATCAGAGACTGATGAGCAGCAGGTGGAGGGGCAGGCAGAGTCTGAGGAGTCGGAGTATGATGTATCACTCACACTAACTGACTGATATTTGGCTTGATAAATCTTTGACAGATATTGATAATCTGTTTTTTTCATCTATGCATGTCTGTAAGTGACATGCATCCGTAACTGTGCTAAAAAATTTTAAAAAAAAAAAGTTCCAGCAAGAGTTTTTAACCACTTTCACACCTGGTGATTCTCCTGGTGATTCTCCTGTGTTCTAGTTGAGCAGAATTAAACATGCTGCCTTAAGACATTTAGTTGTGTTTTTTGGAAGGTGTGGGAAATAGGGGGTGCGGGTGCACAGCTAAAAAAGTTTGGGAACCGCTGATGTAGGCGATGCCTCAGGTAAACTGGGAGATGCTAATGCTGGTGTGCTGGAAAATGCGGACCGGATTTTAGCAAAACCACAGCAAAAAAACTGGACTGGATTATCTGAATAGGTGCGCTGGAAAACCCAGCCTTTTTTTAAAGGATCGGATTTTTTTCCGTGCTGCCGCGCCGATACCGATATATATCATATTTTTGCCAATATCGGCGGCCGATCTGGTGCCGATATTGGATCGGGACAAGCCTAATATATATACTGTATATATTCACCCAGATCACACCAGTTTATAAAAAGAGGTAGCGTTTAAACAGATATTCATATAGAAATAATTAACAGGATATTCAGTCTCGGTCTGAAGATTCTCTTGCGCTGTAAAGCGTTTATAATAATTTGAGCTTCTCGATTGAGAGCAGGTTATGTTCACAGAGTCTGTTACCATGGTGACTGAGTCAGAGTTTCAGTTCCCTCTCTTTCTGGAACAGATAACTCAGTTTCCCTCATCTCAGGGTTAACTTACTCTGAGTTTTCACATAATGCACTACCTGGAATACCCCCATGAACTTCTGCAACATACCCTATGTTCTCCTGAAGTTCAGGCGTCTGGCAACACAATTACACCAAGTGCTGAGGAAACAACACTGGAATCATTTCAGTTCTTACCCAGTGCTGCTTTCTCCTTTAAAACATCTTTGAAGTTAAGGCCACAGCTGAGAGTCGGGTCCGTCCTCGTGCTGATGTTGAGGGGTAAAGCCTTCATTCCTCTGGTCCAGGCCTGTGGGTCCCAGACCGTCCATTTGACCAGGTCCTGCAGGCGCACGATCACCTTCTCAGACACTGCAATGACCTCGTCCTGGTGCAGATAAGAAGTGACAGACATGCAGCTTTAAAAACTCATCAGGGGACATTTCGGTTAGTATGTTCTCCTAAAAAGCTATTGTTGTTGTTGCACACACAAACAATAGGGAGGAGAAGATGGACATCACTCTTGTAGTAGAATTATTATTATGAATATTATAATATTATATCTTTATTTGCCTCAAGTATTTTATGGCTGGATCCTGAAAATGAAAAACTTCAAAAGTGACACTGAATTTTCTCTGCAGTAGCTAAAACAGATGGCCTTTTATTTCATCTGCAATGGCATCACAAAACAAATCATCCGCCTATCATCTATCCTCACCAACATTTTTTGACCCATTTTTGAAACCAGGCCCTATTAACATGATTGATAAATTAAAAAGAAAATAACGGGTTAAAAATGTAACGCAGTAATGCAGTTTGCATGCCAAACAGCGGACAGTAAATTTCTGTTCAAACAATAACCTGATGGAAGTGTTGGCAACAGCGCTGTTCATTGCAAACTGTGCAGAAAATAGTTTACATAGCACCAACCCTACGATATTTAGATGCAAAACATGTCACAGCGAGCACAGAAACTCTGGAACTGTTGGTAGTTCTGGTCCTGGTTCTGGTTTGAGTACAAAGAAGCAGCCCAAACCAGAACTAATGACTGGCTTCATCGGAAAGAAAATGAAGAAGTCACCATCAGAAGCACTGATGAACATCGGAGGACTACACCACTATAAGTGGTTGAAAATAAGGGTTTAGAAAACATGCTACAAATAGCAACTATAATTCATTTGCATAAATGAATTAAATGTTGTTTTGGGGGCAAATAGTGTTATCTGATAAGTTGTGATTAATTAAATACAAAATGTGTAATTAATAAGTCGTAATATATACAGATTTCACTAGCATGCTGCTCTCCCTACAGAAACAGCAGGAATTTAGCATGTCTCCCATTAGAGTGCCTGTGTCAGTACCATAAGTCAAAAAAAGAATGCTGCTTCTTAATTAATTAAAATATAATTTTTTGTCACATTACCCCCCTGAGCAAAGTTTCATCTGTGGAATCTGTGCTGCAACTGCCAACCGAATCTCTAGTTGCTAATAGCTGCACAATTATTTAAATTAAATGATGCTTTTTACCACACATACACATGTATGAACGCTGCCTTTTCCTGCTCTCTCATCGGTTTCACTCCAACGATGCTGACGGACCCAATTACTGAATCAGCTTTAATTTTTAATGGAACATATTTGATATCAAGTGACCTTGTTACATTATGTATCTGAAGTCTGGCTGCATCACTATTATTCAGGGCCTTGATCATTCTGAGCGTCTGCACTGCTTTATCAAATAAATACATGATTTATTACCAGAGCCAGCCAGAGGGCAAGAAGCCTGGTTGGTATTCAGATAGTGAACATGTGTGTGTGTGTGTGTGTGTGTGTGTGTGTGTGTGTGTGTGTGTGTGTGTGTGTGTGTGTGTGTGTGTGTGTATGTGTATGTGTATGTGTGTGTGTGTGTGTGTGTGTACTTAGACAAAGTTTAGTAGTATCTAATAGAGGTACGTTTAGTAGAGTTGCAACAATTAGTCTATTAGTTGCCAACTATTAATTAATCTCTAACTATTTTGACAAGTGATTTGATTTTAAAAGGAAAATGTTCAAATTCTCTGGTTCCAACTTCTCTTCTCTGATTATTTTCTGGATTCTTTAGTCTTCTACAATAATTAACTGATGATAAACTGATAAACTGACTTTGGGTTGTTGACTGTTGGTCTGGACAAAATAAGACATTTTAGGCTGAACCTTCAGCTTTTCCAAAAAGTGATTGACATTTTATATCAATTTATGAACCAAACAACTAAATGATTAATCATTCAATAGATTAATCCACTATCAGAATAGTTGCTAGTATATGTTTAGTCAGTTAGTTCTGTGGGATATTTCTTGTTCAGATGTTTTGGTCTTTGTTGTCTCTGTTATCAGATCTGTTATGGGTCAGAATTCCTTGAAATATTTTTTTGGTTTGATTTATTTGATGAAAGATACAAATACATCAGTGAAACTATTATATTAGACATTATCGGGGCAGCAGTCACCTTTAAGTCCTGGATAAAGTTCAGGACTTGTTGTTATCATGGTTCCTGATGGGCCATTTGTCAAATCTCCACACATTATGACAACAGATGCTCAGGTGGCGACTTACATCAGAAAAGTGAAAGTCACTGAGACTTCACCTCCTTTCTTGTTTGTATTCAGCTCCAGAGTGAAGCCTGAGCAGAGACATCACCTGGGTGTTAAAAACTGTGAAGTGCTCATTATTTTATGAAGAGTGAGATTATAAAAATGTTTGAGTGAGTCAACTATGACCCCAGAAACTGAGAGAAAGTACAATTACTATCAGTGTGAATCACTGCCCACAGCTCTGATTGTTAAATGCTTCTCAAAGAGCTCTGGTGTAATTTGGTGCAATTTGGACAAATGACGGCATTACAAAATTATATTTACATTTCACCTTTTTTTCTCCTGTGGATCCAGACATCTGTCCATATAAGCCACACCCACTCGTATATTCATTTTACCCAATTTTTTATTTCGTTTGAATTCTTTATCTACAAAGTTTTGAGCAATCTTCAGCAAATTTGAAAGAGAACATCTCTCGACAAACCTTTTAGATTTTTAATATTTCGGACAGCAGTTTTGCTGCAGTTGACTTATATATATTGCTTAAATGCTGTAGGTACAGCTTATATTACAAAAAGGTCATATCTCTTGAACACTGTGCTATTGCAACTTCATTTGGTGAACATGAGTAGATGTGATGTCTGAGTAACATCACAAATCTGGTTGCATTTGGCCAATAGTTGATGCTGTAGTAGCATCACATAACTCTAAAGGATGTCATCTTTGCCTATGATTGTTCTTAGCATATCTTGAGAACCTCTCGTCAGATCAACCTCACACTTGGCAGGCGTATGGCTGAAGACCAATGGGAGCACAGTGTCCAGTATGAAGTCGATTGGATGAGTGGAGAGAAAGAGAGAGAGAGCTTTAAACAAGCAATCAAACAGGCTCTGCACTAGTCTATTAAACACAGAGACAGAAGAATGGCCATACAAACAGCCACAGTATAGGTAGTTGTGGAGAAAATAAAAAACAATAAATAATAATTAATAACCCTCCAGCACCCATGTAGAAAAGTTCATTGTACTTCATCAGCTGCTTCAAATAGCTTGGACCCTGAGGATCCTTCACACTGCTGACAACATGTAGACTGACGTCATCTCACATGTGACTCAGGTCGACTTCCAGTCACACGGATTCTCTGATTGGCCAAGTCCAAATATTAAGCACAAAGGTCACGGTTTATGTTCCAAAAACTGCGGTTGTGGAACCTTTTGTTTCTTTTTTCAGAGGAACTACCAAATTAAACTGAAAATAAGGCTCATTACACAACAAGTGAAACTTAACGAAGTTACTGCATCAAAGTGTGTTAAGATATTTTGCTTCACTCGATCATCTTTTTCACAGCAGTCATATTGACATGAAATAGTGACTAAACAGAGGTGTCACCATGACACTAATGAATGTTCTGTTCCTGTTAGTACAGCAGAGACTTTCTGCTGAGCAGCAACAGCTTGACCTTAATGAGAATCACTGGAAACACTTGTGTTCACCTAATGTTAATGTCAACATGTACGACAGAACAGTACGACACATCCAAGTACAAAAAACGTTTTAGATGTAAGCTTTGTGTAGAGTAAAGCTGGTTAATTGGAGACAAATCAGCAACTGAGTCAAACTCCAGCTGAATGAGCCTCTAGGCCCTTTTCCACACTAACCTGTGAAAACACAGTTGTAATTTATAAGTTTCTGTTGCATTGTTTGCAGTGATTCCTGGATCAGAGTAACAACTCATCATATTATTTACACCTGTGCTGACAAGTCAGAAAAGCTGCTGTGAAAAAAGGAGAGTGAAGCTAATTCCATCCATCCATACAATATAGTATGAACAATAAGGACTGTTGGTCTGGACAAAAAAAAGACATTTTCAGTTAAATCTTCAGCTTTGAGCTGACATTTTACAGCATTTAATGGACTAATCAATTAATCATTTCAATAATCGATTGATTCACTTCCTGTCAAAATTGTTATTAATTGCAGCCCTAATGTTTTTATATAATTCTAAATGTACATACACTGACCAGGAAAATAGAAACCTGAGTAACATTATGAAACCTATTATGTACTATTTGTGTCAGAGAAGAAGCTCTGACTCTACTTTGTGGTCACTTTTGATGCCTCTGATGTTATGAATAGCATCTTTTATTCCCTCTGTTATTTTCTAGTGAAATACTCTATGGATTGAAGGAATCAGGCATATGTTCATGTTCATGGTCGGGCTTCATCAATAAGTATTGGTTCGGATTCTGAACAGGCAAAGGAATTAAAGCCACTCGTCTGTCACTGTTTCAAATACGAACATTGTGTTTCAGAAAAAACAAGGAACTGAAAACATGATGTGAAACGTAATCTGATGACATTTTAATGACATGAAAAACACATAGTAAGTAAATGTTTAGTCTGCAACAATAGTTTTACTGGTTCTAATGACAATAAAGTAAAGGTGTTTTAATAAGTTATTGTGTAAAACCTTAATCTTTGCATTTGATATTTGGTAAAAAACATCGTGTTGAAAACAACCTGTATGTAGAATACAGCTGCTCAGATCATTAATTAAGTTTTAAGTCATATTTTGTGCAATAATGACAAACAGTTATCACTTCCATATTCTCAAATATGAGACTTTGCTTCTTTTCCATGTCCGTCATTATATTAAACTAAATATCTTTTGGTTTTGGTCTGAACTCAACAAACTAAGGAATCAAGGAATTCAAAAAAGGACATTTTTTCACAGTTTTATTATGTTTTATGTCTCCACCATTTATCAATCTCTGCTCAATTTAACTAATAACAAGATGATGTTTTCAAACTACTCTTTTTTGTTGTTCTTGTCATATGATTTATATTCAATTATATCTATTCTTTTATTATCTTTGTTATTTCTTTTCTTATATGCTATTGTCTCTTTTTTTAGGATTCAGTCTGTTTTTGTCATGTTTTGTGTGTTTTATTTAGTATCATGATTTAATTTTGTGATGCACTATAGCAATGTGAGCCTCTTTGTTAGCCTCTGTGTAGTCATTATGTTTAAGTATTTTCATGTATTTTAGGACTCCAGGAAGACTCGCTATCACTACTGTGATATCTAATGGGATCTAATTAAACAACAAAATGAATTAATTAAATAAAGAAAATAAGATACATCTTAGAAATAATCATTATTGCAACTAAGTTTAACCTGTAATATCGGGCAGAAAAATCCCAATTAAATGATTGTTCAGCTATCAGAACATAATGTGCCGACTGCAGGGAGACAGAACATGTTTGAAGCGTGACTGTGACTCATCGGAGGATTTCAGGTCACAGATGTGGTTAACTACAGAAAACTAAGTGAATCCTGACCTTTAAAGTGGTTTCAGTTTTGCTGCTTACAGCTGCACCTCTTCTCACTGCAGCCAAAACCATCACACTTTGCATTTAAAAAAAACAAATCAGCTTGCTGGGTATGCCATAATATTGCCTTTATATTAATATTTATAGCAGAGGGAGCCTTGTGAAATTTATCTGGCCACTGCAGCATGGTGACCTTCAGAAACGACAGCGGCCACAACCGCTATAGACTATTAATCACTTCTGAATGAAGTAAAGCATGTTTCTAATTAGCCGCTTGCTGCAAAATACAGAATCTAACCCAAAACAGATACTGATGGTCATACACTACTCACAATAAGTCAGGGATATTGTTATTTACATATTCATGACAGACTGTACACAGTGACACCATTACGTGGTAAACACAAGATGAGATGTGTCTATCAACCTAATAAAATTACCTGAAACAAACACCATGTGTATGAAATCCACTCACAATATCCCTAACTTAGACTTTTCTGCTTGCTGCTGCCGATCACTGATGTCATTTCTTAGTTATTTTCCACTGCACGTTAACTGTAATTGTTATTTTTTATGTTTTTAATTTTAATTAATCAACTCCTTTTAGGTTGTTTTTTGTTTTTAATTTCAATCTCTTGATTTTTAATCTTATTATTTTTTATTAATTTAATATTTTCCCTCTTTTCATCAAATGTTTTTAAATTGTATCTTGATGCTTTTAATGTTAAATGTAAAGCACTTTGTATTACCTTGTTGTTAGAATGTGAGATAATACAAATAAACCTGCCTTGCCTTATTGTGAGTAGTGTGTATAAGTGTGTTGAATTTACTTTATATTAGATTAGATTCAACTTTATTGTCATTACATATTTAGTTCAACGAGCAGCAAAGTGCTAGATATATAGTATTTACACTATGATGTAATATAGTATAGTGTAATTGAGAATAGCATTTCTAGCTTGCAAAAGCTGAAGATTCACTGAGCGTCGAGATGCACACCGCCATCTTGCATACTGCATAGAATGTTGTGACTTGTATGTCGAGCTCTTGATGTGGTTTTTCCTTTTTTGTTCAATGACACTAACATTCAATGCAAGCGTCAAATTAGAGAAAATAGCTTCATGCTGTGACAATATCTGAGTTTGGTTTCGAAAAGCTGATGATTTAACGTGGCAGCTCACACCTCAGCCTCAAACCTGTTGGCTTCACCTGTCATTTCCTGCACCACACACGCACACACACACACACACACACACACACACACACAATCATCTAGATATTTATTGTGCATGTTACAGCTCAAAAAATAAAGAGGATGTCAGATTTATGTGAAATCTGCAGCACTGATCTGCCAGGAAAACATGACCAGACAGAATCAGCAAGAACAGTTTGGAAAGAACAAATATCATATTACGTCAACTTCAAACTAAACTAATATCAAGACATTATGATTTTGGCTGTGTACTTTAAAGGCCCACAGAGGGAAGAGTTCCAGTAAGCATCAGGTCCATACAGGGTCAGATTAAACGAAAATATGCAGCTTATTTTATCGGCTCATTGTGTCACAACAGTCAGAAACGGGAACAGATCGCTGCATGTGATATGAATCACAAATCTCTCCTATGTGAGTCAGTTTTCCATCAAAGCTTCAGGGCCTTTCTCACCAACATAAGAGTTCCAGTTATCTGGCAGATGAGACTTTTAACAGCAAGTTGGCACAAACGGCTTCAACATTTCACAGAAAATGGAGCTTAACTTTGTTAAATCAACGATAAAATGTGAAATGTAATTTTTTGTATTATTTTTGTTGTTTTATTAGTTTTTCGATTATACAAAATACAATTAAAAAAAAAAGTCTGATATATTTTATCACTCATCACTTATTGTGTAACCATGGTAACCTGTGACAAGCTTCATTCTTAACAAATTTTAAAAATATATATTGTTTATCAAAGTCAAGTCTTAAAATCTTAAAGCATTACTGCCTATGTCTTAGTCACAGTTCACCATTATCTGTTATGTGGTTGTTATCACTACTGCATTGCATTGTGGGATATTGCTATGCTGATGTAGTATCCAGTCTTGCATACTGTAATATTTCACGTACTACGGTTTCAAACTCCTTCATCATAATCATTAAAATAACAGCCTAAGTCATTTATCAAATGCACAGAATATTATATTCATTAATCATTTTAATCATAAAGACCTTGACAGTGCAAGTCACTTATGTAACATTAAAGAATAAAATGATTCAGGCCAATTTTTGAACATTCTAGTGTAACTTTAGTCAACTTTAAACCTGGTTTAAACTGTCCTTTCATTCCATAGAGAAAACACAAAACTTACATCACCTGGAGTTAAATTAAACTAATGTCAGGTAAATCAAATTGATCAGGAGGCAGTTCCGTTTTTCATCACTTTTCCAGGTCTCCTTTGTCTGTTTTTTATTTACCACAACTCATTACCAACATCCAGTTTTCACACCTTTTTGAAACCTGAGATGTGGCAAACTTTTAATGAAGTGATGACACATGTTTAATGGACTGAAGATCCTGGAACTTCCTTCATTTCTGTATATTTGGATACATATTTATTGATATGCCTTGCACCTTATATTAAATTATTATTAAAGTTTGAAATTTAGAATAAATCACTATAAAACATATTCTATAGTCTATAGCCTTTATTATTCACCAGTAGAAATTGATTCAAGAATCATGTTCAGATCTTCTTCTGCACCATAGAAGCTTCCTGAAGCAGCCGCCTTGTTAAATTGTCTAAGTCAAAAGTAATTTATCCTGACTTGGACAAAAAAAACCTTGAATTAGACAAAAATAAAATGGTTTAAATAAAAAATAAGAAATAAAACTAAATAGTATGATCTATTAAATTAGGGATTAAGGTTTTACCAGCATCATCAAGAGATGATTTAGGCCAAAACCCCACTTTCGTCAAAAAATGACTTTAGGCCAATATTTTAATAGGGTGATGTTATACTGGCAGAGAGCGCTCGGTGTGCTCACCTCGCCCTGAGTATCACTCCGCCCCTGCGGGGTGTCCTCCGGCAGAAAGTAAAGTTTAGAGCTGGACAGCAGCTGTTTTCTGGTTCTTTCCTCCCACAGCAGCTGCAGCTCGGCGACGCAGAGCGGTTCTCCCGGTTCACAGCGGACCAGGAAGAAGTCTCCCAGCGACAGAAGTCTCCTGTTCCCGGCCACGGTAAACCGGAACGCCTTATAGAAGACGTACGGTCCATGTAAACCACAGGGGGAACCGACCCACTGCCGGAACAACAGAAACAGTCAAAACCACAATATTCCGGCGGCCGTTAGTATATTATCATTTAGCTGAGTCGGTAGAGCATGGGGTTGTGGTGTCGGAGTCTAGGGTTCGAAACCAGCCCCACTCCGAAACATACAGATTACTAATTTCTTCACTTTATGAACACTGACAACACTTATTGAATAACTTCAGTATATTCTAGAGTATTGTTATTATAAAAATGGTTGTAATGAATTATTAAATGCTAAGAAGAACCTACCGTCAGTGCGTCTGGCTCCATCTCGTCTCTGCAAACTGATCAAACTCACATCATATTTCTGTAAACATGAAGCTTGAAGGTTTCTCTCTTCGGTCCTGGAAGACAGAGACCCGAGACCCTGAAGCGTTTCTTCAGAATGAAGAGGAAACAGCTGTGACATTCAGCCGCGAACACGCACCAACATCACAGCCAATATCTTTCCTTTTTGTTGCCGCTGCGCTCACTCACTTTATTTAGATTTCACATCCGCTGGAATCTTTTTAAAACCAGAAAGCGTCGCAGTGCGACCCGCAGCTTCCCGCATTATAGAAGCTGAGTCCTTAGAAATAAAAAGACGCCGCTGTAGGAGCGCAGCCTGATGTCAAGCGACTTATTACACTAATATTACAGGAGTTTACATGTTGAACTGTTCACATGAAAGAGCTGAATTTGACCCTTTATGTTAATATTATTTTATGGATGTGACAGGACCTGTGGCAACGAGAGTGTGTGTGTGTGTGTGTGTGTGTGTGTGTGTGTGTGTGTGTGTGTGTGTGTGTGTGTGTGAGAGAGAGAGAGAGAGAGAGAGAGAGAGAGAGCATGTAAAATCACACATTACATGATTATATGTTGTTATTGACCATTTAATTGTTATTTTTTATTAAATATTTTATTTTATTTGATAAGTCTTGTTTTTATATTATCATTGAATTTTAATATGACTATTTTTGACGCTTTGGGATGAATGTTCATCTAGCCTTTATGGCAATAAAGTTTATTGAATTATAAAAAAAATAGGCCCGTGGATGTCGTTATAATAATACATCAGTGGAGTATTATTATAAGTAGTAGAAACACCATGAATTTGCAATAGTTTTTGAAATAAATGTAAAAGATGATTTATATTTAATTATTTTTTTATTTACCACACATAAGAAATACAGATAATGAAATAATAATTTAATAATAATAATAATAAAAATAATAATCATTTAAGAAGAACCAACAAAAAATAAACAAGCACCTAAACAAATCACTGGATAGACTATATATATATATATATATATATATATATATATATATATATATATATATAGGAAAAACTGGGGAATAAATTATAACATGTATATACATGCATGTCAAAAATGAATACATCAAGAATAACATGTAGTGACAATTAAAGTTTTAAGACATCAACATCTTTAGTTTGGTTCTGTATTAGTACAGCCTTAAGGTGTAATATTATTTGCTGCTTGAGAATGGAAAAGACCTTTTTGAAAGATGGGGCAAATATTAAAAAAGGCACCTTCAGTGTACTTTCACCACTGAAGAGCAAAAAGAACAATACAGATTGACAAAACTATGATTCAGTTGTCAATAAAGTTTTTACTTTGCTACTGGGTTTTATGGGAAGTTGAAGCACACTGGAACTTGAACTGAAACAATGAGGTAAAGGTGTTAATGGTGATAATCTTCCTGCTTCCTGTAAATATAATGTTACTACTCTGAAAAAAATGATATTACTTAATTATATTATGTCAAGTGGTTTCATGAAATTAATTTATCTAACTCTATCTAGCTAGATCTATTTTTAGGTCGATTGTACTTATTGTACACATTTTTTTCAGTACTTGCAGAATAATTATTTTGAATAGAATTCCCTTTAATTTTCCAAGATTTCTATTTAAATACATTAAGATGGAATCACTTATACTTTTTATTTTTGGTTCTAAAATTAATTGTGATTCAGTCAATGTAATAATTTAACTAATATATAAGTTAAATTATTTTTTCTGTATCTTAACCTTAAATAAATTAAATATTCAAACAATCAATCAAATCAAATATTTCACTTTTTCACTTTTCAAATTGTACATACTTTTTTCTAATTACTTTTGAGATAAATTGGCTTGGTTTAAGGAAGGGCAGTCCATGTTAAAATGGATTAAAAAGCATAAGAATGACTCAATAACACATTAAAATGGATTTAATAAAGCAGAATATAACATTTACAAGGGGTCAGAATCTGTTTTCATTGCATTAATCTCAGTCTGCTGTAAAGCAGCTGTTTTAACCTCCACAAACTAAACCTCTGAACAGTTCTGTCCTGTATTTCCATTTCATCATTTTTTCTTTCTAGGACATCGTCACCTGCAGCCTGATCCCATCATGTCTGCTCCTCTCCTTCACGCAGCCCAGATTCTTTTTTGAGTTTTGCAGCAGAAGCTTTAATGTAAACTTTGACCTTTTGTCATGACACGATTTTCCTATACATAGTCTACATCCCTCTCATATGTCACCACAGCCAGGATACAGATATAGATCATATAGCACGAGCAGTAAACTCATTCACTACACTCCTCCCTACACTGATGTTCTGCAGTGGTGAATGATTTATACAGAAACTCATGCAATCTCTCAGTCATTATGTAAGCATCCAATTACTGTAATAATGCCTGAGAGGAGGAGGAATGAAGATAAATTAAGACAGAGGCAATGAAGAAAGATAAACAGTTTAAATGGAGCCTGTGACTCAGGCTCAAGTGAAAAAATGGATAAAACATGCAAACTTGTGTTTTGTGTCTGCAGGGTAGAAGTCAGGCTGTGTGGTGGTGACTGTGCAGTGAAATCTGTGTTTTAGATTACACGGTGATGCAGGAATGTGCTGGGAGTCACAGACATGCACCGACACCAGCAACATCTGGACACATCATCCTGGGACTGACGGGCGTGTCTACACCCGCAGGGAGACGTGGTGGGTGTACGAGTGTTAGAGTAGGACAGTTCTGTGTTGTTGTTGCTACTGTTAGTGAAACAGGAGGCAACAGTATAGGCCATTATTATATTCTACTAATATAAGAGTGGCAGGATGGCGCCAAGCTAATTTTATATTGGAAACTATGTTAACATCGTGCATCGGATTTAGCAGCATTTAGTGGAAGCAACTTACTTAAATTCTAATATAATTTTCATAAGACAAACCAAACAATGGCTTTAGAAAAATAATATTTTAATTATAATATTAATATGTTGCCCAATGTGTTAATACAAGCCACTGATATGATTTTCTCTATATGTTCACACAAAATTCTGTAAAATCTGTAGATAATGTTTAGCTCTCTGTGCATCCTGAGATAAATCTGTTCCACTAGTCCAGGAGATAGAAAACTGAATTTGAACGATTGTTTTGGAAGGAAATGTTAGATTTGTCCTGAACAGTTTGTGTGTAGCTGCTGTGAACCTCATACAGGTTAAATGCTGCAGCTGCAGCAACGCTTTGATGTGAACAGGAAGGGGAAACTGTAATATTCATGTTAGCTGGTGTTAAACCTACGATGTGACAGCCTTATCATGTTGTTTGGCTTCTTATGCAGAATCTAAGACACATTATAACAGTGACGTCAGTGAAACTAAAGCAACAACCAGTTATTTTATTTTAATATGTTTGCAAAATTGTTCAAATGACATCTGAATAGAGAAGTGAGAAACCAACCGTGTAAAATGAATTTCTATGAATTCCAGGAATTCTAGTTTTATTTTTTATCTTTGA
Source organism: Lepturacanthus savala (assembly GCA_030544235.1). Classification (NCBI taxonomy): domain Eukaryota; kingdom Metazoa; phylum Chordata; class Actinopteri; order Scombriformes; family Trichiuridae; genus Lepturacanthus; species Lepturacanthus savala. The sequence goes on from CM060471.1 coordinate 8,248,142, forward strand.
AATAAATATGGAAGAGTTTACTGATCACTGATGATGGTGCTAAGAGATGTAGTTGAAAACATCAGGGGAAGTTCATTTATTGAGCCACATGTCAGCTCTAGACTTATTTCATGAGGAAAATAGTTGAAAAGTCTGAGATGATTTTGTCTGTAATGTGTTTTGTTGGCCAGAAGAGGGAATCACAACTGCTAAAAACACACAGGCTGAGGTGTCATTGGGTACAGCACTCAACATACCTTGACTATACTAGACACATTTTAATTATAATGAGGGCTTTTAAAGTTAAATTTTTTTTAATGCTATTAACACAGAAACATGAGGAGTACCCAGTGAAAACCCACACAGACACAGGGAGAACATGCAAACTCCACACAGAAAGGTCCCAGACCCAGGACCAAGGAGGTCTTGAACCTGTGACCTTCTTGCTGTGAGGCAACAGCACTAACCCCCGCTCCACGTGTCGCCCTGCATGAGGTGTCTGATCCAAAAAATCATTAAAAAATTAAATTAAAAAAATAAATAAATAGGGTTTTAAGCTACACTCAGATCGGATTACATTAATGACTGGTTCTGTCATTCACCACCTGAATTGATCATCATAAACAGACAGTATAGGGCGGTGCTGCTAGGGCTGCAGTCCTCTCTAGTGGTGGGTGGCTACATAACACCCTGGTTCCAATGTCAGCCATAAAATACCTCTATTTTGTAGACTGTGGCTATATATAGCATGCATAGTTTCATTCATTCACCTTCTATACCCACTTATTCCTCATTAGGGTTGCAGGGGTTCCAATCGTGGGGCACACACACCATTCACACACACACTCACTATGGGCAATTTAGAGTCTCCAATCAGCAACCTCAGCATTTGGGCTGTGGAAGGAAGCCAGAGTACCTGGAGAAAACCCATGCAGATACATGGAGAACATGAAACTCCACACAGAAAGGTCCCAGACCAAGGTCTTGAACCTGCGACGTTCTTGCTGTGAGGCCCTTGTCTTCATGGTGATTGTGTATTGTTTATATTCTATTTTTTTTCTCAAAGTGCTTTGTTGAAATTCTTTGGACAACAACATTTATTCAGCAAAACTTTGCACATATCATTTGTTTTTATGTCATATAGTACATAGTATTGTATTGTAAGTTTTATGTGGTTTTGCACTTCCCAAGGTGACTAGAAACGTCCCTAGTTGGCAGCCCCTTTACCTAAAACATATTCCTGCGCGTCTGTAAACAGACACCTGCCTGAAGCACATATGTCTAGTCACATGTTAAAAACTTGAAAAGTATCGCTTTAAGGTACATTTAGAACAGATAGAAATGTAATTTATTTGTGATTGGTGATTAGTTAACTCTGAAGGTTAATATTATGCATTAATAGTGACTGATAGTCTATGGCTTCTTGATTTTGCTCTCAATTCACACCAGATTGTTGCATTTAAATTAAAAATTAAAAATAATGTTACCTTAACCCCTGAACCCCCTAGACGGGGCAGATAAATAAACAGCGCTGAAAATAAAACCTCCTCATAAAACACATACACTTTATTTTCTGTGTCATTACTGGACAACCTTCCATACAAAACTGTTCCAAACCTGATTTTAGTCTTGATGGAGCCACATGCGAAGTTATGAAACACAAATGTCCTTTTCTTGTCAGATGTGAATCAACTCTTTCCCTCTTGTAACAGTTGAGAGTTCACCCTGATAAAAGCTTTTTCTAAATAAAACATGTGGTGATTATTATTACCACAGATTCGCCGGCTAAAAACAACATCTCAGTGCAACGTGTCCTGCAGGCCGGAGGCTGAAAGCAGCGTTTTTTTACTCATCAGAGCAGCAGCGAGAACACGTCTGTCAGATCTGTGTCAGAAATGACTCCAGATCGATTTAACTTGACTGAGTTCAATTGTCACATCCTATTTTGTCATCTTGTTGCCGAATTGAGAACAAACAGTGAACTTTGGTGAAGGCGTTGGAACAGAAACATATAAGCTTGCAACATACGTTCATATATTATTCACAGATGTTAAAATCCCATCTGAACTTCCTGCTTTCACACCTGCATTATTCATCTGCTCCGACTGTGCTGAGTTTTACAGTAAAACAGAAAAACATCCACGCTCTGCACTTATTATATTGAGATGTTTTTATTTAAAAGAGATTTTATTCTAATATATTTAATTATGGGAACGCTCTTTATAGTTTTATGCAGCTTCCTGTCTGAGAGTGTCTTCCTAAAATAAAAATGTATTTTATATATTATTGTTTGAGTTCAGTTTAACCATCTGAGCTACACAGACACTTAATATAATTATTCTTTCAGTCGTTGTCACGTGTTTTGCAGCAGAAGATTCAGTGGAATCTGCTCTGTCTTTCTGCTGCAGTGTAAAGTTACCATCATGCATTAGATTTGTGAGACAATAACATATTTTCACCCTATTAAATAATGGCCTGATGCTGGTAAAAACACCTTAATCCTTAGTTTAAAGGATCAGACTGTTTATTCCCTATAGGACAATGGCCATTTTACTATTTTTTGCCTAAGTCAAAGTTTTTTTGCATAAGTCAGGATAAATTTTAATTTTGACAAGCTTCTATAATGGCGGCTGCTTAAAGAAGCAAGAATCTTTGGTGCAGAAGAAGCTCTAAACATGATTCTTGAATCAGTTTCTACTGGTGAGTGATAAAGGCTTTAGGTTATATTGTTTTATAGTAATTTTATACTTAATACTCTAATAATAATAAAAAAAAACAGGCAAAGGAGACCTGGAAAAGAGATGAAAAGGGAACTGCCTCCTGACCGATTTGATTTACCTGACATTAGTTTAATTTAACTCCAGGTAATGAAAGTTTTGTGTTTTCACTATGGAATGAAAGGGCAGTTTAAACCAGGTTTAAAGTTGGCTAAAGTTACACTAGAATGTCCAAAATTTGGCCTGAGTCAGTTTATTTTTTAATGTTACATAAGTGACACATAATGTTTTATGTATGTCCACAGTCATCCACTGCCGAGGCCTTTTTGATTGAAATGATTAATAAATGTAATATTCTCTGAATTAAAAAAAAAAAGAAAGAATTGCGCTGTTATTTTAATAGTGACAATATTTGACATTAAACAAAAAAAATGCTGTTGACCTGGTTACAAGTGATATTGATGGTGGACAATTAGATAATTACAGGAAAACGGCTCTTCATCATCTTCATCTTCATCATCATCACCTCAGTCCTCCTGATGGCTCTGAACAACATCAACTGATAAACCTTCCTCTAGGGGATTCACAGCATCCTCACAAAACACCTCAACCTGCCTCTGGAACACACAAGCATGTTTAAAATGTTAGACACACACACACACACACACACACACACACACACACAGACACTGACCTCTGTGCCCGCCAGTGACTCCTCTCTTGTTGTGGTGAACAGAAACAGGAACAGTGTGTATTTCTGAAAGAAACTGCAGTCAACAGACAATCAGCTGTTTCCATGACGATTATTAAAACCTACAAGACAACAAACATCAATAAGACGTAAATACGTTGTAATTTCAGGTGAAGTTTTCCCAAATCAGTGGAACAATCTATTCATAAATAACATTAATATAAAAAGAATAATTATAACAATAGTGTTGCATGCTGCTCAGGCCCTAGTAATAATAACTTTATTACAAGTAAATAAATTCAAGAACAAAGGATAAGAACAAATTAAGAAAAAGCCACACAGTAAATATGAGTTTTAAGAAGAGATTTAAAAGATAAGATAAAGATTATACAATATTCTAAAGGGCAATTCTGCATAATTTGTACTTTACTGCAAATACATCTAGTCAGGATTTCCATATATATAATTTTAAATAAAATATGCTAGCTTGTTTGTTTTTTTAATACAGTAGTTTACTGCTTTTACTGAGTAAAGCAAGGATCAATGAAATCCTTCTCTGCTGATGAGTTTGAAGTAGAAAAAGAAAATTGTATAACTATAAAGACTTTCAGAAGAATTATTGATTTGTTCATTATGTTACTGGAAATCATCAACTGGGGGGAATATTCTAAAATGCCAGCAGGGGGTAGTTCAATAAGCAGCAATGTGCTCAGCAAATGAATATAAGTGGATGTTAAAATAATAAAGTAACCTCATCAAGTATAATGAGATAATTCATCAGCTAAATGTGACTCACAGACGTGATAGTAAAAGTAAAACAGTCTGAACTTGAAAAAGACCTGAAGTAAATTGGGCAGCAGTGGATTTGACTCTTGTTATAGTTGTACAATTCAACTAAATTACATCTCAGCTAAATAGAAGTTATTTAGAATATTTACGTGTCTCTAGTGTAGTTAACGAGTGCTGTGGCTTCTTCTGTATCCAGAGGTGGATCAGAACCTTCCTCTGCAGCTAAAGCCTTCGCAAACTCCAACAGGTTTTCCACCAAACTCATCTGCTTCTCTGGAAGAGGAATAGAACACATGAATCAAGTTTATTAGACATTTTTATCAGAAAAAATTAATATAACAGCTTTAAACCGGAGCCATAGACCAATTCCACCAATGAAAAATAGAAAAAAAAAATTAATTTAATAAAAAAAATAAATAAAAAGAATAAAAGAAATAAAGATATTCTCCCATGTGATGAAAAAAGAAAACCCTGTACGTCATTATAATGAGAAACTTATAACCATATTTCAACATTTGGAACTAGTCTGCTGTAAACAGTTTGTTTTAAACAACATTTGCAGACATTATTTTGTTGACTTTTTATTTATTGGGTTTGTATTACATTAATATTATCATTTTATTATCATTATTTATATCTTCTTTTTTTTTTTTTTTACAGATACACAATTTTCATACAGACATAAATGGAAACCATCAGCTGCTGGATGGTTTGCTAAATGTTCCTGCTTTGATGTAAGATATTTTTGATTTATAGTAAAGGGGCTAAACTAGACGACACTGGTCCTTTAAATAATCTCACTTCATCTGATGTAAAATTGAAATAAAGTGGATGATTACTAATTCCAGATCATTAAAACCATTATAACACAGAAAAGCTCTAATTTGTTCCCACCTGCCTGCATCACTGCAGAAATACACCATCATATATTATTAAATAGCACTTAAACCAGACTTACAAAGTGCTTCAGTTACATAAAAACATGCATTTGAAAATAGGAATTGTTGGAGGAGACTTAAACTGAACTGTGTAGCAGCTTCTTGGATAAACATGAATTTTCTGTTTTATAAACTGTTCCAGCTTCTGACAACATAAGAAAGTTGTAAAATAACTGTTGTTCTGATTCTTCTTCACCTCGTATATTCTCCAGCAGCATGTGGAGCACAGCCATGATGAAGGAAATCTGCATCGGGGTGAATTTGGCCTCTTTTGCCCAACAGAACCCATAGACATAGTAATCCAGCAGAGCAGCTTCCCTCATACAGGTCTGATGGTTCCTCAAGACCAGCAGCTCTGCCAGGTCTCTACAGACAAGAGAAACCACATTAATGCAGCTGGAAGAACAGAAACTAAACTAGATGAATGCAGCTGGAACATCAGTGTCTTTCAGCACCACAGCTGCTAGCAAGGTCAGTAACATGGTTTCAATTGATACCAGAACACTCAGTCTGAGTATAAGAGCTGGATCACTGTAGAGCAGTGGTTCTCAAATGGGGGTACACATACTCCTGGGGGTACGTGGAGGTACTGCAGGGGGTACATGAAGCTTTTATGAATGTTCATACACCGAATTTTACATTCAGTATTTAATTTTACTATCCTAAAAAAACGCCCCCCCTCCCCCGACCAAGTTAGTCTGACCCATTAATCCAGCGTCACTCGTCACCTATACAGTCTATGCTTGTCACCAACCTGCTGTTACCAAGGCAATGCACTAACGATGGAGATGTGGCTAAAGGGTGGCAGCAATGCTGCTGAAAATACAGATAAACAAGAGAAAAAGGAAGTAAAGTGATTAAGTGCAATTTTCATTTTTTGATCCTAGGTAACAATTATTTTTTGTGAGCAAATCTTTATAAAGTTATCAATTTATTTAGTAAACAAAATGTGTATTTATAATTTAGATATACATTTATTTCTGTGACTACAATAGAAGAATAGGTTTATACAGTGACTAGGAATGCACATAGTTAACCGTTTAACCGTTAACCAATTAAAGTAACTCTAACCGATTAATACTAACGGTCAATTTTGTTTTTAAGCTACGTAATTCAATCAACTCATGGGGGTGTGTCGACAGGTGCAACACGTGCCATCACATGCTTTCCATCACAGCCCACTTTACAGCGAAGATGAAGAGAGCAAAAAGGAGTAAAGGAGTTCTGTGTGGGACAATTTCGACCGGAAAGGGGAGGAGGTCATTTGCAAATGATGCGGTACAGCGGTATATGTCTAGTACACGTATTAATGTAAGTCGGGCTAGTGTGAAACATGTTAGATTCATGTCTGAATCTCACCTTACATGGAAAGCCTTGTCTGAATGGTGGGACATTTGTGTGTTGGAATAGTGGTATTTGGATGGTGATATGTCTAAATGGTAGTATGTCGGAATGGCAGCATGGAAGGGCATTTAAATCTTATCGGTTAATGGTCATTAACCGTTAAAGGGCGTCGGTTAACGGTCATAAAAAAATCCAAAATGTGCATCCCTAACAGTGACCATGTCAGAACTGCATCTGAAACCTTTGTAGAACTGTCCTCTACCAGTAGCTACTATTCCAACGCAATAGTAGTAGATTCTATGTAGGAAATTAGCCAGTAGAAGGCACAATTCAGACGTACTACAGCACCACCATCTTGCCTGTCCTCTAAACCAGTTATCAGCCTCCCAGTGACTTCTGGGATGACATACTGTGGTTCATTTGCACACTGACTGTATGTAGTAAACCATCCGGGCACCATTTGTCTACCTGTTGAAAGCCTAGTAAGGCGTTATGAAGTTCTGATAGCAGATGCCTCATTTCTGCCTTCTACATAGGTGGGTACTTGCAGGTTTTGAAAGTTGCCCAGGAGTAGCTGGTGATTAAAGGTTGATCTGAGGAGGTGGGAGTGGCTGAGTGGAGCAGGAGGAACAGACTGACAAATTATTTGTATTATAGCACTGCCACTATAAGTTCATAAGAAACTTAGAAACTTTAATAGGGAGAAATATTCTTTATTAACAACAAAAGCTATGAAATACACAAGATACCATGTAAAGTTAATGCGATAAGCTGTATTTTTGCTACAAAAATGTCTGAATTCTTATACGATGGTCCTTTTATACATGTATCAATCATAAAAACTGAGGTTATTGTGTAATGTTGTGTGTTTGTGTATACATTTATTTAAAAGTGTTTTATCTATTTTTTCTCAAACATCCTGCTTCAGAGTGTAATTCCGTGTTTCACCTGCGTTACAGTGAACCAGACGTGGGGGCGCTGTGGAGCAGACGTTACACAGCCCAGGCAGGTTTATGAGAGCAATTAAATGCACACGTGAAATAAAAGATCATTTTATTTTATAAAATACAATATTAAATAAGTAAAAAACCCCGTCAGGACAAAAACAGCCGTGGTTGTCTGGTAAAGTTTGTTTGTCTATGATTGGTACACACAGGAAGAATTAGGAGCGAATTAAAATGAACCCGCTTCTCAAATGATGGGGTAAAGTTGAAACTCCAGACTGTGAGGCCCAGAGTCTCACGCTGCATTAACTGTATTTAACGGTATTTAACTGCATCCAACGGCTGTTATTTAAACGCATTTAACTGTATTTTTGTTTAATGGCATCAAATGTGTAATATGTAACTGCATTTAACGGTATTACGTCGTTAGTTAACGGTTATCGGTTATTGAACAACTCACTCCTGAAGCTGCTCCGCGCTTCTCTTCAGCAGGTCCCGGGTCCGCTCAGGAGGCATCGCGTCCCACCGGAGAAGAACGGCCATTATGTGTTTGAAAGTAAACAAACAATACACCAAACAAACAACACAACAAACTGTTTTTGTTGTATTTTCAGTTAACTACCAGCAGTTTATTTTCCGTTGACGCTCCTCGCTGCTCTCTCTCGTCGCGGCGCGTGCCTCCCGCAGACATGTTGACGCTGCAGCCGTTGCCGTGGTAACGCCTCTCCTGTGAGGAGGCTGCTCCAGAGTTTTCACTCATTCACAACTTCTCCTCACTTGTCTCCACTTCACTCCGGCTTGAACCCGGAACCCGCAGCCATGTTCTTCAAGTTCATCTGCGCCGTGGTGACCCGCTGCTTCTTCCTGCTGGTCTCCCTGATCGGAGTGTGCCGGGTGGTGTTCGTGAAGAAGGACCGGGTCTACTGGCTCCTCACCGGCCTGTTCCTGCCGCTGCTGGTGGAGATGATCCTGACCCTGAGGAGGAGGAGAGGGAACGACTACAAATGGTACTGAGGAATAATACTTTACTTGAGTATTTCCATTTGATGCTACTTTATACTTCCACTTTACTACATTTCAGAGGAAATTGATGCACTTTCTACTCTACGACATTTATCTGATATAATAGATCCATCACTACTGTGTCCACATTAAATCAGAACTCTACACTTGTCTGTTCTCTTATTCGTCACTGACCCATATACTGCATAATATAATGTCTTTTCTATTAATCCACCTAAAGTATCTACATTTGTTGTTTTCTCAAGTGTTTGTTAGTGATAAAACTAAATATTATAATATCCTATAATAATACTGTATAATGAGTATTGATACATTAAGTACATTTTGCTGATATTAGTTCTGTACTTTTACTTCAGTACCATTTTTTAATTCAGGGCTTTTACTTGTAAATGAGTATTTTTTGATGACAGTATTTCTGCTTTTACTTCAGTAAAGTATTTTATCCACTGATGTTTTTCTGTCTCTCCAGGATTTCTCCAGCTATCTTCCTCTTCCTCATCAGTATCATCCCCTCAATCTGGATTTTAGAGCTTCACCACCAAAAGGACGAATCCACTGACTCAAAGGTATCAAATGTGTTTTCTGTTCTTTTCTATTCTGTGTCATAATACTGTGTTTCCACTGTTAAACTGTGTGTCTGTTATTTCTTGTTCTAGTGTAATACACTCGACTCAACTGAAAATATCAGGAATCTCTTCAGTTCTGTGATGAACTCCACCAACAGTAGTATGGTAGGTTTGAGACTAACGCTTATAAACACCTTATTTTTAGTTGTTCTTTAGTTAAATGGGAACATTTCTGCATATTTATGGGTTTGCTATGAAAGTTTAACATGAAAGCTGTGTTGAGTGTATTAAATATGATTTTTCCAGTTAAGGAGGGTGAAGTTCCAGCTAACTAACTCCTGTTTTTTGGCTCTGACTGGCTCCTGCCATCATGGCCTCACATGAGGAGACAGTGGCTCAGTGTTGGTAATGTGGGTCCACCTCAAAGAGACGCTTGTAAGGCTGCAGGAGTTTTTTCCTTTTATAACTCAGCACATTCATGAAAATGGCTGCTGCTGTTTAATAAATCAACGGCCCACCCTCAATAACAACAATGACAAACCCAACATGAAAAGTTTTCTTTTCAGTTCAGAGGAGTGAATATGAATGAACAGCAGTCCTGTTGCAGTAAGCTGCAGACTTTACAGAAAAGTAGCCTAGTGCCCCCCTCCTCCTCCTCCTAGTTAGCATGTTAGCATGTGTAAAAGTCAGTGTGTCTAACTAGCACATGATGTCTGATATGGTGGATCAGGGTTGTTGTCACAACTTGATGTAGCAGCACCAAAACTAAACAGCCAAATCAAACAGGCAGAAAATGGGATTTTTCTACATCAACAAGCCAGTGTTCATACAGAAATAATGTTTCCCAAATACAAATTTATGTTGCTTTGAAGAAAAGGTTATTTGTTATAAGTTATAGTTATTTGTATATATATCACCTATGCATTCACATGTACAGAATAATAATTAAAGGCATAATAACACAATAATTCCATCTTAATATTAATGATTTTATGATGAACAAAATGGTACAACTACAGCTGCAACTAATTGTTGATTAATCTATTGATTTATATTATGTAGGCTATCTATATTATTTTACAATATTCTGTCTATCATTCAAGGATTTGACAAATTATAATTAATGTCCAAAGCCCAACAAAGACTAGAAGTTCACTGGGTAGATTTAGCAACTGTTTTCCAAACACAAAGCTTATGGTATATTCTGACTTGTTGTCAATAGAGCTGCAACGACTCTTCTGATAACCAGTTAACCTATTGTTTATTGAAACGATTAATCAATGAATGGTGTAAAATGTCGATCACTATTTCCCAAAGATGAAGATTCAACTTAAAGTGTCCAGTCCAACAGTCCACAACCCAAAGATCATCAGTTTACTGTTATAGAAGACTAAAAAAAACAGAAAACAATCAGATTTGAGAAGCTGGAACCACATAATTTGAACATTTTTTTCTTAATAATAACTCAAATCAATTATCAAAATAGTTAGCAATTTATTTAATAGTTGTCAACTAATCAATTAATCATTGCACCTCAAGTTGCAGCCATCATGTTGCATCTGTCCCATGTGTTGTGGTTCTGTGTATTTACTAATATTCAGCATCATGTGCTGCAGAGGAAACATTTCGGGGATTTCGCTTATTTGCTTTCTTGTGAAGACTCAGAATCAGAATCAGTCCACAGTCAGGATGTAGTTAGAGGCAACAACACTTATTCTTTACATGTTGTTTCTTCATGTTTGCTTCATACACACTGAAACGGTAGGGGAATTATAGTCTGAGCATCTTTGTTAACTTTCTTCAGACCTTTTATCTTTATCACATAGCTGGTACAGAGACAGGAAGGAACCCACTGAGGCAACACATTCTCATTCCATAGCATCAAACATCAGCCTGTTAAACTCTTCTATGTCTGACACACACATTTCCCAAATGTCACAGATCAGGTGATAACACTGTGGGTTCAGGGAAAGGTCCTGGTTTGTGATAAATGATCAGTGGAATGTCTGGATAACTTAGGCTGGTTGTGTAACTTTTCATGTTTTTAGCTGAGGTATCCATGACATCACTGAGGACAGATGGAGAAAGATGGGTCTATAGAAGTTGGTGAATTGAATGAGGGATGTGATGAATCTATTTATTTAAAATTTTCCCCAAAATCCTACAAAAATACACAATTTCATATCAATTTGAAGCTATGAGCTGTGTTTTTTATAAGGGAAAATTACTGTATTTTTATCAGATGGTTTCTGTTATTTCACAGCTCAACCTGATGGAATATTTTTAGTATATATATTTTCATTTGTATAATTTTTTCCCCAGACTCTACAGAACATCCCACTGTTCAAACTGTGTCCTGACGACTGGATGCTGGCGTTACACCAGATCATGCTGATCCTGCTGATCCTGGGGAAGTGGCTGCTGCCGTCTCCCGGGGTGATGACCCGGAGCCAGCTCTCTCAGCTGCTGCTCATCTTTGTGGGCACAGCCGCCGACATCCTGGAGTTCACCTCAGAAACTCTATCTGACATCAAGTGAGTGAGAAGGAAGAAGGTGCATAAAGCTGCTGTTATTTTATAAAACAGTAAGGTGAAGTCAGTCACGTGCGTGCATATGTGTGTGTGTGTTAAACAGGAGTAGTCCAGCCATGGTCTACACCATCCTGGCTGTGTGGACGTGGAGCATGCTGCAGTTCCCTCTGCATCTCTCAGGTACAATAATCACTCTGCTGATTGATTTCATTATTGATCCTGAACTTCTGCAGCACCTGATAACCTCAGCAAGAAGGTAAGTGAGTGTAAGTGTGTGTGATCATAGGGAATAAGATAATTAAAAGATTCCATCATTAGCTAGAGAGCAGGTTCATTAGATTGTATGTTAGGCCTCAAACATAAAGTTTATTAAAAAAGAAAATATCTTCTTATTATGGTTATTATTATCAGGTGCAATTAAACACTTTCATCGTATAACTTTACAAAATCTATATCATCATATAAACCATATCAGTAGTTCAACATCTTGTTAAAAACAGAGCAGAAAATCTAACACTGCAGTTCCTTCATTTGGTCACTTGAGGCTCTAGAAGCGAGTGAATCACCATAGACATGAAGTTGAAAATACTTTACAGCACAAACCACTGTGTTTACAGACTGCTGCTGCTGCTGCAAAAAAAGTTTTTGGCCTGTTTCAATAATTTCCCCATTCATAATATGGAGGGGGAATATTTTTATAAGGAGTCACAGATTTGAGTGTCAGGTGTTTCTCTGCTCGACTCAGCTCCACAATTATCCTAATATCATTATTGACAATTTTTGACAATCAGGTGATATAAAACAGAAGTCCTGTGCCTCGGAGAGATGGAAGAATTATAATATAAAACTACATCCAGGTATTTCTGTCTTGGTTGACTGAAGAGGGTTAATGAGTCATATGAATCCATCCAACAGGCAGAGGAGGGAACCTCAAATACTAAATAAAGTCATTTAAGGAGCCCTGTCTGACATCACACACACACACACACACACACACACACACGCACGCACGCGCACACACACACACACACACATACCTACATTTATAATGGAAAACAGGCCTGGACTCCACTCTCAGCAGCAGACACACACAGAGATAGTAATATACTATGTAATATAATGATAATAATAATACTATTTAATATGTGAATGTTACTACTGTGTCTAATGTGTTATATTTTAGTATGATTGTTCTGTATTTAGAAGGGAAAGGGCTAAACACAGGAAAATCACAGCACATCAACATGAATATCTATGTGCCAATACATATCAATATGTATAAAATATTAGACATGTTCCAATGAAAATATGTAATATTGGAGTCGTCCATTCCAATTAACTATTCTAGGATGTTTGATATAAGATTCCTGTCATCTGACCGCCCCAAAAAATTATATATTTTATAACTTATATGTTTCAACAGATTATGAATGAATCATAGTTTTAACTCACAAAATTCGGCCCAGTGGACGATCTGAATGTCATTAAACATAAGTGATGTTTTGATTTGTTGTGATTTGTGTTTCTGTTGATATCTGACCTCTTGGCCTTTCTAATCATCAATTTAATTAAAAATATACAAACTATATATGAAATGTGCTTTGACTCATCACTGTTTTCACTGGTATCAGTTAGTCACACATGACAATTTAAATAAACTGATGTTTTTTTTATTAAAAAATGGTCTCCTAAATCTATTTGTGATCACTTTTACTAATAATAGTTTCTCTGGTTCGGAGTTGTCTTCCATTGGAATATACAACAGAAAAAATAACAAGTGAAGTATTTTAATGAGAAATGTTCTATTGATAAAGAATGTTTAAAATATGGGCGACACGGGGGAGCAGGGGTTAGCGCTGTTGCCTCACAGCAAGAAGGTCTCAGGTTCAAGACCTCCTTGGTCCTGGGTCTGGGACCTTTCTGTGTGGAGTTTGCATGTTCTCCCCGTGTCTGTGTGGGTTTTCACCGGGTACTCCGGCTTCCTCCCACAGTCCAAAAACATGCTGAGGTTAATTGGAGACTCTAATTTGCCCGTAGGTGTGAGTGTGTGAGTGAATGGTGTGTGTGCCCCACGATTGGCTGGCGACCATCTGGGGTGTATCCCTGCCTCTCGCTGTAACGTGCTGGGATAGGCTCCAGCAGACCCCTGTGACCCTAATGAGGAATAAGCAGGTATAGAAAATGATTGACTGACTGTTTAAAATATAAATCCATTATTATGACCTGTGCTTGTAGTTGTAACATCACTGGATGTGTCTCTTTGTCCCTCAGTGATCGGCTCGTCCCTAGAAGAATCTGAACCAGCTGCTTCCCTCTTCGCTCAGCTGCGGACCGACATCTGGAGCACGGTGGAGGCTCTGTTCATCCAGGACGGGCCGTTCCTTGTGGTCCGCCTCGTGGTCATGATCCACTTCAGCGTGGTTCACCAGATGCTGATCTTCTTTGCCATTAAGAACTTCCTGGTCGTCGTTCTCAACATTTACCGGCTCGTCGTCCTCATCGGGGACAACAAGATGACCTGAGGACAGACGGAACCACCACAGAGCAGCAGGTTGATGATATTACTGCCTCGCGTGTATAAAGCCATACACACACAGCCCTTACATGTTAAAATAAGATAATCACAACAGAGCAGCAGTCCAAACCTCTTCTATGTCTGGACTGTGAATGAAACACCAGAGGACTTTTATTTTGAAGGTTACTGGATTACATCACAGCATTTATAAGATGTTTGTTGTTATGTACGTTTGTTCATTTGAATATGACTCCTCTTACTGTAGTTGATTTTATTGTTTTTTTAATTAGTTTGACATTTTAATGTAAAAAAAATGCTACAAAAATATTAATTGTTACAAACATTGAAACGTTTTGTGCAAAAAAATACCAAATACTGAATATATAATTTCACATTAATGACTCAAGATTTATGTTGTGTTTTTTAATCTGTCTGTTTTATGTTTTATAAGAATTGTCTGGAATGTTTGGAATCCGCATATTATTTTGGGATATTTACAAATTTGTCACCTGGATCTGTGCGACTGATGGACTGTGGAGGTTTATATCATAGACCAGGGGTCTCCAATCCTGGTCTTAGAGGGCTGCTGTGGCTGTTCCAACCAAGCAGTAACTCACCTGATTCTATTAATGAAGGTCCATAGCAAAGCACTAGTGGTTGATCAGTAGCATCACAAACTACCCCTTTCAGTTTTTTATTTTTATTTTTACCTCTATTTATCCACGTTGGTGCCACTAAAATACACAGAGCTGTTTTTCACCAGTTACATTTACGCCTGAAAGCTGCTCAGTACATGAGTTCTGCTCATTCACTTCACACATTGATCCTGCTGCCAGGAATCAAACCCACACCCTCCACTCATAAACTCCCTTTTCTAACCTTAAGACTACAACTCATATACAGTCATATGTTCATGTTAACATATAAACTATTAGACATAGTGGTGTAACAATCACATGTTATTATTATGGGGGAGTCGCACCAAGTCCTATTGTTATACCGTGGATTTTTTTTATTCCTCTTCTGTACAGATTCTAACTGGTCCTACAGCTTTGAGAGGACCCAAGCAAATTATATATCTCAAAATGTGCGTTTTGATCTGGAATGGTATGCTATTACTTTAATCTGCAAAATATGACTTTTAAAAAACTGCGAGATTTTTCATAGGGAATGAATGGGACACTAACAAATTTCACTGCTAGCTGAAATGCTAAACTCCGTTTAAACTGTAGACACATGACTTGTGTATTAATGTATTATTCCACGTTTTAATAGGTAATATAGTTTTTAATCAACTGATCAGTTACTATGCTCATTTTTTGCAGATATTTTGACTTTATAATGGGAGCCTATGGGACAGAATGTTAGTGGTTCAGTGGGTGGCATCATTGCTTAAGAAAACAAAACAAAATCTAGATTTTTTTTCCTTCCACTCTCCTCCTGGCCACAATATACAATATACACACATGATTTTGTCCAACTTTGTTGAGAATTATTCTGATTCTCACAATGTGTTAAAATGTGAGATATTTACTGAATTTGAATTGGAAGCCTTTGAGTGCAGCTTCATCTGTCTCTGCTCCTCATTGACTCTCTCTCTCTCTCTCTCTCTCTCTCTCTATATATATATATATATATATATATATATATATATATATATATTTCTGTCTCCGACTCTCACTCTGGTGATGGCTGTGACGTCATCCCCTCCCCCGCCTCACGTGCGGGTTTCCCCGCCCTGCCGCACGTAACACGCGGCGCGTCGTTCCAGCGGAGCGGATCCGCCAGTCTGTCGCTGACCTGGACTCAGGCAGATCCGGATCAGACCCAGGTGGTCCGGGCTCCGTCCTGATCTCGTCGGTCATAATAATAAACATCACTTTTCTCACACTTGAGGCTCTTCACCGGACTCTGTGATGCGGGTCCGTCGCTCCGCCCCCCGCGCCGCCGCACGCGTCAAACAGTTAAAACCCGCAACCGTTCAATGAATTGCGGGTCGTCGCTCGGCGCAGATGGAGCCGGGTCTGCCGGGTCTTTCTGGGTTTGTCGGGTCTGTCGGGACCGGGAGGCTGCTCCTGGCCCCGCAGAGCTGCGGGAGGAGCTGCGGGCAGAATCCCGGCCTGATGCTGCCGCTGTGAGCCGCTGCAGCAGCTGCTGTAGACCTCCTCTAACCCCGCACACACACACCCGGGTCTGATCCACATGGACCCGGGGGGCAGCAGGTACCAGGACTCAGAGCTGCACTGAACAGGAACCCAACTCACACTCATGGTGAGTTTTTACTGATTTACTCTGATTGACATTTACTGAGTAACTACATTTACTCAGTAAAGTACAGTTTGAGGTATTTGCATTTTCATTTGATGCAAATTTCACTCCAATATGTTTGTCTGAAGCTTTTTAGATGTAGATTATAATGTTGTTTACATAAATTGTATTAAATTGTCTTTTCTTTTTCAAATTCACTCTTTTGTGTGGAAGCTGCTAAATATGATGCAGGACCTTTATTATTAATCTACCTGAAGTAGATTAAGCTCTGCATTGATTAAAAATGTAAATATTCTCACATATTTTTACTAGAGCTGCAATTACGATTCTGATAGTCAATTAATCCATTGATCATTAAAACATTTAACCATTTAGTTGTTTGGTTGATAAAATGGTGTAAAATGTCAATGTCAGTGTTTTCTAAAGGTGACAATTCAGCCTAAAATGTCTTTTTTTGTCCAAACAGACCAAAACCCAAAGATCATCAGTTTACAATCATAGAAGACTAAAGACACCAGATATTAATCAGATCTGAGAAGCTGGAAACAGGGAATTTAGACATTTTCTTTATAAAAAATAACTAAAATCCATTAATCGATTATCAAAATAGTTTGAGATTGATGTAATAGTTGGCAACTAATTAATTAATTGACTAATTGTTGCAGCTTAGTGATTAAAAGAAGTAGTATACTAATATACTATAATAATATAACACAATCTGTATAACAAGTACTTTTACTTTTTGACTATTTTTGCTGATTTTTTGTCTATTTTGCTAAAATTACTTCTGTAACATTTTCAATTCAGGACTTTTACTTGTATTTTTTTATTTTTACAATACAATAGCATTTCTACTTGTACAAGTGTCTGAGTACTTCCAAGTTACTCCCGTATTACTCATGGAAGTAGTTGTGGAAGTAGTTAATATGAAAGTGGAGAAAGTTTTGATTTGAACATTTCATCCATTGATTTCGATGTTGAAAATTGCTGATAAAATCAGAATATTTCTCTTAGAAGCTGTTTGTTGTTTGTAGTTACAGGCTGAACACAGCAGAATAATAGCAGCAGCAGCAGCAGTGACTAACAGTAACAGCAGTGAGGGTCGTTATTCTGCTGCTGCGTGTCTGTAATTGAAATGATTGGCTGCTGTTTATTTGTTTCTGCTGTGAAGCTGCATGCTGGGAAAAGGTCTCGCTGGCCCCGGGGGTTCGATTCCCTGCTCGGTCAGGTCGGGATCTGTGTTACGTGTCAGTCCTCATCTCTCTCTCCTCGTCCCACACTCAGTGCTCTGTGCTGCTGGAATAAATGAACAGGAGTAGTTTCAGTCAGGGGTTTGGACACATCTTCTCCAGAAATAATGAATATGTGTATATCTAATCTATAAAATAATAAATCATCGAATAAAGGTCTGAGAGCATAAAATAAACTGGAGTTATAAAACTGGATTTTAACTCAGGGACCTTTATGATTGAGTAATAATTCCAGGTTGTCTTGGGGGGGTCTTTTTATTTCACTTCCTGCTGTGCCTTAGTGGCTTTTATTACCAAACAAATGTGCAGATAAAGGAGCACTCCGTCAATTTTACATGTCACAGTTCATTTATCAGTCGGCTGGAGTTGTGCCGTCTCTAGTTCTGCTGCAGCTTCACAGAGTAAAATGAGAAAATCACTCAGTGATCTGAGCAAGAGAAACTGGTTGTGTAACCGCAGTCATGTGTGTTTGGTTTCTGTTGAAAGATAATTGTTGTTCCTCTAAAGAAACTTTTGAAATCTCCCAGAAAATAAATTTAAATGTATTTACATCACTGGAATAAACTAGACGCCTTCATGTGAGGTGTAGTTTTCTTCTGAAGGTGAAGGTAAGAAACTATAAGAAAAGAAGAAGTTTGTCTGTTGATGTTCACGTCTTCAAGAATTTTATCAATTGGACAAATATTAGTTTCATGTCAGTGAGTGTTGATCACGTTTCACGTTGTTTCGAGGCAAAAAAAAAAAATGCATTATTGGATGTTTGTGAAGATGCTGAAAGAGGAAACAGCTGCTCATGATTAAATGTTTGCTACATCAGGACTTATTCCACAAAGTTGTCTCACATTGATTGATTTAGTTTATTTTGGTCATCAGACAGCTATAAAACATAAAAAAATAGAAAAAACATAAAACTTGTTGCTTCGAACAATAAAGGCTGAAGTCTATTTGACCCTTTTATATTTAAAATTTTAAATGTAACAGAGAAACCGATTAACTAACGGGAATGTGTCCTCTCCCTCAAACAGAGGCGGTGATATGTACCTGCTGCTGTCTGTTGGTTCTTCTACTGTGATTATATTCTTCTTCGTCTGCGACCGGTTTTCTTGGGTGTCTTTATTCCAGCCCGGGGTGTGAGGCACCCCGGGCTGGAATAAAGGTGCATACATGCTGGAGAAAATCAAAGACCAATCGCATTATCTGGGTGTGTTAATCTGAGTTGAAGAATATTAATCAGAGTATCATGTTTACATGCATTGCAGTTTTATAGTTCTGCTCAGATTAAGGCAATAATTAATTTTTTCCAAGTGTCATGTAAACATTCTGGCTCTGGAACTGTTTCCAGTCACAAAATAACTGTCCTTCGCTTACAGATTCTGCAGATTCATCTGCAGGTTTCTGTTTGCACAGTCCACACAGTCACAAAAACCTACAGGTAGACTGATGTCCACACAGAGCCTGGATCTCTGAGGACCAAATATACATCATACACACAGAAACTATAACAGCAGGACCCAGTGGCTGCGATCGCACCAGGACTGTCGCCTGTAGCAAAACTACCCAAAAACAAGCACAATGTGTTTATAAAACATTAACTTTAATGAAACTTTACTGTACTCATTTCATATCAGGGGTATTTGAAAGCACAAACAATGAACACATAGACAAGCTATAGTTTAAATAATTAGAAAATGCTTTAACTTTACATGTTTGTAATGTCCTACTTCAAATATCCTTAAATCTCCTCATCTCCAGCAGATAACACAGTTTTTTCTCCAGAAATGTAGATTTACAAAGTGCAGATGTATTCACTGCAGCAACGTGATGCGTCATTAGATCCCTGACGTTACACTGGATTCACTACAGTGATGATACTTGGAATATTCAATTTTTTTTTTTAATCTGCTCAGATTATATAACCAGTTCCTTTTCAGAAATCAACATGTGCCTGTCGGGTTCAGGAAGGTTTTTCACGTGCCAGGATCAAACGTAAAAATCGATATTAGCAGTTAACACGAATTAATTAAAGGACGTCCTGATCAGCCCAGAACGCACTAATGAATTGTGTCTGATAAGATCAATAATCCTTAAGAAGCATGATTCAACAGGAAACGTAAAGAGTGGGACGAAAAACTGAGGGAAAATATCAGAGATAACGATGCTGACTTCAATCATTCAAATGTATTTGGAAGCAAAATAAATATCTTTGTTAAATAGAAATATATCACTTGTTAGTCACTGATGCTGAACAAATCCTGTTTACACAAAAGCATCAAATTGGGAAGGAAATTACTTTAATTACAGAATCTTACTTATCTTCGACTGCGACAAGGTAGTTGCAGGCCTGCGTTTTTTTGTGTTTTTTTATTTCCTGGGATCTGTAAAGGATTTAATCAGTCATGCTCTGTGTAATAGACGAAGCTGCTCAGTGGAGCGTGACGTGACCCAGAGAGGGAGAAACGAGAGGAGGAAGACATGACAGCGTCTCTAAAATACGAGGCCCGGGAACACAAAGGGGAAGCGAGTTGACGCTGTCGTAAAGACGGAGGCGAGTTAGCTCCTGATCGCTGCCTCCACTGGGATCTGCAGTCGGAGTTTTATCCACGGGAATCAGGGAGCTCCAGGAGCAGGAAAACTGTTGTTTGAAGCCACGATTTTCCTCTTCACACTGGGAACAGTTGACCTGTCCACCACATGCACAGCAGTGATGGTGTATGATGGTGTAACGTTCTCTCAGCCAGAGTGTAGAAGCTCAGTCACATAATATAAACTGTAAAAAAAGATGTTAAAATAAAAGTGTAGTTATTCCCATTCCATGAAATGTCAGAGATTCATGATTTGCCATCTCTCTAAATAAGATGAAAGCAGGTGAAGCTCTGTATCTGAAAGGATTCTTTATTTCTTCTTTTTTCTAAATTTGTATTATTCATTCATTTATTTATTATTATTTTGCATGGTTAAAAATATACAAAAAGTGAACAGTGAAGCCTCCACTTAAATATAAAAATTTCACAATGTTATAGAGTCACAAAATTAACAAGAATGGTAAACTATGAGTATGTGAGTTCTGACAGGTTGAAAATGAAGCATTTTTGACCCAAAACGTCAAAAAAGTCACTGAATTTTTCACACAACTCACACCTAAAGAAAAACCTTTTCATTGATGTTTGTGGCGAAATGTTTCTCTCAGCCCCTGGGAAATTAAAAAGATTGAGCCCCGCACCCCAGATTGGCAGAGTCAATGAAATTCACTGCACATGTTCAACATGTCGACATGCATCAAAAAGTCTCTTAAACCACCACTGTAATGCTAACAGCCATCTTGAATCAAATGATTTTTCATCATTTTCACCAATCACATTTGATGAACAAGTAGTTGGGATTTTTGTCATTTTGTCACTTCAAATTCACACAGAATCATCTTCAGATGTTGGAGATAAAAAGCTATCAGCTTTTCGTACCGAGGTTACCATGACAACAATGCAAATTTCTACATCTTGTTGCTCTGACTTCATCAGACTTCATCTAATCTGCAGCAAATGTCTCCTGCTTCACCACTGACCCTGAACACCCCTGCACAACCAGATTGAATCAGAATCATAGCGCCACCTGCTGGGAACAGGAAGTAGCTGCAATGTGGAAAAACATCATCTCATTTACATGAAATTTGCATGATGTGATCTACACATCATACACAGCAACACGACATGTGATCACTGGCTGTTCTCTACTGCCACCTAGTGACACAGCAGTGACTCACAGTCTTAGATCCAACATGCAAAAAGTATGAAAATTCAGAGCCGAGGTGCATCGCTGCTTGCAGCTTTAATTTAGTATTTATTTTTCCTTTGGGTGCTGGTTTCTTAGGAACAGACTGATCTTTGTATAAATCCTGGACGGAGGCGGAAAGAGCTTCATCATATAAAGCTGCACTAATTAAACTAATTATAGTGACAGTGGGAAAATGTGGAAAGAGAAAGGTGATGGAGCCCTGGGTGTGGTAGTAGGAAACTGATTCTGTTGATGTGGATCCTACAGAGACCAAGAGCTGACATGGACCAGTTACTGGGTGACCAGATGACGTTGGCTGAAATTTGGGATAGTTTTTTTTTTTTTTTGGTGGGTTTGGGTGATTTGCTGTTGACAAGTTTTACATATACTTTACATAATGCTTTCATGTCATCATTTATAGCTTTGGCAATCGATGGGTACTTCCTTATCCACTGGTGGGTACCTGCACAGACGTTTTTTGCTTTTTAGTGTGTTGGGGTTGTAGTTCTGCAGCCATGTTGATTCCAATGAATGAAAATATTCGCACCGAATTTTAGAGCATCAAAAAATAAACAAAATACACTGTAGCAGGGGCTGCGTGCATCCTTTTAGCAGCAGTCAGGAGCTGCATGCAGTCACTCAAACTCTGGACTGTCCCAAATTTTAAGGGACATGTGGTCACTCTAATCTGTTTTTAAAACATCTGCGTTTCTATTTTCACACATGTTTCATAAACCCTGCCTGCGATTTATTAATTTTTACGCCCGATCTACTATCTATCATTATTATTTTTCATAAATAGTGCAAAATAGTACAATTTAAATACATTGTGGGCATTTTTTAAATCATAACATCCATGTTATGGTCTTCATACATAATCTTCATTGACTGGTAATATTGCAACAGCTTCGTCAACACAGTACTGAAAACAATATTGTTTTTGGCACTGAACCTTAAAGCCAACAGCAGAATAATACTGGAACAGTCCCGCTGGACTTTGGAGGCTTTTGCCTCGATATCCGCATGAATTAATTCTAGATGAATCTGGTTGTAAATATTGCAAGCCTACGACTGTTTGTGCTTGTTAAATATAGACCAGCAGTGCATCCGATGGGTAAAGTTAGTGGGACGAGACCTGATCGCACACGTGAACTGAAACATGTGAACTGAAGCTCTGGTCTTGACAAATACTAGACTCTAAACAGGATTTAAGTCGTAAACGAGTTTGTCCGCTCGTTTAACTTCAATATAACGTCAAAAGGTGAAAACTGGTTATTGATTACTGATGTTCATCCAGCTTTGTATTTGTTGTTGGGGGCTCAAACAGCTCAGTGTTAGGATGAAGGTCTAAAGGTCCCCGGATCAATACGGAATAAAGTGCCCCCCCTGTGGTCGACCCCTGATCTGTGTGGGAGCCACAAGACGCTGATCTGCATCACAGATTCTTTACTGCAGCTTCCCAACATCTGAGATACTTTGACATTTATCCACATCGCTCGGAGAAGCCTCAGTTCTGGAAATGCAGGACCAGTCGTGCACAAATAATTTAACCTATTGGCTGAGTTCACTTCTAACTGGGTTCAGTTGATCATTATTCAGTGTTTTCCATGACACACTATTTGCATCCGTAGCCAATTGTGTCATTTCTAAAATATCTTAAGTGTGATAAATATCCAATAGATCTTCAAAACCTGAGCTGTGTCTACTGGTCACACGTTTGCCCCAAAAACACATGGAGTATTGTAGAAATAAATAATTTCTATAGAAACCCCCTACAGCAGTGGTTCTCAAACTTTTTTATGTCAAGGACCCTTAAACTCAACTAGACCTTGGACCCCATCTAATAAGATTTTAGCTTTTAGATGATTTATAACAAAAAACCTGTGTAGGAAACCTGAGACCAAAATTTTGGAGGACTGAAACTGCCATAATCAAAAATAAATAAATGAATAAACACACTCAGTACATAAATACATATACCAGTAAATGTCCACATTTATTTAATTTTCCATTTCATGAATTCATAAAATGTATATATTTCTGTATTGTTTTCCCATTTATTTGATTTTCAATTTTATTAATTTAAAAATGTGTTTATATATTATGTATTTCTTCACCCCATTCATTTTCACCCCAATAAATAAAATGGAAAATAAAATTTGAAATAAAATAAATGTGCAAAGGAAAAATAAAACACAAATAATAGAAAACATATACCACAAAATTAAACAAATGAATGTATTTATTTTAGATTATGACAGTCCTCAATATAAATGGTTCCACATTCTTTCATTGTGGAATTATAGTAAAAAAAAATATTCCCCTATTTTCTGGGGACCCCCAGGCACCTCCTCAGGGACACATGGGGGTCCCCGGACCCCACTTTGAGAATCACTGCCCTACAGATCCTGCAAAGCTCAGACAGTAGAACATAAAGTTTTAATCTGATTTTCTAGGGTTGAGTCCGTTAACAACAACTAACAAAGTGAACCTGTTTTTTTCAGTCTGGTACTCACCAAGTTAACCGTAAACTGCACAGTAATCTAATATTGAAACAAAGGTTTTACGTGGCTCCGCTGGACTTTAGAAGCTTTTGCCTTCAACATCAGCATTAACTCATGCTGAATGAACCTCGTCGTAAATATTGCAAGCGTGCGGCTGTTTGTGTTTGTCAAATGTAGAGCATCGTTGTCTCCAGTGATTAGTGTAGGGCGACGAGCCCTGAACCACATGTTCAGTGAAACCTGGATGGACTCTTAACAGGATTAAAGTCGTAAAGGTGATGCGACAGCATTGAGTTTGTCCCCTTAACCTCTATATGAAATCAAAAGGTAAAAACTGTCGGTAAAGGAAGCACATGTTAATCTGTAGAGACCAGTTTTCTGTAGGGTTCAGGTCCCTGAGTCCTTGCATTGCTCAGGGTTTCTTATGATATTGTTCCTGTTTGCAATAATCTCAATCCATCAGTGTCTATTTCTCTGCTCAGATTTTTATTTAAATGGACGTGCAAGCAGCAGGTTTCCAAACATAACATCCAGGTTAGTTAAAAAAAAATGATAGTTTGAGCAGCTGTTGATCAGAACATCGGCTCGATGTGCTGCCATATAATCAATTAACATAGTTTGGATTTGAAGGGATAGTTCAGTAATATTTGGCACCATTTCCCATGTTCCTTCATGTCTCTGAAGCATAGAGACATAATGTCACTGATCCTCTGGTATTAATCTTTTTAGTGATTTTCAGTATAATGTTAGTTCACAGTTTTGAATTCTAGTAAAAATAAATCTGTTTAATTTAGTAAAACCT
This sequence comes from Lepturacanthus savala, assembly GCA_030544235.1. Taxonomy (NCBI): domain Eukaryota; kingdom Metazoa; phylum Chordata; class Actinopteri; order Scombriformes; family Trichiuridae; genus Lepturacanthus; species Lepturacanthus savala. The sequence continues at coordinate 8,272,771 of CM060471.1, forward strand.
CTCTAAATTGTCCATAGGTGTGAGTGTGTGAGTGAATGGTGTGTGTGCCCCATGATTGGCTGGCGACCTTCTGGGGTGTATCCCTGCCTCTCCTGTAGAGAGTAGACAAAATGGATGACTGACTTAGTAAAAACTGTACAAATCCTGGTATGAAGCTCAATGTGTAATCATAACGTTTCAGTAAGCCGCACTGTGTTTCCTATTTCATTCATCTGTTCTTCTCTTTGAAAGGTTTAGAATGAACATTGATCCTGTTTGTGACAGAATGGTGGAGGTTTACTAGAGCCGTACTGTGGTCTGCAATATAGTTCCAGAACAAAACTCTGGTTTCAATATTCAATTAGTGAGTCAAATATAAACTGCAGGGAAACATATTGACATCCAGAGCTGCAACGATTAATCGATAAGTTGTCAACTATCACATTAATCACCAGCTATTTTGATAATTGATTGATTGATTTGAGTCATTTTTAAGAAGAAAATGTCCAAATTCTCTGGTTTCAGCTTCACAAAGCTGATTATTTTCTGGTTTCTTCAGTCTTCTATAATAGTAAACTGATGATCTTTGGGTTGTGGACTGTTGGTCTGGACAGAAAAAAAATGTTTAGGTTGAATCTTCAGATTTTGGAAACATTGACATTTTACACTTCTTATGAACCAAACAACTAATCGATACATTTTTTTCAATAATTGATAGATTAATTAACTATAAAATGGTTGTTAGTTGCAGTCAGGTCAGTCTAAGTCTAATAATTAAGCCATGGACTTCCTGTTTGGAAGCTGCAGAAAATCTGCCCTATGAACTTCCAGTCTTTGTATGTCTTTGGGTTTTGGACAATTAGACATTGTTCAAGCTTTTAGGAATTTTGGTTAGTATTGTAAACATAAGTATCATAAAATAATTGTACTGTAAAATAATATAGTTGCAGTCGTACTGTTTCAGCAGGGACTATTTTCTAAAGCAGCCGGTGGAAGTGGCTCCTCATGGTGTTAGACGTCATCTGGCTGTGAGGAATGTGCAGCTGAGGAAAATAATTCTGTGTGATATTTCCAAAAGGCAAAAACACAACAGGCCAAACATGCTCCTGGGGTCAAATATGTGTCTTTTGTTAATTTGATCTCATATCGTGGGAGACTCTACAATCCCACATTATACATGTTTAATGATGTGCACCAAGTTATTTTAAGACAATGATGTCAAAACTACGACGACAGTGCAGAAACTTCTAAGAAATCCTGGAGGCGTTTAATGAATCGAATACATAAGACCATGCATAATATACATGCCGCCTCATTTACAATTGTGGAAGGGAAAGAGTAATGTGATTTACATTTGGGTTGCTTTACTGTACATATACATTACATTACACTACAATGCACACAGGCTTTTATTCTGCTCGTCAGTCAGGGTGCAGTATGTTGCCAGATCCTGGTGCCATGTGAGGAGCTTTCATTAATGCAGCATGGAGGAGGTTGAGTAATTGTGCACGGCTTTGGAAACATGCAGCACATTCCTGCCTCCAGCAGCAAGTCTCCAGGCTTCATGTGTTCGCTCTGACCAGCGTGAGCGAGGCTGCAGATTAAAGACGCCTGTGGTTCATGGCAGCACTGTCGGCAGCTTTTCTCTCTGTGCACACAAAACACGATTATTTCTATTTTGCAGCATTCCGAAATCTCCAAACAACATGTTGCTTTTGGCGTCAGGAGCTAGAGACAGAATAATACAGGAGCTGATCAGGTATAGAAGGAAATGGATCAGTGGACAGAGAGAAGTCACAGATTTAGCTGTATTTATTTTTTTCTTCATTAGTGATACAAACACAACATATAACATAAATAATATAGACAGAAAAATCAACAGTGTTAATGTAAGACTCAGAGTAATAAAACATTTAGTGAATTCATTTGAATTACTTAATTTTAATAACATATCACTATGAGTGTTACAATTAACTCTTTAAGACAGAACATAGATGCATTACTGTCATGCAGTTGGGTAAAGGTAGTGTGTGTGTGTGTGTGTGTACAGTACAGTACAGTTATGTAAAAAAAGTGATTCTTAACATGTGTGTTTGAGGTTGAAGAAAAAAAAAATATTATTACTTTCTCTGCAAGAACGAGAAACAAACAACAAAACACAAATAAGCATAAATGCATAAAACAGATGCAACATTAATATTGTCATTCATTCATTCAGTTTTGTTGTGTATATGTATATATATAGCATGTTTGCATGTGTTTCTGCATATATATATATATATATATATATATATATATATATATATATATATATATGCAGATATGCTCTCACTCCTTTTCAAACCAAACCAAATCAAACCAAACATTTTATGGATTTCAGTTTTCATTGTTTCATTGTTGTTTATTAAATTGTGATTATTTTGTGTATTTGATTTATTTGTTTCCTGTGACCTTATTGGTTTACTACGCTCAGCACTGGAAGGAAACAAGTACACATTTGAAAAAAAAGAAAAAACTGTTTGAATATGTAATATCACCTGTAATCAATTTACTTCATTGTTTAATGAAGACACAAATACACACATGTGGTGGCTGTGTTTCAGTTTGGTCATTTACCAGATCTACCAGATCAGAACTATGGCGAGATACGTTAAGATCAAAGTTAAATCAAAAATCACTGTAGATTCTACTTTTTTTGATTAAATAATGACACACAACGATGCACTGGACAGTTTTGCAATAACATGTTTATTTTTCCGCCCTTTTGGAAAAAAGTGTGTATTATCATTGATTAGTAAAGTGCAGAGAGATGTGGAGCCGCTGGTGATTCTCTCTTCTGTCCAGGATCTGAAGCGGGTTCTGTCGTTCCCGCCGTACCCCGGGGATTATCTGCATCCAGTGGTGTACGCCTGCACAGCAGTGATGCTGCTCTGCCTACTGGTCTCCATCATGACTTACATAGTCCATCACAGGTCAGAAGAATTTAACAGTCACCTAACATTCATTCAACCCTTTTCTTAAGCCCAAAGAAGCCAAATCAACTTTCACAATAATATCTTGTTACCTTCTTCTTCTTCTTGACACCTTCTTGTTGAGTGTGGTTACAACATAGAAGGTAAAGCTGTGTTCATCTACCAAACATTTACTTCTGGTCATTTTTTGCAGTGTGATCCGCATCAGCAGGAATGGTTGGCACACACTCCTCAACTTCCTCTTCCACACTGGGCTGACATTTGGTGTTTTTGCCGGAGGCATCAATCAGATCAACTTACCTTTTGTGTGTCAGATTGTGAGTTGTTTTTTTTCCTATTCCTCAGCAAAGAGTCGTCATAGCAGTTGAAAATGTGTTTGTTGGGGCGAAGGCATCTTCAGCCTTTATCCAGAAAACAAGTGGGAGATGCTGTTTTCTTCTCTTCATCCAACAAAAGTCTCTATAGTGACTCTGTGATACCAATCAATCACAAATACTTCATTGATCCCCACAAGGAAAATGAAGCATGTCAATCACTGATGTGTTATAATACAATGTAATACAATGAGGAGTTACAGAGTTTAACCTGTTCCCCCTTCAGCCTGTTTCTCAGTGGTGTAGTTGTGGTGCAAATCTCGACAACTACAGGGTTTTTCTGTTGAAAGGTTTTGGTTTTAAAACAAAGCAACCAGGAGATTGCTGTGGAAGTGTTAAAACAAATTCAAACTGTTGTGTGTTAAAGTAAATTCAGATAGAATAAGCTCCCTCTAAAGAAGAAAAACAACTCTTATTAGTCTTGTAGCTGAGTTTTTTGTTGTCATTTTATTGTATTAATAATCAATTAAGCATAAAACACCCCCCAAATATTTAAAAGAAAATCATCAATTATCACTATCAATTGTTAACTAATTTTTATCAACAGGCTGTTTTTTTTTATATCGCCCAGCCCTATGCATAAAATGTCACACAAAGACACAGAGGAATCAACAAAACGTTTCTATCCTACAGAGACAGAAATGAAAGTGCATCACCGACAAAGACATTTCTAAAAGATACATTTTTTATTAATTTATGCAAGATAGCAGCATGAAAGGGGATGAATAATAAATGATTAGCATAGTCAGACAGAGGAGTTCTGAAGCTCAGTGGTTGAATTGGGTGTTTGCAGCCAGAGGAGTACGGAGATAGATCTGCTAAATGCTAACATTAGCAGGTATCTCCCTCCGTGAAGCCGCCATGTTTCTACAGGAGCACAAACTAAACACTGGCTCTAGAGACAGACTTTCACAGCCACTGTAGTTTCTCGTTCTATATGTTGCAGACTCAGTTGGCTGCAGTTTGCAACCTCACCATGAGATGACGCCAGACAAATACAAACTGTACCTTTAACCTCACATTGTGAAAGTTCATTTAGCAGCCTTGTGCTAAATCTGCACCCCCCCAAACTTCCCTCTGTTTTTATCTCTACAGGTCGGGATTGTGCTCCACTACGCCTCTTTGTCGACGATGCTGTGGTTGATGTTCACTGCTAGAAACATCTGTACAGATGTGTCCAAAGATCCACTCCGCTCCCACGACAGGAACGGGCCAGCCAAGACCCGAACCAAACCAACCATCCTCAGGTGAGTTCAGCAGCCTGCAAGATTCCAGCTTCAATCTTGGTGCTTCACTGGATTCTGTTGAAAAGTAGCATCCTGATTCCAAAAACATCATCAGTTTAATATCAGACAGCTTGAAGAATGCTAAACTGTGTTGCGTAAAAACGATTATAGTGTCAATGACACCTCTTGGATGTCTTTCTCTGTTTTGCAAGATTCTCAGCTGAATTTGAGCAGTTTGTGTTGTGTTGAGCCAACTGGCTCTAATTCAGTTCACACTTCAGTGCCCTCGAAGATTCACAGAAAGTCATTAACAATACTCGGCTCCAGGATCCTCGGCCATGAAAGCAAACTGACTAATCTCAGTCTGACAGTCAAATCACTGGCAAGAATTTGAGATTAAACACAATTTATAACCAAGTTACTTCATCACGTAACACAACATTTTCATCATTTATTGATTGTATTGATACCTCTCATCCTGTGTTACTCGGATCTTCATTACAAAGAGGTTATAACATTTCTATGCACTTATGTTATATTTGCTTTTGTCATAATATATTGTGGTAACCCATAAATTTATGATGTTTAAAAAAGAAAGCCAAGTGGAGATAATATCTCTCGGAAACTTTCCATAGTGCAATGCCTGTTCTCATTACACTGTGCAAATGGATAAACTGCTGCTTGATGAGCAGCATATAACACAGCATATAACTACAAATTAGAGTTTGTTTTACTTTGATAAGAGAATTTTATTCAGATGAGCTTTTTTCTGTCTCTATATCTTTGTAAGTTGTTACCCTGTGAAATCCCTTCACCAGCATCTACACTTAATAATTTCCACTTTTTTTGCAGGGTTTATCTTGTAAGTGATGGAATCCCTCTCATAATTGTTGGAGTCACAGCAGCATTTGGTTTGGAGAACTATGGGAGCAGAGATGATGCACTGTAGTAAGTATTTGTTACTCTGTGTAGGGTTGCAAAGCTGCTGCTCAGCTACTACTACATGGTTAATGGTATTTTTTGGTTTCCCTCATCAAACTCAGTAAATACTCAAGACTACTTTCTTCAGTAAGCCACTGGGTGGAGTGACACAGCATGCGACCTCAGGCAGTGCTGGCGATGCTGTAGTTGTAGCAGCATCAGGCATGCACTTTTGAGATCACTCCCCCAGCAAGTCCAAAAGTCCAAAGTTTCTGGAAATATACCGGAAATGTTCCACCCCTTTGCAACCCTTTTTCTGAGCAATTTCAGTTTCAATTTCAGTCGTTAGCTGTGTCCACGGGTCAGGAGCCATGATCTTTAAAAGCTGCAGTCTATCGAGGAGGGTCTGTCAACTCAAGCCAAAGATTTCCTATTTTTCATACTAGTACGTCACAAAGTGCCATACAGATCCATCCAAATAGTTATTTTCAGAAACTGGCCACATATTGGGAATCTAAATGGTCACTTTCTTGCCTGAAAACATTAAACTTTATTATATCACACAAAAATAATCTTACATAAAAAAATCACAACAGATTTTGGTCTGGTTCAAAAAAGAGAGAACCTGTTGGACAGTTAAAACTCTGCATAAATATTAAAGGAGGGTGAGGGGATAGCTCATGAATCAAGTTCTATTTGAAAAATTGACTTGTCTTTGGATGAAACAAGCTCCACCCACAAGCTCCTTGAATGTTAAGAAGCTAAAACAAATGCTTTTGTCTTTTTCAGCTGCTGGATGGCATGGGAACCAAGCTTGGGAGGTTTCTATGCCCCCGTTTGTCTTCTGGTGTTGGTCATATCTGTGTACTTCCTGTGCACCTACATCCAGCTCAAACGCCACCCGGAGAGGAAGTACGAGCTACGGCTGCTGAGCGAGGAGCAGCAGCAGTTATCGTCCAGCACGTCGAACCATCAGTGCCACGCCGACACCAGGGGAGGACCTGGGGCTGCCGGGGACTGTCCGTCATTCGCCGCAGGTGTTTCCGTGCTGGCCAATGAGCACTCGTTTAAATCTCAGCTCCGGGCCACAGCCTTCACACTGTTTCTGTTCTTGGCGACCTGGGCGTTAGGAGCGCTGGCCGTTTCCCTCGGACATTTCCTGGACATGATTTTCAGCTGCCTGTATGGGGCGTTTTGTGTCACACTGGGACTGTTCCTGCTCATCCAGCACTGTGCCAAACGTGACGACGTGTGGCACCGCTGGTGGGCTTGTTGCCCGTCCAAGTCCAAGACGGAGGACGGGAACGGGAACGTGGAGTGCTCAAGGCCAGAGCTGCACCAGCCCCACTGTCACCTGAACTCACCGTGCTCAGGCAAGCAACCACTGCTCCCTCCTCACATGCCTCACACTTCCTACCACAAGACAGCGCTGCCTCAGAGCCTCACGCCCAATCACACAGGCCCGTGCTGTGTGGCGGTGATGAGTCCTGTCGCCGCCACACCCGTCTCCCCGCTCACTGAGCCGCCACTTTCGCTGCGTCCACAGTCGCTTCCCGACGAGCTCCCTCGCCCTGCCCTGCCGTTACAGAGCTGCCTTACGGACAGAACCAAGTCACGCTCCTTCAGCCGCCCTCGACCATGCCTACAGGATTTCCGTGCCCACATGGCGTCCACCAGCATGGACGGAAGCGTTCACAGCTCCCACCTTGACAGCCCACATACCGCACACCCCCTCGAAGGCTCCCCGTTGGTTTCCGGCTGCCCGCACCCGGACCTCCAGCTGCCCTGCCCCAGCCCCCACCCGGAGAAGCAGCTGGCGTCCTGCCACACTCTGCAGCGCCAGACCTCCTGCCACAGCATCCAGGACTCCATGACCTCCTGCCACAGCCACCCGCACAACATGCACGACAGCATCACCTCCTGCAACAGCCTCCTCCTGCCGGCTCACGGGGTCCACACCTGCCAGTGGCACCTGTACAGCTCCGCCGATCACTCCTCCACAACCAGCTTTGCAGAGAAAGCCGACTCCTTCCTCTCACAGTATCAGCAGGACCCAGACACATACAGCTGCACGTCAAACATGTCAAAGACGACGGATAAAGAGAAGGAGAGCTTCGGCGAAATGGAGCGGAAAGTTTTCCCCAGAAATACTCTGCCTCGGCGGCACAGTGGCATCGGCCGACGAGGCACCATCGGACGGAACAGGAGCCTGCAGGAAGATGGCCTGTTTGGGTCGGATGCTACAGGAAACATACGGACTGGACCCTGGAGGAATGAAACCACTGTGTAGCAGAGAACTTCCAACCCTGTGATGAAATTACTCTGCAGTGTTTGAGTCTCAAACCACAGGTTGAGTTTTCAGTGAGGATCTTTAGGAATCCTTTAGGACAAAGTTAGCTTAACTTTTACAGTGACACAAAAAATTTTATAAAGAATTTTTAAACATCAGAAATTGTAATTAATATGGAAATGATTTTCTTTTTCATGCAGATTAAAGTTGCAATCAGTGACTCCGTAGATTAGCACCGTCACAGTAGGAAGGTCCTGATTTTGAACCAGTTCCATTTGGGACCTTTTTGTGTGAAGTTTGTATGTTTGCATCGGTTTCTCTAGATTCCTCCTACATTCCAAAGATATGAGTGAGTTCTCCTTCCTAGAGGTCTTTATTGATAAAATTACAATAGTGACAGACCTGACAGACATTGGAAATTGTACCAAGATCAATGTAGATTAACTTATTATACACAGAACTGAGTTCTGAGTTACAGAACTGAGTGGAATGGTGTTTTACTACCTCTATTATCATTTACCAACACTGTGATAAATCAGTATACATTTTGGATCCATCTTAAAATAGACCTGTGGTATATTTCAATAACGAGGCAGCTTCACTAGCAGGTTGGAGGATGAAGTACAACATCAACACATGAGAATTGCAGACACCTTACTGAGCATTCACAACACAACTCCAAAGTACAGAAAGTCTATTAGGCAGGTCAGTAACGATCGAATAGTGCTTTACTGCAGTATATTACATTTCCTCCCCCTTTAGCTTAAAACTAACTCAAAACACCCTAAAATCAATGTTTACCACCATAGTGCATTAACAATCACTTCACCTGTCAATGACAAAAAATAGACACGTTCACATTAATCTACTGAATGCTCTTAAGGTGTTACTCAATTATGAATCTTTAGTAAACTAAAACTTAGTAATCGGTTTCAGATGCCATAAGCTCCGATCTTGAATAACCCTCTGCCGTATTGGCCAATTCAGCTGACTCTTCCTCAGGTTTCTGGAGAGAAATGAGACTTTAACTGATCTCCATGACGATGGTACAGTTGGTTAGTATCTTCACCTAGCACCTTGTATGAGACAGAGCCAGTCTGCTGTTTTACTTCTCCTGGAATCAAAGTGTCTCTCTGCAGCTTTGTTATTATTCTCTTCCTGCTCTCGATACTGCTTCCTCCTGACTGATTCTGTGATGCTTGGTTTCAGGAAGTCCAATCTGGTTTGGACGTCTTTAAAAGCAAGTCAGTTGGTGACTCACCAGTCGTGCTGTTGGGAGTTGCGATATCATAGTAGGAAGTGTGAGATTTTATCATCAATGCTCAGGTCATCCTTTGTTAGCTTTTTCATGCCTGTTTTGAAGATTGCAACCTACCTCTCAGTCAGGCCGTTGGTAGCTGGGTGTCCACCACTGGGTACCTGCTGCTGCCATAGTTGAGTCACTTATACTCTTCAAACCGTGTCAGCAGAGATCTGTGGTCTGTAATCAGAATAAAGTGTTACCCCCATAGATATTGGTGGAACTTTGTTACACCAAACACCAAGTTCAAAGCTTCTTTATCAATCTGTCTACCACGTAAGCAAACCATGGTTCATCTTCGGGCTTTAACTTGGCTGATCCTGCAAAGGCCCTTTTTCCTGGTCCAGTTTGTCTCATCGCCAATAATGTGGTATATTTCAGTAACAAGGCAGCTGCACATGTATTAAAGCTTCACTAGCAGCTTGGGGGAGTACAGCGTCAACACATGAAAATCACAGACACCTTATGAGCATGCACAGCACAACTCAAAAGTACAGCAAGTCTATTTGGCCGATCAGTAACAATTGATTACTGCATTACTGCAATATATCACAGGACCTGAAGGATAAAAAGGATCTGAGGATAATCAGACCCATTATGATTCAGGAGTGGACCCATGTTCCCGGGTCCTGTGTTCCCTGCTTTGTTCTGGGACCAGGGAGTTTTTTTTAGAAGAAGGGTTCTATGTTCCTTTTCATGTTCCCCTCTAATCCCCAACTCCTAACCCCTAGTGTTAATCCTAACTCATCTTGACCCTGAACCCTAACCCGTAACACCTACTTCTAATCCCTAACCCCTAATCCTAACCCTTGACAATATCAAATTACTGGATTAAGCCATAGGATAAATAATTTGAATACTCAGATCACTAAAATAATCAATAGCCGCAACCCTAGTTAAAATGATTCTAATGTAATAGTGGCAAAGTCTGGTTCGTAGTCTGAAGCTGCTGCCACCTAACGTGACACACCTTAATGACACTGATGGACTTCATCGCTGTAATTTGTTTCAGACACTGTAGGAGTTTATAAAAGTCTGTCAGACAGTGTGCATGTTGAAAAATGAACGAAGCCACGTTGAAAAGTGACATAGAGGAAGTTAATTGACAGTTATAAACCGAGCTGATCTATGAAGACTCAATTCCTGTCTTTGCCTCAGAGCTTGAATTCAGCAAATTCTCTTTTGGTATATAACAGATTTTAAAATCAAATTTCAAGCTTCCAAGAAGAAAAACCTGCAAACATTCCCAAATATTATATGCAAATACTCACTGATTGCACCTTTAAATACTTGGACTGGTCTGTTTTAAAATGATCTATATTTGTTTGTTATGATGTTTCTAGTGACATTGCTGAACAAGCAATATGATGGTGGGTTACACATGTGATAACACTTGTGAGCATGTGTGTTTTTAATGTGTGCATGATTAGATACATACAGATGTGGTGTGTTTGTGCTATATGTATTTATTATTACAAATCCACCCTTGGAGAATTTTAAATTTATGAATATCTTGATAAAGACGGATTTATGAAGACTAAAGATTTTTCTAAAAGAGACACTTTATGTATGCTGCAAAATAGAGTCAAACAGACTCTTCTTTTGACAAGTTTTGCACTGATATGTTCGATAGTGACCCTCACGTGATGAGATTATTCCCCCAAAAAAGAAAGTGCAATGTGCTATAAAGTCTTTGTATAGTGCCAGATTAACTGATGAAAAACTACATAAAATTCACTCTCAGTGAGTTTTGCCAGATCACAGAGTTTGTAGCCTCATACAAACTTGAACTCAGGTTTTAGAAGGTTTTCCTGAAACATCTGTGTTTCACAAAGCAGGAAATTAAACCGTCAGCTCAGCCTCTGTTTTGTAATCACTGTACTACGCTAAGCTAATTATTGATCTGTTCATCAAAAATAAAGGGAACTCGCCTGTTTCCCAGGCGAATTTCAAGTGTTGAAATATTCCTTTAAAGTCATGACTGAACAGTATTAAAGGTGCAGTGTGTAGTTTCTGGCAGCTTCGAGTGGTGAAGCTGCAGGTTGAACCTGAGTGTGTAGAAGTAGCTATGGCAGCTATGAAGAACGTAAAAGTCTCTACAGTCGTTGTTTGGTTTGTCCATCTTGGGCTACTGTAGAAACATAGCAGTGCAACATGGTGGCTTCACGGAGGGAAACCTGATCTTTGTGTAGATAAAAATGGCTCAATCTAATGAAATGAAAATAAAACAATTCTTTTTTTGATTAAATGATACACTAATTAAACAACCAGATCCTATGAGCATTTAATTTTCACCTTGTGAATATATGATCGTTGACTAAACCTGAGGTCCAGCCCTCACCGCTGGCTCAGTTGCTATAGTGATGACCTCTACATTTTACCGACCACTGAGCCAACTTCATCTGCTGATGAACATTACAATATACATCATGAGATATATATTGTTGAAAAATTATCATCCCGAAAAGAATAATTTAATAGGAGCAAACAAAAACAGAATAGATTTTTGTTTGCTCAATTTTTATTAAATACATTTTTTCCTTTATTTCTCACGTTGCTATTATTTTGCCAAGTTTATTCAAAACAAGCTGTTCTTATGAATCCTGCTTCTCTGAGGCATCTTGGTGAAAATCCTCTGGTTTAATAGTGATTTAACAGCATGTTTGAATTCTAAAAACTCCATTAAACATGTTTTTTCCATGTTTCAGCCAACATGTTCATTTAACAAAGGTCACATCACTCTGTTACATGTTACAACACAGACGTTCACATATATGTTGTGTGATCATTGAGCAGCTGGATATCTACGATGTGTTGTTGTGCCCCAGTGTTGCAGTGTGGGGGGAACGGGGGTACGAGTAAAGTACAGTGTAAAGAAACAAACGACACCTTGTGAGACAAAGTGAGGATCAGTGTTCACACCATGTGTTTCCTGCACCAATAATAAAGTTTTACTGTGACACATCATCGTCGCTACTTTCTCACTTCTCAGTTCACAATTTGTGCTGAATTTAGACAATTACTACAAGGAATTGGTCAATTTTACACAATTTTAACTCTGGAAAAAATAAGAGACCACTGCATTTTTTTTAAATCAGTATCTCTACATGTTGAATTCCAACATATGCACAGCTCATTCTGCTTAAAGAGGGACTGAGTAGGTGAGACCTGAACCGAGAACAATGGTGCCTGATTCGGCTCAGATCATCATGTTTTTATTGGGGCTGACATGTTTCAGCATCAATTCTCCATCAGAACAGCATGAAGAACACAGACACCAAGCCTTGTGAAGAGAATGCCGAACACATGAAAGCTGTGTGTGAGGGTTATTGCACCAAATATTGATTTCTGAACTCTTCTTAAGTGTAAACATCCGTATTATGTTGTTTTAAAATGAATTTGATCGTTTCTTTGCATTGTTTGAGGTCTGGAAATATTGTATCTTTTTGTTGTTTTGACCATTTGTCATTTTCTGCGAATAAATGCTCTAAATGATATTATTTTATTTAGAATTTGGGGGAAATGTTGTCAGTAGTTTATAGACTCAAACAAAAATTGTTAATTTTGCCTAAACACATACCTATAAGAAGTAAAATCTGAAAAACTGATAATTTTGCAGTGGTCCCCCTTTATACTATACAGTATGTACAAGACTTTGTTTCGGCTGTGGTTGTTTTCAAAGCGCTCTATGAATTAAGTTGAGTGGAGTATATAGTACATTACATTTATGATATATAAATTAATCAAAGCAAAAGTCTGAAGAAGGGAGCATTTCTATGTATTTGGGCTGGACAAAACAGACATTTTCAAATGAATCTTCAGCTTGTGGAAACAGTGATCAACATTTTACACCATTTTATGAATCAAACTACCGATTGATTAATCGTTTCAATAACCAATAGATTTATTGAATCAGAACAGTCATTAGTTGCATCTATACAGATAGAGGCAGACATTGTGAAAGTAGCTGTAATCGGGTAAAATATATTTATTCTGATATCTCTGAGAAGGACAAAGAGAGAAAATCAACCAAACATCCATGAATCTGGCAGGATTCACACCTGAGGTTTTCTAATTGAATTAAGCATTTAAACCTTTATTAAGCGTACTTAGTATATCATCGTTCATTTAAATACAAATACAGTACATTCCTTTTCAGGTGAAGGTCTGTCCAGGACAGGTGAGGACAGGCGTGTTTCCTGTGTGTTCAGCGACACTCATGCTGACAGAAAACTGCAGCCTCCAAAAAGTAAGATTCAGCTCAGATCATCATGTTTTTATTGGGGCTGACATGTTTCAGTATCAATTCTCCATCAGGACAGCATGAAGAACACAGACACCAGCTTCTGTTTATGAGGTACAGTCAGCAGCACCCGTGAAGGGGGCGGAGCCTCAATCACATCACAAATCACCCTCACCTGTGTAGAGGGAAACACTCACTCAGGCTACAGGAAGGACTGATTACAGCAGGAGAATAATTCATAAAACATTCACTTGTAGAGAAGTTGTTGCTAATGTTAGCTTCACTAGTTTTTCTAATAACTGAAGATCCGATGAACACAACCAGAGTTGTAAAATGTGGCTCAAAAGTGGATAAAAAGTTGATTCCTGATGATGTGTCATTGACTTGTTAGCAACTAACTAACTGATTACCAAGTAGACAGGAAGGAAAGGTGATTTAACTTTTCTATCAAACCATTTGAAAAAAAAACAATTCAGGAGAATGAGATGCAGCAGAGAATAAAACAAAGCAGAAAAAAAATAATTAATGTTATGTCTCTTATTTCAACTAATTAACTCACTGAATGTTTATGAATTATCACTAAAATCAAATCTCATTTTAACACTTGCTTCCTAAAGAGAAGATTGCTTTTAGTTACAACTCAGCTCAGGCTCCGATGTATAAGATATTTGATTGATGCTTTGGTAAAAACGAAGAGCATCAATGTAATGAAAGAAAAAATATGTAGAAATATGTATAGAGTAATGTATGGTGCATATATAAGATATGATATCATAGCATTTATTGCACAGATGAAAAACAAATAATATATCTAATGAATCCAGAATAAATATATAAAACATACAAGCATAACTGATCCACGATTATTGACTAGCATTATTGATTAGCATAAAATATATACATAAAATATATATAATTGCACAATTGTTCCATTGTACATAAGTGAGTCTTGCCCTTTTATTTTATTTATATAGCACTATTTCAAACACAGCATAAGAATTTAAAAAGAAAAGAGCAAATAATTTAAACATGTTATAATAGTAAAATATTTATATAAAATTGGATCTGAAAAGTAAAGCTTCAGATAAATGTGGTGAAGTGGAAATACAGAGTCACAGGAAATGGAATACTCAAGTAAAGTAAAGTACTTCCCTGCTTGTTTTCATGATTTCATTTCTATTGACTCTAATCTGTGGGATTCATCCTGTGACTAAACATGTTCACATTTAAACCTGCAGCCGGTCGTCACTTCTCTTCATCCTGTGATACAGAAAAAACACTTCAGATGAAGAGTCTTCAGCTGGTCTGTGTGTTTGTGACGATGATGTGGTCCCATCCCAACCCCCCTCACACACACACACACACGCTCCTCGGCAGCCACGGGCCACTGGCCTGAACCACTTCAGCAGCAGAGAAGTCAGAAAAATTATGCTGACGTCCCTGATGTGAACATGACCTATTTCAAAAGCCCAACAGAAGCCTGCAGACCTGACTGTCTCCCTGCTGCGCTGGAACAGTGCAGCACCTGCCTGATGACTCAAGCACTACAGATCCTATATATACACACGCATACACACATATATACATACCGGTAGACACCACATACACACATTTATATAGAGATTCACATACATAATTACTGCTAAGCAACATATCCAATCTGTCTGCTGCAGGTCTAAATATCCACTTATATCTTCAGGATACATGTGCAAAGTTTAACATGTTGCATCATTTTATGTTTACTGAATTGTTTGTATATGCACAGCAACATAAATATACCAAATTCTCTGGTTCCAACTTTTCAAATCTGATTGTTTTCTGCTTTCTTTCATCTTCTATAATAGTAAACTGATGATCTTTGGGTTATGGACTGTTGGTCTGGACAAAAAAAGATATTTAAGTTGAATCTTCAGCTTTGAGAAACAGTGGTCGACATTGTACGCCATTATATAAGCCAAACAACTAATCGAGGCATTTCCGTAATTGATAGATTAATCCACTATCAGAATAGACATTATTTACTTCTAATAAAAAAAATAAAATAAAAATCTTAATCAGAAAAGTTCAAAATTACTAATAAAAATTATGCAATAAAAGAGGTTTAAAAATCAAAAAGGCAAAATTAACTTATCTTTTTTTTTTTTTTTTTTTTTTTTTTTACATAGGAAAACTTCCATTTAACATGTAGAAGATGATTTTTAGAAAATGTTCCCACCTTGTTGCAGCTCAGTTTGTTCTTCATTTTGTTGCTGTGACAATTCTGTTTAGGATAAATAAACTTCATACTTTACTTAATACGTACCTACTACTTCAAATACTATTTTTAAGTATTACAAAATCAAATTAACTCAACGAGCAAATATAAACAGATCCTTCAACCTTCTAATTAATATTCAATCATCTCTGGCTGATGAGGTTGTCCCATTTCAAAGATGTTTAAAAAGATGAACAGATGCATGTTTCCTCTGCAAATTATACTTTATATTTCGATATAAATCACTTTAGAAATGCCATAGAGTGAACAGGTGAACCACAGAACAACAGTGATATTGATGATATTGTTAATGAGTGATTTCCAAACTGATTTACTCACATTTATCAGCTTCAGCTCCTGACACGTGTTGCCCTGTGCTGCCCTCATGTGGATCTGTTCAGCATCACTAGCGTCCAGATTTAAAGGACGTGTTCACAATTCTTCAGATTTGTCTTAAAACAACAGTAAGGAGCTGATTTAATACAAGTTATAAGTTGTTTGGAAAAATCTGTGATCTGTATCACAAATTAGTGTTAGTGCAAATGAGTGCTGAGTTCACAAAAATGCAATAAACCAGCACACTATGATTTTTTTTGATAATACTGTCTCGTGATAAACCCTAGATGATTATGAAGTCACATATTCTTTGAAAATAATCTGACATGTATCACAAGTTAAATGAGTGTCTTTAAATCTGTTGAACATATGTTGAATATCCAGTATCAAAGTACTTCAACCGTGACTGACCATTACTGATAGAATGCACAAATCGTGTGGATATGCTTTGTGTTACTAATGTAGTATTGAAGAGAGATATACTCTTTTGAATGTTTATGGAGGTCTAACACTGAAACACTGAAAGTAAATTTAGCACACAAAAAATTTGCTGGTGCACAACCAATGTAGTTTTTCTGGCTAAGCCAGTGGCATACTGTGGTTTGCTAAAAAGTTCCTGAAGAAATCCAGCTCTGGTTTCAAAATCCATTTAGTGACTCTTCTATAAACTGCAGGAAAACATATTGAACAAGCCAGATTAAAGCATGAAATTCAGCCGCTAAACCTGAAGGGAACTAACATTATACAGAAAATCAATATAAAGATAAATACTAGAAGATCAGTGACGTTATGTCTTTATGATTCAGATACATGAAGAAACGAAACAAATAGGGCTAAATATTAAAAAATAAATAAAAAATACTGAACTGTCCCTTTAAATATCTATTGATAAACTGGATTTTGTCTCCATCACTGACATTTAAGCCCATTTAAAGATGTTTTGACATCAGGAAAAAACAGAGGAAAACCTCTGTCCCTGTTCACATGGCTGTTTGAAATATTGAACCATCATTTAAAGGATAACCTTCATTAATTGTGAGTCAACAAAATGCACAAACAAAACACTTTCATAAGGTATTTACATTTATTAGAGGAGAGTGAAACACTAAGTTGCACAAAATAATACAGTACACATTGTCAACCTGCCAAAGGACGTTTGAGGCACTTAGCATGAGGAAAGATTCAGTAAAGGTTTGAAGAGTTCACTGCACATGAGTTCAGCATCCAGTTTATGAGGAGAAAAACTTCAACCCAGCAACTGGGAGGAAAAAGCAGAGGGCTGCAGATTAATTTATGAAGATTACTGTTGATCACTTTTACTTTCAGGTGGAGATGAATGACAAGTGAACTAGTAGTCTGTCCCCGCAAAATGAGTGGTTTGTAGTTATCACAGTGCTGAACTCATGTGAAGAGTCAGAAATCAGCCATCAGTTCACTGTTAATTATAAAACCAAATAGTTATTTGGCCTCAGAGAAGTAAAGGGGAGGAAACGACGACAACAAGGCTGTTTTCATGCCACAAGTTTACATCACAAGAGTGAATCAACCAGCTGAGGGGACCTGAACTGAGTCTCATGATCAGAGAACTGAGGATTTATAAACACTATGTTGGAGTTAAATTATTGCATTAAAGGTGTACTGAACCTCATTATGCAAAACGTTGTGTAGTTTAAACTAGTGCTGTCAAAATTAACACGTTAACTCTTGTGATTAATTTGAAGTCATTAACACTATTCTTTTCTGCGGTGGAGCTGTTTTAGAATGAAGATGACTTTCTGTTGGGGGAATCCTTCTGGTTCTGGTTTCATAGTTGCAACAAACTACCGCTCGCTATATTTATTGATTATTCTCTTTTATATTAGTGCAGATATTAAGGATGGCTTTAAATGTTTAGTTAACATTTCTGTTATTGCAGGAGAGAATTGGAGTTAAAAAGAAGCTACTAAATAAATTTTAAATAGTTTGTTTTCATGCTGCGTGATTTGAATTTTTAAAACGTCAATTATAAGCTTCAGTCTCAAGAAGAAAAAAAAATATCAAGAAATCACAATATCAATTATTCTGAAAATTGAATTTAAATTTAAATCGAATAACAGCCCTAGTTAAAGAAAAAAAAACTGAACACACCTAAGAACACAGAATGGTGATGAAAGTAAAACTATTAGAAAACTCAAGCCATTTTATATCCAGTTAATATTTAGATTGTAGCCCTTGATTAACATATTTTGGTTTCCAAGAACATAATTTGAGTAGAGAAATATACACAACATGACAGGAAATAACTCTGCTCTTTAAATGACAGATGGAACATGCCATGGATATTTTTAAGGCTTTTTGCAGGCTGAATGTCAGATCATGATTATTTCTTTCCCCCATAAAACAGAAAATGTGCAGCAATCTGGGCAAATATTAAGCTGGGTCTCACTGGGTTGGGATGTGACCAGGAACAGGGACAGGATTAGGAACAGGGACATTAGCTTTCTGGAGTTATCTTAGCCTGGTTTACTATATCAAATATACTTTTAGCTTCCTTTCTGAATGCCAGATGACAGAATAGATGTCAAATGTGTTGGCAGGGGGATATTAGCTTGGGTGCGACCAAAATTAAAAGACATATCTACCAACATCTGTAAAGCTCAGATTGGAACATGTTAACCTGTGCTGTAGAGATGCTGCACAGACTTTCTCTGTGGAAGGATAAACACAAAAATAAATAGGTCCAGTATAAGGTTCCAATCTGTGAACTTTAAAGGTGTTGGTAGGCGTATTTTTTATTTGGACAGAGCTAAGCTAGCAGTTTCCCCCAGCTTCCAGTATCAATGCTAAGCTAGGCTAACAACACCCTGACTGATACTGAGCTTGACACCCACTAAAAATTAAACAAAAATGTTGAACTAATTTCTTATTTAAAGAAAAGCTTGTAGCTACAGCTTATGCTACATTTCTGTTTTAATTAAAACAAGGTTAAACCAATATAGAGTAAAACGCCCTGTTGTTGATAAAAATGCACATTTAGCAAATATCGGCAGGAAAGTGGACGTGTCCCTGCAGAGGACAGAGCTTCAGTAATTGGAGGCTGTTTAGAACCACTCAAAGTGTAAAAACATTAGCATGGCTTGCATTGTTCAGTCACTTTTGCATATTGAATGGAATAAAACATTCATTTCCACGATTTAATCATGTATTACAATCATTAAAACCCATGAAGAAAATGCAAAGTCCATGTCCTGTTGCCATTTCAGAAAGAAAACCAAAACGAAAGTGTCACATAGAACATTAAAATAAATGTATGTACAGCATACTGGACTTTGTTCATGATTGAACATTTGTTTTTACAGTACAACATCTATGCAATAAAAAGGGTGAAAGTTAATGCTGAGTCCAAACACATGGGCGATGTTTAGGGCTTCTACTACAAATAAAATGTCTACAGAGCATGAAAAACTAACTCGTATCATCTGAAACTATTTGATATTGAGAAGGTTTAAATGTATGAAAATGATCTGATCTGTGTTTCTCAAGTAGTGACAGTGAGCCATGAAGCATCCCTGTTTAAAAGATACTGGATTGTTCTTTCCTGAAAAAGCCTTTTATAAAACCAACTACTTATGTTGGGAAATTATAGAGAGCACCGGGAAAAATCTGCTCTAGTTATGACAAAAGCATGCTACAAGTTGACAACATCCTGACAAGGAAACTGTAAACTAATCCTGACGATAGTGTAAAATGTTATCCTCTTCAATTAAAATATCATACAAAAAAGTAATAATTTGGACCAGAGCGTTCTTTCATCACAAGCGCAAAACAACCACCAGCTTTAGGGTTAAACTATACAGTTACCTGTCATTTTGTGCAGGATAATAAAATATACAAAAGTCCCTTAAGCTAAGTCTATACCTTATTCATGAGCAAAAAAGACAAACCAGATTAATATGAAATCACCTGAGTAATTTAATCCAACTCTGCATACAACCTTTGCTGATACTATCCCCTTTCTTTAAGCCAGTGCTCTTACAACTCCTAATTACAGTGTACCATTTTCACAGTTCAATTTGACCTGTGCATGCATGATTTAAATCATGCTTGCAGTACATAATTTACCAGAATATGCACCTATGAAAAGATAAACTATGATTCACTTAAGAATATGTATTTACAGGACCAGAAATTGAACAAACGTATTGTGGAAGGTCATTAAAAATATACAACTTCAACCATTTGTTCCACTTCAAAAAAGGACAGAATATCAACCCGTTTATCGGTGATGGAAAACCTTTAGAATAATTTATTCCAGTCTCTAGTTGCCTCCATAAGATGTCGCTGGCCATGGCCGATCCAGTCTTCTTGGCTGTTGAAGAGTCGACCACAAAACCAGCAGTCAAATACCACAGGCTCTTGTCTACAACCTGATAAAGCTTCCACAACCTCATACTTTTTTTTGCTTTTTTTCCTTAGCTTCATTTTCAGGAGGAATCTTTCTCGGACAGAACTATGAACCGCCCGAGGACTTGGATCTTCGCTTTGCAACGATGCACCTTTGGTCGGGGACTTCTTCCCTATGGTGCCGAGCTCTGCAAGTACTTGGATTGTTTTCTGAGACAGCGAGACCTTGGTGACGGCACCTCTATACCTGCTAACTACCTTCATGATATTGGCCACTTCAGGAACGTCAGCATCTGGATGATTAAGCACCACGACAGGTTGGTATCTACGAGGACATTTGATCTGCTGCAGAGAATTGAATGGGGAAAGTCTGAGAGTCCTTTCAACTTCTTTGGCTACAGGTTTCCATAACACAGTGGTCTCTTTCTCAGTCAGACCTTTATTTCCAAGTCTTCTAGCTTTATGCACTGCAGCTGGAAGCTCATCAAATAATGTTTTTCTGCGCCTTTTCCTTTGGCTTGGAGGCCGAATTGGCCTTGGGGCTAGAATAGGTTTGTCTGCATCACATGGTTGGAGCATCATAGCCATCTGAGAGGGCGAAATGCAAGATTCCTTGACATCCTTCTGTGCAGTATTTTGTATGGTGATGAATTTCTTTACTCTATTTGAGGCATTAGCATTAGCTTTGTTTGAGGACACTAGGAAACACTGCGTCTGAGGTCTGGCAGCCAAAAACAAAGGTTGACTGCTTGAGGTGGGAGCACCGCTTGTAAGAAGGCTACTGGTCGGAGTGACGATTTTAAATATAACTTTGTTTGCAGTATTTTCACTGGCTGGGCTACACTGGGCTACAGTCTTTGATTCTTGGTTCAGGAGTAAGCCTGATTTGGGTGGAGAAATGTACCGGAGCAAGAATGCTTGGCGACCAGTCTGCAGACTGCTGGGTTTGTCTGCAGAGTTCATGGGCATCGCTAAAACTGGCCGAGAATTCAGTGGGAGTTGTGTACTTGCAAGCTTGAGGCTGGGAGTACTCGTGGCCTGACCAAATGGAAGAGACCTCTGTACCAAATAGCAAGTCGGCTGTGTTTTCATAGTTTTATCTGTGGAATTATTATGGGGTGTGCTTGAAAGGAAAACAGGGCCCTTTAAACCTTGGCTGTTGATGAGATAGTGATTGGAGGTGGTGCCTACACCTGGTTGAACAGCAGAGAGAAGTGTTGTCCCTTTTTCATTCGCCCCTGTCTTTGGCGCCAATACAGCTGCCCTCTTGTTGTTTGAAGTAAGATTTAAACCAGTGGGGTTCACTGATCTTTCCAACCCTGGCTTCATGTAAGATACATTGATCTGAGGATTCGCAGTATTGGTAATCAGTTTGAAACCTGGAGTGGTTTTGACCTGCATTGGCATAGCAAAACGATTCTCAGCAGTCCGTAGGAGAACTGGCTGATTACGCTCTGGCAACTGAAGAATTCGTAGAGTTGTTTTTGTTTGTTTTGAAGAATTACTGCATGCATTTGACTCTATTCTTTCCTTATGAAGTTGTTGGGTAATGATCTCATCCGAATGCTCTTCTACAAAACTGCCCATGGAAACTGAACTACTCTTTGTCTCACACATTTTTTTGGATATAGGAATGCTATCCTCCTCAATTTTGATAATATTAAAGTCTTGGAGCACTGACTCTGGGTTTTCATCTTCAATTGTTGCATCATCAATATTAGCTGTGCAGTCATCAACCATGAGGTCACTATCCCTGTGATTTTCTTGAATTGAGTCATCTCTGTTGTCACTTTCTGTGATTGGTTCTGGAGACTCTGCCAATGTCAAGCTAAACTGTGATGATTCACAAATACTTTCTGCATCTGCTGAGTGTTCTGACATATTGTCAAAGTTTTGGGTAGTGTTTGGGGAAGTGCTGCATGTTTCCTTGGAGTAATTGTGAAAGGCAAATACTTCTTGGTTTGGTGAATTTTGTGCACAGATTTCTGGACCCATAGAACTTTCTCTGCGGGCACCTAAAATGGGTGAGGATGACTCTGATGGAGGACCCGAAACTGTCAATAGATTTTTACCATTTTGCTGACTATTTTTTAGCTTAATATGAGTCCTGACCCTATCAGGCTTTTCTGGAGTGCTATGAATGATGATGCTATCATCATTCACTATAGTGTTGGAAGAAGAGTCCCCTTCATGTTCAATGATTTTTTCTGCCCATGTATCATTCATTGATATTTCATCTGCAGCCCCGCAGTTCTCAACAGTTTTTTTGCAGACTGGTTTGGAAAGAAATATTTCCTGAGCAACTTTGGAAGGTGACGATAAACCAGTGACATTCCCAGCACATACTGTTGAAGTATTACTGAATGTGTAACCACTAAGGCCAGTTGCACCACTGTTAAATGTTACAGAGATTAAGTTATTATCAACCGGATTCCTGTCTGAACCGGCTGTTTGGCTTGGGTGACTTTGGTCGCCCACATGATCAAACTCATGTGTCATTGGATATAACGTATCTGCACAAGTTGAAGATCTATTTAGTGAAGGATTAGTTTGTTCCCCAACATCATCTCTATGTGGAGTGGAATCAAGGTTACAAATGGAGGTTTCTTCATCCTCACTCTTTACTTTTACTGCCATTATGTCATCTTGATCTGTCTGTATACAGGATCCACTTCTCGGTGAAACAGCATAACACTGTAATGTTGAGCACCTGTCAGAACATTCCCCATTCTCAACAGAAACTTCACTTTTATCCAACACAGAATCAGGTGCTGAGGAGCCCACAATTTCAACTGAGGAATGGTTCTCAGTGGATGAGTCCTGCTTTGTTGCCGTTATTACTTTGAGAACCAGGTGTTTTTTGCCATCAACCATTTTAAATCCCATCACTTTGGTTGTACAGTTGGGGGGAAGAGAGATTTTGTTCTTGACCATTAGAACAGTCAGTCCGTTGGGGTTGGTGTGATTTGCAGCCTCATATTGAGAGTTGTCACATTCCTGTAACATGACTGGTATTGACTGCTCTGTGCTATGAGAACCTTTGCTCCAGTTTTTGTTGTCCTTTTTTGCTACAGTCCCATCAACAAAATGATGGGTCTCTTCCAAAGACAACTCTGGTTTGATTAGCCTGCCGTTTTGGTTCGGTAAACTCCCAGACAGACAATTTAGTTTTGATATCCGCTGAACCTCCTGAGATTCACCGCTCTTCTTTAGCAAATATTTTACACTTGTAGATGAATTTGCTGGAGTGCCACTGTCTTCTATAGCCTTCCAAACATTCCTTCTCTCAGCTTCCTCCTTGTGAACAGCTGCCATGTGTTTTCTAAGGTAGTCGCTTCTTGCTGCACCATATCCACAAATCTGACAAGAGAAGGGGAATGTGCCCGTGTGAGCTTTCATATGCCTTTGGTGATCCTCTTCGTTTATGCTAATGTGTCTGCATTTTGAACACTTCCAGGGACTTTCGTTATGATGGTGGATGTGTTGGACGAACGTCCCGGCGTCCACAGTCGTAAAATCGCACCAGTCACAGTGAAACTGTCCATTTAGACTGTGACACATGATGTAGTGTCTGGTAAGTAAAAGCAGGGAGTATTGAACATCATCATCGCAGAGTTCACATGTGACGAGAGTATTCCTGTGCTCGATCCGATGACGTTGAAGAGCAGGGAACTCATTTGTTACAAAACCGCAAAGATCACAAGGGTACGTAGGCAGGACTCCTTTGTGGGTTGCTCGAAAATGTTTAAGGAGATCATTGGGGCTGTAGGTGGAATCATCTCTACACACCGAGCATCCAAAACTCAGAATCTTCCCAGAGAAAACAGCTCCCTGCTGAATTTTACAATGGGACTTACTGAGAGTTGGTCTGTCTCTCTTGGTGGAACCCCCATGTTCCTTAATAGGAGATTCTTCTGAATTATTGAAGAGTGGCCCATCCGTCACGTCCTTGAAATGTTTATATACAAAGTCTTTTACCTTTTCTTTTTCATCTCCTATAACCGATATGCTGCAGTTTTTGGCAGAATCACGAGGTATTGTGAGATCTTCTTCCATAGCTGCAAATCTGCAGATTTCTGCAAGAGAAGAAACATGTTTTTCGTTAATACTGGAAGAAACACTTATTACTGTCGAGCAGAAAAACAACAGTATTATGTAGGGGTACCAATCTGATGAGGCTGTTCCCATCAGGTTGAATTTATTACTTCAACTGTCCAAATAAAATGTAAAAAAAATTAAATTAAATTACTAGACCACAGGAAAAAGGATCAGGGGTAAATTTATGAAAAATAAAAAGCCTATCTTAGGCCAATTATGCATACAAACAAATCAAATAAATAAATGAGGATTATTTTGTGGCAATAAAACTTCACGGCTAAAGTAGTATAGTAAACACAAATAAAGTTTTTAAGAGTGACGAGTTTTGTGCCGTTTTTTCCTCATAAAATTGTATTTATAATATATTTCATAAGAAGGCCATAAATATGAACAAAGGTGCAAATTAGGAAGAAGCAGGCTCAGGACAGATTGTTGCAGCTCTACTATAGAACTATAGATAGTTGATGATTGAAACAATGTCTTTTTTTAGTGCTGTCATTTTAATTACGCGGCAATTTAACCGGTGGTGAGCTCAGGGGTGAAAGTGAGTCGGAACTGTCCGGAACTACATTCCATTAAAAGATTCACGACCGGAACGGCGTTCCGTTAAAAAAGGAGAGGAAGCTCCCTGTCAAAATCCCATGTTAAATAAAGAAAACGATGTACTAAAGTCACATTAGTTACATTATCCGGGTGCTGGAACAATTCCAGTGTGCTTGTTTCAGTGTAATCTACGCTGACACGGAGTGACAAATCTGAGCGCGTCTCTGGTTGCTATACAACGCAAAGCGAGCCGAGCTGAAAAATGTGTTTCTGGTTGTTATCAGCAACTGCTACATTGAGCTTAAGTGCTTATTTGAGACAGCCTTATTTTATTTCAGAATTTTATTTATTTAACGTATTGCTGTATTTGTTTGTCATTTTTGAAGACAGCTTTATTTTATTTATTTAACTGTATTACTGTATTTGTTTTACATTTCTGAATAATGCACCTGGCCTAACTGGTTTAATGTGCTGGACCTTTACTTGTGGATTTAATTCATGAAGCACAGTTCACCAATAAAAATTGGATTTCAGATCTTCTCTTCTTACTCTATTCAATTGATAAGTCATGCACTACAATTTTTAACATCCTAGAATTCAAATTCTTTATCAGGAGACCTTGAGTAGATATGACATTAAAATGCGATTCATTCAATTAATTAATTACAAAATCCTGTAATTAATTCGATTAATTTTTTTAATCGACTGACAGCACTACTTTTTTTGTCTAGACTAACAGTCCACAACCCAAAGATATTATCAAAATAGTTGGCTATTAATGTAATAGTTGGCAACTAATCGATTGATTGTTGCTGCTCTAGTTCCTTTCAGATTCAGCTTGATTTCAATGACAAATCACACACATGTTTACATCATGTTATTTGTGTTTGTCTTAACAATCTCATGTCCCAGTAACAAGGCCAAGCAGTGCAACAACAAGCAGATGTGTTAAAACAGAGTAACTAACCACAAACAGAAGGTTAAACACTGGAATCTCTCAGACAACTGAAAAAAGAAACCACACTTCTGTAACATGAGACTCCATCAGAACTTCCTGCTCTACACTTTTATTAGCAGCCTGTTTGATATACTGACTGAATGTTGAGGTCAACTATTAATTTTTACAGTCTCAAACGGAGAAAGGTCCAACCATCGGTATGTTCCAAGGTTTGACATTTCATAAGTGTGTTGGTTTATGTGCCTATTCAAGGTCATTATGTTCCCCTACTACTTACTGAATGCATTATAAATGTCATCTACACAGAATCTTGAGTTCATTTCCTCTTGTTTTGTATGTCTCACATAACTAACTGTGTGTGTGTGTGTTTCATTGTTGTACCGAGAAGCCTAAACTTGGTTGGGTCATTCGGAAACACTAATCTAATGAGGAGCCTGTGAGCTCCCTTCTTTCTGCAGCTCTAGAAAAAAAACTGGTCAATTAGTGTCTCATTAATATTAATGAAACTCCTGATTGAAAACATGGGACAGTCTTTACATACAATTCCATTATAATAAAAAAATTCAACTTTCTACAATATGGGACCTTTAATGTGTACATCTAGCAGGGAAAATCTTGATTTATAAATTGCTAGAAGTTTCTAGGATTCCAGTAGGTAAAAGCAGGTCATCTCATTAGCAACTTGATGACATTTAAAACAATATAAAATGAAAAGTGAAAAAAAAATCCTCCATGCAGAGATGTATGTTTTAGAATCTCAAATTCTAATTATCAACTTATTATCAACTAGCTGAACCTCGTCAAGGGCTTGATAATGAGTAAATAATTAGAATCAAGAGATTCCCTGACCCCTGCTACAAAGGAAACTGCAAAGAAAAGTCAGATGATAAATTGACTACTGACACATGACTTTCCTTCTGGAGCTGGTCCAGTGTGATGACTAGATGTTAAGACATTGAGTTTATCAAAATGTTTGACTTGCTAATAAAGACAGAAAATTTAATTGACATTTATACAACAGTCCCACTTTGTTCACTTAGTATTTAATCATTATTTATGTTACTGTAAATTTAGGAATGTAGTTATTAGAAAAGATCTAGAGGAAGAGCTGTTATCTGTGATCCACCACAGGAGACAAAATAAAGATATCTGACTGGATGTGAAAAATCTTGCTGCCATTTACCCAAAACAGAAACCTTCTAGTCTGCATACCAGTGTTTACTGGAAGAAACATGTCCCACCGCTTCATGACATTACACTGACGCCTCTCTGACCTTCAGCAATTTTCACAATTAAAACTCATACTTTAGGTTTACGACCAGATTACAACCAGCTGAGAACTACTTGTAGGAGAAGCTGTGACATGAAAGTTGTGGTTTGGTTTGTCTGTTCTGATGGATGCTGCTACATCTGGAGCTTTACTAAGAAAAAATTACAAAGATTCAGCAACTACAGCTGGAAATATGTTAAAAATATAAATATTTATTTGCTGGTTGTTTCAATACATCCAACTTACAATATAAAACACTAAAAAGAAAAAAAGACGAGCTGAAGCTGATGGCACAGAAAGCACCTGGCTGAACACCGACGCTCCCGTCCAACCTGGCTGAGTTTAAAAAGGAGAAACTTCCAAGAGAGAAGCCAAGTGTTCAGGATCATCTGCCAACACTGCTGTAACCAAGACCTGAGAGCAGAGCTTGAATACTGATGAAACTGGGATATTTCAGTTTTATTGTGAGGAGGAAAAAAATACAGGTGAACATGAGCAAACTGAACTAGCAGATTTTACCATGAAATGATCCTAGTTTTCTTTAAATTAAAAATGCACCAATTGTGAAACATTTGCAGAACAGAAATGTGAACACTGGATCAAGTCGGGTTCAAAATTCTTATTTTACTCTGTTGACGTATAAAAGTGTTTGATTTTTTTTAAACAGGAGGAATGTTGGATGCTTCTGTTTATCACTAACAATCAGGAAAAACAACGATTTTTGCCTTGTGTTCGGCAATCAAGTGTTCTATAGATATAAATCAGGCTCTGATTGATATGAACAAACGATCAGAAATTATTTAAAAGTTTGAGTAGCAACTAAAAAAATAAGGTGGAGATCTGCAACATGGAGGAATCTACTGAAAACATGACAAAGTAAGTAAAATAAACATCTAAATGTTGATATTGAGTATTTTTTCCCCACGAGTGTGAAACAGAGACATGATCAGTGCATGTTTCTAGCTGCCATATCTTACATTAAAAGAAATCACCCCAAAAAAAAAAAAAAAAAAAAAAAAAAAAAAAAATCGGTTTAGGTTTCTCATTGTATGGTCATTAAAATAATCTGAATAAGGAAGGTAAAAAGTGTCTTTGAATGTATAAAAAAAACAAAGGTTACACACAGTGCTGATGCATCTTCTGTCACATACTGTGACGTTCTGAAGTTTTAAAACTTCAGTGACTTGAATTTGAGTTTTCATGTAAACAAAAGGCCAAAACGCTTGGAAATATAAGTACTCATATGCTATATGTATATTATAGCCTTTGAAGATGACAAAGTTATGTTTTGTAAAGTTTCATGGGAACATAATATTACAACATTGAGTGAAGTGGGTAACAGAATTTCCTGTAGGCTGTTTGTACTCTGTCTCTGCTGTTTGTACTCATTGTCTGAACAGAAAGGTATAAAAGTTTGTACCTTAGTAGAAAAAAAAAAGCTACTGGATCATTTGCATGGTTGATTGCTGATTACTCAGCCCCAGAACAGTATGTAAATGAATAATAATCTCAACATTGTTCATATTTTTATGAATAGCGATTTTATTTAAAAACACATAATTAAAGAAACGGGAACATGTACATGCATGTAGGGAGGGGTGAGTATGTACAGACATATACAATATGTGTATTAGGTGTACAAGGGGTATGAGGAGTAGTAGGTTGGGGAGTAGTGCAGTGATCATTTACAGTGATGGATCCAGAAACTTTTCTTGTCTTCTATGGGAATTGTCCAATGAGGTCTCTTTTGGATATCTTTTGGACTCTTATCACCCAATGGATGCTCTCTTCTTTGCATTCAACAGGCTGCTTTTCATCACTGTCCTCATTTCTGGACCACTGCCTGAATATGGTCTTCCCCTCTTTGGAGTTTGGATTGTGTCCACCAGAATAAGTCCTGTCTACTTCAAGCTCTTGTCATCTTCAAGGGTGCATTTGACTGGTTGTTCCCACATATTCAATGATGATGTTTTCAGTGAAGGAGCTTCTCCATCAGTGCATTAGAGATGAAGCAGCATGGATTTTGTAGTTCTTGTAGTGCTGAACAAAGTTTCATCACAGGCGTTCTCCTTGCTGCTGACAATCTGAAATAAAAAAATAAATAGTGCTACCTTTAGAAAAGTGTTTACACTTTCCACTAAATTTACATATTTCACTAGTCACACAATATTGTCTGGCTACCCATTGTGCTGACTATCATCCTGTAAGGAATGCATGCAGAATTCCTTTTTAGGATGATCATTTTGCATTCCTGAACATTCACACCTGTTCCACAATGCAACAGGTTCTACCAGCATCCCCCACAACTAACTGCTTTGTCTATGAATTGAGCCAATATAATGGACCTATACATACAAATAGAATGAGAAACTGATCTGCTGGAAGCGATTGCTATAGCATACGTAGTAGAAAGTGATATACTATTGCAATATATTATTGTAATTTCGCTTCTGTGAAAAATGAAAGTAAAATAAATATACAGCCTACATAATGTATAATATGGTGTGGAATGCTTTAAGTGTAATGATCACCAAAAATATTAAAGGAAATTTTACTTACTCAAAACGATAAATCCAGTCCAATGAAAGTGTAGTTGCTCAGCCAAAGATTTGGATGTTGTGAAAGTTCAGGACCTGCAGGCTGGACTTATACACAAATGTCCCATCCAAGACTGAAGAATAAGACTCAACGCCTCATTGCATGTTAATGTAAAAACAAAACATTTAGACATTTTTTTAGGAAAAATAAATAAGTAATTCTGCAATGTGGGGTCTTAGACATGAAATGTCTACAGAAATGTATTTTTATGCTTATATATACACGATATGTATATTAGGGCTGCAACAATTAGTCAACAGTTTCCAACTATTAAATTGATCACCAACTAGTCTTTAGTCTTCTATAATAGTAAACTGATGATCTTTGGGTTGTGAACTGTTGATCTGGTCAAAAAACACATTGTAGGCCGAATCTTCGGCTTTAGGAAACAGTGATCCATATTTTATGTCAACTTTCCAAGTCAATGGTTACAGCTCCAATATATAAATATATAAACAGATCCTAATGATATGAGGAGAACTGTCCCTTCACTGTCTGCTGTTTTCTACAGCCTGTGTTCAACAAGTCTGTGGAAAAATGTGCAGAAACACCAACGATCCGCTGCACTGCTTCCTGATCGACATTTATCAGACAGCTTCAGTTACTTTCCAGAGGTAGATTTCACATTAATTAATATTATTTTATTAAAACTGGTTTCAATTCTTGTTCTTTATCTTATTTAAAAAATATGTACTTAGTGTGAAAGGTGCTATACAAAGTGTATTAAACAAAGATGACGCATAAAGATTGTCTCAAACTATCTAAACCTGGCTCCATGCTGATAAATAAGTAGTAATGATGGTATGATAGTTAAAAAAAATCAATAATCTCATAATAATTCATTATTAACATATTTATTCACCATGAGATCTTTTTAAATAATTTATCCTTACTGGTTTGTCTGTCTTGTGTTGAATTCTGGGTTGTCTTCACTGTATTTTAACCTGTGTTTTTATTCTATTTGCAATGTGAATACACAATAAACAAATTTCCTCTGTTTTTGCAAAGGACAATAGAGGATTTCTTATCTTAAATTAGATTAAAATACATGTATTTGTTAGTGATAAAAACAAATAATACAATACAATATTATAGTTAATATAATATTAATTCCCTTGCATTCCATACTTTAAATACTTTACTTAACATTTTCATTTCTGGAATTTTCCTTATAATTATTTTGAGACAACAGTATTTCTACTTCAACTTCGTCCAGCTCTGATCATTGGAGAAGTTGTAGCTTTGTTGTTGAGTTGAATGTGAGATAGTTACCTGTATTCTTTTAGGAAACCACTCAAACATCAGAGCATGTTGTGTCTGCAGAGAGGAGCCTGTAGTGTGGCTGCAGAACCTGTCAGAGCACAGAGACACAGCAGCATCAACACATGTAACGAGACCAAGACGTCCCAACCAACGACACCTCTTCGCCTCCGTTTGGCTGCAGCAGCTTCACACACTCACTGGCAGATCATCAGTGACCCCAACATTATTGCTCTGAACCCTCTTGCTTCTCTTTTAGAGGCTCAAGTATCTACAGCTTCATATTTCAAGTATTATTCAATAATGCTTTGTATGTGTAATAACTCATATGTGCAAATATGTGTAAACTACAACTAAACCTAAAATGAACTAGAGCTGTAATGATTAATTGATCAGACAATGTATTTTGATAATCAATTAATGGATTTGAATCATTTTTAAGAAGAAAATGTCCAAATTATCTTGTTCCAGCTCCTCAATTCTGATTATTTTCTGGTTTCTTTAGTCTCACAATAGTAAACCATAATGTGGGCAAAATATATTTTAGGGAAAACAGTGATCTATGTGTTCCATTTTGTTAACCAAACAACTAATTGATTAATAATCTCAATATTTGATAGATTAATTGACTATCAAAAAATGTGTTCACTGTAGCCATAATGTGTTGTGTGCATAGAAATACATACACAGGTTTGCCTAATTCTCAACTATGATGCAGAATTATATGTTTATTTATTGATACCAAGGTAAACCCAGTCATGCTTAGAACTTAAAGCAAATCTGCTTTAAAAAATAAAATCATTAGACCACAAAAGAAAAACTGTCTAACAGATATAGATCATGTCTACACTAAAAGAAGCTTTACAGTTATTACAGATAAAACAAGAGCCAGACTCTATATGAGCAGTACGACTGTATAACATCTGGTGTGATATCATCAGTTCAGCTTGAAGACAACGTGTTAACAACCTGACTCCTGCATTAAAATCTGAGGGTGAGGACGAGTGACAGGTTTGCAGATCCAGTCTTTGATTCGACATATTTCACAATAAAATCCACCAATTATCAAATTGGTTGTCTAATCGATTAATCGTTACAGCTCTAAACTCTCTACAGCTCTAAACATGCTGTAAATCAGTATTTTATATTCATCAGACATAGAAAACAAATCAGGACAAACCCTTACATTTTAAGAAAAAGATTACATCTAAAATTATATATTGAACAATAGAACAAAGGGTGCATTTCATTTCCAAACTCTCTCAGGTCACACAGGTGACATTTTCTATTCTCTTCTGGAATTGAGTGGAAGTGTCCTGTTTCATCGCCAGAGAAACATATCTCAGCTGGGATCAGGTGTGTAAAGACACTTCATCACACTCCAAGTTCACAGTTTGGATTTATATTAAAATTTCTCTGACCATTTTTAAAAATAATTACCAACAGTGTTTAAATTTGATTAACTTGGAAGAAAATTTCTGTATGCATGAAGATCTTCTTTGCTGCATCATTTGTCAAGCTCCCTTGTCCAAAATATAATTATTTGAGAAATCAGAATAGAAAATGTGTTTGGTGAGTGTGTTATCAGCTGTGATTATTAGTCTATTACACAGCACCTCACATCATGGCTCCATGACACCACCACACTCAGAGGTCAGCAGCCATTTTATACACAGAAAACAGCACATAGCATCACATTATTATACAAAACAATGTAAGGTTCTGTTCATTTAGTGCAGCAGAACTTTGACTCGGTTTGTCCTGAACAGAATAGAAGCTTAATGAGAATCACCTGAGTTTACCTACTAGTTCAAGTCAATATGGTGGTTGTGAAAAGGGTCTGTTACATCTGGTTGACACCAGGCACAAGTCGCTGTAAACTTAACTGACTGATGACATGAATCAGTCATTAAGTAGCTGTAGAATAGACTGTATACTAGTAAACAGTATCATATACTGTAGTAGTACATAGTAGGCAATACTGTAGAGGTAGCTAATATTTACTGTAGTAGTATGTAGTAGGGAGTATACAGTGTAGAGGTAGGTAGTATTTACTGTAGTAGTATATACTGCAGTAGTATGAGGTATACAGCATTATATGCTGTAGTATTATTTAGCATCCACTGTAGTAAGTAGTATATACTGCAGCAGTATGTAGTATTTACTGCAGTAATATGTAGTTGGTAGTATTTTCAGTAGTAGTATGTAGTATATACTGCAGTAGTATGAGGTATAAAGCATTAAATACTGTAATATTATTAAGCATGTACTGTAGTAGTATGTAGTAGGTGATATATACTATAGTAGTAAGCAGTATATACTGTAGTAGCCTGTAGTTAGTGGTGCATATACTGTCGTACTAAGTAGTTGGCAGTATTGAGTATATACTGTAGTATACAGCACACAGTAATACTGTAGTAAGCTGTAGTATACAGTACATGGTAATACCATCGTGATATGTATGCAGTAATACTGCAATATAGATTTCTGTGGTTTGACAGCACATGTCTCAGTCAGCTGTGATGTAAGGGAGCCATGTTGGGGGGAAAAATGGCTGCCATTGACTTTGATGTAGTTTTGTCCAGTCTAAAGAAACCTACATTTTTGATAACAAGCTCTTTAAAAACAATTCAAGTGACAAAAATCATCCATAGCTACATTAAATAACGGGATATAAATATAATAATCCACGTCCAGCTACACAAGGGAAACCCCTCATTAAGTGTCAGTACTTATACATAAAGTGTAGATTAGATGAAGGGTGAAGTGGAGGAGCAGTGGCTGGAGGCTTCAGGAACACCTGGCTGCACACAGGTAGACTAACAGGCCCACAGCAGGAGATGGGACACATATTATGAAGGTGGGGAGATGAGGGGAAAAGTTATTATCTCAGTAACTTCACGCAGAGACAGCTACCAGCCAGTGGACGTCCGAGTCTGTAGAACAAAGCGGTATTTCCCTGCGTGTTCACTTTTCACAGAGACTTTGCGGCTCAGTCGCTTAAGTTTATAAACCGCGAGGGAAAGGCTGCAGCAGAGAAGGCAGCGCAGACTAACAAAGACCCCGCAACCTTCTCCCGCACATCCTCCTGCTCGGTGGCCGCTTCTGGGTCCTCACGTGCTGCACGAACCAGCCGCTTCTCGACGCCGCTCGCGGAGTTTAAGCAGTTATTTTACACCAAAATAAAAGCCCCCACCCACGCGAACAACAGTCAAAGTTAGGGAACATCTTTTGTTTCTTACTATGAAGTCGATGGAAGTTCCGGCTGCGTCCCGTCAAGGTCCGACATGTTTAAAACTGCAGGCTGGGCTCGCGGAGGCAGGAAAGGAGCTCAGGGCAGAAACATTCGTCTTCCCTCTCGCCTCTCTGTGGAACCACCGCGACGACGGCGGCCATGACAGTCCATCATCCGGGTCCTGCTTCTGTTGACGCTCCTGTAGGAGCGGATGAATATGTGTTACAGCTTAAATATCAAACTAGTGCCCCCTTTTATCGCGATAAACACAGTTAAAATAACTTTTACTTGAGTGGAGATATGTTCTGTTTAACAGAACGTTCACAAAGAGGCTGCCGGTGTTTTCGCAGCATGAGCTACGTCATTGTTGAGCCTCTGTGTGTGTGTGTGTGTCTGTGTGTGTATGTGTGTGTGTGTTTAGGTGGAAGAAGAAGCCATGAGCAGCAATGGCGGATATACGCCATTTCCTATTGACTTCATTACATGTAGGATTAATTCTGAACGCCTTCCTTAATCCCGATGGCAGGTTACGTTTTCAAATCCAGATTTATGAAGCTAAAACAATAAATCTCTTCTTCCCTATTTGACTTTGTCTCTTTCTCAGTTTAGTTCAATAAACTTTATTGGGAGGAATGTCAGTGAATAATAATAATTCTAGAGCATCAATAGTGGTAATACAATTCATAAATAGGATTAATAATTATTCAAAAAATTAATTAATACAAATAACCTGAAATAAAGAAAACAATACAATAAGAACAATGAACATGCTTATGTGGGTTTTTCCATGTGTTTTAAGTGTGTGTTTTAGCATGTGTATTACCATGTGGATGTGTGTATTAAACGTGTTTAATTGTGTGTCATTGCTGATGTGGAATTATATTTATTTAATCAATAGAAAAATCATAACTAATCTCTCCACTATTTGAATTTGTCTCTATCTTTCTCAATTCAATTCAATCAACATCAAATGGAAATAATAAAGTACCTCAGAATTATACTTAAGTAGTCTGTAGTAGTAATGTATTTCACAGCAAGAAGGTCGCAGGTTCAAGACCTCCTTGGTCCTGGGTCTGGGACCTTTCTGTGTGGAGTTTGCATGTTCTCCCCGTGTCTGCGTGGGTTTTCACCGGGTACTCCGGCTTCCTCCCACAGTCCAAAAACATGCTCAGGTTAATTGGCAACTCTAAATTGCCCATAGGTGTGAGTGTGTGAGTGAATGGTGTGTGTGCCCCACGATTGGCTGGCGACCATCTGGGGTGTATCCCTGCCTCTCACCGTAACGCGCTGGGATAGGCTCCAGCAGACCCCTGCGACCCTAATGAGGAATAGGTAGGTATAGAAAATGACTGACTGTTTAGGATCAACAAAGAAACACTGAATAACAATCTATTAATACAAAATAGTAAAATATCAACACATACACAATACTGGAGGATGTGTAGCTCATACTGTGTACCTCGTCAACATCAATAATATTTTTAATAGAATCTGAGACCCGACATACTTACAATAATAAAAAAAAAGTTCATGACCTCTTAAGGTACAATTAACAAATAACAATACATAATTTCAATATTGAGATAAAATAATACATGAGAGAAATTTAATACACATTAAATTCCTACACAGAGTAGCAACATACAATCACTGAAAATAAGAATATAAAACCTCATCTGTTAAAACTGCTGCATTTTGTCCCACTGATAACTTCAACTTGGTAAAATACATAATAAGAATATTTATTTTTAAAGTCCTCTGCAGCAGCTTGTTCTGTGTATCTGGAGCATAAAATCTTTTCAATGTAACCTGGTGCAGTGATTCACAGCAGCTGTATCAGTATCTTGCAGTGGATCAGTGTGTGTGTGTGTGTGTGGTAACACTGCTGTTATATAAATGGTCTGTTTAATCATAATGTACATAACATATAATAAATGAATTAAGTACATATTCAAATTATTGCTGATGTAGGCTAGATATAAAAATATATAAAAATTTTCAAACTGAAACGTCCTTTGCAACAGTTCTGGTCATGTGATCGTGTCACATGACCTTCATCAGCAGACAGACACTAATTCTTCATATTTTTTTCTGGGAATTGTAAAGGTCCCATATTTACACTTTTCTTGGATTTTATTTGAAGTTGTAATTTTAATTTATTTCTCTGTTTTGTGTTTATTTGGCATTTGTATTAGTTATTGATCATTTCTTTATTGATCCTAAACAGACTAATTTATTCATTCATTCATCTTCTATATCCGCTTATTCCTCATTAGAGTCACAGGGGTCTGCTGGAGCCAATCCCAGCGCATTACAGGTGAGAGGCAGGGATACACCCCAGATGGTCACCAGCCTGTCATGGGGCACACACACCATTCACTCACACACTCACACCTATGGTCAATTTAGTCTCCAATTAACCTCAGCATGTTTTGGACTGTGGAAAGAACCTGGAGAGAACCCACACAGACACGGGAAGAACATGCAAACTCCACACAGAAGGTCTTGAACCTGCGACTTTGTTGCTGTGAGGCTACAGCGCTGACCCCTCCCCCAGCTTGTCGCCCCAGACATATTTATTTAAGTACAATTTCGCAAATCTTGAATATTTTCTTTTGATTTCATTTCATTCCACCTGTCCAGTGAGTCAGAAACTAATTCATTATAACAGATTCTTTTCTGTATTTCAAAGTCTGTCAAACACTGATATTAGACTATCTTGGCTCAATTCGATTATCAGTCAGTCAGTCAGTCATTTTCTATACCTGCTTATTCCTCATTAGGGTCACAGGGGTCTGCTAGAGCCAATCCCAGCACGTTACGGCGAGAGGCAGGGATACACCCCAGATGGTCGCCAGCCAATCGTGGGGCACACACACCATTCACTCACACACTCACACCTACGGGCAATTTAGAGTCTCCAATTAACCTCAGCATGTTTTTGGACTGTGGGAGGAAGCCGGAGTACCTGGTGAAAACCCACGCAGACACGGGGAGAACATGCAAACTCCACACAGAAAGGTCCCAGACCCAGGACGCAAGGTGGTCTTGAACCTGTGACCTTCTTGCTGTGAGGCAACAGCGCTAACCCCTGCGCCACCATGTCGCCCTTTAATTTGATTATCTATGGGGTAAAATAACGTAATCATAACCCAACGTGGGGCGACACGGTGGTGCAGGGTTTCTCCCCGTGTCTGCGTGGGTTTTCACCGGGTACTCCGCCTTCCTCCCACAGTCCAAAAACATGCTCAGGTTAATTGGCGACTCTAAATTGCCCGTAGGTGTGAGTGTGTGAGTGAATGGTGTGTGTGCCCCACGATTGGCTGGTGACCATCTGGGGTGTATCCCTCGCTGTAACGCACTGGGATTGGCTCCAGCAGACCCCTGTGACCCTAATGAGGAATAAGCAGGTATAGAAGATGACTGACTAATCCAATATCAGCATTCAGGAGGGGAGGCATTCAGTCTTAAAAACTCCTTGAATATTCCAATAAATTAATTTAACATGTTATCACCAAAATGTCTTTGTTGACTTAAATGTTTATTGAGAAAGGGTCAGTCACAGGGGTCAGTTTTGGTGTTTAATTTTAATATCTATGTTCAGATTCATATTCAGACTTTACTGTCCCCAGGAGGGAAATTAGGTTTCACAGCAACAAATCAAAGAAAACACCACAAATGTTAGTGAGTAAAACTCACTCATGACATTAAAATTAAGGCCTTAGTCAAATATGAAATTGTCAACACTAGACTAGATGAGAGAGAGTGAACTAACTTTTCTCGGTATGTAACTAAAACCATGAATGTGACAACCTGCAGGATGCAGAATGTCTCTGGTGTCAAAGTCCTGTGTTTATATACTCGCCATCCACTCACCGACGTCTGTGGGGGACAATAACACGTTCCAGACTCACTGAACATGAATTATCAATGATGTTGCCTCCAAATATAGATGACAAAACCATTTAGTAGTGTATAAATGCATTATTCAGGAGCAGGTGTGTATTGTTTCTTCCCTAACACGAAACACATTTAAAACACTACATTGTATAAACACACAGTAGCAGACACTTTATTGTATGAAAAGAAAACAGTGATCTTGCAGAGATCAGAAGCTTTGTACTAAATTATATCTATCAGCTACTTGTCTGCAGAACAATGAATTACAACAAATACATTCAGGATGATAATACAGGTCTACAGCACCTCTAGTGATGAACAATGACACACACTCACCACAGATCCTACAAATACACGTGGTTCTGTGATATGACTCATCATGCAGTAATGAGTAATATCAGCTCTGAACATCTATAAGTGTAAATAGTTTGTTTTTTCCACTTAAGAACATTGAATTAAAATGCAGATATGGGTTAAGATGTTATACTGCTCAGTTAAATGGTTATTTTTAAGAAAACATATAGCATTTTATTGTTGTATTTTATCAACTCTGATGTCTCACATGTTTGTTTAATACAGTTTTTATAAGTCGCTAAACAAAATGGATTTTTTAAGAAAATGAAAATATGACAAGTTAAACCATTAAAATATGTTAAATCTGCATCTGAAAATGAACTACTACTGCTCAGGCATACCTTCACATCAAGACTACATTTAAACATTAAACTGTAGGCACATGCCTTATGTATAAATATATTATTCCACATTTTGATAGGGAATATAGTTTTTGATAAATCACTGATCAATGACCATGGTAATCAGAAATTTAGAGTTTATAATGAGAGCCTATAGGACGGAATGTTGGTGCTTCAGTGGGTGACATCATCACTTTGAGTGTAGGAGAACAAAAAAAACATCCAGAATTTGAATGAATTTAGACAATACACTACTTACTACTTACTAAGTCTGGAAATTTGGAGTTTTGAAACATCAAACATGAACAGTAAACCTTTTGAAGAGGCATACGTTGCTGAATAAATACTTAAAAAGAAAATCTTTGTTGTAGATGTTTTTCTTTGTGTTTTCTCAAAAACTTGAAAAGATGACCTGGGCCATTATTTCAATAGGGTGACGATATGTAGTAAAAAAAAAATCTCTGTATGTTGTTATAATATGTTATTATGTAACATATGTTATTATGTTTCGTGGTGTAAACTCCATCTTTGTCTGTGTTCTGTTGTTGCTCAGTCTGTCCTTGGTTCTGTTTTGTTTTTTTGTATTTTTTAAATCTGTTTTTACTTGTGGGCAAGGCAAGGCAAGGCAAGTTTATTTGTATAGCACATTTCAACAACGAGGTAATTCAAAGTGCTTTACATAAAACATTAAAAGCATCAAGATACAATTTAAGACAGTTGATTAAAATAAAAATAAAAATTAAGAATTAAAATTTAAGATTTTTAAATTAAAACAATACAATTTAAAACAGTTGATTAAAATAATAAAAAATAAAAATTAAGATACAGTACAGTGTAGAGTAATTAAGAATGATATTAGCAGTAGGCAGCATTGAACAGAAAAGTCTTCAACTGTGATTTAAAAGCAGTGAGAGTTGCAGCAGACCTGCAGGTCTCTGGGAGTTTGTTCCAGATCTGTGGGGCATAGAAACTGAACGCTGCTTCTCCATGTTTAGTTCTGACTCTAGGAACAGAGAGCAGACCTGATCCAGATGATCTAAGAGGTCTGGATGGTTCATAAGGGATCAGCAGATCTGCAATATACCTAGGCCCTAGACCATTCAGGGCTTTACAGGAAGCCAGTGCAAGGACCTTAGAACTGGACTGATATGGTCTACTTTTTTAGTCCTAGTCAGGACTCGAGCGGCAGCATTTTGAATCAGCTGCAGCTGTCTGATTGACTTTTTAGAGAAGCCTGTAAAGACCCCGTTGCAGTAGTCTAGTCTACTGAAGATAAAAGCATGGACAAGCTTTTCCAAAGCTTGCTGACACATAAGGCCTTTAATCCTTGATATATTCTTCAGGTGGTAGTAGGCTGACTTTGTAACGTTTTTTATGTGACTATTGAAATTCAAGTCTGAGTCCATAACTACACCCAGATTTCTAGCTTGGTTTGTAGGCTTTAACATTGCTGATTGAAGATGAGCACTGACTTTCAATCGTTCTGCCTTGGCTCCAAAATTCGGTCAACTGGACTGTAGAAAGAAGCTGAAGAACCTGGAGAGAACCCACGCAGACACGGGAAGAACATGCAAACTTCACACAGAAAGGTCCAA
Organism: Lepturacanthus savala; assembly: GCA_030544235.1. Taxonomy (NCBI): domain Eukaryota; kingdom Metazoa; phylum Chordata; class Actinopteri; order Scombriformes; family Trichiuridae; genus Lepturacanthus; species Lepturacanthus savala. The sequence continues at coordinate 8,313,201 of CM060471.1, forward strand.
GACCAAGAAGGTCTTGAACCTGTGACTTTCTTGCTGTGAGGCTACAGCGCTGACCCCTGCCCCAGCTTGTCACCCCAGACATATTTATTTAAGTACAATTTCGTGAATCTTGAATATTTTCTTTTGATTTCATTTCATTCCACCTGTCCAGTGAGTCAGAAACTAATTCATTATAACAGATTCTTTTCTGTAGTCCAAAGTCTGTCAAACACTGATATTAGACTATCTTGGCTCAATTCGATTATCTATGGGGTAAAATAACGTAATCATAATCCAACATGGGGCGACACGGTGGAGCAGGGGTTAGCGCTGTTGCCTCACAGCAAGAAGGTCGCAGGTTCAAGACCTCCTTGGTCCTGGGTCTGGGACCTTTCTGTGTGGAGTTTGCATGTTCTCCCCGTGTCTGCGTGGGTTTTCACCAGGTACTCCGGCTTCCTCCCACAGTCCAAAAACATGCTGAGGTTAATTGGCGACTCTAAATTGCCCATAGGTGTGAGTGTGTGAGTGAATGGTGTGTGTGCCCCATGATAAGCTGGCGACCATCTGGGGTGTATCCCTGCCTCTCACCATAACACGCTGGGATTGGCTCCAGCAGACCCCTGTGACCCTAATGAGGAATAAGCAGGTATAGGAGATGACTGACTGATTTTAATTGTGTGACGTCTCCTGATTATATCTACAGAAAAAACTGTAAACCACTTTAGTGCAAGCACTAAATAAAGCTTAAATTATTCATTCAACATTCTTCTGCTTTTTCATAAACCAACAAAAGAAAATATTTCTGCTATAATTATTGCCAAACATAATAATGCAAGTCACTGAAGTTCCAGACCTGCCACATGACCTGACTCAACAGTATATTATATTATATAAATAAATGTTATGACCAATATGTCCTGGACTTAAAGTGGAGAGGTGACACACACTCTGTAACAATTAGCATGAAACCAAACTAGTGCAGAAGTCATTATCTTTATTTTACAGACCTCATGCACCTGCTCACATACACAAAGGAACATTTATTGCACAAGTATCAGTTCCTGTTGTGAGTATCGTGCTGACAAACAGAAGGACGACGTTAAGGAAAGAAACAAACTTGTCTCACAATATATTTCTTTTTCTTCTGTTTACAGTTTATTATTTTACATTGATAACGTCATTAATGGCTGTGTTTCATTTCACTTTACATATCCTGCATCACACAGCTTCAACCAGAGACATCATCAACCAGATCATGAGAAAATTCATTTAAGTGACTGTGCTCACCCATACACACACACAGACACGCACACACACACACACACACACACACAGACACGCACGCACACACACACGCACGCACACACACTTCCAATGATAATGAGGCATATCATGAATAAACATTAAAATTACACATGTAAGTTTACAGTGACATTCTCTTCCTGCTCATTGACTCTGCTGTACAAATGCATACTTGAGTTTAATTGTGTTTTCAAATGAGAGGCAAGTGTGATTGGACATGTGTGACAGTCTATGCTGATATTGAAAGGAAACTTTCAATATCAGCATCATCCAACCATCTGGTATAATCCACATTTCTGTTACTCTTTATCATGTTTGAGTCGCTGTCAGTACATGTAATATTTGCACAAAATAAACAGAATAAACAAAAATTCAGTGAGTGTCTGTAACTGTCGATCTCTCCTCTGTTACTTCTGAGATTTTAAGATGTTTTTATCTGAACTGAACATAGACAATTTAATCTGAATGATAAAATATATTCTAAAATATGTTCATTATATTTAAAGAAAAAAAACAGACATGGTGGACACAATTTTTGGAAATTTCCAAATAGGGTTTTGTACAAGTACAAAAGGAAAATATAGCAACAGCAATGAGGGTCCAAGCAGTGAATAAGGCCTAAATTGCCATGGCAACAGAATGAAGTTAGACCAGAGAGATGGCCATAAGCACCCACAAGAACTTTCATATTCATACACCAAAGTTTGGCTGCGATATAAGACCACTTCCTGTTTTGTGGCTTGGCCATTTGATTTGATTGGCTCTGATTGGCTGAAAAATTTGACAGACAATAAAATCACATCATTAGAATCGGCCAAAATATGTGGTCAGTGGAACATGTTTGTTAATTTTAATCTAAACCGATATGGTGGCTGAATACTGATGCTGACCACAAAAATCGACAAGGATGATCAAGTCCCAATGGCGTCTGAAGTACATGAAATAAGTTTGGTTTTGGCACATAAAAGTGTTGTTGAGATATGAACTCCTGTTTGATGGTCTCGCAAAATTTGATTGGCTGTTACGGATGAACCAAAAATAAATCTGTTTATGAGTCTTGGTGTGAATATGATATGTCAAGTTTGATGTCATTTGGACAGAATTTATGACCTGTGAAAAGTGTTTTTGATAAATTCCAAAATGTCGGAAAAACTACTAAGGTGGAAAATGACTGAAAATAATGATAGGGTGTGTTGAACTCAGCTTGCTTCAAGGATTCCAAAGACGATTCAAACGTTACATGTAGAAATGCCTTACTCTTACTTTGACCTGTTGGTGGCGCTAAAGAGTTTGAGGTGTTGACATGAAACTTGGTAACATTGATCAGGATACTGTCCCAATCAGTGTGCCAAACTTCACAAGTTTTTACCAGAAGGTTCAATGGGATACCAGAGGTGCCCATTGCAGAAGAATAAGAAAATGTACAAAAACTATGGAGCTTCTCTACTTGGCCTCAATAACACCCTAACATGAGTCCGACTAGCGTTGGATTCAACTATTGATGCAGTGCTACTTTCATGTGGTTGTGGAAATAGACTTTCACATGGATCGGACAGTGCATTCAAGGTTTATGTTGAAAAAAGCTATACCTACAAAAATGTGGCAGCCTACTGGCAAAAATATGACATTTGACGTGTTTCAACTGCATTGCTTCAGGTCAACTCGCATTTTTTTGTGTTTCCATACCTAAATCTGGTTTCTGGTTCTATTTATGGTTTGACCTCCTTGAGGTTCTGAGTGAGCTGAGCAGTTACTTTAATTCATGAGAGATTTACGTCCCAGGATGAGTCAGAGCCTGACAGCCGCCATCTTTAAACACCAGCATCAGAGTTCAGTTGACACTAGCGACTAATTATTGATTAACATGGAAGGAACACGGATCTGGAACACGCCATGCATGACACAGATGTGTCATCCAGATAAATTTGTCGCTGCAGTTTCATGCGTGTTATAATGACCCCGTTCACCTTGATTCTTGATTGAAAAACAACATGCCTGAAACCAAACCAAGTCATGGTGAGTCGAGCTGTTTCTGGCTGTAGAAACCAGGAAATAAACAATAAGATTGATTGAAAACAAACACGAAACCCGTCGGCTGTCGTCCGACAACCAATTAGCCTCTGAGGGTGAACTCCAATATTTCTGCACAATGGATTCCAGTCCAAGAATTCCTTTTCCGTTCTTTGGTCATTGTTTATAGTCCGACTGGTCATGCAAGAACAGAATTAAGAGATGACGTTTACAACTGGATTGTTTCACATGAAAAAGTGAATTGTCATAGTTCCAGAGAGAATATTCAGCTTTTATGTCCTGCAGCTGTGCAGCTCTGGACATGTACTCAACACCTGCATGAAACCACAGTAGCCACAACCTGTTCAGTGAGTTTGAATTCACAGAAACATGTTATAGAGATTAGGGTAAAAGTAAAAAAGTCCAAGAATCCAAGAATAGTGGTGGAACTTAGTTCCACTGCCAGTAACATCTGCAGCCTGGTCCTACAGACTCTGTCAGTTCCTACATCGTCTCTGTACAGACTCTGTTCTCTCTGCATTAACAAGTGATAACTCACTGAATGATGAACTCTGTTAATTTAAAACTATTGGATCTTGGTCACTCTGAATCATAACCATTCACTGAGCTTGGTCTTGATGTCTGTTGTTGTGGCTTTAACTTCTGGATATTCAGGAGCTGATTAATATTCCACCATGGACTGAACAGTTTCGCTGCATCTTTCTCCACCGCCATTACTGAACTTCAACCATAGACCAACTGCAACTCAAACTAGCAACGACCTCAACATCATCGTTCTCAGCCACGCCCCCTGCTCTCTGATTGGACAGGTGAAGATTTGTCCAGAGAAAATGTACGAATATATTGGAAACACAAACACAAACTGAAGAAAAATGAAAACTTCAATCAGAATCAGAATTCCGTAGGCTGAGGCTGAGCCAGGCTGAAACCAACTGCTTTATAAATGGCCAAATGATGGCGACACTCACACTGATACCTTCTATATTAAGACAGACGTACATGGCATCCAACTTCTGAAAAAAACAAACACATAACAATGTCCTCCGATAAATCATTTTTGAATAAATTATGTGATTGAAAATATCTATTTAAAAGAAGCTGACTCCACTTTTAAAATAATTCTGACATAAACACTTTTAAAAGGTTTTGTTTATGTCTCCCTTTCTGTGGTCAGCGGCTCAGGTTTAAAGCTGGAAACAATATACTATTTACTAATATATTATATATTAATTATGTGATTTTACATTTAAATATCCAGAAACAAATTCCTTTTAATTAAAATCAAACTGTGTGATTAATTAGTTAATGTTGACAGCCCAAATATTATGAAATGCTGTTTGTGAGCATTGATCTAGATTCTAGGTCATTTTACATCTGGTCTGAAGTCATCCCAGCCCATGTGGCTCCATCCTGGGGGGGGCACTACCAACAGAGGGCGCTCCAGAACCAGGGGGCGGGGCCAAGAGAGGGAACTGGGATTCAAACTTATTCGAGGACCTGGATGTAGAGATCAACAGCAGAATGATTAAAATGATTGACTCTGGAGAGTTGAGGCTTTTTCTAACTTGCAGCTGTCAGTAACACTTTAAAGGGATAGTTCAACATTTTTGAAAATTTACTCCCATAGTAAAAGCAGTAGGTACTTTACCTTTTTTTTGTTGATCAGAACTGTTTCTAAACCAGCAGAGCTGAGCCATGAGCTGTTCAGCTACTACTACAAGGCTAATGGAATTTTTTGGTTTCGCCCTTCAAACTCAGAAAATATATAATCCAGCAACTCCCAAACTTTGTGGTGAACGACCTAGACATTCAGCACGCTATGAGATAATAAGTATAGACGTTATGACACATGAAAGACATATGTATGGGGAATGTGCAGGTCACAACTCGTCCACCATAGCATTTGAGAGATGCTAGATTGTGTATTTGGAGTTTGACGAGGTAAACCAAAAAATACCATTAACTGCATAATAGTAGCTGAGTAGCTCACGGCTCAGCTCTGCTGATCTGGAAACAAGACAAGACAGACAAAAAAGGTAACGCCGCTATGACAATGGGAATCATGACGATGGGTGAATTTTCAAAATGTTGGAACTAGGTACTTTAACCTCATGTGGTGGTTGATGTCACTTGCCATCATTTCATTGAAAACATCCTGCTCAGCAACAGCAGCGGCTTTTAGAACGAAAACCGCCATTGTTCCAATGAACTGAAATAAACATGTTGCATGAACAGTCTGTTGTGTATAAAAGTAAAACAAACAGAGAGAACATCAGTGTTGCTGCAGATGATAATCGTCACGTTTCAGTTTGCTTGCAGCCTCCTGAGATCACACAATATCTGCAGTGAAGCGTTGTTTCCATGGTTCCCAACTTAAAACATTTTGAACTAATTCAATTTATCAGCCCACATTGCTGATTCTATGGCATAGGCTGGGATGAACCCCACATTGATTTGTGTAGCTTGATCCCAGCATTAATCCTATATATATATATATATATATATATATATATATATATATATATATATATATATAACTATTATTAATTAATATATCCCATTCACAGAGGGAAACGTGGATGGGTGGAAAGTAACAGATTTACTCTGTACTGCAATTGAGGAGCTCTTTGTGTACTTAAATTAGTAATTTTACTTTTAGTCAATTACAAATTGTTGGACATAATGTACTTTGCTTGTTCATGTGTATATATACACACATACATATAGATGACTAAATTTTAAATGATCTCCTTTGTAGTTTTACTTGAGTAGATTTCATCAAGGTAACAGTACTTTCTGCTAGAGTAGATTTAGTTCTTTTCCACCCTTGCACATAGTGGCTGTGATGTGTCAGACTAAAGCTGGGACAGAATTTAAATGTATTAAACAGTTTAACTGATTTTCCTTTTTATGCAGCCAGAACATGACTCAGCATCTCTGAAGGCAACGTTCACTCCAACAGCTGATCTCACTTTTAACAACAGTTACTATGGTCTTTGTTAATAGTGTAATGCTGAGTCATCTCACTCGTGCTTGTACCAGCTGTCGTCACCATCACCATAACACTTGAGGGGAATAAGTGCTTAACTTGTATTGCTCCTTTAACACTGTAGGTTTGCTGTTTATTATACGAGTGAGATTCATAGGACGACACACAGGCGTCATTTTGTTTTTCCACTTGAAGTTTGTGTCCGGTTGATTCGTGCAGCAGCACACGTCCATGATTCTGTCAATGGCAGCAACGTAAAACAGCAGCTGACAGAACAGAACAGGCAAAAAAAAATAAGAGCATGAGTTCTGATGTCCAGACGAGGCTCAGCTGCACAACTATGTTCCGTCCCTTCTTATTCTCTCCTGCTTCCTTCTTCCTGTTCAGTCTTTGACTCACTGCTGGTGCCCAAAGTCAAAAAAAAAAGAGATGAAGCATGCCAGGATCAAATCTTCATGCCGAGCTTGGCTTTCTGTGGAGAGAACACATCACAACATCACAGGTTAATCTGATTTAATCCACAACCTGTGGACTGAGAAACACCTGCCTGATCCTCCACTGTCATCTTGCTCCATGAGCGGCTTCAAACTGGTTGTGATGTCACAAATCGTGCATGTTAGAGATCCCATATTGTTCATTGTGACAGCTCTGATAAAATAAATCTACTGTTTTAAGCTTTGTTTATACAGCAACTTTTTCTGTATTTGTTGTGTTTGTTTTTTTTTGTTTCCATAACAACAGTGTCCTGAAGATAGTGTTAATTTTGTTGTTAGTAATATTTAGTCAACTGCCATTTGTCTAATCATATTTTAGTCAACGAAAAGTCTTAGCATTTTAGTCTAGTTTTAGTCAATCATCTTTTTTTAGTCTTTGAAAGCAGAATAATTTCATTCAACATTTAGTTATTTTAGTCTCACTCATCTCACAAAAAGTAGCTTCACATGCCGAGGAATGTTACGTTAATGTTGCCTGGTCTGATATTCACAGAAATACATTCTGGTTCTGATTTGCTTACTTGATTTTGAACCAATATGATTCAACAACTGAGGCTCCTTAAGACTATAAACCAGTCTAGATAAAATAATGAGAGGAACAGACAATAAAATATGTTTAAACCACTCTTTTGGTTCCTTATGTACATATAACACGTCCTGATCATGTCCATCATAAACAGCCAGTTCTGTGTGAGATGGGTTTGAAACAGGTAAATACATATTGATCCAGATGCAGCTATGACATCTCAGATCAGAAAAACTAAGTTCATTGTTTCAGTGTTTCAGGCAGTGAAACATTTATTGAAACTTTATACTTTATTGAAAAGTTGGTCAGTGACACATCGGTGCGTGCTCCTCACACATGCTAACTCGGCAATGAGCACAACAGCATAGGAGGAAACAAAACTAACACGCAAAAAATTAAATTTTGGACTGTAATCTAAAAGTCTTTGCTGAAAAAAGAAAGAGACATTTTATTATGTTTTATTCAATGAAGTAGGTTTCGCCTCATCTTTTTTCGTCACCAAAAAATGCCTGTTACCGGTAATTTCATCACAGTCAGTGTTTAAGGACATTGATTTTGTCTCATTTTCTGCTTCTTTTTTTAGAGAATTGTTTCTAATAAAATGTTGGATGAATTATGAATTACAGCTGCCAAGTTCTTAATTTACTAATACATCCTTTCTGAACAAATTGAGTATGCAGGCATGTGGTCACTTTTACTGGTGTCACGCTGCAAAGATACACAGCGAACTTTTACAGACTTTACAGATCATCATGCACAAACATCAGTATCAAAATGCTGAGAACACACTGTGGGTTTCACGAAGGAACAGAATAAAAACCCATTTCAGTATAGTTTCAACTCTTCTCTAAGCTTCTCTTGAACCTACCTCTCTACATTATGGGATCCTAAACATTTCCCACCATACATCTCCATTTATAAAACAACCTCCAACTAATCTTTTTATAAATGATAGCTGCAGTTTATAAGCTATTGATTGTCAATGATTCTCATATGTAGAGGTGGACTCACAATGCCAGAGGCGTGTTTGGGTTTGACGCTGTAGGAAGCTTTTTCCTTGGCCTGTCGGAAACACTCTTCTGCTGCTTTTAACCTGCACAAACACAAAGGTTCACGCATTTATTGTGATTATCAGAACGTAATTCAATGTATAGCTTTGAGAAAGAAAGAACAGGAAATGGAACATTAACGTGCTGACATACCTCTCCTTGAGAATGAGTTTGTTCTCTTTCTTCCAGTGGTCCTTGAAGTCGGAGGAAAACTCGTGCCAGACAGAGAAGAGTGTGTTGGGTGAAACCTCCTTCTCTCCGGCTTTGGCCTTCACTGAGAAGAACACTGTGAGCTCCATGAACCTTGACAGGAAACAATCTCAGTTTAACTCAATGCAAGTGGCATTTTTCTCCATGTGTAGAAAGACAATATGATTCCTAGGTAATGAGAATACACTTATAGCTGCATCAGTAAACACCTAGTTCCGTCACAAATTGATTACTCAGTGCGTTAGCACACTTAGATAATGTGATTGGAATCGTTTTTACTCTGGCATGTATTCGCCTTAGTCTGATTGAAGCTGGACAATGCCTGAGCACATGCTCCACAACAGAAGAGACAGGACACAGTGGAGCAAAGAAGACGCCAGAACTAGCCAAGTAAAGAGAAAAAAGAAAAAATGGCGCTAGCACCAATTCAATGTATTTTCACACATTGCGACCAGCATGTATGATTGATTAAAAAGAGAGAGAGAGACAAACATCAACCAAACAGCAGACAAGAGCGTCTGGTTGGGAAATGTAATTGAGAATTTATTAACCTTATTAAGTTGATTATATTCAGTTTTTTACAAGGTGACAGAAAAGTCAATAGATATACACTCATATTCACTGAGAAGAACACTGGCTGTATGGCTGTATTAAACTGCTGAAACAACATGTGACAATCAGAAGTAGCTAAATAAATAAAGCAGAATTAATACAGAAGGCATAAGTCAGCATCTGTCAGTCAGATTTCCCTGAAGAAATCTGACTGACAGATGCTTTTCCCCGAAGAACAGTTTATACAAGAAAGGCACTGGGAGCGCAGACGTCCGCTAAGCATATTGTGACTTCCACACAACATTGCTGTCCTATTCTTATTAAAAATACTAGTATCATTGATAGGCTTAGTGTCTCTGGTGTAATGTGCAAGGAAAACAAGCTCTGCAGGTGCCAGATATCACTACCAGGTGGCCCCAAACGATGCCGCCTGTTTGAAGGTACATTTACCTTAATGTTGCCAAATAACAGAAAATTCAAAGTGATCCAGAAACCAGGATTTCTTCCCGATCATTACCAAAATTTAATCATCTGTTCATGGTACCATTCTGAACATTTGCTAAAAGTTTGCTGAAAATCTGGCCAAAAGTTTTTGAGTTATTTTGTTAACAGACAGACAAACAAACACTCACTGTGTGCACGTGGACAAGCTTTATCAGATAATAAATGCATCTAAAACGTATCAGATCCAGTACGATCCTACCATGTGACGGCAATGTGTCAACCCTCCCCTAAGGAGGTTAAAACATAACCTCCTTAGGGGAGGATATAAAAATAAAGTAAATACACAAACAAAGCATATCATAGAACATGAGAAAGGTGAAGGAGCTTGTTCTTACAGCTTGTGAGTGCTGCTGAGTTGAGCTTCCAGAGTCTCCAGTTCACTTTTAGCTGAGAAAGAAATATCAAACATGAGCCCATGGGGACAGTTTACTGTAAATATTACTAATTCATTTGGTTCGTTGGATTCGTTTGGATGCACAGTATAACAGTTCCATGTGGCGTTTATTTTATATTATTACACATACTGTACAGGTAGAGTAGCTGCATGTTACCTTGTGAGAGGAACTCCTCCATCCTGTCTTTGAAAGGCTGCAGGTTTTCTTCATCTGAAACTTTACACACCTTCTCCACTTCAGATGTGCAGGCTGGCAACATAATGTTGAAAAAAAAATGAAATCAAGTCTCTCTATAGATCTGCTGTATGCATATCAGCAGTAATAACAGTAGTAGGCAGATGTGCAGTAGTGGACCAAGCTGGAGTCTATACGTAGTCTACACATAGTACATTGCTACATAGTCAAAATTGTATTGCCTTGTGTGGACTAAATAATCAAACCAGTGGTGTGAAAGTACCCTAAGTAAATGTGTTATAGAAAAGGAACTGAAAGTGTTTTGCTTGAAGCAAAAGGCGTCAATTCTGTTTATCTACAACAACGATTGCAAAGATTCTGATATTCTGTTCAAAACAGTAACTCTCAGGATCATTCAGGTGTTTTCTTTGCAGCCTCGTAACCATCTAAAAACAGGTGGACATCGAGCATGTTACTGCAGAAACAGTTTGTTCACTGTATTGTAACTTTCTGAACTAAAAGACTTCACTGTGAGACCAAATAGAAAATTACAGTAGTGATGCTTTATCATAGTTTTACATGACACAGTGAACATTATTTTTCTGTTTCACACAGTAAAACATTAATTCATTTACAGCTTTAGAATCTGCTTTAGAAGACTGATATCTGATGTGTATGTGTGTGTGTACATATATATGTGTGTGAGTGCGCATGTGTCTGTCTGTGCTGTGCACATTTGTGTGTGTGCTGTATGTGTGTGTGTGTATTTTACCTCTCAGGTCTTTCCTGAGTCGGTTCAGATCTTTCTGGAAATCTTCAAACTTCATCTGTGAAGCCTGGAACAGGTCGTGAGGTTCAGGAATCGGATAGACACACGTCTCCCGACCAGCATCCTGCATCACAAACAAAACTCATTAACGTTATTAAAATGTTATCTCACTTCACTACTGAACCTCAGGTATCATAGAAACATTCAGGCAGAAAACAACAGAAATCAACATATTTTGGACATAAATTGTATGCCTCTAAAATGTATTCAAAGAAACAGTCTTTCTACAAACGGACTTATTGAATAAAAGATTAATCAGATTCATGTTTATAATAAATACTCCTTTTAGTGATTTTTAAAGCATAAATGAACATATAATCTGGTTTCAGCTGCTCAGATATGATGATTTCTATCTTTTCTTTGAGGAAGATGATGATGAAGTGAATATTTTGGGGTTTATACACTTAGTCAGACACAAGCAGACGACAAAACAATTAACTGAGATGTAGAAAGAAAGGCTTTGAATATGGGCTACAGTAGACAGTATGTGAGATACAAGGAGGGACACAGATAACAGTGAATAAAAAAGATGAAAAAGGAGAAAGTCACCTCATCAAAGTGTCTGAGGTAGTACGCAACAATGTAAGACAGAAGACTTCTCACACTGTCCTGCAGGTGGAGGGAAAACAAGTTGATTATAACAAATCACTTGTAGTAAATAAAAAAGCTGCAAGTATGTATTCAAATATATAAATAAATAGATACCTATACAGAGAAGAGCTGATGGAGCCGGTGAACTAAAACACTGTATCACTATATATATATTTTAGTTTACAAAAGTACACTTTCGAGTATTCAACAAGTACAGTCATCTATATACTACTAGTGTATACTTCTCCTCCATATTTTAGTTTACTGAAATATACCTTAAGTAAACTTTTATGAACTTAGAATTATTAAAACATAGTTATTTGCTATTTTACTTGTTATATATTAAAGGGATAGGTCAATATTTTTGAAAATTTGCCGATCGTCATGATTCCCATAGTCATAGTCAATAGGTGCTTTGTCTTTTTTTGTTGATACAAGCTGTTTCCAGACCAGTGGAGTATAGTTGCGAGCGAGCTAATGATACTTTTTACACAGTTACCACACTATGAAACAATAACTCCAACATTACAACATGTGAAGCAAATAGTCCGGGCTGCTTTCCCCAGTAAGCAATGACTTGATCTTATTTCGTACTTCAATCAAGATGTATTAAGTATTACTACTTTGTGGCAGAAAGAAGTAAAAGCTATACTCAAGTACAAGTATAAACTTTAGTTTTGAAGTGTAAGTGTAGATCTTAGTATTAATGTACTTAGTGTTTTTTCTTTATAATTTTCAGTATTAGCCCAGTATACTTCACTATATTATTCTTAGTATACAAAATATAGTATATAAAAAGTAAACTTCAAGTATACTGCCTCAGTTTAATATAAAATAAGTATACTTATAGTACACTTGAATAAACTGCTTTTTGCTAAGGGGGTTTTTCACTGACTATGTCATGTCAACATATTATGATCAAAGTGCACAAACACAATCAGCCAATGAAACCAGGTGAGATTTCTCTTCTGTCTTTACTCACGCTGCTCTTCACGTCTTTGAGTTTAGGGAGGATGTCGAGCGTGAAGCCATCAGCTTGACCTCTGGTTCGATTTCCTCCGTTCATGAAGTTACCGAAAGCCAGGACCAGACCGAGAACCTGCTTCACCTTCTCACCATTCCGCAGAGCCTGACAAAAGATGAAAGGTTTTTACCAGAATATAAAGTTTACTGCTGGAGACGAAGTTCAACATGGAATTTGGTGCAACGTGTACATGAATCTATTTTTCTGGATTCTGCGGATCCAGAAATATTTTTGCAAATGAGCTACACTCATTTACTTCTACATATATTTTTCCCACCATTTTGCATTATGGCTGAGTCTTGAAAGTATGAGTGCTCCGGCAGGTTTGACTCACCTTGCAGACCCTCTGCAGTATGTCCAGCTTCCTTGATATGGACGATATGCACTCAGAAAAGCTGGACTGGAAGAGGATGCAGAAGACTCTGCCAGAGAAGTTGGGGATGAGGGAGAGCTGGTAGAGAAACCTGCAACACATGGGAAACACCAGCTGATATGCAGACCATCTCTCTATTCTTCTGTCTTTACAGAATGATGACACGTGAGGAATGAATCACTCACTGCTCAGGCTTGTCCAGAGGTTTAGTGTTCTCCTTCTCTTTAGATGACTTGATATGCTTTTCGATCTTGTCTAGCTCGTCCTGCTGAGCCCTCTGTGGGAGAGAAACCAGTAACGGATGTACAACTGAATCACTGCACGAGCCAGCGTGGATAATAGAAACTAGATGGTATCATCATCAGAAAACATAACTCATCGCTGTAAATCATGAACTGAAACAGTGAACATCACCACAGACACAGACAAAAAAAGAACTTTGAACTGAAAATTCCTGAAATCACCACAGCAAACGTGGTTTTAACAGATATGATACCTGTGGAAGATGAGTTTGGTGAGTTCGGTGATAGGGTTTATGCAGGAATCCTGAAGTTAAATTCAATACTTTCTCAAGATATTTTATTACCGCATTGCCACTTAAAGCTGAATTCAATGTTGCTCGATCTGTTAAGCCCGAGTAAGATAAATAAATTTTATTTTTAATATAGATATTTTTTTAAATAAATATATATTTTAATATGTATGCTTTAAAATAACTTCATAAAAATCATTGCAACTGTTACACAACCACATACATAAGTTATTATCACCCATTTACTGTGGTGAAAAGGAAAAACAGTTTAACCACAGGGTGGTGCTGTTCACTTATCTACCAGTAAACTACAGCCATGTTTGTAGTTTATTGTCTGCTCTCTGCCTACAGAGAAGCGGTTTCAATGCAACAATTGTAGAGATTTAATCTTATTCAGTTCTTCAACACATCCCACTTTCATCTCTCACCACCATGGTGTCAAAGACTAGATAACTGTTACAAACACCTGATAACCTTCACAAACACCTGATAACGGTCAAAAACGTCAAATAATGTTACACACGCCAGATAACCATTATAGACCTCTGATACACACAGCAATACAAACAACCAATAACTTAAAAACATAGGATAATTGTTTCAAACACCCAATAACCGTTACAAATGCCGGATCATTGTTAGAAACACCAGATATCTTTGTTGCAGATGATGATGATGATGCCATAGAAACCAGCTCAGGACAGCTGCTCTGTCCAAAAGCTGCCTGTTAAAAACACCAAAAAAACTGTTACGTTGCATAACCATTACAAATGCTGGATAACCGTTACAAAAACAATATAACAGTTACAAATATCGAATAACCTTTATAAAAAAGATAACACTTACAAGCACCTGATAACTATTATAAACACTGGATAACAGTTATAAAAACTCCATATAACTTTGTCACAGATGATGATGATGATGTCACAGAAAGCAGCTCAGGACAGCTGCTCTGTACCACAGCAGCTCGGCAGCTAATAACGTTAGCACCATATATGAGATGTTACGGCTTTTTGTTTTAACAAAGTGAACAGTAAAATCCTCTCAGCTGTTGTTGACGTTTAACCACCAACAGTGAAAACTGAATATTCCTGTTTTGTTTGCTTATTGTGTGGGTTAGTTCCGACCTCCTGCATCCGCATGCTGTGTCATTGTTTTTTGTGTTGGTGAGTGTGTCCTGCTCACATTTTCATACAAGGCCTGCAGCGTCTCCAGGTCTACTACTGTGTTGTCCAAGTTCAGGATGGCTGACAGAGACAGGGACAAAGAGAGCGCAGTGAGTAATAATGATACCAGATATGATCAAATAAAACAGCCGGTAGAAAAGCTACAGGGACAAGGAGGAATAATCTAGGACATCATAAAGTAATAAAGAAACATGTATAAAGTAATAAAGAAACAAATAAAGAAGAAGGTAAAAAGCTGATTCTGACGATTCAGTAACAAAGTGCCGAACTCACCATGCTGGATGTCTTTCATATCAAGGTGCAAGGAGGACATGAGGATTCCTACAGCCTGTGATCGCTTGTTGTTCAGCAGCTTCACAAACTGAAACAAAAACACAGATTCAAATCTAGCAGAAAATTCCTCATTCACATGTGTGCTGTATTCACATTAAACATCATGCTGCAACTGGGGAAAACTAATGCAAGAATGCAGAAGACAGTCAATTTAGAATATGTAGGATTTTACACTTCACACACAAACAGTAGAGTATGTATACCTTTTATATATGGTGTCATTAAATATATATATATATATATATATATATATATATATATATATATATATATATATATATACAGTATATAGTTATATTGTTGTTTGACCTTTTCAGCATTTAATCCTGAAGTTTTTTTTATTAAAGCTTGTAGAGAGGCAACAGAAACAGGAAACGTCAAATCCACTGGTTACCAACCATGTTGACCTCTGACCCCTCATCACAGGTAAGTTACTGATTATTGGTTTGATTCATTTGTTTATCGTTTTGTCCATTAAATGTTGGAAAATAGTGAAAAATATCTGTTTAAGTTCCCACAGTCCTAGGATGATGTGTTTGACACATCAACAATCCAACCCCAAATATTCACTTCATCATCATGTTCCACACAGAAAAGACAGGAGAACACAGACCTGTTTGGCCTTGGACTTGGTGATTGTGTCAGACAGCGGCTGTTTCTTCTCCTTCACGGCGCTTTTAGAGAACAACTCTACAAATTCCTCAAAGTCCACATCCGGCTCCTCTATTCCCTCCCACACCAACGAAGAAGAAGCATCCCTGTTAAAAACAAAACACTCATTTACACGTTGCTTTTCAGCTCTAACGCAGAATCATCTCAATATTCTCGTTGCATTTAACTAATTATTCAGAATAAGTGAACACAAACCTTACAGACTGAGAGAATAAATCTATCATGAATCAGAACTACATATTACACATATACAACTTTTGAACTAGCTTTAGAATGGAACAAATAACAGCTTTTATTTTGTTTGTTTGCGCAAATGTGATTTTTACTATATTATAGCATTTTTTCTTTTTTTTCATTTTATATATCTTTAGACTTTTATCTTTTTCTGCCTGTTTATCTTTTAATTTTTAGTTATCACGTATTTTTCTCTTTATCTCAATTTTTCTTTTTATCTCAAAAATTCATATTTTTTATCTAATAATTTTGACTTTTGAATCAAATTTTTTTAAATAATGTTAATATTTTATCTCAGATTTTTTTGTTTTAATATCATAGTTTCCTTTTAATCTCAATATCTCTTAGGCTTTCAATTGATTCCATTTGGAATGAAGATGCAGGTAAATTTGACTAAACTGCAACAGGTTGCAGTGATCGTGGCTGCACAGGTTCCTGTCTTTACTTTTTAGCGTGCAGCTGGATCCTGGTCCAGTACAGAGGTTTCATGGGTCTGGGCGGCTCCACCACGGCCTTCCTGGGCGGCTTCTCCTGGGTCAAACCCAGAGCGAACAGCCCCAACGGCAGAGGAGGAGGCAGCGAGCCCAGAGCTCCTGGAAGAGCAGGAGGAATGCAGATCACTCCTGGAGGGGGAGGTGGAGGAGGAGGCCCGCCGCCAGGAGGTGGTGGAGGTGGAGGAGGTGGTGGTGGGCCTCCCATTCCTGGTAATGGAGGAGGTGGAGGAGGAGCAAGGCCTCCAGGGAGGGGAGGAGGAGGCGGAGGTGGAGGAGGAGCAAAGCCTCCTGGGAGAGGAGGAGGAGGAGGCGGAGGAGGAGCGAGCCCACCGGGGAGAGGAGGAGGAGGTGGAGGAGGAGGAGCAAAGCCACCGGGAAGAGGAGGTGGAGGAGGAGCTAGGCCACCAGGGAGGGGAGGAGGAGGTGGAGGAGGAGCTAGCCCATGAGGGAGAGGAGGAGGTGGAGGAACTGCTGAACCCGGGGGTAAAGGAGGAGGTGGTGGTGGAGGCGGAGGGGGAGCCACCATCTGTCCTGGTAAAGGAGGAGGCGCTGCTCCTCCTGGTGGAAGAGGAGGCTGCTGCTGTTGACATGAACACTGGAAGGAGGCGTCCTGCGTGGGCGGAGCCTGTTGGACGGTGTCAGCTCCGCCCACTTCGCTGCAAGGCACTTTGAACTTAAAGCTGTCGTCCATGGGCGAGGTCTGCACCGACTTGGCCTCCAGGCCGCCGGGCAGAGCCAGAGCCTCAGTCTGCAGGTGGGCATCGCACACGACGAGCAGCAGCCCCTCCTCGCCGCCACACTCCCGGTCCGTGGTGGTGGTGCTGGGTCTCACACTGTCCCGGTCCAGCAGGGGGGGCTGCCGCTCCAGCTCCGCGATCTTAGTCCTGAGGTCCTCGATGGTTTGCTCCAGCTGCTGGATCACGTTGACGTGCTTCTCCTTCAGCGTTGCTGTTTTCAAGACACATTCATCCTGAAAGTATTAAACGAATAAGCAGCTATAAGCAAGCAGCATATAGAAACATGTCTGATAAATATTTGACACAGTTTTCACGAAAAAGTTCAAAGTTTTTGCCAGTAAAACACATTTTAGAAGTTGAACAATCACAAGAGGGGGTTACATTAAATCCTCACATTTTATTACTCCAAGAAAGTGGGCGGGGCTTAGCACTTATATTATTTTCAAATGATAACAACAAAGCTCATTGGATGAAGTTTTGTTGTTCACATGTTCACATAGGTTCATTTGGTAGAAACCAAGAACTTGAACAGTTCATACAGCGAAACAGGATGAAAACTAAAAATGTATCTTTTAGTTCATTAAGAATATTATAAAATTTAAATTTTATATTTAAATTTTATAAAATATTATAAAAGTTGTAATTTAACAAGAAAAAGTATTTTATCATGAAAATATGTTGTCAGGTTGTGTTTTGCAAGGCCTTAAACCATCATTGAAAAAATAAAATCTTAACAAGTGGTACACTAAGTCCAATATTTATCTTATTTTTTTCTTGATTTTGATCCATTTAATATTGTTTATAACAAGATGAACATTTTCTTAAAAACAAGATTTAATAAATAAAAAAATCACAAAACAAAACATGAAATAAACAATAATATTTGACAATGGAAAAATTGGAATCCAAGATAATTCTACTTAATAACAGACTTATTGGACCAAAACTGTATATTTTCATCTGTAAATAAAATGTTGCTGTCTATTTTTAAGGCAGCCCAACGGCTATCATTTTACTGTCAGATGTGATTAAACATTCTCTCTCTCTGAAAGTGCTTCTACCTATTTCTAATTAAATCAGCAGCAACACAGTTGCTGGACTGAGGTGAGATTCTTGACCCATTAAGCTCACAAGATAGCGTCTTCATATTTATTTAATTCAAATCCATCCTGCTCCCTAATTGTTATACTATCAAAGAAGAATTAAATTGTTTTATGTGAGGATACTTTGTGTAGTTGCAGTCATCTATGCTGCTATATACTAAGCTGTGTTTCACAGAGGTCAGGCTCTAAGAGTAAAATAGAGATAAATAAGTGCTGACCTGACATTCCTGTCGCTCCATCTGTTGTTGCCTCAAACCCGTGATGGCTGCAGGTTGTTCTGGATGAACAGACACATTATCAGTCAGGTTAGTACAACACAGTTATATAGAGTTTACTTCTACAGCACATTTCATCATCATTCACAGAGCTTTATATAAAACTGTCAAATCATTAAGAAAAAATGCAAAGCAAACACATTATAAAAGGACATAAAGAAACAATTAAACAATCATTATGAATAAAAAAGAGAGGAAAAAACACTAGAATAAAGGTAATTGCACAGTGTAAAAAACAAGTCATTATTTGGTTTAATGAAAGGCAGCAGCGAACAGAAAAGTCTTCAGCCTTGATTTTAGAGAACTGGGAGTTGCAGCAGACCTGTTGTTTTATATGTGGAGAATAAACTGAAATTTTAATGGTGATGGAATCATGTTGTGTTAAGACACAGGCAAAGACCAATATCCCCCAACGTAAAAGTAAAGATATAGGGATGTGTCCCAGGTACACGTTGCTTTATTTTAATTCATAGAGCATAAATAGGGAGGAGTAAAAGCATTAAAGTGAAACATATGACAAAAAGTAAACAATACTCAACAAAACCCTAAATTAAAGCAGACTAAAACTAAACTACTAATACTATATCACCATTCTAGTAAATAATTAAGGTAAGGTAAAAACAATGAAGAAAGATATTATAATATGACCTGAATATATGAAAATCTAGATGACTGTGTGTATAGGAGTGTGTGTGTGTGTGTGTGTGTGTGTGTGTGTGTGTGTGTGTGTCTAGAAAATGAAAACAAAATGAAACCAAGAATAAAAAGGTAAATAAAATGTTATGCAATTAAGGATTGATTGGGAAGAGGGGAAGGAGCAGGAATTTAGAAAATAACGATAATAATAATATGATCGTAAGATAGAAAAAACAATGGTTTGCTCAGAGAAAGGTTTAATTTTGAACCAACCAGAAGTAGCACAGCAAGCAGCATCATTTCAATACGTCACATGGACTCTATGCATGACACAAATACATCAGGAATGGTTTCGTTGATTTGCAGTGTTACAGATCTGAGATGAGGAAGCTTGCAGTGGAATTTCAATCATCCACTTTGTATTTAGTTTGAATATTAATTCACTGTGACCAGAGACACAGAATCTATGTTTTCCTATGTATTGATGCATGTTATAGGTTTATAATTCAATGAAATATTTCACCTGCCATTTTATTTTGCTTAAGTAATAGGTATAAAATATATATTTTTAGCTGTAGCTATGATATTGTCAAACAGGCGGGGGAAATCCTCACCTGGGGCCTAACAACAGCACTGTGTCTCTGCTAGTGTTTGCACATTTGCTGGCGCTGAGTCAGCACAAAAAAATGAAACGTCAATGTACAGAAATGATCACTCACCTTGATTGTCCTCTAAAACCACCAAGGATGAAGACAGGGACACCACATTCAGAATGTGAGAGGAAGAGAAACACAAAAAAATGATTTTTATGAAACTGAATGGAAATCAGACATCGAAGAGCATTTAAAGGTACAGTGTAGTTTCTGGTGGCATCAACTGGTGAGGTGGCAGATTGCAACCAACTGACCACAAAAAATGGGGAAATAGTTTGGTTTGTCTCTTCTGGGATATTATAGAAACTGAATTATATAATCATTCATTATGAATATTATATTCCATTTCTGACAGTGCTGTAAAATGCTGCTAAACCCTACATACTGTATCTTTAACACTGATGTAAACATGTACAGATACTGTCAGTACAACCTAATTATCTTAAATGATAAAATAATTCATGACTCAGCAAATATGTCATGATATGAAGACCTGCTGAGGATAAAAGTCTCATGAAAAATCTCACCAAACCAAATCATCATAAACTATCTTTAAAGATGTCAAAATTATATAAACACTGTTACTGTTATTACAAGATTATTGTTACCCTTCAGTTTTGTTGTGTTCATTCATCTTCTATACCTGCTTATTCCTCATTAGGGTCACAGGAGTCTGCTGGAGCCAATCCTAAAACATTACAGGCAAGAGGCAGGGATACACCCCAGATGGTCGCCAGCCAATCCTGGAGACACACCATTCACTCACACCTATGGGCAATTTAGCACCTCCAATTAACCTCAGCATGTTTTTGGACTGTGCAGGGAAGCTGGAGTACCTGGTGAAAACCCACGCAGACACAGAGAGAACATGCAAACTCCACACAGAAAGGAGGTCTTGAAGTTCTGAATAATTGCTCCAATAAATCTGGATAAAATCTGGTTGTGTGTTAAAATAATACTGGTCCTGGGAACATAGGACCCTGGGACCACTGGACCATGAGAACATAGGAGTTTGGGAACATAGATAAGCTCCCAAACTGAAGAGAGTACAGGTTTCATTCAGAGGTAAATCAGTGGACACCGATTTCTGAGAAAAATGTGAAGAATGGTTAAGAAGTTATGTTCAAGAAAAGATAATGATTGTTAACTAAGATTTAGATGTCAAAAGATTAAAAAAACATTTCAAAGAAGACAATTTAACATGTAGAGAAATGGAACCTTGAGAAGCAGCTGGATTCACAATCACTTGACAATCCATCTTGCCAGGCTTCAAGTAATCAAACCTATCAGTGTCTCTCATGATCTCATGGTCACGTTCAGCCTATTAATGATGGTGATTGAAACCTATTACCTACCAAGGATTTTTCTAAAGCGCCTGCAGTTTTGCAAACAGTTTCCATGGGCTATCCAAACTATCTGGCCGCGGCAAGTTAATTAAAAACCACAGGTGTAAATAATCAAATGAATGACGGCAGAATTCCATTGAGCTGCTTGTTTCAGGGACCTTGTGCTGAGTCACCGTCAGACTGGCGTGGCCGACTGGGACACTGGGATGATGCTGAATCATCAGATTGAGCATATTAGTTGGGGCCTGTCAGCTAACCTGCCGTATACAGGCTGTGTGCAAGTCCTGCTCTTACCAGCCTCTGTGGATCTGAGTCCGGTCCTGCTGTCTCCGTCTGGCCTGGCCAGAGGCCAGGAGTCCTTGAGCTGCACCGGCAGCTTCCCCTCAAAAGGATCCAGGGAGTGGGATGGCTGATTAACAGCTGCCCATGTGTACAGCTGGCCATGCTGAGGAAAAACAGTTCTATTAGAAAGGTTTGTTCTTTTACACTGATTGCAATGACACCACATAGCCATGACAGTTATCGGTCCTGCCCCCCCGGCTGTTTGAGTCCCTTCAGCAGTGTTTCAGCACCTCCTGGTGGTAGTTTTATTTGAACAGGAAGTAACGTAGTTCTCTGGGGACCTGAGCAGCCATTTTTCCTCAATCGGTCTGAGGACCAGCCACATATTTAATCCGTCACCATCCTTTCCTTTAAGCTTGTGAAAGCATCATCTGTAAGTTCCTGCATCACATAACCTCATATTCTGATGGGATTTGGTGATATTTGTGAGGACTTTGTGAGATATATGCTGTAATTGCTGGGATGTAATGTGTGTCTGCCTGGTGTAAAGCTGATATTAAGATTGATAAAACACCAAGTTATTTGAGCAGCTGTGTCTGTCTAATCTTTGCTGAAGCATGCATGTTAGTGAAATTGGATTTCTACTTATAATAATCAGTTACCTCTATTTGTGATGTGATATTACATCATACAAAATTTCCCCCTAGAAATTTCTGGTTAAAATTGATCCGTTTTTTTACATTAGGGACACTGTCCCAGTAGATCCAGGAGGTGGCGCTGTGGTGCAGAAAGTTCAATACATTTGTTCTTTGTGGCAAAATATATCTTATATTTACTATGCAAAGTAGTGATTCATTTGTGAATGTGAATAAATTTAACTCACAAGCATCATAGTTGTGTTTTGTCGTGATTTGATTGGTGTGTTTCTGTGAAAGAGAGACAACTTTAAGTCTGTTGCTATAGTAACGTACAAGCGTGATTGACAACTGGGTGAAGGGGGCGGGGCAGTCGTTGTTGCTAATCTTGAAATCTGCCTAGCAACAGGTGCCCGCTGCCAGCGAAAATGTTCTCTGAAAAACTTAAACAAAGACATATCTACTACGCTAGCAAGGATGTTTTTTGTTTTGTTTTTTGCGCTAAGTTTTTAGGTTTTTTCATTAATTTAGCCTTAAAAAGTATGATGAATACGGATTTTATCAGCAGCGTCTCCACATGCCCATGGACCCGCCATCTTACTATTCCACTGAACTGCATTGGTGAGTCAAACCGTTATTTGAAGCTGAATCTAGGACATTTCCAGTGTTTGTTGTAAACTTTAATGAATGAACTTTAGAGCTGAATTGTTGCTTTTACACGTTTTGGACATTTCTCAACCAATTCAATTCAACCAATTCTCCTTTATGAGCTGAATTGGTTTCATTTCTGTTTTTGGGCTGATGGTTGCAGAGACTTTAAAGGACAAACTATAATGAACTAGCACCTGTGTTTCAAGTTGCAGCCTGAAATAATTTCTCTATATAAGCCTGTATATTTCTGTATATAATATTTTATGACTCAAACTTTTTTTACAAAGTTTGTTCATTGTTCAGCATGATTTGTTATTTGAGCAGCTGTGTGAAATGATTTGAAATAGGATTTCTGCTCATAATAATCCGCTACATTGCCCCACAAGAAATTTAAAGCTAAAATTACCACTGACATCTGTAAATGTAACCGGTGATTATGTGTGAATGTATGCAGAGTTACATACGTCGAACTTGGCAGGTACAGTGGAGGTGATGTGGGCCGTGCTCCCTCCCAGCTGTTCTCTGAAGCAGTCAGTGAATGGCAGCAGGAGGCCCATGGCTAAGATCCTGGAGCAGAGCCTCTCCGCCTCCTCTGGCTCCTCCTGCTGCTGCTGCAGGAACAGCTTCTCCAGCAGAGTTCGACCTGGACATTCAGAAACAAGCTACACGTGAGCTACTGACAGCGGAGAAACTTCTTCAAAAAGGAAGATGAAAGGTACAAACATTCCCAGGTGCCTTTTAATCAGCAAAGATAAACTAAGCAGCTGTTTGCAGCCTCCATATGAATTAGATCCCTGAAGTCATTGTTTGATATTATTAGTTTGTTACTGATTAGAGCTGCAATGATTAGTCGATTATTCTTCTTGTTCAAAAATGCAGGAGTTGTACTGGTTTATAACTTTAATATGTCAACCAGAAAGGGGGCCATAATATCCTGTTGAAACAACACATATCGCTCTAGTGTTGGCAAGGAGGAAACGTTCCTCTCAGTAAATCGGTTTTCTCTGTTGCATGTAAACTGGGACGAGTACAGAAATCTGATTAGATGCCAAAACTGAATTAAGCCATAGCTCGATTATGCTGTGCATGTAAAAACAGTGACAGATGCATCAATGTAAGCAGCATTTTACAGTTGAAGCGGGTCCAGGTGGAGCTAGTGTGAACTCTTTACTTATCCTCCAAAGGGCCACAAGATAAATCAGTTACAAGAGATACGACACAACTACACATTGACTTTATACAGAGGTCATGCGCCAGGCACCATTCTAATAGTTTGGAAACAACCTATTATTCCTGGTGTCTGATCAAGACCCTTGGTGTAAGATATGGATGTAAAAGGTAGCATCTGCATGAAACTCACCAGACTTTTCAACTAACTCTTTTAACCCATCCGCATCAAAGTTAGGAGCTAAGAGCATCTTCTCCCACTGTCCAAGTCTGGGTAAAACGCAATTTCGGTTTAGGCACAAAAACACTTGGTCAGAGTGAAGAGAAAGATCCAGGTTTGGGTTAGGACGATTAGTAAAATGTCACAGTAAAACTGACATGAAAAATGTCATAGGTGTGGTCCGGGAACACTCTGCTCATGCTGCTTGTGCAACTTTTCATGCTTTTACAGCCAAGATTTTAGGTACCCAGTGTGCACAATGGGTGCAACAAACAACCTTTAAGGTTGTGGGAACGACAATGATCTGTTTGGAAATGTCACCACAAATCGGTTATGGTGCAAATTTACATGTCAGATTTTAGTTTCATCTTAAAACCATGTACTGTTTTCTGATAAAACATCTTAACCTAAAATGTAGTAATAGCTAGTAGAATATATACTGTAATACAGCGGATTAAAAGTACAATATATTTCTCCAAAATGGAGTAGATTCAATTTAATTTGGCAATTCAGTGTAATTCTCTTCAGACAGTTCTGTTTAAAGTAGAACTGTAGAGTTGTATCCACCTGCAGGAAACCACTACTTTGTCCTCCTGCGTGTGAGAATTAGCCTGCGACAGACTGAAGAAGGGCAAAGTTTTCAGACAAGACCTTGAAATCCTGAATCCTGGACTAAAACTGTAAAAGATGGATCAATGTCAAAAGCTTGAGCTTTTCTCCAGTTATACAGGTGTGTTTCAGATATTTGAAATGTTGTGAAAAAGTAAAAAAAAAATGTCAATCATTTCAGAAAGTGAAACTCATAAGAATTAAAGGATTGAAATATTTCAGTCGACACTCTACTTACTGTAATTTGAGTTTCACTTTCTGAAATGATTGACAAAATTATTAAACTTCTTCATGATATGCACCTGCACATTGAGACATTAATTGATGGCAAAATGCCAATAAGCTCAACATCTATTTTATGGCATTTAGCATTTAGGGTGTTTATGTGAGGAGAAAGATATTACCTCTAATTGATTGATCTTTTAATTTTAATGTTTCCAGTGTCTACGCACAGACAGAAGTCACACCCATGTTTATTTTGTATTTATTTTCATTTTTTTTTCTTTTTTTTGGCATAGATGCTTTTATTATAAAGTGGCTAGACAGACGATAATTGGAGGAGGTGGGGGGAGCAAAGCTCTGCGTTGCAAATGCTCTACCCCTACACCTCTGCATTGTGCCAAAAATCACACCCACGTTTTAATGTGTTTATTGCTGTTATTATTTCTTCATCCCCACACCAATAAACAAGCACTTACCTGTGAAGACATCCTGAAAACCGCAGGCAGGAACTTGTCCGCAGGAGGATCTTCTGGTAGCACAGATGGGTTGGCTGCCTCCACCTCTGTAGCCCATCAGATACTCCCCTGATCCCACAGAGCCTCCATCGTCCTCCTTGCTCCTCAGCCTCCTCTCCAGCTCCTCTGTCCAGTCAGCAGAGCGACTCAGAGGCCCGGCGAGGCTCTGGGAGCGCTGTCTGCGGAGCTGATGACCCTCGGCCGTCGTCCTGTAGACAATTTCAGTTGTGGTTTAGGACTTTAGTGTGTCACATGTAGAATACAGGTGGCATTAGTACATAGAATAACTTGACAACAACAATGAAATGGAGGTAGGTAGAGGAAATAAAGAAGCAAAAGGAAAGAAAGCATTAATATAGATGAGATGCTTGACCTTTGGAAAGTGATTTTTTTTAGGGTTCATATTCTTTAAATTTAAATTATAAATGTGTAATACTCTTGACATAGTTTTGAGTAGGGTTGAAACTAATGACTATGTTGATAATTGATTGATTAATCTATTGATTATTGAAATGATGAATCTGTTAGTTGTTTGGATCATTAAATGGGGTCAAATATCAATCACGTCTTTTTTTTTTTTTTTTGTCCAGACCCAAAGACCATCAGAGAGGAGAAGCTGGAACCAGAGAATTTGGCCTTTGTCTTTAAAAATATGACTTAAATTGAATAATTGATTACCAAAATAGTTGGCAATTAGTATAATAGTAATAACAACTAATTGATTAATCAACTAATTGTTGCAGCTCTAGCTTTGAGTTGATATTTAAATCGACCTTGGTGTAGGTGCGACTTTGTTTTATTGTGTATTTAGTATTACTGTGCTGTGCATTCACCTCCATTTGATTTTAGTGCCCCAATTCTGAGTGTATATGCACCATATAGAGCCCTTTAAAAACCCCCACTGCTGAAAGGCATATAAACTGCTCTCTGCTTTCCCCGCAGTGTAAATGACCCTGGTTTGACCCTTTGTAATGATACAAAAGTCGAAGGAAGTGTTTTTATTTTGGACACAGCTATAAGTAGCTACCTCTATCTCACATAGATCCGTTCAGAACATCCTTTCCAAAAAATGTTCGCATTGGCCAAAACGCTGCATTTGTTACCATACTCGCCATAAACTGTCGCAACACTAGACTGGTTGTGTTGCACTTTGGGACACAAAGCGAGGTGGTTGTTTACAGTCAGTCGTTGCTCTGACCCTGATGGATGCGTTGATGTAGTACACCAACAAGCGAAGTGGCAAATACAGCATCTTCCTGTATGTCTGTTTTTCTTCACGTCTTGTTCTCTGCTGTGCTATGTAAAGACTGTGGGCGCTTGTGTCTTTAATCATTTGGGGAGAGCATATCTTCACAAAAGGATAATCGTCAGTTTTCTATCTGACGTGCAAATGTACAGCTCAGCCAACATGTACAGTAAACAGCAACGCACTGCAGACACAAATAATGTAAAACCAAAAACAAATACAACAAAAAAGCCGCAGGATAAAAATGTTGCAATTAAAAGAAGCACAAACACAGACTTACAAAGCCACAAAAAATGCAAGAGAACAATACTGCAAATATCAAAAAGTACACAACGAGGAGAGTATGTACTTTGTAAACACTTGGCCATCATTTTTTACAATATCATAGAAGAGCAGTGTAGTTCTGTAGCTTTTGTTGTATTTTAAGTTAACCATAGTTTAGTCTCATATTAGACACAATGTTAGCTGGTCAGATGACAGGCTGAGTGACTGAGTTCAGCCAGGGAATTGGTGAGGAAAGAAAAAAGGGAGCAAATGTTAAAATGAGCATTTGTTGTTGAAAGTGAATGATTCTCTTTTGAATATGTTTTGGGGTTTTGTGTGTTCTTTGATATTTGCAGCATTTTCTTTTGCATTTGTTTTGTGTCTTTCTACTTCTGCTTTGTTTCCGTGATCACAGCATTTTTCTCCTGCAGTGTTTTTTGTTGTATTTGTTTCATGTGTTTGTGTGTTTTTGGTTTTGCGTCATTTCTGTGTTTGTGGCACGTTTGCGCCCGTTGACCACTGTAAATATTTGTCTGTTTCCAAAATTTAGCTGCTCATCAACTGATCATTCAGCTATGTACATTTCTTTGACCTTCAGGAGCCATTAAAACACTAACAATTATTTTAAACAAATTTTACAAGAGCCGCCTACCACCCGATCAACAAGTTTCATGAAAAATCAGCCCAGTAGTTTTTCTGTAATCCTATTCACAGATAAACAAACATAAAACAATATTTCTTTTATGAAGGTAAAAACAAAAATCCTAAAGTGTAAGGCAAGAAGTTTGCCAAGAATATTTTGTTGGGCTTCTAATTACAATCTAACACATAGGTGATCACCATTTCAAACCTCTTCGACATGGATTCTCATGAACTATCCTTAACCTGCTGACCCTGTGACCTGTGAACACTTATCTTTAGCCTTTGATCTTTTTTGCATCATTACACAGCCCTGACCTAAAATAATATCATGGATGTATTCATCAGTTGTGTACTGGCAGAGTTCTCAGTCATATGAGTCCACTGGAGTATGCAGGGAGTTAACGCTACCATTGCCAACTAAAATGAAATCAAGGAATCACTTTTAAAAATTACTGCAAATTTCAGTAAATCCGCCGTCGTTGGTTAACTACACACCACGCTGCAAGCAGAGGATCGGACAGGTTGCAAACAAGCCAACACAACTACAGAGCAGTGAAGCTTAGTTGTTAGTTGAAGCAGGAAGTGAGTCTGTGTGATGGGTGTTTAGAGACATTTTAGATAATAATTTACTATCACTATTCAAGTTTGTTTTAACTTAAAAATAAGATTGAGTTAGTTTGTTCAGTCTCACTGTTTATGTTTCTTTCCACCGTGTTGCCAGATCAGATCAGAACAGTTAACAAAACTCAAAACAAGTCTCCTAAAATTAATGCAAAGTTATTATTACTAATTATAAAAATGTCCCAAGGTATTAAATTGAAATAAACTGGAGAAATCTGAGATAATTTTAGAAATCGCACTGTTTTATGTGCTGTCATAGCGTCTTGTCAATGGTAAAATAACATAAAAGATCAGATAAGATATTAAACATGCAGCTGCACCATGGATACCTGTGCAGGTGGTGGTGGGCTCGACGTGGGGACAGGGGGCTGTGGGAGGGGGACAGGGCTGGGGAGTGTCCCGGGGAGCTCAGCTGTCGGGTGGTGGTCTTGATGTAGGAGGGGAAGATAGGGGGGTAGGGCTTCACCACGGCATTGGAGGAGGACGACGAGGAAGAGGAGTGGTTGGACCTGAGGAGGCGTTTGGCCAGTGTGGGGCTCTCCTGAGGAGGCGTGAAGCACACACTGCTCCTCCTGCACGGCTGGATGGAGGTGGAGGCGCAGCAGAAGCCGGCCACGGCCGACTGGTTGGGTTCGGACCCGGCGCTCAGGCAGTCCTCTAGGGACTCAGCGCTGGTCCCCGAGCCCAGCTGACCCTCACCTTCTATAAACAAAGTTCCTGAGCTCATCCCCTCTGTGGGCTCGGGACTTTTGTCGTGGCCATTTGCAAGAGGAGGACTGAGATCCTCAACCACACCGTGCACATGCTCCTCCTCCTGCTCCTCCTCCTCCTCCTCCTGCTCCTCTTCCTGCTGCTGCTGATGGTGGGTTTCACCTCCGACTTCCTCCTCCTCTCCTGGGGGTTTCCTAGTGGTGTCGAATGTGGGACCGGGGAAGCTGTTACCGCTGGTCGTCAGGGCAACCGGGCTGACAGTTGCCCCCCCAGCGGTCACCATGGCGACGGCTGCATGAGGGGGCTGCTGCACCCAAGCGTGCTGGTCTTTTGTGCCTGTGGCAGCACAAAGAGAGGCTTCTCTCTCCTTCCCGTTTAGCTCCTGATGCTCCTCCTCCTCCTTCCTCCTCTCATGCTCCTCGGTGTGGAGGGGGGGGTGAGGTTCTGGGCGCTTGACAGAGCTGGTCAGAGTTTCTGTCTCTAGGTACGACAGAGCATCCGACCCAAGCTCTAAATCTGGTGTCAGGTCAAGCACCTCCGGAGGAGGTAAATTAACTACTCCATTACTCTGTTTCCTCCTCCCCTCTCCTCCTCCTCCTCCCCAGCTGGGGTCCCTTCCTCCCCCTCCCTGAGCCTCCAGGATTGAGTTAACCCCCCCGTGCTGCTGTTGGTGCTGGAGCCGTATCGCCAGCTGGATGTCAGCGAGCAGGTCCTCGTGGTCAGCAGCCGAGTGGAAGCTGTAGATGTCTGTGTCCGACCCGGAGCTCGCCGCCTTGTGCCCTCCGTCCTCCGCGGGGGAGGTCGCCACCATGGATGCTTCCCGCTGCACCTCCTGCCTCCCCTCTCCTCCCCCTCTGCTTGCATCCTTCCTCCCTTGGTCCGGTTTCTTTTTCTTGTCGGGGAAAGCGGCCTCGGTGTCGGACTGTCCAAGCTCATCTGCAGACAGATCGGGTGTTTTTGTGCTGTCCAGTTCATCGTGCTGAGACGCCAACACGTCCTCCTTCGAGCCCGTGACTGAAGAGGACACATCCCCTTTCCCTTTCAGGTTGCCCTTTTTCTTCCGGATGGAGAAAACCGAGGACTTGGACTCGGATTTGTTTTTCTTCTTGCCTGGTCCTGTGCCATGCGTCCCCCCTCCTCCTCCTCCATTGCTGCCCGCTCCTTTACCTCCGTGTTTACCGTGGAGTTTCTTTCCCCCCTTTTTAGTCGCGTCTCCTCCTCCCTCTCTCCATCCCTCGTCCAATGAAGGGTAGCTTCCATTACCCGATGCTGCTGCAGCCTTCTTTTGCTTCGCCTCTTGGTTGCCCATGTTAATTCAGAGCATCCGACAGCCGCCTGGCTTCTCCTCTCAGGTCATGCCTGGGAGAGCTCCTCCTGCCTGGGGGAGCAGCTTCTCGATGCGAGTGCCTGGGGCAGGTGCAATCGTCTTGGCCTAATTTGTGGATGCGTGTCCGGTTGTGAAGGACCAGCTGCTGCTGGTTGTTTTTGTTTTTTTTTTTTGTTTTTTTTATTTAAAATCTGTTGTGCGTCGATTTCTGTTCTTCCTCCTTGTTTTCCGGTGACGAAGGCTGGCGTGGCTGTGATGTTGACGTTGATGCAGGAGAGACATCCAGCTTCCCCCTCCTCCTCCTCTTCCTCCTGTTCTCTCTTCGCCTTACCCTGCTCCTCCTCCCCCTCCTCCTCTCCATCTGCTGAATGCAGTGACGTAGGCGCTGCATGCTCACTGGAGCTGTGACAGGGAGGCAGACTGGGAGAGATGGAAAACAAAGCCAAGTCTGCTGGGCATAAAAGCATAGAAAGCCCTGAGAGGAATAAAGATGATGCTGTTGTGAGGCGATCAGAGGCAGCGGTTGACAGTCACTGTAGCTAATCACACAGGTCCTTCCTACATTTCCCATGATTCCCAAACTCTAGCCTACATTACCCACAGTGCTAAGTGTGGGCTGGACTCCAAGGCTTGATCCAATGCCCAATCCTGACACCCCACAATAATTTTTATTTTATTTATTTATTTTAACGCTTCAGGGCTTCTCCTGGTCATTGCATATGATAGTGCTATGAATTATGGGTAATTACATCACACAAAAAAAAGAAAAAATATAGAGACCTCATGAACTTGACGATTTGCCTTAAAGTGTAATTGAAGGTTTTTGGATGTTAGACACTGTTTCAAAGACGGTAGTTTTTTGTTTTGTTTTTTTTTAATCCCGTCTAGTGGTGAAATTGTACTTTGCATTCAGAAGTATAATCTCTCTAGTGCCTCCACGCATCTTCAAATGTGCATTTCAACCTCTGAATGTTAAAAGCTCCGTCAACATGTTGCCTATTTTTCCATAAGCGGATCACAATCACAAAGAAAACATTGAAAACATGTTGTTAGATACATGAACAAAAAGGAGTCGGGGTGAAATTCAGTAGTGTGTACGTATGTTTACACACACGCTGCTGTTTAGGCTTTTAACTACACATTCTACTGGTCTGCTGCCTATGGAAAAAAATTACAGAAACAAGCTATGAGAAAATCTATAATTCAGACACACCTGTGGAGAATAAAGCAGCAACTTCAGCCTTTAAAATTCTATTTCCTTTATTATCTCAATTTTGGAAATGCTACGCCAATGTTTACCCTCATTTTCTGAATTTACTATTGTGTTGCCTTTTTGCCTCCCCAAAAGCATTTGCTCTCTGATATTAATCAATGAGCTTCAAACACATGTGCTACATCCTGCAGAAAAGAAAACATACAAAAACATACATACAGTCCGGAATATGTTTTTTTTAAGGGGAATTTTTTTTTCCCCTCTCGCCTGTGCTTCAACATTTGAAATAAAAGCATTTGCTCTTTGATATCAATGAGCTGTCAGCACATGAGCTGCATCCTGGTACATGAGCGTAAGAAAAAAAACAGGCAAAAGTAAGAAGAAGTCCAGGATATGTGTTATTTAAGGGTGGTTTGCCACTGAACAGGAAGTACTGTGTTACCTCTATGCGGAACTTGCAATGCACAAGGTCTGCGTCGTGTTGACGGCGTAGCTATGTACGGCGTACCTACGTTTGCAGTATATGCAGTATAAACTAGGCTTTACAATTTGTGAATTTTAAATGTGTAGCAGCACTTACAGTTACTTACAGACTTTGCAGCTACATTACCTACAATCCTGCATCAAGTCCATAATGGGCCCCAAGCTGATTTTCTACAGACTTTCAAAGAGTCCACTTCAACAGACTTCACTCAGTATTACCCATAATCCTGCAGCAATAGGCTAGATCAAGGGTGTCACACATGTGGCCCAGGGGCCAGAACTGACCCGCTGAAGTGACCGATTAGGTCACTGGATGACTACAACATGAGACGAAAAATAGACCAGTTCGTGTTTCTTTACAGAAATCTGAAATCAGTGAGAATCTTTCAGGGCTCAAGAGGTAAAATATTGACAGTTTTGATTTATAAATGATGTGTAAGGCAGGAGATAACATCACATGCCTCTTAAAAAGCTAAATGTTGTTCAGTGAAGAAATGTTTTGAATTGAAATCCAACAGTAAACTGGCTGTCTATGTGTGTGTTATCTCTTCTGATTGGTTAATTAAAGGTTAATTATTCATGTAAACATTCATAATGTATTTTTTTATTCAAAACAAGGAAGAGAAATTTGTACATGTTGTTTATATATTTATTTGATGATCCAACTCACTTGAGATCAAATTTCGCTGAATGTGGCCCATTTACTGAACTGAATTGACCGAAGAAAATAATAATACATTTCTTCTTCTTCTTATCATTATTATTATTACTATTGCTATTATCAATAATAATAAAAAAAAATGAATTATTATAGTGATATTAATAATACGCTATGTAACATATTTACTTTTGATGACATTTTCTTTTTTAACTTTTGTTGTATAAATTAATTGATGTAAGGAGGTAGTAGATTTTGATTTGGCCCTGTTTTCCATTTTCACAAATAGATTAAAGGATTCGAGGTCAACAAGAAAAAAATGCTACAGTAAAAATGAATAAAATTCAGGTCAATACCCTGTGCTGGCCTCTGTCAAATTACATTATTGGTTCCTTGAGACTTTATAATACTGAGTAGGAAGAACCACAGCAAACATGCAGAAACAGCAATACGATTGAAAATCAGTTTACAGTAAATATGGGCAGTAAAAAATTGCTATAAATAAAATTATCAAAATGCAGCATTGCAAATTATTTAATGACCATCATCCATGCAACGGCATAATCTTCCTCGTTTTTTATGTTTTTCAGTTTAGGAATTAGCTTGAAAATGACTGAACAACATCTACAGGTGTGATGCCACTTTTGGGTGACATTATAATACGTTATTGCCCCATAAGAGCTACTTTTGCTCACAGTTTGAAGAGTTGGTTCACAAACGCAGACACAATGTACAGTTTGACAGGAGCGGGACACGTAACAACACAGTCCAGAACACAGCACAGTAGACACCACAGGCACAGCAATGGGAATGAAAAGTATTTTGAGATAATATAAAATTTAATGTGAGTTAACACAAATCGTATTGCATAGTAACAAAACGTACTGCCTATTAACACAAAACATATTGTGTAATAACAACCCTTATTGCATGGAAACAAAACCTATTGCGTAATAATAAACCTTATTACGTAGTAATAAAACATATTGCATAGTAACACAACTTATTGTGTGGTAACAAAAAACTTATTGCATGATAATAAAACTTATTGTGTAGGAACTCAAAATGTATTGTTTAGAAACACAACATATTGCATAGTAATACAAGATTTATTGTGTGGAAACAAAACTTATTACATGTAACATTTAGGACCAGATTTGCAAGATCATCAAAACAATCTTCAGATGTATTTTGGATTCTGTAGCATGAATTATTGGATTTTGATAGCATGCAGAATACCACACCCTGATATACCAACTTCCATATAAATGACTCACTACTTTCTGAATTGATACTGAAGATTGACACCGAACATAAATTGTGTGCTGCGGTTTGTCCAGTAAAATTGGTGAAGGATAAAACAGTAGAAAGCAAAAAGGAAAAAGAGGCTTTGAGTTAGTTGCAAAAAGCAAAATCAGCAACAGAACACCAAGTGTCATGTAAAAAGCCAATGCCATTAATAAAGACAACTTCTCACCCTCTCATCTCCATTTGGCTCAAGCCTCATGTTCCAAATAAATAAAAAGTATTTTTCTTCCCAGAATGGCAGGAGAGAGGAATAGCCATCCTGTGACACCTATTACTCTGGGGTAATTCCTGCAGTCCGCATGTCGATGTGTTCTTGGGCAAAATACTGCAGCTCTTAAAATATTTCATTTTCAGTTCAATCTTATGACTGACTGGTTGCATGTCAGCAAAACTTTTCCATAAACACATTCTCCTGCTGGATCCTTGTCAGTAACCTTGTTTCTATACCATGTGTAAGCATATAGACAAGAGCCTGCAAGGCTTCATAGATCTGAAGGTGTTGACCTATTACACTACTTCTAGAGGGATTTTCACCTCTCAAACACATTTACTAATCATGCATTAATCATGCATTGAATCCATTGTGACTATAATGATGCTTAATTTTATTGTTCAAAGCAAATCATTTTTAACCTTTAACACTATTCAAGTTCTGAAAAATCTGGATAAAATATACAATAAATATCAGGATTCTGACATAAGATGCAACAACTATAGAGTATGCATCTGCTGCCATTGTAAGTAAATTGTTAGCTTAGCATGTCACATTTAGCATCACGTGAGATCGTAAAAACAGACCAGGGGGACAATGTTTGAGTCTAATAAAAAGGGTAGAATTGTTATTTTGATTCATATTTAACACATGATGTCATTTTGGAGCCATCAACACCTCATTGACCCATTTTCTGTCAGTTCATTTCTCCTGTAGATACTTAACCAAGAAAGCTCATGTGAAGTAACCATAAAGTTAAACATAAAATGTCTCAGCTACGGTGTTGCCAACAGTTTTTTATTCGTTTAATTTAAATTGTTTTGTTTTGCGGTTATTTCGTTACTATGTCAATTTCTGCCATGCTGTAAAAACTGACTCCAGTTCTTCTAGAATTCAGATTACACTGAAGCCACTATAACTAACAATTTGACAGTTTTATTTTCAGGCCACTGGATGGCAATATTGCACCATTGTTATACTGATTCACTGACCCAGTGACCTTTCATGTGTTTCATTTGTACCAAGTTTTTCTTTTTTTTTTAATTTATTTGCAGCACTCAGACATCACAGCTTGATATTTTGACCTCTACCTGTACCTGTACCCATCAAAAATGGAGTTTTGTCCAACTATCAATTTATATATATATATATATATATATATATATATATATATATATATATATATATATATATATATATATATATATATATATATATATATATATATATATACTTTTTTTCTGGACTGACTAATCAATCAACTCATCATCATTGCAGTTCTACTTCAAACATCCATAGACATATATACGTAGATGCCTCATAGCGTGCTGGAACGTGAGCCATATCGCTGCCATATTGGATGGGTCTCTTCTGCCCCAGAATCAGCCAAAGTCATTGGAGAGCAGGCAAATATGCAGGGCTGGTCTGTGGCATAGGACGTACAGGCAAATTCTATTCTGTATAACAAAGCCTATAGTAATATTAATAATGATACATTACTTTCCGGGGCGACATGGTGGCGCAGGGGTTAGCGCTGTTGCCTCACAGCAAGAAGGTCGCAGGTTCAAGACCGCCTTGCGTCCTGGGTCTGGGACCTTTCTGTGTGGAGTTTGCATGTTCTCCCCGTGTCTGCGTGGGTTTTCACCGGGTACTCCGGCTTCCTCCCACAGTCCAAAAACATGCTGAGGTTAATTGGCGACTCTAAATTGCCCGTAGGTGTGAGTGTGTGAGTGAATGGTGTGTGTGCCCCACGATTGGCTGGCGACCATCTGGGGTGTATCCCTGCCTCTCGCCGTAACGTGCTGGGATAGGCTCCAGCAGACCCCTGCGACCCTAATGAGGAATAAGCAGGTATAGAAAATGACTGACTGACTGACATTACTTTCCTAAAACACCCTCTCACCTTCCTCCTTCCCCTCCTTAATCCCAGAGCTGCCTATTACTCCTCACTAATAGAGAAAAACAGAAACAACCCTAAGTTCCTTTTCAGCACTTTAGCTACACTGATGAAAATTAACGACTAGTGATGCACATATTCTTACAACCCTCAGTAGCAATGGCTTCATGGGCATTTTTAATGACAAAATTATGACAATTAGAGATAGAATTTATCACCTCCTTCCATCAACCGGAACTAATCTCCCCTCAAACACAGGGATTGTAGAGAAAGATGACAGGGCAAAGACCTAAGATATACCTAAACTCATTTTCTTCAATCAACCTTTCTGAACTAGCTTCACTGATTTCTTCATCTAAAACAACCTGTCTTTGGACCCTATCCCAGCAGGACCGCTTAAAGAAATGTTTCCTTTTTTCCTTTGATTCTTTTGATTCCTTGTTGAAAATTCTCAACATGTCCTTATAATCTGGCTACGTAACACAATCGTTCAGAGTAGCTGTAATATAACCTCTGGTATAAAAGATGATTTCAGAATTTTAGATTTTAGAATGCACCACAACACAGAGACAGCACTGGTGAAGGTTTCTAATGATATTACTCAATGTGTCAGATAAAGGCTGTGTCTCCATTCTTGTTCTGTTAGATCTTAGTGCTGCATTTGACACCGTCGACCATCAGATCCTACTACAGAGACTAGAGCATCTTATTGGTGTAAAAGGAACGGCATTAGTTTGGTTTAAGTCCTATCGCTCAGATAAAACAGTAATTGTGCTTAGGCCTGAACAACCGAGAAATTCAATATCCTGTGATATAGCTACTTTGGATGGCATCTCTTTGGCCTCCAACTCAACTGTAAGAAATCTGAGTCATCCTTGATTAAGATATGTCATTCACTGCCAACATTAAACAAATTTCTAGAACTGTGTTCTTTCATCTTTGCAACATAGCAAAGGTCAGACACTTCCTGTCTCTAAAAGATGCAGAAAAGCTTGTCCTTGCATTTGTTACTTCCAGGCTGGATTGCAATTCTTTGTCAGGCTGCACCAAAAAGTCTCTAAAGACTCTCCAGTAGACCAGAATGCTGCTGCATGTACACTCACCGGCCACTTTATTAAGTACACCTGTCCAACTGCTCGTTAACACTTAATTTCTAATCAGCCAATCACATGGCGGCAACTCAGTGCATTTAGGCATGTAGACATGTAGACAATCTCCTGCAGTTCAAACCGAGCATCAGTATGGGGAAGAAAGGTGATTTGAGTGACTTTGAATGTGGCATGGTTGTTGGTGCCAGAAGGGCTGGTCTGAGTATTTTAGAAACTGCTGATCTACTGGGATTTTCACGCACAACCATCTCTAGGGTTTACAGAGAATGGTCCGAAAAAGAAAAAATATCCAGTGAGCGGCAGTTCTGTGGGCGGAAATGCCTTGTTGATGCCAGAGGTCAGAGGAGAATGGAATGACTGGTTGGAGCTGATAGAAAGGCATTAGTGACTCAAATAACCACCCGTTACAACCAAGGTAGGCAGAAGAGCATCTCTGAACGCACAGTAAATCCAACTTCAAGGCAGATGGGCTACAGCAGCAGAAGACCATGCCGGGTGCCACTCCTTTCAGCTAAGAACAGGAAACTGGACAATAGAAGATTGGAAAAACGTTGCCTGGTCTGATGAGTCTCGATTTGTGCTGCGACATTCGGATGGTAGGGTCAGAATTTGGCGTCAACAACATGGATCCATCCTGCCTTGTATCAACGGTTCAGGCTGGTGGTGGTGGTGTAATGGTGTGGGGAATATGTTCTTGGCACTCTTTGGGCCCCTTAGTACCAATTGAGCATCGTTGCAATGCCACAGTCTACCTGAGTATTGTTGCTGACCATGTCCATCCCTTTATCACCACAATGTACCCAACTTCTGATGGCTACTTTCAGCAGGATAATGCGCCATGTCATAAAGCTGGAATCATCTCAGACTGGTTTCTTGAACATGACAATGAGTTCACTGTACTCAAATGGCCTCCACAGTCACCAGATCTCAATCCAATAGAGCATCTTTGGGATGTGGTGGAACGGGAGATTCGCATCATAGATGTGCAGCCGACAAATCTGCACCAACTGTGTGATGCCATCATGTCAATATGGACCAAACTCTCTGAGGAATGCTTCCAGCACCTTGTTGAATCTATGCCACGAAGAATTGAGGCAGTTTTGAAGGCAAAAGGGGGTCCAACCCATTACTAGCATGGTGTACCTAATAAAGTGGCCGGTGAGTGTATATGAACAGGTACTAGAACAGGGGTGGGCAACCCTGGTCCGAGAGAGCTGTTGTGGGTTTTTGTTCCAACCAAGAATTTACACACCTGATTCTACTAATCAACCACTAGAGTCCTTAATTAGGACCTTCATCAGTAGAATCAGGCATGTTAGTGCTTGGTTGGAACCAAAACCTGCACCCACTGCAGCTCTTTAGGACCAGGGTTGCCCACCCCTGCACTAGAAGAAGTGACCATATCTCACCAGTATTAGCCTGTCTGCACTGGCTTCCTGTGAAAACAAACTTAGAATTCAAAATCCTGCTCCTCACCTACAAAGCTCTTAATGGTCAGTCTCCATCCTGTCTTAAGGATCTCATAGTTCTGTATCATTCACCAAGAACACTACTCTCCCAATATGCAGGTTTAGGTATGCAGGTTCCCAGAATTTCTAAAATCAAAATGGGAGGCAGAGCCTTTAACTACCAAGCTCCTCGCCTGTGGAATCATCTTCCTGTTTCAGTCCAGGGGGCAGACACTCTTCTCCAGGAAGGAACAGTCCCTTTCACTGTTCTCTCTGACTGACCGT
This sequence comes from Lepturacanthus savala, assembly GCA_030544235.1. Classification (NCBI taxonomy): domain Eukaryota; kingdom Metazoa; phylum Chordata; class Actinopteri; order Scombriformes; family Trichiuridae; genus Lepturacanthus; species Lepturacanthus savala. The sequence goes on from CM060471.1 coordinate 8,352,152, forward strand.
CCCTGCCCCGGGAAGCACTATTTATAAATCTGTTTTGTCCTGCCCTGTATTTTCTCATTTACAGAACATGCTTCAGTGCAGCCACTACAACGAGCCTTCGGTTGCTGAGGGCCTGATGCTGTCCTGGTTCATCCGGTGGCTGCAATGGATCCTGCCACCTCATCCTCCACATATACCACATTTCAATATATTTCTATTTAATGTTTAATTTTTTCTTGTTTAAATATATTGTTTCCATCCTATGCACACTTCATCTATTGCATGCCTGTCTGTCCTAGAAAAGGGATCTCTCCTTTGGGGGCAAATCTGTGATTGTGATTTTGGGCTTGTTTCCATACACTTGCTTTTAAATAAGAGGTAGTTCTTTGGATCTTGCCCATAGCTTGGAGCATGCCCACATAGGTGCACATCCCAAAGGCTCCCAAAGAATATGCGTAGCACGCTTGCTACTTCTGTGTCATTTAGAAGCGTCTAGCTATTACTAATTACTAGACTTAAATAATCAAAATGTGGACATTTGTCAATTGATGAATCGCGTCTAAGAATGGGAAATTTCCCCCACCACTAGTTAAAAGAGTAGTTTCATGATTACTTATGTATTTTCTCACGAGGAACTACAGAGATACAGAGGAACTTAAAAACTAGACTGACCAGCTCTGGAAACATGATTACCACTGAAATTACGAATTTGGCTTTGGGTGCCCAGAAAAGCATGATACATATGAAATGTATATCATTGTGTATGTATGTATGTATGTATGTATTATCATTGTCACATTGATTAAATGTGTGCATAGGGGGGTGCTTTGTGCCTTTCAGATTATATTTAGGTATAAAGTACACACATGCACACATTTGCACACATTTAATCAATGTGACAATGATAATACATACATACATACATACACAATGATATACATTTCATATGTATCATGCTTTTCTGGGCACCCAAAGCCACTTTACATTCACATAAAATAATTCACATAAACATCTAACCTGCTTGGATGAAAAACTGCTATTAAAGTGGGGATTGTATGCAGTGGAGTGGAGAGACTTGATCCATACAAGTACTGTATGTCTTCAGGGACATTGGGCTATTGGACTGTGATCCTGTTAAAATAGTGCTCATGGCCAGTCCTCTAGTATCCCCAGAACCTGGTGTATTCCTTTTTCCCATACTATCACAAGTGTAAGAGGAACTGAAAGGATTACAATCACTTAGCATCATTGATGAGGTAAAGGAAGCTCCTGACTGCCGTGCACCTTTGATGCCTGTGATTAAAAAGAATAAGAAACCAAGCAACTGTGTGGATTTTACAAAACTCAACAAAGCAGTGAAATATGATAGTTTTATTGTATCTACTCTAGAGGATATTGCAGGACTTTTATTATATTGTATTTTTCTACTCTTATTGGCAGACTCAGAGCTCTGCAATAATTGTGTTTAGATTGCTGGTCTATGCACAAATGGCAAAAAAGTAACCTTGAACCTTGATTTGGTTGACAGCTGAGGACTACAATTCCTGTTCTACCTAAGTAGCTGAATCCAAGTCTAGTGAATCACAAAACTTAAGGACCAACAGACAAAAGCCATCTATTGCTTCTTCTATAACAAGTGCCATGTTATATAACCATTTTCTGCACTACAGCCAGGTTAGCATGTCAACATCAAGCTGCAATAAAGTCATTGCTAAGGCACCAGAGCCCAGGAGCCTAGGTCTTGGAATTATTGGAAATGTGTTTGAGTTGAAATATTTTACTAAACTGCAGTTGATATACAATTTATTTTAAGTTTGAAGTTACAGTTACAGCAGCCTGAGTGACGTCGCCCCCTTGAACAAGTCAAACTGGCAGAAAATCCCAGATCAGGTGATGTAGTTCTTGTCCACTAGAGGGTGAAAATAAACAGCAGACAGAGAGAAACATTTACTGTATGACTGACGTATATTAAAACACACAAAAAATATGGATTCAGAAAAACAATTAGCTATTTAGAAAAGTTCTTTAAAAGTATTCTAAAAAAAACATTGAAAAACAGACGTTTTTCACATTTTAAAAAGATATTTTTACATTATAACATGATAAATAGTTCTAACAAGTGTTTCCTTCTAGAATGTGATAAGTTTGTATTCATTCATGAAACTGAATAAATATATTTTTAAGATGTGAAAAAAATCTTGATAAAATTTACAAAAAATGTCAAAGTAGTTTACAATACATAACATTTATATTAATATATAACATATTAGACACAGTGGTGTCTAATATGCATATAGTCACATTATTATTATGATACCCGTCTCTATGTCTCTCAATTCAATTTAAATAGCTTTATTAGCATGACCATAGTTTACACACAGTTTTGCCAAAGCTCAACAAAGTAAGTAAGTACAAACACAGGTACAATATAAAATAAAAAAAAAAACTATTTCCAATGTGGTATACAGAAAATAATTATTTAACAAAATTGCACAAACGGCAACAAAAGGAAGGTAAGAAAAGTGAAACGAAAAAGGTGTGTGTGTGTGTGTGTGGTCTCTGTCAATGTCTCTCACTCTCTATCTCCCGCTAAGGTTATATATTTTAATCAGATTTGCCTCTGAGGTCGATCTGCTGACTCAGTTTTGAGGAAGTTCACACCAGGCGACTTTATTTATACAGCAGATTTCAACAGCAACAGGAAATTGCCTCTTTTTTATGCCACAAATCCTTTGTGTTATTTCTCTTTTTGCACAAACCTGATTCCATCAGATATTGTGGAAGTAAAGACGTTAAACCCTGAAAGAAGAAGCCTTCAGGAGACAGATATTTATGATAAGATACTTCAGGCCTGAACATTTATTGAAGAATTCTGCAGTTTTACAACCATCAACTCACCAGTTTAGTTTATTTTGATTTCGGGCGTTGTTTTCTATCACATTTTCTATTCTCAGGCATTATGAACAAATGAGAACTTAATATCACTGTTCTCCTGAGGCTCCATTCTCATAACATTATGATTCACTTACACTTGAACACCAGCAGAGAAAGGTGTGATTTGCGGGGTTAAAGCATGCGTTTTCTGCTGAAGGTTAAAGAGCAGCAAATGATGAACAGAACATAATGTTTCAAACAATAACTTCTGCACTATATTCAAGTCACAAGATCATTTCTTTAATGATTAACCACACGAGTCATATATTCAAATGTACCATGGTATCAGACTGTAAAGCATCCTGTAAACAGTGATGTGAGAGGTTCAGGCTGTTTTATGAGTAACAGGCTGGATTCTCTGTTGCTGCAGCAGACGTCTCCATGTTAATCAGCTACAGCAGCTTCACTGTTCCACGTCGCTCTGGTCTCATTGTGTTGTTTGTTGCTGCCACACGGCTCCACGAGTGAAAATCAACATGAAACTGTTAAAAACAAGTACAATATGTTTTACAATGATTAAAACAAATCGGTAGTTGTAAGTACAGAATACTAAGACTAGTATACATTAATATGTTCAATAATCTGTCAAAAAAGTAATTTTATATCATGAACATTTGAAAGCACAAACAAGTAAAATAAACATGTAAATAAGTCTGATTTACATTATAGCTGAAGTGGAAATGATTTTCTCCCTGAGGAGAATCAACCACTGCAAAGCTGTCAAAGGTTCTTTCGTTTTAGAATATTGTCCCAACAGCACTAGACCAGGTGTTGGGCCTTTTCCCACTGCAAATAAATCTTAACAAGTAAAAATATATATTTTTTGTTTGTTTTTGGTACAGTTGGTCCAAAATTGATATTTTTTCTTGATTATGGACAGTTTAGTCTACAATCAAGTCCAATAATTCAGGAAAATTCTACTCAATTGTACTAAATACAAGATATTTACCCCTGATAAGATTCCATGTTTTGTAGTGTTCTGCAGTGTGTCGCCTCACATCTTTCATTTGGTACAGTTAGTCCAAAATGATCTTATTCTTTTGGCAAATAATTTAGCTTATTTCAAGTTTTTTTTTTCTAGATTTTAGTCAATAAACATGGTTAAATTCTAATAATTCTAATCAATGTTGGACAAATGGCACCAAATAGAAAAAGAATAATAAATATATATTTTGCAGTGTTAGCAAATTTTCTACTAAACTTATAGAGCCATGTTTCTCAGACTGGTTTTAAACACACACACATAAAAAACAACACAATAATACATACATGTCCATTGTGAAAGAACAAGCGAGCAACACCATACACACACATATTAGTAGTAAAATCAGACTCATTGTAGCTGATAAAGCTTGACGCTCACACATATCTGCACTAACAGAACAGATATACAGAAAGAACTTCATTTGCATTGTTCTAACAAATATATTGCACATTTTATTTGTTTCTGTCTGATGGAGCAATCTAGTTCTTACTTGAAAGAGATTGATGCAATTTTCTTTATTATTTGAAAAAGCACAAAAAGAATCTAAAATGTTATTTCAATAAAAATTCAATATAGACCATTTTGCTTGAGTTTTGTTGCTGCAGGAACATTTTACTTCCTCTGAGAAAAAGTTTGAAAAGCCCTGGTCTGCTTGTGGATGTGGTTCATTCCAGTGACAGTTCAGGATGCGCGTTTGACATCTGACACGTTTTTGTCTTGGTTCATATTCCATAAACAGAGTGAAATGGCTGATGGTTGTAGAGTTTGTCTTTTAGGGATTATAGAGTTGGAAATGAGCTAAAATCAACAATACTGTTTTGTTTCCTTGCAGCCTGAGTTTGGCTCATGCGGTTAGTTTCATAAGAATCAGATCCTGTTCCTGTCTGTTTTCTGTAGTCTGGTGTTTTACCAGTAACGGAACAGAGTTGAATTCGATATTTTTAATCCGATTTGTCTCTCGGGTCAAACTGCTGACCGACGGTTTGATTTGAGGAAGTTCAAATAAGACGTGTTTATTTCAGCCAGCAACTCAAAGAACTTTATGCACAACATAAAACATGACATTAAGCAATAAAAACATTTATATCCACATTTGAAATGATCTAAATTTAAAAAAAAGAAGATAAAAACAGGAGAGTAGAATATATTTATAAAAAGCCTCACATATCATTTATATATGGCCGGGTAGAGGCCACTTGTCACTAAGGCCAAAAACTTACTGTTTGTAGCAGGAATCTGCAGCTGAATTCACTGCAGCGAGCTGAAGGGTTGGTACACACCCTCATTAAGGGATTTATGACGAGATAGTTCAGAGCAATAAATCAGCAAGCGATAGCGTTTATAACAGTATCAGATAAGCTTCAGTTATAAAGGCACTTTTACCACCGTCTGGCCCGACACCAGCTCTGATGTGGACAGAAGCCAGCTTCTAACTGAGGAATCAGGACGTTTATTGCGTCTCCACCAGGCTTCAAGCCTGGACCCACCTGCTGGACCTCGGGGCTTAGAGACACGTCATGGTTTCATTTTCATCAGGAGCTGCAAGAATACACTGACTCAACGGGAATCCTGCTGTGGTCAGGAAGAGGATACACCAGGCCACCATACACTACTCCGGGTTCCAGTGTGATCACATGTGACTAATAATGATGACTGATTGATGTTTACCTAAAAAATGTATAAACAATACAAAACACACCTCCGATACAGTTTCTGTGACACAAATTTGATAATATATGTTGATGAGTTATTCTGCAACCTGCTGAAGTAGAACCACACTGCCACACATGATTAAACATGGCTGACAGAGAAAAGAGGAACTAGTGGAAAAGGTTCAATCCACAGGCTGCAGCTCAACATCAGCAGGTCCAAACATTTACTGCAGAATATTAACTGTGATGTTTTTGTGAAAATGTCCACATTCTCTGGTTCCAGCTCTCAAATATGATTATTTTCTGGTTTCTTTAGTCTTCCATAATAGTAAACTGATGATATTTGGGCTGTGGACTGTTGGTCTGGACCAATAAAGACATTTTAGGTTGAATCAGCTTTAGCTTTGGGAAACAGTGATCAACATTTTACCAATTGATAATTCACTTCAATAATTAATAGATTAATCAACAATCAAAATAGTTAGTTTTCAGTTGAGTTTGTTAAAAACAAATATTTTGGTTTTAATCTTGTGGCCCTGTGTTGATTTTTCATTTCATTCTCTTTTTTTAAAAGACACATTTAGCAGTTTGGCTCCTTGGTGTAACCTAATGATATCATTATAGTTTTTATATATTTGTTGTAAGATGCTGCTTCCTAAACTTTGTGCTGTCACAAAATATCTGCACAGAAGATCCCAGCAGATAAACAAACTCTTGAAAACTCTATGACATGACTTTTTCTTTGAGGGTGGAAAAAAAAACTCACTCTCACTCACAATTCTCTATCTTATCAAACATATTATTTGACCCCACTAGGTTTTGTTGCCTCATGGTAACAATGTGCGACAGGGGTACTAAAACACCAATATTTTTAATACTACATGGAATGACAATAAGAAAGCATGAGATACATTAGAAAATGTTTTCTTGAAAGATGTTTCATTAAAAAGATGAAAGATTTCACAGACCATAAATGGCTTAAATATACATGAGAATAAAACACTAGAACAATCTGATCTGGTCCAAAATATATACTGAAGATTTTTCTGTATGGAACCAGAGGAAACACTAGCTGGGTATTTCATATCACATCTCATCTCAACACGAGTAGTGAAGCATTTTCATTTTCACTTTCTTGCTCATCGCCATCCTCATCTTTACTGTCATTTTCATCAACAGTTGCAGCAGCTGGGCTTTCTCCTTAAAAAAAGCAGGAAGCATAATATTTGAATGAAACATATGTTTACCCACAGATGCACACACATACACTTCTATGTACACAAAAACATGCACATGCACTGGGTACACACATGTATCCAGTACACAGATGTGTACTGAGATACACACATACAGACACAAATGAATGTAATCACACACACACACACACACACAAAAAAACTAGTACATTTCTCTACTGACTGTCCATTGATCTTCTAACTGGCTCTCAAACCTGATTCTGGGGTTCACTCTTTTTCCACTGTCCTCACTGTTGGATTGAATGACCTACACATTTCCTTGTGGCCATAAATGTACTTGTATCCATTTTCTACAATCAGTAGATTGTAGATTGCAGCAAATATATTGAGTATGGTGCTAATTCTCTATCCCAGGATCCCTCCATCCATTATGAATGGAGATGGCAATATATCGCCCTAACAAAAGTGCTATGATTTATGAAATAAATGAGAAAACACAGTTTTAGAGTTTGATTTTAGAAAAAAAACAATCAAATATACTTTCTACATATTCATGCACACCCACATATTTTTTCGACCAAGTCATTTCAGTTGAAAAAGCGATATTTATCTTACCTTTTGCTGTCATCCTTCCTCATGTGTGTTTTTTGCTTCCAGAAAGGGCTGCTCCACCCTCAAACTTACACCTAAACACACTTCAGCCCCTGATTTTATTGGACAGGGACATTATCTGGTGATTATATGAAAAAAAATGTAAATAAATATTTAGATGGGTAGTGTTAGGGCCAGAAATATGTTTTGTTGCCTGAGGGTTTAACATCCAAAAACCTTCACTTGCACTTTAGATACCATATTGATTTTAAAATACTTCACAGTTCCTACAAATCCCTAAACCAGCTGGCTCCTCCCTCAACGCTCTGTGTCTCACCTGTCACTGCTTCAAAATCACAAGCACGGAGCTCCGGATCTGTGCCAATGAGGCCTTTACAGGCTGGAACACGATCCACATCCACATCTGTCAATCAAAGCCCAGGTCTACACACTCCTGTTCATCACCCACACAGTTCAAACCACATCACTGCATTTTTCTGTGCTATAGAATGTTTTATGCTTATTAATTAATTTGGCAAATTGGTGAAAACACACATTGTGAAGAATCACTGGATGCACCGAGGCCTCAGATCAGTTTCACTCTTCAGGTCTGTGAATTGTAAAATTCCAATGACACAGGTGTGTCTCCATTTATGAGCTCAAGCTGAACTCAGGAATTTCAGTCCTCCATAAATGTCTCAGCATTATTGTGAAATGTACTGTGGACAAGTCTAATTGTGCAGCAAATTTCAATAACAAGGCAATTCAGTGCTATCCATAAAACATTAAAGTATTATGACAAAGTGCAAAAGTTACAGCGCAGTTTCGGGAAGAATTACAGCAGTGGACAAAGTATTCAGATGATTGACTGAGGTAAAAATATAATTACTGCCGTATAAAAATACTCCATTGGAAGTAAAAAGCCCTTAATTCAAAATTTTACTTTTAATTAAGTATTATTAGAAAAATATACTCAAATTAAAAGTAAAAGTACTTATTATGCAAAATGAGTTATATTATTAAAGCATATTGTTGTATTTCATTAACTTGGATCCAATTTTAGAAACTTTGGGTGGATTAATAGTACAAATTATAATTTGTACTGGGTGATAATATCTGTAGCCTAACTTCTTTTAACTAAAAGGAAATTTGCAAACTTTTATTGAAATATATATTTGTTTTTTATTACTAACAACTATTTGGGTTGATTAATAGTCAAAGTACAACATCTTTTATGAAGGTGAGTCACATTTTAGTTTAATGCACTAATGTAGCGGCTTTTGAGCACAGCACAATTAAAAAAAATAAAATTCAAACAGTATAAATATATTATTTCATGTCTCTGGAAAGTAAATAAAGCTGCAGATTAATGTAGCAAAGTAAAAATACTATTAGTATTTTCCTCTGGAATGTAGTAGAGTGAGGGCGACACGGTGGCGCAGGGGTTAGCGCTGTTGCCTCACAGCAAGAAGGTCGCAGGTTCAAGACCTCCTTGGTCCTGGGTCTGGGACCTTTCTGTGTGGAGTTTGCATGTTCTCCCCGTGTCTGCGTGGGTTTCACCGGGTACTCCGGCTTCCTCCCACAGTCCAAAAACATGCTGAGGTTAATTGGAAACTCTAAATTGCCCATAGGTGTGAGTGTGTGAGTGAATGGTGTGTGTGCCCCACGATTGGCTGGCGACCATCTGGGGTGTATCCCTGCTTCTCGCCGTAACGCACTGGGATAGGCTCCAGCAGACCCCTGCGACCCTAATGAGGAATAAGCAGGTATAGAAAATGACTGACTGACTGTAGTAGAGTGGAAGAAGGAAGGAGCATCAAATGGAAATACTCCAATTCTCAGTAAACTACAGGTACCTCAAAGCTGCACTTAAGTACTTAACTGAAAGTACTCAGTTACTTTCCGTCACCGATGACTAATATAATGTGTTATGACTATGATTTAATAAAAGGCAGCAGCAAACAGGATAGGACGTCAGATATGTGCAGACAAAACCTGACGTTGCCGCTGCTGCAGGTTCAGTTGTGACTCAGCAGATCTGATCTCAGACCAGCTGAGACGTCTCAGAGCTGCAGCGATGCCATTCACTTTCTTTTTAGCAGCGTCTGAATCAGCTCCACCAGGTTTTTATGAATTATGCTGAGTCATATAGATAAGATAAGATACAACACTTTTTGTCATTGTAGTGAAACAACACCCAGTACCAAGATAAAAGATAAAGGTATTGCACAACAAGGCAGTAATGTAATCGTTGATAACATTCCTTATATGATAGGCTGGTTTTATTATTATCTGGACGTGGCTGTTGACATCCTGTATTTTACCTCATGATGGATGTGCAGCTACTCTTCGGCCTGTTTGTTCTGCTCTGATGGCACCAGGACAAACAGACTGTGACCTGGGTGGGTTGGAGCCTTAAAATCCGGTTTTCACATGAGTCAGCAGATGAAGTGAAACCTAAAGCTTCCAGGGTCAAACGTTGTCTCATCCTGAATCCTGACGCTCAAACCTTCATCTGTAGCAAGACAAAAACAACTTTTAAGCTTCATATGTCTAAATTATGGCACTTAGCTCGCCTTTTTTATGTCTTGTTACCAAAATGTGGTCTCTGTTCCTATTTGTGGTTCCACCTCCTTCAGGTTCTGAGCAAGCTGAGCTACTTCAATGTGATGTCACCAGGCTGCTGGACACTGATTGGCCAGAGATTTACGTCACAGGATGAGTCCAAGCCTGACAGCCGCCATCTTTAATTACCACCGTCATAATTCATCAATACTATTGATTTATCATTATTAACAGTGAAGGATCATGATCATGGGGCAGGAACATGCTGTGTTGGGAGGTGGAGACTCTGTGTGTGTGTGGGCGAAGCCACGAGATCTAAACAAACATGGATAATTACGTCACTGTAGTTTTACACATGTAGTTTTACATGTGTAAAACACATGTAGTTTAGTGGTTAGTTTCTGCTCTTTCCATCAGGAAAAGCATTTCTTGATGGAAACTAGAGCAGAAACTAATGACTATTCTGACAGTGGATAAATCTTTTGATTATTGAAATGATTAATCGAGGTGAAGATTCAGCCTAAAATATCTTTTTTTGTCCAGACCAATATTCCAAAACCCAAAGATCATTGGTTCACTATTATAATTAACTAAGGAAACCAGAAAATCATCAGATTTGAGAAGCTGGAACCAGAGAATTTGGACATTTTCTTCTTAAAAATGACTCAAACCGGTTAATTGATTATCAAAATACTTGGCGATTAATGTAATAGTTAACTAATTGATCAATCAGCTAATCGTTGGTTGCACTACGCTGAGTCGTGGGGAGTCGAGCTGGTTCTGTCTGTGGAAACGAGGCGTTACTGGGTGAAATCTATGTGGATGTTGTTCAGCTGCTGTTTCAGGACCTCGGACAGAGCTGTGTGTTGTGTGTAAAGGTGCGAATGCTTCAATCGGCTGTTTCTAAAGGACTCTTGACTCATGCTGATTTAGACAGAGAATCACTTATAAACCAAAAACTAAACAGTTCACACTCTGCTGTGACTTATGTAGTTCTTTAATTAATAATGTTATTCTTCTATTTGAAACAGCCTTTGGTTGCTATTATATTTTTCTGAGGTTATTGGGTGGCTAATTTATCCTGATTTTACTCCATAAGTACTGAACCAAAATACAAAAATGGTCATTAAACGTCCAGCGAGTCTGATTAATCAGCATATATTATAAGAAATATTCATTAGTATGTTTTAATTTGTAAATAATTAAATTGATATAAAATATATTTTTTTTATTTAACTGATCAACAGAAACATAAAAACTGATATGTGCAAAGGGATCATTCACTGACCTTCCATTAACAATAGGGCAATATTTTAAAAAAGACTATTGATAATATAAAATAATATAATATAATTTTTAATAGTGATTAATATTCATAAATATTGATAATTTTTAAGGACCAGGTGAAAAAGGCCCTAAGCATCTGTAGGTTGCAACATGATGGTTCCATAGGTGCACAGGTGCATCTCATATAGTTATAACACGGTGAAAAGCTTTGGGTTTTTATTAGTAATAAGCCAAATGCACAAAATTACAAGAAATAAAGACTTGAAACATTTGTGTGTAATGAATCTATATAATACATGAGTTTCACTTTTTGAAATGATTGACAAAATTAATTCACAATATTCAAATAATTTGAGATGCACCTGTATTGTTGTCCTTCATTAATTGATTAGTTGTTTGGTTTATAAAATGATGTAAAAAATGTCTTTTTTGTCCAGACCAACAGTCCACAACCCCAAGATCATAGGTTTACTATAATAGAAGACAAAAATAAACCAAAGAATAATCAGATTTGAGAAGCTGGAACCAGAGAATTTGGACATTTTCTCCATTTTCGGCCTGTGGTTCGACAGACAGTGACTCAGACATTTCAGATTAATGGTCGAAGGTCAGCTGGCGTCATCCATGCACACCTGCTACAGATGAGTGTTGAGCAAAGATAATTCAGATAACGTTATGATATTTAGTTCATAGTGTGATTGTATGATAATTAGATGTGATAGCGGCTGAGATGAAATGAAAAGTAATTCTGTTGATTTATTCCATTTTTTACCCTGTTTTTCCCCTTTATTCACAGAACTGAAAATCCTGAGGTTGTTGAAAGTGAATTTGGTCAAAAATGCTCCCTGGCAACTTTTCTAAACTACTGTTTCTGTGTTTTGTGTTGTACAGTGTTTTACGGGTAAGGAACAAAGTTCAGTTTCAGGTTGAAAAGTGCTGACCATCAGTTCTGATTTGAAGAAGCTCACACCCACTTTTTAGGGAACTTTCTAAACTTTCTCACTATCTTACCTAACATCCTCAAAACAGGTCACATCCTCTTATTATTTATAATGTTAATCAGAAATCAGGCGATCGTCAGGCAGCTTCACGGTCTGTAGAGCAGCAGCATCGCCTGAAGATCTAATGAGGAAAAAAGCCTTTAACAGGTTCCTTCGCCACCCCAACGAACGTTAACTCAATTAACCTCAACCCCAACCCTCTGTCAGCCACCAGCTGGAACATGGCCGCCGTCGACCAGCATGTTCGGCGACAATGAGTCTTCCCAGGAAGAAGCCGATGCTCTGCTGCTCACTTTCTCATTTCCTGTCTTGATATGGAATAGAATAAGAACCTGCTAAGAAACAGGAAGCACTCGATTCTGCAAATTCATCATCATTTGTCAGTAGCTAGTTGTCAGATTACTGTGATGAGTGAGGAGCTAAAGAGCCAAAGAAAACCAGTGGAAAAGCTCGGAAAAAAGGATTTAGTGAAAAAACTTCAATCCTTCAGATTATTTCATTAAGTCAGTTTTGACTTAATCTGCTGTAGCAGCATGATTCTGTTGGACAGTCAAAGCTCTGCTTCATATCTGCTGTAATATTAAAGGAGGCAGCTCATGACTCAAATTCTGTTGGAAAAACTATAGTGTTTGGCTGAAAGGAAGCTCCGCCCACTGCTGCTGTAACACTACAGCTGCAAACAACAATGTTATTGTCCAAACAAAATCTTGTTGTCCATTTTAGTTCATGGGCCACACTTAGAGCAGTTTGATCTGTAACGTAAATTTTAACACACACACACACACACACACACACACACACATATATATATATATATAACACCTACAAATTTCACCTCCTTTTTATGCAAAGAAATACATTCTGATATTATCACAATTAATCAGGATTGATTAAGTATGTATGTGTATGTATTTATGTGTTTATATTTACAATATTTATTTTTCTTATTCTTATTGTTTTTACTCTGCGTATGCTGATATTTTTCTGTCATTGTTCTTGAGCTGTGGTAACATGCAAATTTCCACATTGTGGGATCAATAAATCAAATTGAATCTACTCTAATTTAATCTTTTTTTAAATCTTTTTTAAGCAGCAGGTAAAATCTCCTGCTTTACAAATCATTTACATATCAAAACTGTAAATATTTTATCCCTTCAGCCCTGACAGATCCTCACTGACATATTTTTCTGTGAAGAAACAGGAACTGGTCCATTTTTAATCACAGTTCATGCAGTCAACACGCATTTACAGTTTTGATTTGATTTGTGATTCGAATTTTAATATTTTCTTTTCATTTTGGATCAGTGGTGTTTTGCAATTATTCGTCAGAGGCTGTTTGTGTCACTGCCTGCTAGGGATTACACAGAGGGGATTATAGGAAGCTTCACCGTCTTCCATAGAGCTGCAACAATGAAATGAGTAATGTTCAATAAAACAGACAAAACTGGAAAAGTGATGAAAAAGCAAATTGCCTCCTGACCAATTTGATTTACCTGACATTTGTTTAATTTAACTCCAGGTAATATCAGTTTTGAGTTTGCACTATGGAATTAAAGGACAGTTTAAGGAAGGTTTAAAATGTCCTAAAGTCACAAGAATGCTCAATAATTGGCATCAGTTTCTTTATTCTTTAACGTTGCATAAGAAACTTAATATATGCAAAATTATCTGCCAATGAAATTAGATAATTCTGGATATTTCTACTTAATATTAAACTAATTGTAACAAAAAAATATTTTCACCTGATTAGATTAAATTTTTTGTTGCACAACATTAAAAATTCATGGGATTTTGCACCTGTAGCAGAACATTTTATGAGTTTGCGCATAATGAGGTGAAAACATCAGCCGTTTCTTAAAATGAAGAAAATCAATGAGGAGGTTTGTCTTTAAGACTCCTGGCTGTCAGAGATCAACAGTCAGACCATTCATTTATGTTTCTATGCAATTTACAATTCAAACACATCACAAGACCTGAGCCTGATATATAATTTAATTCTATATCATTATACACGTGCAGCCGTTGCTGCTGCTGCTGCCTTCATATTCTGCTTCTGTTTGCTTCCAGTGGCCTCAGGTCATATCCTGTTGTTTTAATAAAAGCTTTGCATTTTCACATAAATTTGGATTATTATCATATTATTATCTAAATTTTTTTCAAATACTCATTTCTGAAAGACAAACACATTCCTGCTGGAACAGGTTCACATCAAACATCAGAAACTGTGACAGCTACTTACTAAAAAGAACAACTCAAACGTTGCTTTAAAATAAATCAGACATGTCCTTATTTATCCTACAATGCTGTTCATAACATAATCTGATGTCTGTTCTGTGATACATCACAGACTGGTCGTCAGTCTATCATGGGGCACACACACCATTCACTCACACACTCACACCTAAGGACAATTTAGAGTCTCCAATTAACCTCAGCATGTTTTTGGACTGTGGGAGGAAGCTGGAGAACCTGGAGAGAACCCACACAGACACAGGGAGAACATGTAAACTCCACACAAGACTTGAACCTGAGAAGTAAAGAATAATATATTTACAAGAGTGCAAAATCATTCAGTGCAATGGACCCTATAAATAAATCTCCCTGTAATTAATCCACCTGTACACAACAGGTGGATTATTTACAGGGCGATCAGGGAAACAGCCTGGAGAAAGACATTGTTCTTGTGTGTCTATAGCATCTACCAGAGGGGAGCAGTTTGTGTGCGGGGTCTGAGGGGTCTGCAGTGATGCTTCCTGCCTCTTTTTTTAACTCTGGACTGGTATGAGTCCTAATAGGAGCTGTGATTTTTTTCTGCAGAACTGATTTTACATTGCAGTCTGTTCATGTACAGTTTGGTAAACCAATCCAAACCATACAGTGATCGATGTGCACAGAACAGACTGGATGATGGAGGTGTAAAAGATGATCAGCAGCTCCTGAGGCAGGCCGAATATCTTCAGCACTCGCAGGAAGAATCATCTCTGCTGTTTTTTTTTCTCATAAGGTCTATGTGGGACTTGTATTTGAGATCCCAGGGCGATTGTGGTTCCCAGGAACCTAAAGGAGTCCACAGTAGACTGCTGTAGAGGATGGTGAGGGGAGGTGACTGTGTCATCTCCACAGTCTTGAACGGGTTAAGCTCCAGGTTGTTGAACCTGTTGAACCAGGTTGAACTCCTCAGCTTAAGGCAGGATCCCATCCCAGACCCGGAGGCTGCACTCCACCCTTTATTGGCTAAGAACCATGGCCTCACCTTTAAAGGTGCTGATTCTCATCCCAGCCGCTTCACACTGTGCTACAGTGATAGCTGCAGGTCACAGCCCGACGATCAGATCACACCACATCGTCCACAAAAAGCAGTGACCCAATCTCAAGGCCACCAAACCGCAGCCCCTCAATGCCATGGCTATTTCTAGAAATCCTGTCCATAAACATTATAAACAGAATGTATTCTATCTTAAATATTCATATTTGTTACTTTATCATTTATGTATTTATATTATTATTATTTTTATTATTTTCGTTCTTTTGTTTTATTACATTCATACTCCATATTTTTACCTGGGTTTTGTCTTAAACATTCCTTTATGTTTTTCACATGCATGTTAGATTTTAATCTTTTATAATTTATAAATTTTATTTATTATTATTTTTTTTTATTTATTTTACTTTTCATTCTATCTATCCAGTGTTTCCTCAGTGTTTGCCCTCTGTGCTGGGGGCCATTATCGGCTGGGGTTGGGATGCTGCTTCTCATGGGGTCACCTGGCCAGGGTGGGTGGGGGATCTGTGGTTCTGTGGTGGTCCTCCTCTGCAGTATCATGGGTTCTCTTTCTACCGAGGAGATTTTTGACAAACGCTGTGATCTCAGCCCCAGGGATAAGCAAGCCCATCGCTGGGACCCCAGACTCTGCTTCCTCAGTGAAAGACGTGCTGGTGGGATTGAGCAGGTTTTGAAGTATTTCCTCCACTGATCCAGAAGGTCTCAGGTTGAGGTCACCAGCACCCCGTCCCCACTGAACAGTGTTGCACTGCTTCCCACTCCAGGTGGTGGTCCAGAACCTTCTTGACGCTGTTGTCCATGGCCTCACCGAACTCAAATTCTAAAGTAAAAGTACTCATGTGATATATCATTATAGAATATTATATTAGTTTTTATCAGTAACAAACACATTAGAGCATAATAATGTTGTATTTCATCAACTTGGAGCCAATTTTTGATACTTAGGAAGATTAATGGTAAATATGATGTGTATCCTGTTTGTTTAATATGCTTTATATAGTGCATAACATATTTTGTAGTAAAATAAAAGAATGACAATTGAAACAGTAAAATATATTCTTTTATGTAAAATCTGCATGGAAAAAGTAACTAAGGCCGTCAAATAAATATAGTGAAGTAAAAAGTACAATATTTTCCTCTGAAATGTAGTGAAGTGAAAGTCTAAAGTAGCATCACATGTACTCAAATACTCAAGTAAAGTACAAGTACCTCAAAACTATATTTAGGTAAAGTAATTGAGTAAATGTACTTAGTTACTTTCCACCTCTGGGTTTTATGTTGTGTCAGTTCCTGCCTCCAACTACAGATGGAATTTAGCACTTGTGCTGAGTCTGGTGCCTTTGCACTGTTGCTTATTGCATCGTTGTTGCTGAATGTGAATTGACCATATTCAATAAATAGAAGAAGAGAACATTATTCAATAAAAAACAATAAACATGGGGCAGTTTCCCTGAATAGGTTCTTTCTGGTAATCACGGGGGGGGGGGGGTTTACAGCATAAAACCCACAAAAATATTAAGTCTGTGTGTGTGTGTGTGTGTGTGTGTGTGTGTGTGTGTGTGTGTGTGTGTGTGTGTGTGTGTGTGTGTGTGTGTGTGAACAGTATAATAAGCTCCCTGCAGCCAAAATTGGATTTTTGAGATGTAGGGAAGTGTAGTGTACAAGTATCAGCCTGTTTGTCTTTATGAACGTCTAACACCATTAAGAAAAACTCACAGCTGTGAAAGAAACAACTTCTGTGTTGAAGATCCAGCTGCTGAGCAGGTAGGACAGATGTCTGTGTTGGGTCAGTGTCAGGTTCACACAACCTAAAATATTAAATACACAAACACAAAGAGGAGAGAAGGTTTTGTATTCCTTTATTTAGAATGTAAACAGGTCTATTTCTTCTGCCACTCTCCCAGGTTAGGTATGGTGTTACAACAAACCTACGACTTCCTTATCAATACGATAGGAACCAGGTACATTAATTAAAGAGTTGGAGTGTAAATGAGTAAATATGGGATAACTTTTATGCATCATTCTAACAGTCAGTCCCTGGTTAATAATTTTAAAGTGAGCAACCCAACAGAAAAAAGAGAAAAGCTGTAAAGTTGTAAGAAATTTCCAAGCTGAAGATTTTCCTGTTTGCTGCTGCCTGTCAAACCAAACAATTATTCATTCACTACATCGTTACTCTCCTGTTTTATCCTCTGTTATTTTCACTTTAACTCATTTTAATTTCTATATGAATATAAACTGATGTGCCTTGCATGAATCACTTTGAATAGCTGAGCTGTTGAAATGCAGCTCACAAACAAACTCACATGAACTTCCTGAAATCAGCAGCCGTTCCACCTCAGAGCCAAAGCGGATAAAAAAATAGAAAGAGAGTTTCTCAAAACGAAACTGAACATTGTTTTCCTGTCTGGAAAAACACCGGGGGTACGGAGAGGGGGAGGTTTGGGTTTTAGGTACCACTTAGTAAAAAGGAAAGTGAAAGAATTTGCAGTGCGATGATCTGAAAACACTGGGTCTGTTTGTTAGTGGGAAGGTTGCAGCAGGTGAAGCTGAGCTCAGAGCTTGAGGGTTAACATCCTGGTCCGGTTTTAGGTGGTTTTCCTGTTGTCCCAGGCAGCGCCGCCGTTAGTCTGCCTGAACTTGGCAGCAGCTCCGCCTCAGAGCTTACAATCCAATTAAAAATATAACGAGCCCTTCTCATACTGTAAAACAGCAGGAGGTGACTCAGAACTTTCATTTTCACATAACTTGGGTCTAGTTTCTTCACAGTGTTTATAAAAAGAATCACAGGTTGTAATTATTCACTGAGACACACTGTACTATAAAATAATGAGTGTGTCTGTGTGTGTGTGTGTGTGTGTTTCTACTTGAGGCTGTTTACTGAAATTGAACCTTCCCTTCACAGCACACACATCAATAAAAGGAAAAAAAACAAAACCACTTTGCTGCAACAATGATGTTCATGCAAAGGCCTAAAAAACCCTGAACGTTTTTGTGAGTGATCACATTGTTCACCATTACAATGAGTCTCTCTCTGTGTGTGTGTGTGTGTCTGTGTGTGTGTGTGTGTGTGTGTGTCTGTGTGTGTGTGTGTGTGTGTGTGTGTCTGTGTGTGTGTGTGTGTGTGTGTAACAAAAAAATGTGACAGTAGTAGATAAAATGATATATTTAAAATCCGTCCTCTTTACAGTGTTGTTCTCTTATTTTATTTTTTAAAATGTGCTGTGCACTTTGGGTACAAACACAATATATAAGTGTATTATGTGAAATGGAAATGTGATACACTTATATGATGTATAATATAATCACTATTAATCTAATTAAAGTAATTAAAATTGGCTCCACACTGATGAACTAAAGCATTAAAATGCTCTCATGTGTGTAATATTGACTTGACTTCATAATACTTTGTTATAGTACTCAAGTATTTTTAGTATTTATATAAAGTATTTGTAGTTTATTTGAATTTTTATAATTCACCAACTTCCACCTTTGCTCCATACATTTCCCCTCAGCATGTTCACTACTTACCACAATATTAAATCTTACTGTGGTGGAAACAAACTGCATATAACCTGATAGGAGCATGACTTGTGACATCACAAATAGTTGGGCGGCTCATTCAGGTTGAATATTCAGTTACACAGTGTGATGTGGAAACTGAAGCCTCAAGTGATGCACAAACATTGAGAATAAACTTCATCATTCTCTAAATTTGGCCTATTTGCTGTTTGACTAACAGCGTTTACTTTTACTTCAAATACCTAATTTAATTTTTTGTATTTTAATTGAATACCAGAACATTAGTTTTGATCCTTAAGTACAATAATTATCACTTACTTTAAGACTTTTACTTTTAAGAAATATTCTAATAAGCGACTAACTTCTAGTAAAGTTATTTTCTGGTCAGATATGTGAACTTTTATTCAGTGCTGCATTCAGCGTTTCACACCCTGCTGTATAAAATGTCATCTTGAGACATAAATATAACAGATGCATCAGGGTGTGGTTACACTTTCACTTTCACTACTTGAATACATTTAATATCAGGACATTACTTTTTGATATTTAAGTACAATAAATTTCAATAAATTTCCTGGTCAGATGTGTGTACTTTAACTCAGTGCTGCGCCCAGATGCTTCATACAGTATAATAGAATATAATAATATAACAGGGTTCATCCTGCACAAAGAACTAGTTCCTCTGCTCTGTCGGAGGGGGGCGGGGTTTAGAGATGGTTTGAAGGAAGCCCCGCCCCCGACGCCTGACGTCAGAGGCGGCGTCTGTCCCTCAGTCTTTAGGACGCTCCGGGCTGCGGGTCGCCGTCAGTACGGGACAGTTCGCTGATCGCTGACATGAGGAGCGCGAGGACCCTGAGACGGCAGCTGGTGCAGGCCGTGTCTGCACGGAGCCTTCATCATCATCATCCTCATCTCCAGCAGCAGGGGAAGTCAGTGGGGATCGTTGGAGCGCCTTTCTCCAAAGGGCAGGTGAGGACACCAGGCTGACGCAGCTGCTGCTGCTGTTCATGCTGTGGATTATGTGGTTAATGATGTTGTAGTTGTTGATGTTGTTGTTGATGTTGTTGTTTTTGTTGTGCAGCCCAGAGGCGGAGTGGAGAAGGGACCGGACCTGATCAGAGCCGCAGGGCTACAGGACAAACTGCAGGCACAAGGTAAACTAACACTGTGCTGCTGCTGCTGCTGCTGCTGCTACTGCTGCTGCTGCTGCTGCTGCTGCGACACATGGAAGCTGAAAAGTTATTTATAATTAATGTAAATCATATACGGAAAGATTAGAGACGGAGACAGAGACAAAGACTGGACCGTTTCCTGGTTCCGTTATTCGGCGCATCTGCGCGTCTTGGTGCCAAGTGCGCAACAACAGATGCTTCAGAAAGAGAAACAAAAAGTGTTATGAGTTTATGTAGTTAAAATACTGTAGTATTCTAAAGTATAGAAGTATTATGAGTTTAGGTAGTTTATGGAGTTACTGTGTTAAATGAAGAGTTATATTTCTGTAGTGCAAGTTATACTACAATACTATAACTCATATATAATGTAGTATGTCACTTTCATAACAGGTCATGATACTTATGTACTTATACTGTAGTACTTTAACTACATCAATTCATATATATTTGTAATTCAGTACTTTAATAAAAACTCGTAATACTTATGTAATTACACAGTATAAGTACATACCTACTACTTGATGTCGTTAATGTACTGTAGTATTAGTACAAGTACATGAATAGTTGTTTTATATTTTCTGTGCATCCCACCATGAATTGTCCACTAGTTGTCGTAGCAACAGCACAAAGTGAAAATCTAACTGATAGTTGTTGTTTCCTGTTTCTGCTGAATATGAACCTTCCGTCAGAACTATTCAGTAACATTTCTGTGTTTTAAATAATCACTTTTAATGAAGACCAGTCTGAGTGTTTCAAAGTTTTTCCAGTGAAAACAGCTTCAACCCTGTTTAAAACTGAAACTGTCCAGAGAAAATATGAAACCATCCTAAAATGGCTGCTACTGTCACCTTGTAACCATAGTAACACTACATGGCTCTTAATGATTTTGACTCTGTGATGTTCAGCTCTTTGATAAAAACATCAGATAAAATATTAATTAATTTTAAACTGTGATGATACTGAGCTTTAAACAGGTGTTGTCTAAACTAGAGGGCAGGAGCATCGCCATGGCAACTACTGACCCCAAAAAACAGCCAACTTTAAGTAATTTGTCTTTGTGAGACATTTACGAAATTCTTATTATTCATATTATTAGTAGTAGAAGTAGTAATACTTGTTGTTTATTGGAAATATTATTAGTACTAACAATAGTAGTTTAATAGTGTTTTTACTATCATAAGTATTATTAATAGTATTATGAAAGTTATCAGTGACTCATTAAAAGGTCATTAATAGGTTGTTAACTATTAATTGATGATTTGTTAACAGATCATTAGTGAAGCATTAATTAGTGAGAGTAGATCATTAATGACTGAATCATGATTGTGTTAGTGATCCAGTTATGATTGGTTAATGATCGTTAATGAGTGGTTAATGATTGGTTATTAAGTGGTTAATGATTGGGTATTGATTGGTTAATATTTGGTTA
This sequence comes from Lepturacanthus savala, assembly GCA_030544235.1. Classification (NCBI taxonomy): domain Eukaryota; kingdom Metazoa; phylum Chordata; class Actinopteri; order Scombriformes; family Trichiuridae; genus Lepturacanthus; species Lepturacanthus savala. The sequence goes on from CM060471.1 coordinate 8,373,748, forward strand.
ATAAGAGGATATTGACTGGTTAATGAGTGGTTAATGAGTGGTTAATAATTGGTTGATGGAAACACACGTAGACCCAAACCAGCCAATCACATCTCAGGATACATGCCAGTCAGCCACGCCCCTTTCTTTGAGTCAGTGTGTTTACATGCAGCTTAATCCAGCTATGCTCCAAATTCAGTTCTGACATCTAATTGGACTTCTGTCTTTGTTCTAGTTTACATGCAACAGAGAAAACTGAATTACTGACAAGAACGTGTTCTCGCCATCAACACTAGGGGGCGATACGTGTTGTTTCAATAAGCTAATTTGGCTCCCTTTCCTGTTGACCTGTTACATCATCACATTATAAACAAACAAACAAAAATATTTAGCTCCTTCAGCAGAGTCAGCATGAGTCATCATCTTTTCAAAATTGGATGTTTCTCTGAGTGTCTGCCATGTTGCTCTGGTGGGACTTCTACTGTGATTCTATTCTTCTTCTGTGACCAGCTTTCTCAGTGTTTCTATATTGTCTCGTTTAACTCTGATTAAGGCCGGAGAAAACCCAAGTCCAATCACAGTATCTGGGTGTCTTAATCGGAGAACAAACTGTGTGTGTGTGTGTGTGTGCGCAGGCTGTGCAGTGAAGGATTATGGGAACCTCACGTTTGAGGAGGTGGCCTCTGATGAACCAGTCGGGCGGGTGAAGTGTGCGCGGGCAGTGGGCGGAGCCAACCAGAAGCTGTCGGAGGCGGTGCTTAAAGTGAAGAAGGATGGACACACATCAGTGATGCTGGGAGGAGACCACAGGTACGACTGAAGAAGTACTTTGAAACACAAATAAGTACTTCAGGAAAAGTACCAGTACTCCACTGTCAAAATACAAGTAAAAGTCCTGCATGAAACATCCTACTACACAAGTACATAGATACTCTGAGGTGGACATAGTAAAATATTATAGTAAAGCACATCAGTGTTAAGTACTGCAGTATTATGAGTCCATGAAGGTAAAGTACTGCTGTTCAGATTGTGTATTTTCTGTCTTTTCAGCCTGGCAATCGGTTCTATCTACGGTCATGCGGCAGCGGTCGGGGAGCTGGGCATCGTCTGGGTCGATGCTCACGCCGACATCAACACGCCACTGACATCGTCCACTGGGAACATCCACGGTCAGCCCATGTCCTTCCTGATGAGAGAGCTCAAGGACAAAGTCAGTTCACTAACACCATTATCCTCATTTACATCTAATGTATATATTCTCTCATTTGAAATCATTATTAACAGAGTAAAACACAAAATCTCAGACATGAAAGCAGATAAATACAAAATAAACAGAATAAGGGGAAATTACACATCATAACTGTTTGAAACTTAAGGCGGATTTGGAAAATTTGTCATCATGATCATGTAAATTTAGCTTTTGGCAAGAAACGTGAAAAACCAATGATAAAAAAGGAATCGATCACACTTGCTCTACTTTGACTAAAACAAGTTTGATCAATAAGCTGTTTTTCATTATTTTGTCGTAATTGCACACACTAAACACTAAGAACCTCCAAGTTGTACTTTAAGTTATTTATTAACCAATACAGTGGTAATAAATCTGCATTCATTTAGAAGTGGTGGCCCGCCACTCATCCTACATCCTATCTGCCACTCTGTGAAATTTCTTTCTTTTCTTATTTTTTTAATTATTGACACAAATACACCAGCACCAACCACATTTACTTTTACTTTCACTTTCAATACCTAAGTACGTTTAAAACCAGAACATTACTTTTGATATTTAAGTATAATAAATTTCATTTACTTTAAGACTTTTACTGAAGTCGTATTCTAAAAAGTGACTTTAACTTATATTTTTATTAGTATTTATTAGTATTTTTTTAGTCTTTGTAAAACAAAAGTAACAGAAAAGTAACAGATGAAACAGGATGTGGTTGCAGAGCTCTGTATTTGTATGATGTATACGTGACATGTGATGTGTGATCTGAAAATGAGTCAGAAACAGTAAGAACAAAAAGGTTCTCATGCTGCTTCTGCACTTAGCAAACAGCTAAAGGTCACGATGACTGTGTAAAATGTAAAGTATATATCTTACAATTATTCTTATGAGTGCATTTTTGACCTGCTCTGTGCCCTAAATTATAACCCTTGTAAAATACCTTTAATACCTTTGTTTCTGCCTAAAACTCACTTCTCATTCTCCTTCACCTGTTTCCTGTTCAAACACAAACTGCAATGTCTCTGCCAAAAAGTGACCACAGCTTGTATATTTTGCCAGACAGGGGCAGTGACTATAGGCTGCTGTGGCCTAAGCCTCTGTCCTTAGTCATTACTTTTATACATTTAATTAGTATTGAAACCAGAACTTTTACACTTTTAATTGAGTAAAACGCTTGAGTTGATACTTAACTTCTACAGAAGTTCTTTTAAACCTTCTGGGTTTCCAGCACTGATACAGGCACCAACAACAGCAAATAAACTAACCTTCTATTAAACACACATGTTGATATTGGACGTACTGCTGTACATAGAGCAGATGTTTCATTAAACAGGCTGGAGACATTCCTGCCAACTTGTTGGTTTTGCCTAAAGCTTTAACATTGTTTTTCTGTGCAGGAGTTTCTTAACCCTGTGAAGCCCAGAACACTTGGAGGTTGTGTGAATTCATATAGTTTACTAACAACAGGACACGCATACAGATTATATTTAGGATTCATAGATTATTATTTCCATTGGGAAATAATTTGGCTAATTAAACTTTTTTTCTTGATTTTTGTCAATTTAATCTTGTTTTAGAGAAGATTAAATTAAAAAGTATCAGGTAAAAATAAAAAAATATATATATCAGATAAAATAAAAAAATATAAGATAAAATAAAAAAGTCATAATATAGTGTATATGAGATAAAAAATAAAGTATCAGATAAAAAGACGTCATTATTCAAAACAACATTATGATAAAGCTCAAAAATTAGATAAGTCAAAAATATGAAATAAAAAGACAACATTATCATTATTTAAAAAAAAAACAAGATGAAATTGACCAAAATTAAGAAAAATACTTGAAATAAGCAAAATCATCTGTCAATTTAAAAAGATAATTCAAGATATTTGTACTTAATATTTGATTTATTGTGCCAAAAACAAAATATTTTCACTTGTTAAGATTTAATTTTTTATAGTGTGATGGTGTACTTTGCATTGAGGGCCTCACATGGTTAAAGGAACCAAATACCCTGCAGATATGGAAGCAATATCGTTGTTTGGCACACACACACACACACACACACACACGCACCCACAATAAACTTCAGAAAGCAAACAACTTTTGCTGCCGCAGGCAAACACCAACAAGCCCCGACTCTCCTCCTCTTGCTGCAGCAGTCGCTATAGTCACTGATGTGACGTCATGGAAATATGAAGCTGGTTCCAATTTCAGCAGCAAAAAGACTCACTGACAATCTGGTATAAATTAGTGTTTGTGGACAGAGCGAATGTTGACTTGTTTACCTGCAGCCTCGGTTCAGGTCATGGCTACAGGAACCTGTTAGAGGCTTATTTACAACCTAGAGGACAGATACAGCTGCAGCAGAAGAGAAACCAGACGGCTGACACGCGCTGTATGGAAAATTCCTTCACACGACAGATACTCGTAAATCCAAACTTGAGCTGTCTGTCCGACATCATGCCATCCTTTTTTATACAGATCCTACACGCACCGTACCTTTAAATAGGGGACATTAAATAATAAATATAATCTATAATCAATGACTGAAAGATGTTTTCTGTGGATTTTTCCAAAACATAGAAATGATATATTTGCCGACAAGATGCCAACAAAATTGAATCGTTTCAGTCATTTTTCAAGTACAAATAACAAATAAATACATAAACAATGTTCCAGCTTCTCAGATTTGATGCTTCTTATTACATATGACAGTTAACTGATTATATGAAGGTTTACAGCTGTTCCTCCTCAGAAATAAAAGCAAACATAAGACTCACTTAAGAATTAATCAGTAGATTATTCCATAATGAAAATAAATCATTAGTCGCAGCCCTGAAATATATCAGATCCTCTTTAAAGGTGTAATGTGTTTTTTCTGGTGACATCTAGTGGTGAAGTGGCGGTTTGCAACTGAATGAGAAATAACAAGTAGGAGACGAAAAACATGAAAGTACGTCTTCACAGAGGGAAACCTGCTCCCCATTTAGATAAAAATATCTCAATATAAGGCCATAAAAAAAATCTTATTTTAATTGAATTATATACCAATTAAAACACCCTAATTGATATCACATTCCAATTCTGACAGGTTTGTTTGAAATATGCTGCTAAATCTGGCAAACTCCCTTTAATTTACATAAATCTATCAGATGTTATGACATTGGATGAAAGATCGAAGTTGATAGAAACTGTAGATTTTGGCAAAACATGAAAAAATTCAGTTTTGTGTTTGTACTTTAAACTCCTGTAGGTTCCCGCTCTGCCAAGCTTCTCCTGGATCAAACCGTGTGTTTCAGCTAAAGATCTGGTCTACATCGGACTAAGAGATGTGGATCCTGGAGAGCAGTAAGTTACTCTGGACCTGTATCATCAGGGATTTAGTTTTAGAACTTCAGCTTCACTTTCTAGAAGATTTCTAGATAAATATATTTCAGATTATATGGTACAAACAGTCTTCTGTTGATTTGCTTTTCTCGTAGTTACATCCTGAAGCTTCTGGGTGTGAAGGCCTTTTCCATGTCGGAGGTGGACCGACTGGGCATCGCCAAAGTCATGGAGGAGACATGTGACTACCTCTCTGCCAAGTAAGCCCCGCCCCCTGGCGAGTGCCGAGCTCTGTCCTGAATATTTGATATTGATCAGATTTTATCGCACATTCTTGATAAATTCATAGAATCTACAGGCAGATTTACCATCTCCAACCATCTCTGTTGTGTGTGTATAAGGTGCCAAAAATCATGATACCTGCATTCTGTTAGTCTGAATTATCATATTTGTATGGGTGGTTCAGTGTTTAAACATGTTAACAAGCTCCAGGTGTTTCTTCATAAACCTTATTAAGCTGTAGCCTGAGCCTCAAAGGTTACACAGCATTTTTCTCCCTCTGCGCTGGTCTCCCATTTGAGATTCGACTGATTAAACAGTATCTCCTATTAGAAATAACATGGAGCATCATCAGTGTAAGCACTTCACAAAAGTTTTGTTGTGATTTAGTGTTTCTAAAGTAAATATTTTGGAGACACTGGCGAGTTTAAAACAGAGGTCTGTTCTATTTCTCTCAGTAAAGTCTTTGTATTGGAGTCAATGAGAAGCAGAGGCAGATGTGGCAGCACTTAGAGGCTGTCCATTCAAATTCAATAAATCAGATATTTCGAGCATATTGAAAGAATCAGAACAAGTTTCTCTGCAAAGTAGGAAAAAATCATGTGTGTATGTTGTAAACTGTTGCTGGGAGGAGAGTGGAAAGAGAAAAATTTTACATCTTTTTTTGTTCTCCTACACTCTAAGCAATGAAGTCACTGAATCACCGACATTCCATCCCATAGGCTCCCATTATAAATTCAAAATTTCTACAAAAATGACCATTGAACAGTGATTGATCAAAAACTATATTAACAAGCAAAACATGTAACAATACATTAATACACAAGATATTATGTCTACAGTATAAATGGAGTGTTGAGGTGGAGCCTCAGCTTCAGCTCATCTCATAACACAAAAACATTTAAGGAATAATTTTTTTATCACTCTAAAAGAAAACATCAAAATTCTATCAGTAACAATGATAAATGTGTTTTAACAGAGTGAAGAAGCCAATTCACCTGAGCTACGACATCGACGCCATCAACCCCACCATCACCCCGGCAACGGGGACACCTGTAGTTGGAGGCCTCACCTACAGAGAGGGCGTGTACATCACTGAACACCTATGCAAAACAGGTAGGACCCAGCACGCCAACACACTCACACTGAGCTGCTGACAGCCAAAAACAACCAGAATATTTTATTTTCTGTCTATTTTGTCGTTCCTCCGTAGGTCTCCTCTCAGGGGTGGACATGGTGGAGGTGAATCCTCTACGGGGGAAGACGGAGGAGGACATCCAGTCCACGGTGAGCACGGCGGTGGACCTGGTGCTTGGCTGTTTCGGACGCATGCGCGAAGGAAACCACCCGACGGACTACGTACTGCCTAAGCCATGATGGCCCGACACCAGCTTCTCCAATTGCACTGATAGACACCTGAACGCCTCTCTGATCACCAACAGTGGCTAACACATTCACCTTTTATTTTAGAATTTTTTTAGACCATGATTATTATAACTTTTATATCACATTTTGTTTACATGCTTGTTTTACTAACAAATTTAACTTTAACAGCCAGAAATCCTGCGACATGATGTCACTTAACAAACCAAAGAAGTTTAACATTAATGTCTTAATGTTTCCGGGCTTAATATACTTTTAGCTTTTAGAACTTAACTCCGCCCCAGCTGTGATTGCACGTCCAGGTGCGTTTGATTTGTGGCTATTTTTGAGAAAAACAATACAACGTGAACCAGCATGAGTCCACAGAGACGGGTGGGAACAGTATTTGAAGCACTTTGAAGATATATAAATGTTTGACTGAACAGATGACAACTGATGCTATGATGTGTAAGAATCTACAAGATAAATACTTAAAAAAATATATATATAAAGTCTATTTTACTGACTTTACTGGAAATTTTGATTGTAGTACAGTTTGCCTTGTTGTCCTTAAATTGTAGATTAAATCCCAAAATAGAAATGGATGTCATGTGAAGGTCATGAAAGGTCATTAAATGACAAAATGAAAGTATGATTAATATATGTTGATCTGCGGCTGCAGGTCAGATGTCTTTGGAAATGTTTGTTTGACACAATGAAATAAAGACAAAGTGAAACGTTTCTTCATGTTTCCTGTGCAGATACTTTCAGTTTCCTGTGGCGGTGTTAATCACGATCTAGAGTTTTGATTAATTTAATAGCACATTAAAACTTCTGCTCCATTAGTTGCATTTCATCCTCAGTTTAAAAGCTTTTTATTGATCCAGACTGTGGAGACCCTTTTACAGACTGAGTGTGTTTACTCATCTGATGCAGACTTTGTCTGATCCTATAAACCTGAGCTGAGGAGATATTTAAAACCCTGTAGATTCATGACTTGTCTGTGCAGGTGTGTGTGTCTCACGCTGCTTCAAACCGTCAAAGTCTTTTCCTTTTAGGAGTCTTTCAGAGTTTGAAGTTGTTGTCCTGTTCACTGACAGACTGTGAAAAGCTTCTACAGAATAAACCAGGTTTACAACATTAAACCAGCAGCAAAGTGGTGTCCTCACACCGCCTGTGTGTGTGTGTGTGTTGTAATCTGAGCTCTTCTGTTCTTTGTTTTGGAGTCGATCCTGGGAGCGTGCATGTTAGTGCACGTGAGCATGCATGTTAGTCCCTCCCAGTCAACTGTACTTGTGGAACATTGAGTTTTTATCAGGAGTTTCGATGTTTTTGTTGCTTTTTTTTTTGCTTTGTCTCATTTAGTTTCTGTTCAGTTCTGCTCTATCCTGTTACTCTGTGTTTGTGATGTAATCTGTTGAAGAGCTACTTTGTTCAGTTTTTTTTTAATGTGCTCTATATATAAACGGAGTAGACGAATGGCACAAACAGCTCCCCCCTCCCTCCCCTCCCTTCCGTTTGAAGTATTGCGTGAGAGTGGGGCGGCGCCTGGTTTCAGCTAAACTGTTTTCAACAAACTTTCTAACATATGTTTCTAGAAATATGATCCGCTGTAACATAATCTGATCATATTTGATCACAGATTGATGTGAGCTGAGCGTGTGTGTGTGGGATCATTTTTTGGTGTTAGTGTTATTTTTGGTGTATTAGTTCCATCCTGTTGGTTTGATGGTATTAGCTTATGTTGTGCAGCTTATACAAAAACTTGACCTTCACCCTGTGTGCACACAAAGCCAGAAATATGCAGCCACATTCTTACAGTCACGTTTATGATGCATGGATCAGCTTTATAAAGTGAATCATTGTGCAACTCAGAGCATGAGACTCATCTTCACTCCCACAGTTACACATGAATGGATCAACATGCATAATCAGCTGTTTCGATATCAAACGCTGCCTGATCAGAGAGAAGGAAAAGTGCAGCTGCACCGACGAGGTTCAGCAGCAGGAAGCTTCCATCTGACTGTGTGTGTGTGTGTGTGTGTCACATGTCTACATGTCTGGATCCGATCCACCGCACACTTGGTGTTGTTGGGACCTGAAGAAATTAAATGTGTCCAGATGGCGGCAATATAACGAATTTTATGTTTTGTTTTGTTGTTTTGTAACTTTTGAATCATGTGAGGAACAAAACTCTTTCTTCCTGGATTCCGAGGGTCCAGATAAAGAGGCTCCGCCCATTAACGGCTGTATAGATTTTCCACCATTTTAAATTTTGTTTTTTTGTTTCTCCTCCTACAGATTGTGCAGCCATTACCAAATTTGTTTCAGAACATGACCGGGACAAGCTGGAAATGAATTGTTGGTATTAACAGGATAGTTGTGATTTTTAAACATTTAGTTGCATTTCCCAGGTCCTGTGATGTATCTGAAGCTTAGAGACATAATTTAATCATGAAATTATTAGAGGGAGTATGGCACATTTTCATATTTTCTCTTCGCTTTATACAATTTTTAAATATGAATTATTTTGTTGTCACCACTGTGGCTCTTCTCGTTTCTTTTCTTTACTTATGATCTGCTAAATTAGTGAAACCACAGTCATGACAATTAAATAAATTGTGTAATTTCTTTCATACTATATATATATATATATATATATATATATATATATATATATATATATATATATATATATATATATATATATATATATATATATATATGCGTGCACAGTATATCAAGGAAGGAAGGGCTTTTATTTTCTCTATATTTTATAAAATTTTTAAATATAAATGCTTATTTTATTGTCACAAGACTGTGGCTCCTGTCATTTAGTGCATAATAAGTATATATGCATGTGTCACACTCTCTCTTGCTGATGAAACTTTATGACACTTATTTTTAATGTAAATTTTAGTCTGATCATTTTGCCCTGATTAGGTTTTATGTTCCTTCAGTGTATAGTGGTTTTATTTTTGATTTACTCACTTTATAAATCCTAACAACAATTAAGAATAATATACAGCTATTAACTCCCTGACATCTAATGAAATTTAGAATGATAAATATTTAATCTAGTTATACAATTAAGTACAATTAAATTATATGTTTAGTTATTTTGTATGTTGTTTCGTAAATGTTTTGTAAATAACTTGACTGACATATTTCGTAAATTGCTTGTTGAATGAAAAAACAGTTAGTTTTAAAGACATTTTTAATGATCAGTGTTTTTAGTCTAACGGTTCCAGGAACTTTGGACCCAGACCAATTAAAATTCTGCTCTAAATCCAAACCACAGCACAAACTAGTTTTATGAATGAACTGTTACATAAATTCAAGCAGCTGTGGCGTCCATGCTCGTCCAATAAGTGACAGCCTTCCCTGCAAGCCCCGCCCCCAGAGTTCCTGTAATTTTGGAGTCACCAACCCAGCAAGGACTTTAACCTCCATGAAGCTTGATTAGTCACTGTTTTCTCAGCAGGTGAATCACATTTAGGACAAAATAAAATCAACATTAAACCATATCAATAACAAAGACTCCTGTCTGATCTAAAACACAATTAATATCACAAATTAGAGTAGATAAATAAATAAATAAAAAATAAATCACACAATCAGAGCAGCTGGTTAACAATAAACAAAACATTTATTTTTTTGTTTGTCTGCACCGTTACAAGTCTCCAGATCTGTTTGTTTTTATATCTCTGTATTTATACAATAAATAATTGATGACATTATTGATTATTATATTTAAATTCTGTCAGCTGCAGCTGTATGTGTTGTACATGTTTGCGTGTTATAAATCACATCTGTGCGTGTTGTCGCCGTCGTTTCCACATTCACAGTGATCAAATTTTTCTAAGTGGTTTTAACGAGACGTTTGTCAAAGCCGATTTAAAAATACCTGTCATCGCGCTGTGTTCACACGTCGGCCACAAAAAAGGTCAAAAAACGTTCTGGACCTTGAATCACGCCAGCGCTGCACAGGTTCCACTGTTTGAACAAAAGAAACGTGAGTGGCGGTGCAGCGGGGAGGAAGGAGAATGTCAGTCGCGTTTATCTGATCCCTGCAGGGAGGGAATGACCTCAACGCTGAAATAGCCTCAACATACACACACATATAGACATATACACACACACATATATACACATACACAGAGAATACATTGGTGGACTGGAGAGGGCGTGTGCAGTCGGAGTGGATGTGGGAGGGGGGGTCATGACAGTAGGTGGGAGTGTCTCCTCTGAGATCAGGTGACACAGTAGAGGAACATTATGAAACGATTCAGAAGTTGAGACACGTTGACTTGCTGCAACGTTTCACAGCAAATCATCTGAGAGGTTTAAATGCATTTTAGTTTAGACTGAACTCACCAGTGAGTTTTAAAGGCAGAAGGTGATAATACAGTGTGAAGAGCAGCTGCTATAAATACACTTTAAAAGTCTGATACGAGTGTGTGAAACCAGAAGCTGATCAGACTGCAACAGAAACATCGGACGGAGTGTTGGTCACTTTATATTTGTCTAATTCTGTTTCTGTAACATGTAACAACATTCTGTAACATAATAAAGTTGTGACCTTAAAATGTAAATACTTGAAAAGTGAAAGTGTCAGAGCAGATGTAATGGCTTTCTCTCTCTCACACACACACACACACAAGCACGCACACACACACATCTGATAAAAATAAATGTGGCATATCACACGTGCAGCCACAGACCCAGCAGCTTGAAGGAGAAAAGGAGGAAGATGTTTGGCTGGAGGAGGAGGAGGAGGTCAGTCCGTCTCCTGGAGGCCACAGCGTCTCCTGAACTCCTGTCCCCGTTCATGGATCCATTTATTAGAAACTGCAGATACAAAATGAAAAACAGCATTTATTTAATATTACCATTATATATACTAGTGCATCGAGATTGAAACCTGTTTTTTAAGAATGGGAATTTAATAATATTTAGAAAGAACAGTGTCCTATCAGTAAAAGATACAATTTACCAACATTCCCTAAACATATCATCTGCAGACTCTCAGTAGAAGTTACAATTTAATCATGTTCTCTAAATGTTTCACCTGCAGATTATCGATTGAAGATACAATTTTTACAGTGACTTGCGAAACTATTTGGCTCCCTTGAACTTTGTGACCTTTTGCCACATTTCAGGCTTCAAACATAAAGATATAAAACTGTAATTTCTTGTGAAGAATCAGCAACAAGTGGGACACAATCATGAAGTGGAACACACTTTATTGGATATTTTAAACTTTTTTAACAAATAAAAAACAAAAAATTGGGCGTGCAAAATCATTCAGCCCCTTTACTTTCAGTGCAGCAAACTCTGTCCAGAAGTTCAGTGAGGATCTCTGAATGATTCAATGTTGACCTAAATGACTAACGATGATAAATGGAATCCACCTGTGTGTAATCAAGTCTCTGTATAAATGCACCTGCACTGTGATAGTCTCAGAGGTCTGTTTAAAGCACAGAGAGCATCATGAAGAACAAGGAGCACACCAGGCAGGTCTGAGATACTGTTGTGGAGAAGTTTAAAGCTGGATTTGGATACAAAAAGGTTTCCCAAGCTTTAAACATCCCAAGGAGCACTGTGCAAGCAATAATATTGAAATGGAAGGAGTATCAGACCACTGCAAATCTACCAAGATCTGGCCATCCCCCTGAACTTTCAGCTCATACAAGGAGAAGACTGATCAGAGATGCAGCCAAGAGGCCCATGATCACTCTGGATGAACTGCAGAGGTCTACAGCTGAGGTGGGAGAATCTGTCCATAGGACAACAATCAGTCGTATACTGCACACATCTGGCTTTTATGGAAGAGTGGCAAGAAGGAAGCCATTTCTTAAAAGATATCCATGAAAAAAGTGTTGTTTAAAGTTTGCCACAAGCCGCCTGGGAGACACCAAACATGTGGAAGAAGGTGCTCTGGTCAGATGAGACCAAAATCGAACTTTTTCATCACCCTCAACACACCATCCCCACTGTCAAACATGGTGGTGGCAGCATCATGGTTTGGGCCTGCTTTTCTTCAGCAGGGACAGGGAAGATGGTTAAAATTGATGGGAAGATGGATGGAGCCAAATACAGGACCATTCTGGAAGAAAACCTGATGGAGTCTGCAAAAGACCTGAGACTGGGACGGAGATTTGTCTTCCAACAAGACAATGATCCAAAACCCAAAGCAAAAGCTACAAGGGAATGGTTCACCAAAAAACATATCAAGGTGTTAGAATGGCCAAGTCAAAGTCCAGACCTCAATCCAATTGAGAATCTGGAAAGAACTGAAAACTGCTGTTCACAAACACTTTCCATCCAACCTCACTGAGCTCGAGTTGTTTTGCCAGGAGGAATGGGCAAAAATATTAGTTTCTCGATGTGCAAAACTGATAGACATACCCCAAGCGACTTGCAGCTGTAATCGCAGCAAAAGGTGGCGCTACAAAGTATTAACTCAATGGGGCTGAATGATTTTGCACGCCCAATTTTTCGTTTTTTATTTGTTAAAGTTTAAAATATCCAATAAAGTGTGTTCCACTTCATGATTGTGTCCCACTTGTTGTTGATTCTTCACAAGAAATTACAGTTTTATATCTTTATGTTTGAAGCCTGAAATGTGGCAAAAGGTCACAAAGTTCAAGGGAGCCAAATAGTTTCGCAAGCCACTGTAAATGTTCCCTAAACATTGTATACACAGTCTATCAGTAGACACAGCAATGTCACAATGTTCCCTAAATGTCTCACATGCACACTATCAGTAGAAACCACAATTTAAAAACATTCCATAAATGTCTCGTCTGCAGACTCTTATTAGACATTACAATTTACCAACGCTCCCCAAACATCTCATCTGCAGACTCTCAGTCGAAGCTATAATTTACTAATGTTCCCAAATATCTTGCCTGTAGATTATTGGTTGAAGCTACAATTTACCAACATTTCCTAAATGTCTCACTATCGATTGAAGATGCAATTTACCAACGTTCCCTAAACGTCTCATCTTTCAAACTATCAGAAAAAGCTACAATTAACCAGCATTCTCTAAATGTCTCATCTGCAGATTCTTAGTAGAAGCTATAATTTGCCATCATTCCCTAAATGTCTCGCCTGTAGAGAATGGTAGAAGTTTCATCATTGACCCTGAGACAGTGAGTCAGTTTTATTTCTTCTGTCTGGGACTTGTTGGACAAATAAAACGCCCACAGACGACTTTACAGCATCAACCAGTTCCTCCAGAATCAGCTTCACCAACGGCAACAACAAAGCTGTCATCTCTAATCCGGACTTTAGTTTTTATGTCACATGTTGTCAACTCACCCCACTTGTTGCCAACCAGAACAGGACAGGCAGCGTGTCGGGTGCGATAGTCTCCTTCTCCACTGGGATACAGGTTGTACCAGAACACAGCCGTCCCCTGAACACACAAGGAAAACCTTCACGTTTCAGCCCATTAAACAAAAGTCTTCTGTAAATTCACAATGCAAATATGTTTTAACTCAGGTTAAAGTAAAAAGAAAAGTCGTGGCCGTTGACAGGTTAACAAACATCAGAGGGAAAATAAATAAATAAAATTACATCACAATCTGTGTCATTTATGTTTGTTTTACATTTTTAAAAATGTGCTAAAATGCAATGTGCTTATTTATGTAAAATCAACCCAAATAAAAAAGTAATAGAAAAAGATTATATTATTTTGTCATTATATAATGTGAAATTAGTGGACAAGGTTATACAAAAATGTATGTGATTATTATTTGTATTTACTAGTTGTCTACTATCATTATGCACAGACATTATTTTATTACTTCATCCATCTTTTTTTAAATAAACTACAGTTTATATTTTTTAATACTTTAAAATCATTATTCATATAATCAAGATAAAGACAAACGGAGTTAGTAGTAATTATTCACATATTTGAACTCATGGTTTGTTTCTATAATTTGCTCAAAGCAGTTGGTGAAACTTTATTGATTTTATTCCTCTGATGGATTGAGACGTTATTTATGATGAGTGGATGTTTGTGAAGTATTTTATTAAACAGGTGTTCTGTACCTTTTTGGGCCAAACCGACGCTCCTACATCAGTGAAGACGGTGGCGCCCCCTGCCTGCACGTCACTCATCTGCAGCACGAAGAGGGACACAGTTAACCCTCAGTAGTCCAGCTCAGTGATCAATAACATCAGAAACTCATTATTGATCGATTACTGACGTAAAGCAGCCAGGTGGCGATTCTGTTTCCTGTCCCCAGCTCTTCAAAAGCATCGGGTTCGTCTTTCTGCAAAACCACAACAGAGTTGAAAGGTTCACATCGACAGTAAGTGGCAAATAACCATCCATGTCAGGTTTATATACAGGGGATCACTTGGGAGATGCATCTCTGCTGCCGCCATCTTACTCAGGGAGGTCTGACTTCTGGCTTTTTGTGCTGTTCAAGAAGTTTCCTGTCTGATCAATAAATAAATACATAAACAAACCAGCTGAAAGTGTTTGATTTAACGATGATAAACCTCCATGTGAGACATTCACTCATTATGAGGCGCAGCTTCCCCTGACAAATATGGCCGCTGTGTTGCTGCATCACTACAATGAACTACAGCAGCACTGCTCATCTACGTCTATAGATATATATAGATCGACCTATAGATCGATATTAAACACTATGTGTTAACACTGTGGCCTAAAGTCTGTTGTTAATCAACATTAAGTCTCAATGTTAGAACATATTATGACTAAATGGTTAACCTCTTTATGTGAAAATTACTATTTAAATGATTTTTTCATGTTGTATTATAAATCATGTATCTATCAATCAATAAATGTTAACTTACTGAATGTTGTTTGAAATATTGTTTGAGTAATTTTACTTTACTTTCTAAATGTTGCTAAACTACAGATTTTTCCCATTAAAAAGTTTTAAATAACAATTAGATCATGAAAAAGCTGCTCTATTCTGTACAGATATTTATTCTGTTTAACAGTATGTAGATGAAAATAAGGAACAGAAACATGATCATATCTATCAATAATCAATACTGCAGTGACACAAACAGCTTCTCCTGGTCTAAATGTCCTCTGAGGAATAAAGTGAAGAGTGTTTTTACTCGTCCAAAGTCAAAGTGTGGTTCATACTGGCCCCCAACGCCGTAGTTCGCCACCTGCAAACAAACACACCCCAACTTCAGTAAATAGAAAGAAAATAAATACAAAAGTGAGTTAATTCCTTTAGAAAATTTGTCTTAGATGATATTATCTATGGTATTTAAATCTGGTATTAAATCTAAATGTTATCATCATGTCTGAGTTTTCATACAAAGAGCTTAAATGAATAAAAGTTACCTGTAGATCCTCAGCTGTGCTCACATCTAAACCCGTTAGATCCTGGATTCGCTGGTTTATACGATCAACAACTGGATGTTCAAACGCTGCCAACCACGCACTGACACACAGGAGGAGGAGAGAGGGCTGTTAGTTTTGTCCATTCTGAGCTTCTGTAGAAACAAGGCGGTTTGATGAAGAGAGAGCGCTCCGCGTGTCGATAAAAACATCTCAGCCTGATAAACACAGTCATTCTGATTGAATTATACACTAAGTAAAACACACTAATGACCATGATATTACAGGTGAGAGGGGTCGTTGACCTCTTGCTGATGCGATAATGAGCTGTCTCCAGGACGCCGGTTACAGGGTTGGAGATGGTAGCCCGACGCAGCTGTAGACGGACACACACACACGGACACACACACACGGACACACACACACACGGACACACACACACACGGATACACGGACGGACACACACACACACACACACACACACACACACACACACACACACACACACACACACACACACACACACACACACACACACACACACACACACACACACACACACACACACACACACACACACACAAATTGTTTCGTACTTTATTTGAACATATGAACATTGAAATAATACTGGTATACCTTGTGTGAGGTAGAAAAAAAATAAATAAATAAAAGATAAAATCAAATAAAGAATGATGATAAAAGTATTAGTAGCAGTAGTAATAATAACACTAAATAAAATAAATAGAAAATAGAAAAAATAGAAAATACTAAAAAAGGAAAACTAACATAACATATTAAGGTCAAGTAACACAAAAAAATGTGGTAAAAATATGTGTGATTTTTTTAAGCAGAAACAGCAAATATTTGATGGCTTCAGGGTTTAAAATATGAAGATTTGCAGTTTGCCTTCAGGTTTTATTCTTTTACTGAACTTGGACGTATTTTAGGAAGCTGAATCCTAGGTCAGCTGTTGCTGATTTTCAGAATAAAAGCATGCGCCAAGACTCACCCTGGGTTTGGCGAGCTCTTTCACCTTCTCCATCTCTTTGTCCGACACCACGTTGTGAAAACGGACGATGTGGGGGCGGTCCCACTCGTCCTCCTGCCTCACCGGACCAATTACATACCTTGGGTGGCGGTTGTTGTCATAGTAACGGCAAAAGAGGCGGCTCTGCCTGTGTGGAGTCTGATGAAGACAGATCAATATGATTTCTATGAGCTGTAACAGGTGTGTGTGTGCATGCGTATGTGTGTTTACTGACCATCTGCACGCCCTCGCCGCGACACAGCTGCTCGTATTTCTTCCTCTCCTGCAGGTAGTCGTCTGTCTGGCTGCTGGTTTCTCTCTTCTGTTTCCCCTCAGTCTCCCCACTCTCCACTTTCTTCTGTTTCTGCAGCTGATACTCAAAGTATTTCAGGTTCCCGTTGGCTCGTTGGTGCTGTGGATCTGAAGAACACAACCAGACGCAAGGAGGACAAATTCTATGTATGCTGTTATAAATGGGGCAGAATTGGGCATATGATGCTAATTCACTCTATATATACAATTTAGTTCAATATAATAGCAGTGTGTTTAAAAACATAAAAAAGAGTAAATTCCTAATAACTCCTAATAATAATTTTTATTTTGATGCATTGGGAACACTGCATTTTATATCCTAAATCAAAATGTGAATCCTGAAGATTTTTCAGTTTATACAGTAAATATTTGAGTTTGTAAAAAAAAACGCAGACACTGCTATTTCTTTGAACAGTCATTTGACACATTTGTCTTCACATTTTAATTTTGATTTTATTTAGGATTTGAAATGCAGTGTTCCCAATGCACCAAATAAAAATTATTATTAAAAAAATATACAAATTATTAAAGATTTTTTAAACACACTGCTATAATATCAAACACAACTGTACTTACATATTATAATATTATTATAATAATAATATGGTGATGCATATTATTAATTGATGAAAAAAATATAATGAAAATACCAACAATTAAATGTGCAGTAACAATATAACAAATCTTTATGAAATGATCATTAACATTGTGTGTGTGTGTGTGTGTGTGTGTGTGTGTGTGTGTGTGTGTGTGTGTGTGTGTGTGTGTGTGTGTGTGTGTGTGTGTGTGTGTGTGTGTGTGTGTGATCAATAGCACCCCCCTCCACCCACCCAGCTGCAGCAGTCTCCTGGTGAACTTCAGGGCCCGGTGCAGCTCCCCCTGCTGGTAGACAGAGTAGCTGAGGTAATCCAGGATGGTGACAGCGTCCACGGTGCTGGACGTCTCCCCCTGGTCCAGCTGCCTCAGGGCCTGACTCATCCACAGCTCTGTGTGGTAGTAGTCGGCGTCTGAGTACGCCACCTTCCCCAGGTCGTAGCAGTCGTCCACAGCCAGCGTGCTGTGCTGCGCGGTGGCAGCCGATGAGCCTGGGCACAGATAGGGTTTCACTCTGAATTAAAGAATCTGAATTAACCTCATGACATTTCCGTACTTTTAACGGCAGCAGAGTTTTTCCTGTCCGAAAGGAAGCGCTGCCGTGACACTCACCAGGCAGCTCGCCGGTGGAGATGACGTTGGTGTCCAGCTGGTATGTGTCCTGCAGCCTCATCAGGGCTTTGGCAGCTCCGGTCTGGTCCTCCTCGTTGGGGAAGTGCTGCCGATGGATGGTGAGGTTGGAGATGAACTCTGAAACACCACAGAAGAAGAACCAGATCTTAGACAGATATAACTGTCTATAACTTTAAATAAAAATTTTTTATCAATTTAATAACTTTATTTAAATTGTTGCCAGTGTACAATTTATCTATATAAAAACCCTTATATAATAGTATTATTCCTATTAACCGTCCCCAATCATCTCAATCAAGTTCATCGAATTGATGAACTACAACATTACTTATATGCAGAATAATGTCAAAAATGTCATGTTATGTAACCCTAAAAGCTTAGTGTCAGATAGATTAATTCTCTTAAAAACATTTGAAAAAAATAAATACACATGCTATCAACTAGTTTTATAATCTAGATGGATTAAATTAAAAATTAAAATTTAATATTCTTTTTTGGTTACACCATTTGAAATTCAGTTTTAAAAAACTCTGCACATTTTATGTGGTTTTTACAGATGGACTTTCAAATGACATGAAACCAACATGAACACAAAATGCACATTTCGAGAGACCTGATGATTTTAAAACTGCATTTTAAAAATTGTTTGACTGTTTCATCTTGCCAACCATTATTTGTCACTGACCCATATAATAATATAATCTCATCTCATCTTCTTTACCTGCTTATTCCTCATTAGGATCGCAGGGGTCTGCTGGAGCCAATCCCAATTATGGTGAGAGGCAGGGATACACCCCAGATGGTCACCAGCCAATCGTGGGGCACACACACCATTCACTCACACACTCACACCTACGGGCAATTTAGAGTCTCAAGTTAACCTGAGCATGTTTTTGGACTGTGGGAGGAAGCCGGAGTACCCGGTGAAAACCCATGCAGAGAGAAAGACAAAGATGCAGGGAGAACATGCAAACTCCACACAGAAAGGTCCCAGACACAGGAGGTCTTGAACCTGCGACCTTCTTGCTGTGAGGCAACAGCACTAACCCCCGCTGCACCGTGTCGCCCAATAATATAATCTACTATAATACTTAAACACTGCAGAAGTAATGTAGGTTTGAATTCAGGAATTTTACCTGTAACAGAGTATTTTAGATGACAGTATTTCTACTTTAACTACAGTGACTGAATATTCTTCCACTAGTGTTAAAGTCCTGTGAATCAGCTGTTAATGAGTCACATGATAAACAGATGACGCCACTGAAGAAAACTTCATCACATGATGATTCTGAAGCAGCTTCTGACGACTCAGGTTTCTTTTTCCAAGAAGATTCCTGCAGGTTTATTGATGCACATCATTTAAATCACACTAAACAATACCAGCATGTTTCAGATTAAAGTCCAAACAGAAGACGAGTCTTGACTGTTTTTGACCTCAGCTGTGTCTCTGCTTCACCTTCAACTCTGAATCTGTCACTCATGAATATCCTTAAGACCTTGTATGTGTGTGTGTGTGTGTGTGTGTGTGTGTGTGTGTGTGTGTGTGTGTGTGTGTGTGTGTGTGTACCATCAGACATGTCAGTGAGCACCAGATTCTCCAGTTCCCCCCACTCTGTGTTGAGTCTCTTCATCAGTTTGAAGGCGTTCACCGGGTGTCCCAGGAAACCCTCTGGGTCCTGAGCTGCAGCCGCTGAGAGGACGTCCAGTCTGTCTGCCCATCTGAGGACACACACACACACCTTTTATGACCTTTAATATCAAGTTGTGGCAACTTCTATCTTGTTGTATGTCACAACCTCAAATAAAACCCAAGAGAAGTGGATGATATGGCACTGAATTATAAACCACTGAATTATAGCTATTATATTATAAACCACTGAATTATTAACCACTGTATAAAAAAACACTGTAATATAAACCACTGTATTGTAATTATTTTATTATAAACCACTGAATTAAATAGCCATTGTATTGTGATTGTTGTATTATAAACCACTAAATTAAATAAACTATGCATGCATTTTCCCAATACTCTGCCATTCCAAGATTTGAAAGTTCAAAATCACCATCAGAGCATCTGTCTTCCTCTGATTCCCAGGTATTCATACAAACATGTGTGCTGTGTAAATACCACTGTTTTATGAACAGATGAACAGATCCTTTAGTCAAACTGAACTTCCTGAACAGTATTGGATCGTCTCCTGTGATCATCAGACTCCATGTGTTTTACTGCAGGTCTGTAAATCACACATATATATATATATATAGATAGATGATACATGAGAAACACACAGGAAAACCTCCACTGAAAGCAAGCAAGGCTTTGGTTTAGATCCAGTCTGTAATGTACACAATTTACTTCTTTTTCCCTCTGGAGGCAACACATGTAGACACATCTACAACATATGAGCCTAGATATCACATGTGATATGACATAATGTTCTCTCCTGGTTTTAAAGGTGCAGTGGGTCAGATTTAGCAGCATCTAGCAGAACAGACTTGGCAAGGAGAACAGGAGCCACACAATAGCTGAGTGATTAGAATTCATACCACATGGACAATATACACTCACCGGCCACTTTATTAGGTACACCTGTCCAACTGCTCGTTAACACTTAATTTCTAATCAGCCAATCACATGGCAGCAACTCAGTGCATTTAGGCATGTAGACATGGTCAAGACAATCTCCTGCAGTTCAAACCGAGCATCAGTATGGGGAAGAAAGGTGATTTGAGTGACTTTGAACGTGGCATGGTTGTTGGTGCCAGAAGGGCTGGTCTGAGTATTTCAGAAACTGCTGATCTACTGGGATTTTCACGCACAACCATCTCTAGGGTTTACAGAGAATGGTCCGAAAAAGAAAAAATATCCAGTGATCGGCAGTTCTGTGGGCGGAAATGCCTTGTTGATGCCAGAGGTCAGAGGAGAATGGCCAGACTGGTTCGAGCTGATAGAAAGGCAACAGTGACTCAAATAACCCCCCGTTACAACCAAGGTAGGCAGAAGAGCATCTCTGAACGCACAGTACGTTGAACTTTGAGGCAGATGAGCTACAGCAGCAGAAGACCACGCCGGGTGCCACTCCTTTCAGCTAAGAACAGGAAACTGAGGCTACAATTTGCACAACCTCATTGAAATTGGACAATAGAAGATTGGAAAAACGTTGCCTGGTCTGATGAGTCTCGATTTCTGCTGCGACATTCGGATGGTAGGGTCAGAATTTGGCATCAACAACATGAAAGCATGGATCCATCCTGCCTTGTATCAATGGTTCAGGCTGGTGGTGGTGGTGTAATGGTGTGGGGAATATTTTCTTGGCACTCTTTGGGCCCCTTGGTACGAATTGAGCATCGTTGCAACGCCACAGCCTACCTGAGTATTGTTGCTGACCATGTCCATCCCTTTATGACCACAATGTACCCAACTTCTGATGGCTACTTTCAGCAGGATAATGCGCCATGTCATAAAGCTGGAATCATCTCAGACTGGTTTCTTGAACATGACAATGAGTTCACTGTCCTCAAATGGCCTCCACAGTCACCAGATCTCAATCAACGAAGAATTGAGGCAGTTCTGAAGGCAAAAGAGGGTCCAACCTGTTACTAGCATGGTGTAACTAATAAAGTGGCTGGTGAGTGTATGTTCTAAGTAGAGACCCAGTTCAAATCCTGGCTTGACCCTTACAGCATGTTACTCCCCCCTTTCCTGTCTCTCCACTTTTCTATCAATAAAGGCAAAAATGCCCAAAACATAATCTAAAGAAGAAATGGAAAATAACATAAGTGTTTTTAAATTTATAAAAGGGTCAACCAAAACAAGAATTGTGTTTTTATTCCCTTAGATTGAGCTGGTTTTATCTACATGTGGAGCGGGTCTCCTTCCATATTTCTACAGTAGCCCAGAAAGGACAAACCAAACTATTACTTTAGAGATAAAGTTTTGCTTTTTTCTGTGACCACTGTAGTTTCTCCTACGTGCTGGTTCACCGTTGTGTTAACGTTGTTTTATTGGTGCTGTTGAATAAAGTTTATCTCATCACAATAAGACAGCTTTGTACTTTTTGATCTGCTCCAGTTTGTTCTCCTCAGCTTGGATGTAGTTCTTCAGCGATGCCACTAGGTCCTTCTCTGTGAACAGCAGGTCAGTCATCTGACCTGAGAACACACACACGCGCACACACGCACATGCACACATTTAAGTTAAAAGAAAAAGAATGACAAAGATATCACATCATGTTATGGCACATTACAAATGCAGGTAAAACACCTACAGATGTAAATATTTTAATTTCCTTTTTATGTGCAGAAGTTTTTATTACATCAAACATCTGTTATCATCATCTTGTTGTAGCTCTATATAAGAAAGTTAATGAGATTCCACTGACCAATGGAGGTGAAGAAGTCATTGTGAGCGGAGGATGAAGTGAAGAGGATCAGCAGCCACCACCAGGAAGCCATAAAGCCTGCAGACACACACACACACACACACACACACACACACACACACACACACAATTAATTTCTACATGTAAGATTTGACGTAATCTATTTTAAACGTCATTAATGTAATTCTGTTATTGGGTAAATATCATATTTACTGTGCAAAATGAATAATTGTTAAGTTTTTTGATAAAATGTGGATCACTGTTTCCGAAAACAGAAGATTCAACCTAAAATGAAAAAAACATTTTTTTTGTCCAGACCAACAGTCCACAACCCAAAGATCATCAGTTTACTATTATAGACGACTAAAGAAACTAGAAAATAATCAGATTTGAGAAACTGGAACCAGTGAAACTGGACATTTTCTTTTTAAAAATGACTCAATGGAAAAATCAATTAACAAAATAGTTGGCAACTAATTGATTAATCGACTAATTATTGCAGCTCTTTAGATTTTTCAAAAATAAATGTGCATAGAAATAAGCCTGGACATTGCTCATATTTTTTATTTGAATTTATTAAACCTTTACTTTTATGGCTCTGTTCCTTTTTATGTGCATTTAAACATTTTATATACTTGTTATATATTTTTGTATAATGTTGAGTAATGTTTGTGTCATGTTTTATAATAAAATGATTTATGGTTTCCGGTGAAGCAGAGTCTGACTGGTAGAAATGAGACTAAATATGACTAAAGACTAAACAGACTGACATATTTAAAACTGCCTCGAAAAGCAATAAATCATCAGTTCCGATAAAGAGCAGCAGTGAAACATGATATTATCATTAATGCTTCATGACTCCACTGTCTGACCGAAACGAGCCCAAACACGCACAGATGCGTGTATGTGTTTTACCGTAATACTCCGAATATAACCGTGAACACAGGAAATCACAAATTCTCCAACAAATCCAACAAATCGTCTTCAGCCGCTGCAGCAAGAAATAAAAACAACTTGTTCTTCTTCTGTTGCTGCCGATTCTTCTTCTTTACGCGGTTCATTGGTAGCTGGCGCTGACTTGAAGCTGCATTACCGCCCCCTGCTGGACTGGAGCGGGACAGTAGTTTGTTTTGTCAAAACAAAACCAGAAAATAAAAAATAATACCAAAAAATTGAATTAAATTTTTTCTAAATATAAAATGAATAACTAGAAAGAAAGAAATCAACTCCTCTTCATCAAACTATAATATTCTATATATAATTTTATTAGATAACTGTGTAAACTGAATAAACTCCATATAGTTTCTATATATTTAAGCATAACTTATTTTAAGCATAACCCCCCCCCCCAAAAAAAAAAAACAAGAAAACAAATTAAAAATGTATTTGAAAATATATTTACAAAATAAGGTTAAATATAAAATAAATTAATTAAATAAATTCATTATTTTTCTTTTCCCTGTCTTATGGTTTGTGGTACCAACATTAAGATGCATTACCTCCATCTACCATTTCTTCCGTGTTACGACTTAGTTCAGAATAATGTAACTAATGTCAGACTTTCTAGTAATTAATAGAATGAAATGTATAATTACATGTGATTAATTACCACCATTAAAACAGATAAAAGTCATTCAGTATATGATTGTTACATGAATGGATTGAGCTGGAAGCACGAACCACAGACTCTCGGGGTGGGAGAATTTATTGTAAAGGTGCATCTTATCAAACATTGATGAACAGTGCAAAACACCTTTCTGCTCAGCGACCTCCTCTGTCTTTGGTGCAGGCGGCACTCATGACTCAGCAAAAATATAGAACGTCACTTTACACTGGAACCCGACACAACCCCCGCAGGTATCAAACAGTGATATTTACAATACGTACAAATATTGTACACAAGAATGTAGCCATTAGTGTTTCTGAGAAGCCGGTTTCATCTGAAGGTTTAGTCTGAAAACATGGCAAAAAGAAGAAGAAGAAGAACCCAGATTTAAGTGTTTGTGTTGTTCAAAGTGTCCAAAGTGCATCTATGTACAAATATATGAGTGTGTTCTCATCCTTATTCTGTAGAAAACATCCTGAGGAAGAAGCTGCTCAATCGACTGAACACAAACACATAACAGTTATATAATAATCTATAATCTGTGAGGGTCGGTGTCCTCCTGCAGGGATTTTGTGATCAAGTGTTTTTTTTAAATGTTTTCATTAGTTTGTAATTTGTTATGTTTCCAAAAGTCCTTGAAGGGTCATAAACAGGAGGCAAAAACTGCTCCAGTCTCTCCTAAACATGGCTGAAGTGTTATTTATGTTCCGGAAAAAAATCAAGAGAGTAGAATAAAATTCCTGACAGTAAATTTGAAATATTATCAGTAAAAAAAACTATTAATTTTGAGCAAATGTTTGAAGAAAAAAGTTGTTATTTATTTGGCAAAATTAGTTTTTTCAATAAAATAAAAAAATTTAAAAGAACAAATAAAATTTTCAGTGGGGAAATGTTGAAATATAAAAAAGTTTTTAAATGTTTTTAAAAGCCTAAAAACTAACTAACTAAATGTTCTAACTTTTCTACTTTTCCCACTTCATACTTAAAATATTATACTTTATTTCCTAAAATATTCACACTTCATTCTGTAAATCTGAAGTTTTTTGTCCAGGCAGTGGCTTTAATATTTACTCTGACAAAGGTTCTGACTTTTGGTCAAACATGAGAAACAGAGCTGCAACAATTAGTTGATTAATCAATTAGTTACCAACCATCACATTAATCACCAACAATGGATATGAGTCATTTTTAAGTTTTAAGTCAGATTTTTTAGTCTTCTATAATATTAAAACGATGATTTTTTTTGTTCTGGACTGTTGGTCTGTACCAAAAAAGGCATTTTAAGTTAAATTTTCAACTTTGGGAAACAGTGATCGACATTTTACACCATTTTATGAACCAAACAACTAATCGATTAATCGTTTCAATAATTGAAAATACTCGTTAGTTGCAGCCTGAGTGAGGAAGAAAAACACACCAAACGACGAAATAGACCCAGAAATGTGACGTACATTACATCATCTTCATCAAACTGCTGTTAGCGTGCTCGACTTCCTGCTCGTAGTTTTGTCTCAAACAGGCTTCGTTTCATCAGTCGGTTTTTGTTTCTCAGCCTTTAACAAGCCTCCAACCTGCTGCAGGAAACATGCGTCAGGTGCAGGGAGGTGAAGACTCATGGATCTCTGGAGGAAACACGTTCGGTCCAGCGGGACGTCATCTGTGTCACAGCTGGAGCTTTATGCTGCTGTTTCGTCTCTGGGCGTCAGACTCGGCCTCAGCGGACGCGCCAGACTCCAGCTGTTAGGAGATTTTACAGCTGTTCCTACAGCTCTGTGCAGATGGGCTGAGGGGCGGCGGTCCGATCAGTTTGGGCTTTTTCAGCAGGGTCCCTCCGGTCCTCTTGGCGGCGGCGTTGGCGGTGACGGAGTAGGAGCGTCCGTGCATCATGCGGGCGTTGAGGCCGTTGGCCATAGAGAAGGACTTGAGGTGGGACTTGAGAGCCAGAGGGAGGGGCAGCTTGTCCACCAGGTGGACCGGCGTGCAGGAGACGATGGAGCGACAGCACAGGTCCTGAAGACTCAACACTGAGGAGACAGAGCAGTAAAGGTCAAAGGTCAACATCTGTCAAGGGTTAACTGTGGAATAACTGAGGCAATGGATTAACACTGTGTAGTGAGGGCTAAAGCCCTGTCGGATCTGTGAAGATTCTTCTTTCTTCTTCTCACTAAGTGAAGCTTTTTTGCACAAAAACAGCAGCACGCCAACTGTCAAAGTCTCGGTCTGTTTCCGTTACCAAGGAAACATGACGCTCTGCTCAATGCATCAGATGTGTTATTGCAAACCAAAGAGCTTAAAGATAAAACCAGAGCGATCATTTTTCCACAAAGGTTTCAAAATCAGCTGTCACACGTCTCCAGGCGTGACAATTTTACACTCGTCTGATGAATGAAGTCGACTAATCAGCTACCCTGGAGATTGAAAATAAATCTGTGTAGTTTCACTAATTGAACTGATACAATACTGAATGGTTCAAGATACCATGTGCTGCTAATCGGATGTAAAAATAGTCTCTGTTTTATTTTTAAGCTCTATGGTTTGCATTAAAGCGTCTTGGTTTCCACTCGGGTCCAAAAAGTGCAGGGCGCACCACGAGCAGAGCGTCTTGTTTCAGGCGCACAAATTAAACCTGGTGAAAAATCTTTTAATTACATTTAATGATTTGTATTAATGTTGATAGTTTAATGTCTACGTAGGTCCTGGAAAATTTAAAGGATTGAGCCCCTCGTCCCAGATTGACAGAGACAAAAAAAATTTACTACACATGTTCAACATGTCAAGATGCATCAGAAAGCCTCCAACACCCTAACACCAACATGAACTTTTTGCAATTTTCACACATCGTATTTGAAGGAACTAGTCATAGGATTTTATCACAGATTCAAATTCACTCTGGATCATTAGACGTTGGAGATGAAAAGTTACCAAAATCATTTTTTATGCTATTCCTGGTTGCCATGATGACAACATGAATTTCCAAGTCACACCATGACAGGAAGTT
Organism: Lepturacanthus savala; assembly: GCA_030544235.1. NCBI lineage: Eukaryota > Metazoa > Chordata > Actinopteri > Scombriformes > Trichiuridae > Lepturacanthus > Lepturacanthus savala. Next base: position 8,400,829 of record CM060471.1, read on the forward strand.
GCTATAACTTCTGTTTCATCAGTGACCCTGAACACATCTGCATAGAAACATTTTACAGTCACTGTGCTTCATTTCTCTCCTCATTCCAGCTTCTTCCCTTTTATTTTCAGATTTTATTGATTCATGAAAACAATTTACACTACAGGAATAACTTAAAAGCACAACAAAGAATAAAACAATGAAGATTTAAAAAACAAGAAGCACACAGGTTTAAAGGACAGTTTCAGATAAAAGTGTTTTTTAAATATCGATTTATTTTGAAAAATATATTGATCATATAATATAATAATAATTGGACTGGTAAGGATTAGGTCAGACATGGTTTATAGACACCAACAGTACAGCTACAGCCAGCGATTGTTTTTCTTTTGTTGTAAAACTGTTGGATGTTATTTGATCCACATGGGGGCAGCATCACAACAAAAGAACCTGCAGAGAAGCTGCTGCTGTTTACATGTTATAAAACTAACAAGTTTCATCCATCATTATTTAGATTTAATGTCATTTCAGATGACATCTGTGTAACTGATGAATTTTCTCCTCTGCTACACCACAGTTTGTTAAAACAAATGAGTCTGTAATACGTTTCTTGTCTCTTTCTGACACACGCGCACACACGCATGTGTGCACGCACACACACACACACACACACACACACACACACACACACACACACACCTTTGTTGGGCCTCCACAGCCGCTCCATGCCGTGTCTCATCAGGACGATGCGAGCGAGCTCGGTGAAGGACTCGGTGACGTTGAAGTTGCAGAGCGGACTGACCTCGAAGAACGTAACACCCAGCTTCTCAGCGTACACCTGGGCCTGCTCCGTGGTCACCTGACGCTTGTAGGCCAGGTGAAGGCGGTTCCCCACCAGGATCTTGGGCACCCCAGGGGCATGCTGGGTAATCAGGAAACAGAAGTGGCATCTTTTAAGTATGAAGAGTATTAAAGGTCCTACATCTGCACCTTTGTGGGGGCAGGCGGGCCGTGCTGGGCGTCTCTACAGGTAAAAGGAGCGACTGTATGACATCACAAAGTCAAGGAAGAACAAAGCAATGAAACAAATCCAGGCTGTGTGTGTACTTGTCAGTTTTTCTGGGGCAGTTTAATATAACCTCTTGACCTGATCGAGAGTAAAAAAGTGTCTATTTGCATTTTTTTGACACAGAAAACAAGAGAAACCACAAATTAACATAAACATGAAATAAGAATAATGTAAACAACAATCAGAAGCCCAAACAGACTTTAATGGACATGCTTCTCTTGCTGTGATGATTCCTCCTGTTCATACTGAACATTAGAAAATCTTCATAAAGCATCAAAATGATGGGAATAAAATCAAACATGTATATTTAACTGGTCTGAAACTAACTTGAAGCTTCAGTTTCTCAAAGAGAGAATGTCAACGAATGTTTTAACATTACAGTGATTTTCAAGCCAAAGTATTTTTGCTACTGGAATCTGACACTGAACACTATTATTAATACTATTATAACACATTATTTCAGCCTGGTCATTTTCTTTTATAAGGAAAAGAAATAGTTCTACTTTTATTTTTGTGTGAGACATGATTTTGTACATCAAGGCTGTTCTGGATTAAATTTGACTCCTACTTAATTAAAAAATACCATTTCAGAATATTTTGGCTTTCTTCACAGTTGATGAAATCATTACTGGCTGTTTATGTAACATAGGACCATGATACAGTGACATTTTTGCACTAAATGACTGTGTGGTCACATCCTGGACTTTGTCCTCCATCTCCTCCACCTGAAGAATTATGAACCAATCCTTTAATCCTTCAACCAAACAAAGAAACTCAGGAAAACATCACTTCAGATGTAAAGATGGACAAGATTCCTTCAAGAAACACAGACTGTGGCTCATACAGGGACTGAATAATTAATTAGAGTTGATTGATTGATCACTGACCTCGTCTATTTCTTTGATCCATCTGTCGATGCCATCGAAGGACCAGCGATTGGTGATGTCATACACTAGAATAACTCCCTGAGGAGCAGAGCACAGTGTTTTTATGAGGAGAAATGGACCCACACAGAATCATGGGAAATGTAGTCCATCCCCTGCAGCTTTAATCTAAGCTTCAACATATGAATTAAACAGATGGACATATGATTATCCTCCAGATGGATGTAAGGTGATTTTCAGACTGTGGACACACACACATGCGCATGCACGCACGCACACACTATAGACTGAAGATCAGCCTCGCTGTGCTGATGGTGTCTCTGTTGCCATGGTGACATCTCCTCTTCTGTACCCACTAATAGCCTGATGAGTGGTGACAACAACACAACTTTATTCAATGGAAATCATTTCTTCTTTAAATCTCCACTGGGAATGGAACAAAGAGTCCCAGTGCTTCACATATCGTCTGATGGGGTCAGAGTGATGTCACAAACACAAACTCTGAGGAGCTTCAGTCCAAACAACCTAACAAACCATCAGTTTAAAGCTTCACAGCTGGAAAAGAGCTTCACTGCCAGTAAACACAAAGAATACAAACACATCTGGCACATTTTAAATAACTGTAAATACATGTTTAATTAAAACCTGTGAGAAAATAAGCAGCAAATTCTACTTCTTAGCATTACAGCAGTGCAGATAAGGTTATCAAGGCTAAATGTTCGCTATGAGACATGAGGCTCAACATTATCAATTTCATTTATTGATTTCTGTTTTTTAACGTCTCTGATGATTACATTATGATTACACATGATTTTCACTGATAGAAATTGAAAAAAAATCTCATTACTTTCTTTTGCTTTGCCCAATTCCCTTAATTTGAATTAAAAAAAAGGCCATCATAAATTGTATTGCACTGTACTTATTAAGAAAAGCTGCTGCAAAATCAAACATTTGCGGCTGCAATAATGTGAAAGAAAGAAAAGTGCAGGGTGTCAGCAGTCAGAGAAGCTGATGCAGATTACCTGAGCTCCTCTAGAATAAGATCTGAAGATGGTGCAGAATCGACCCTGACCAGACGTGTCCCTGAAATCATAAAAGCAGGGTCAAAGGTCACGCTACTCGACATTTCTCACATTAACATACATTTCTCCTGTCGTCTATTTAAAACAAACATTTTACCTCTTTGTTTCGTATGAAATATGTTAGAGAGACTAAAAACCTGATCTGATTTATCTGCCTTTATGTAGTGTTTAATAATAGTATAGTTTTAACATTGTTATTATTTGTAGTGTTTTATTATTTTATTTTATCATTTAATTTATGTTATAGTTGACGACTAATCCCATTAATCGACTACTTGCTGCAGCTCCACACTCAACGTATAAAGAATGAAAGAACTTTAATTGTGTTTTTTAGTTTGGACAAACCTGCTCATCCAGAAGTTATTTTAATGCTGGTTGTTTCTCTTGGTTCAAGCTGATTATAGTTGCTGCTTTAATCCAGATCACTACAGCAGTGGATTCAGCTGTTTATGTTGTTAAAATAAACCTCAAATCAAATCGATTAATCGATTGTCAAAATAGTTGATGATTATAATTGTAATTGTTTGCAACCAATCAATTGATCAACTAATTTCTGAAACTTTATACTGTACAAACCTGCAGACAGTTCTCTCTGTACTGTGATACGTGTAAAACTGGGAGTCCTTCCCGCTGAGAGTCTCTCCACCTCTTTTACTAAACATGGAGCTGTGTGTGTTTTTACTGCAGATTGAGAAACAACAGCAGCCGAATACCTCAGCCGTGTTTGAGTTGGCTGCTGCCGACCTGCTGCTGCTGACCCGGCTGCAAAGGAGCAGCCGCCTCTGCACGGCTCAGGTGGGTCAACAAAGAGATGCAACCTGTTGTGAATTTATTCTGTTCCTGTTCTGAATGTGGTTTCATCAGCAGGACCCGAAATAACAATTAGCACCAGGGTTATTTACAAGAATCATAATATATAAGTATTATGAGTTGATGTAGTTAAAGTAATAAAGTAGATAAATATTATGAGTTGATGAGTTGATGAGTTGATGAGTTGAAGTATTATATTGTTAAATCAGTACAACAGTACAGTATTTGTGTGCTTGGTTACTTGCTGCTATTTCATTATTTGTTATTTGCTTGTAATTTCCAGGAGGCAGAAACATTATGAACTCAGACACTCACAGCAAAACGTCTCATCTGCTTAAATATCAAGCAAAGTTTCAATATAAATAATTTAACATCCACTCAGCAAAAAGCAAAACTGCTAAAAATACCTGAGCAGCGACTTCAGAGCTTTAAGAGCATCAGAAGCCGCCCACAGCTACTTCTATTTGAAAACAGCGTCTATATGTAGAAAATCCAGCAGCAACATGGCTGCAGCCGTTTCCATGGAAACATCACAGGAGTCAATATCAGCATTTATCAACATCCAGTGGGAAAAAAACTGAGAATTATACAAAATATATAAAAAATATATTTAAAATGGTATTATTTATTTTTCTATTGTCCTGCCAATAATCAATCATCTTGATCTGCTGATTCAAAACTCTAAACTTATTGATTTGAGACTTTGTGGCGTTTGATCTTCAGCAGATGTTGGTCTGTGTTGGAACAGGCGTCGGATGTTGGTTTTGGGAAGATTAGAAATAACTGTACATGCTGTATATATTATTCATTATTATGTCATTTTCATAAGAAAAAATGTCTGAAACTTCATACATTTTATTAATGAATTTAAACAATATTCAATTCCATATAAAACAAATAACTAAGCTTAAAATGAGTATAATATATGTTATAAATGTAGTTTAATCATGTAATGTATGCTAAATCTTTCATATTAATTTATTTTTAATATAATAAAATGATATACCACAGATAAAAGATTGTTACTTTATTTTACATTAGACCTGTAAATTCACAGCATACTTTTGTAGTTTTATTGACATGTTCATTTACTTTAGAACAGAAAATCTACCGCTGTGAATATTATTGTGAAACTGAGAGTAGAAATATGAAATAAAACGTAAACTATGTGACTGACTGAAGAAAAGCTTAGAGTTTCCAACACTGAAGAAGCTTTTCATCAAGTCAAAGCTGCCTCACATGATGCTTCCTGTTTATTTCTGAGCTCGTCCTGCCTCCTTCTTCACAATCAGCCTTTAAGAAACCAAACTGAGACGTGAGCTGCCGCTGGTTTTGAACCAGAAGCCGTTGTCTCGTACCAGAGCTGCAGCTTCACCCTCCTCCCGTCCAGCAGGATGGTCGTCGTCTTGTAGTCGATTCCTGAAATCAAACAGGACGAATGATCAACTTCTGATCAATAAAACAAAGGTGATAATAATGATTCCAAACATTAAAAGGATAGTTCATCATTTTAAACATTTAGCTCCATATCCCTCATTTCTTCATGTATCTGAATCATAGAGACAAAACGTCACTTATCCTCCAGAACTGATCTTTGTGATGTTTTTCAATATAATGTTAGTTCACCTGCAGATTTCGCAGCTGTTTACCAAACATGAAGGTCGAGGTTCACTCTGACTTGTCAATGTTAGCGATATTTAAAAAGAAAAAAAAAAAAAAAGCTGATCAATAAAAATTAGTTTGTTTACTGATTGATGATGATTTTCTTTTTATTATTTGAGGGCATTTTATGCTTAATGACCTACTTTTAATACACAAATGTAGAGGTTTATAAAAAAAATTATTAAAAAAAACCCAAATAAAAGGATATTGAGAAGTCAAAATTCTGAGATAAAAAGTATGAAATATCATTATATAATATCATGTTATGTTTCTGATGCTTTTAATGATGTTGTCTTGTGTTTTCTTCTCCTGCAGCAGTGGATGGAAACATCCACATGTTCTTTCTTTACTCCAGTTTAGAGACACTGTGAACATTTGGGTGTAAACTTGACGGATACTACACTAATGGCTCTTCTCGTTCAATTAATCAATTAATTATTGGAAGGATTAATTGTTTAGTTGATTGGTTCATAAAATGGTATAAAATATTGATCAGTGTTTTCCAAAGCTGAAGATTCAACCTAAAGTGTCTTTTTTCATCCAGACCAACAGTCCACAACCCAAAGATCATCAGTTTACTATTATAGAGACTAAAACACAGAGCTGGAACCAGAGAATTTGGACATTTTCTTCTTCAAGACAATTCATCTATTATGAAAATAGTTAGTGATTAACATAATAGTTGGCATCTAATCAAATAATTGTTGCACCTCTAAATCAAATATATCAAAAATGAAAGAACTTTAATGGTGTGTTTCAGTTTGGACAAACCTGCTCATCTATGAGTTAAAGTGGTTGTTTCTCTTGGTTCAAGCTGATTATAGTTGCTGCTTTAATCCAGATCACCACAGCAGTGGATTCAGCTGTTTATGTTGTTATTTCATAGCTTTGATGTTTACAATGTTCTTCTACAATACAGCAAAAGTAGAAATACGGCTTTAGGAGGCTTTGATGAGCAGGTGGGTCCTTACTTCTGCTTCTGTGTGATGACATTTTCTTATGAACGCACTTTGCGTTTGCGATGCTTATTCTTCATGATTTTATGGCGTCTTCACACTGAGGGATTAGAAGAAGCAGCCTCACAGCTCCTCTGACACAGGATTAAGAAAAGTCTTGTCCACCGCTGGAGGCTCAGGATTTACTCACTAAGAGTTTCAGAGGTTTTTACCAACGCCTGCCAGCTTTACACACACACATACACACAACAGAGGTCGAACCTGCTTATTTAAAACATACTCTGCATCATTGTCCTGCTTCTGTGGGCATGGATTCAGATTCACATCACCTCTGTTTCTTGCATGCATGCATACACACACACACAGACACACGATGAGCTGTTAATATCAGGCTGCTGTCACATGAGGCCTCAGCAGGAACAAAAGCAGCATCTCTTTTATAACAGTAATTATCAGGAGCTGTCTGCAAGTATCCACCTCAACAATGGCTACACACACACACACACACACACACACACACACACACACACACACACACACACACACACACACACACACACACACACACACACACACAGGCTTTTGTGACCTCCCTCACCAACTCAGACCTGGTTCTTCCAACCAGCATTGAGGAGCAACACGTCCTGCACGACCAATCTGATCCACCACACCACAGCTGGAACACCCTCCTTCACCCATTAATGGAGCAGAACCCAAGAGAAATTCTTCTCCTTCTGTCCATGGACTGGTAATATGAACTTAACGTTAACAAAACACAGCTCAGCAAGACTGTTGAACTTTGTTAATATTTAGATTTAGGCTGCACTTCATTGTGTTTATGTTTGTTCACTGTGAGGAGGTTAAGTCTGATGTTAGTGTCCCAACCTGCATGATACTAACCTCTCTATTTACAATCTGGATCTCAACACTGACCAGAATAAGCGTGATTATGATTTTTGCCATAATAGAGCAGCCCTGATACACTAATATGACCAGAGATGAGAAGAAGACGCTACAGGAGTGTTAGAGCACAGAGAACAGCATGTGACATAATACGGCAGTTATTCTGGGAGAGACACAACACACACTAGTACATCCTCTACACACACACACACACACACACACACACACACACACACACACACACACACACACACACACACACACACACACACACACACACACACACACTCTGTCATGCATTATGCATGAAGCATCTTGGGAAAGTGATGTTACATAAGAGGTTGGAACAGTGAGGTTTGTTGACACACGTCAAAACAATAAAATGGTAAAACAGTACAGACTGTATCAGCCTGGGGTGTGTGTATGTGTATGTGTGTATGTGTGTGTGTGTGTGTGTCTGTGTCCGATTAAACGTTCACTGAGGATGTAAACATAATGCTGGTTACAGACAGTAGTAGTAGTAGTACAGTAGTAGAGCTGTAGTAGACTGATTTGTTTCCAACTATTACATTAACCAACTATTTTGATGATCAATGAATCGATCTGAGTCATTTATAAGAAGAAGATGTCCACATTCTCTGGTTCCAGCTTCTCAAATATGATTATTTTCTAGTTTCTTTAGTCTTCTATGATAGTAAACTGATGATCTTTGGGTTGTGGACTGTTGGTCTTGACAAAAAAAGACATTTTAGGTTGAATCTTCAGCTTTTGGAAGCAATGTTCAACATTTTACATTACATTTTATGTTGTGGTCTCTGTGCCTACATGATGTCCTGCATAGTTGCACCACTCTCCCACCTTGTGAAGTCACTTTTACAGTGTGTGTTTGTGTGCGTGCGATTGCTTGTATCAATTGCTCTCTCATACAAATAAGCATAAATGTGCTTTTTTAGTTTGAAATTTGTTTTATTTTGAAAATTGAATGGATATGCTTTGTTTCTAGCTTGACTTCCTGTCTGGTTTGATCTGCTCTGTTCAGCTTTGACGGATTAATTCCTGCAAGAAATCAACTTGATACCTAATCAAGCTGCACTGTGTGAGACATTCACAGCACATCCACATCCATGTGTTTTAACTGTTACATTTTGGTATTTGTGTGCTCCATGTTGCTCCTAGTGGCTCCTGCTGGTCGGAGGAATTTTAATCGTTGGATGATCAGCTGACAGAACTCTGCTGTTGATTTAGCTAGATAGTTTAGGAAATACACACGTTGGTTGAGCTGCACAGAGAGAAGCCTGACCTCTGACCTTTGAGACCTTTAGTCTCAATGAAGGTACAGATTTACTCAGAAAGTATCAGACCTGCTGCAGTTTCTGTTAGAAACACAGAGCTGAGATGTTTCCTCCTCTCTGTGTTTTCATGTGTTGACCGAGGTCATGTGTGTGTGTGTGGGGGGGAAATAAAACATCCAGAGGAGTGAGTCAACTTCTCCTGGCAACACACACACACACACACACACACACACACACACACACACACACACACACACACACACACACACACACACACACACACACACACACACACACACACACACACACACACACACACACACACACACACACACACACACACACACACACACACACACACACACACTCTTCCTGCGGATCCACTTTAGTGGTTTGTTGGAGTTTTTTTGGAAAAAATGGAAGAGTAAATTTTTTTTACTGAAGTTACACAAGATGTTATGAAAGAGCTTCTGATAAACACCAACGAAACACATTTACTGATTACAATTTTGAAGTACTGCAATATTTTAACAATGCGTAATACTTACGAACCTTTTCTGCAATATTTTACAGTATTTTAGTGAATTGTAGCAGGATTATTCATGCAGAGTTTTACTGGTAATCAAGTATTTTTATTATTTTTTCTTTCACCTCCTGTAAACATGGAAAACAAACGGTAAACAGCTATTCTTTATGTGCCTCTTTGTGAGTACTTATCAACAGTTCATTAAATGGATCCAATAAACTTCAGGGTCTGACTGTGCGTGTTTGTGAGCTTGCGTCTTGGAGTTGTAATGACGGTTTCCCCGTGTGGTTTTGGCTGCCGCGGCCTGTAATCTCAGCTCCTCGCCGGGATGCTGTAGCTTCCATAGCACTGATTGTTCCAGAATCGAACCGCAGAGCGGCGGTGACCACAGCTATGTCTCCGTCTCCCTTCACAGCTCCGGCTGAAGGAGGCAAGCGGCAGACATCAAGGCCACTGCCGCCGCAGCTTTCCATTAGCTGAGCCAAACGGCCTGATGGGAAACGAGTTGTCAATGACTGCTGAGGTCCCCAATACTCAGAAAAACCAACAAGTATCTCACAGCAGCATAGTGACCCACCTCAAACACAACACAATCACATGTTTCTGCAGCTCCTCAGTACAGCCTCTGTCTGAAACAGGTAGTTGTAGCTCCTGTCTCTTTAAGCCCTGCTCGGATCTGATTGGTCAGTTTCAAGAGGCTTCCTGTGGCTCTTGAGGCTCTGTAGACCAACTCTAGTATCAAGATTTCACTTCTTTTCTTCTTCTTAACTCACCAAATGTTAACTTCTCAACATCCATCTGTATATATTGGAGCTGAATCACATCTGAAATATGAGAGGACCAATACATGGAAACACCTTAGCAACCACTTAACAACAACCTCATGATAACTTTAACAACTTCAACAACCTCAGCAACAACCTCAGTAACCATGGCGGCAAAAGAAACATCATATGTGACAAGTCAATGTCTCAAACTTCAGGATTTGGAGCAGATTCCAGTTCTCCACTGAGCATCTTTGTTCTGTAATATCTAAATTTATGAATAAAGTTACCAAACAAATATCAATCAATATTTCCCTAATATATTCTCCTCTGTATCAGCCAATAAGATCAAGCCTCTATCTTAAGCTCTCATGTCTATATTCTTAACTGTCTTCATACATCCAGGATCATTCTGGAATGATTCTGATTTTTTCCTGCATCCACAGCAGCTTTTCCGTCATCGCTGACCTTTGACCCCTCCTGCCTGCTGCTGGTTCTGTCAGCAGTCTGAGGCTTTTTCCTGCTGCCGCACTAAGTCGCTCCGGATGTCAGCTAAATGCCTGAAATATTAAAGCTGCACCAGCTGAGATTTATTTTCATGCGAGGATCCACTTATCTTCACAAAGTGGATGCGTGACGGGAGCAGCGCTGCAGATTAAAAGCTGCTGCGGTTTGTCGAGTGACAAATCCAAAGTTTACCGTCAAATCCAAGTGTTTCCGTGATCCTCTAAACTCACCAGAGTTACATCTTTTCCCCTCTCATCCACAGAATAAGAACTCAACCACATACCTCCATTTAATCACTTGTGCTCGGGATTTAACAGAATTCACCCTCATGACCTCATGACGTCCTGCTGTTCACCATCACTGTGGATCACTGGGATTTAATAAGGATAAATTCTTCTGGAAATACTGATACTGCACAGCCCTGTGTTCTCTGAGATCCTTTAACATATTCTACAGGACTTTTTACTGTAAAAACTTTAATAGTCCTGCACCGCTCCTCCAGCTCCTAACAAATCCGCTGCAGGGTTCTGGATCATTCCAATACTTTATGAACAGGCAGAATAGAATTCAGAATAATAATTATTAAATCAAGAGCATGAATGAATAAGTCTAGAGGAGGAACGTCTAAATGTAGAGGACGAAAATCTAGAGCATAAAAGACTAAATCTACAAGACAGATCTAAATCTAGAGCATGAATGACTAAATCTAGAAGATAGATGTCTAAATCTAGAGGAGGGTTGACTAAATCTAGAATGTGAATGTCTAAAGCTAGAGCACAAATGTCTACATCTAGAGAAAGAATGACTAAATCTAGATCAAACAAATTAATAAATTGTGAGTATGAATGACTGATACAAGAGCACAAATGACTAAATCTAGAGGACAAATCTTGAGCATGATTACTTAATCTGGAGCATGAATGGCTAAGTGTAAAAGACAAACCTAGAGCATGACTGACTAAATCTAGAGGATGAATGACTGAATTTAGAGCACAATTTCATAAAATAAGAGTACGAATGACTGAATCTAAAGCACGAATTACTAAATCTAGAGCATGAACGTCTAAATCTAGAGGACAAATGTCTAAATCTAAGGCACAAATAACTAAATCTAGATCACTAATGAATAAATGGCATTTTGGAATAAGATATTTCAAGATGGTTCTACTCAATGGTGGCCTAGTTCTACTAAGTACAAGATAATTACCAAGATGGAATTCAATTTTTGCAGTGTTTCAAGATGACTAAATCTAGACCACAATTTTATTAATTGAGAGTATGAATGACTAAATCTAGGGGACAAATGACTAAATCTAAGGGAATAAATCACTAAAACAGAACTACATGGCTCCTTCTAAACTTTATATTGAATGAATTTAATCATTGGTCATAACTGATGATTGTTAAATTGATTCTATGAGAGCTGATGAATATTTAACAGCTCTGTTGTGTCTGAAGCAGCAAAATGAACATGCTAAACTGAGCGAACAGAGTCACTGCTGTCCAGAAGCTTCAGACGTCCACCATGGCCGCCGGGGAGTGAATTACCATCTGTAAACTGTGAGTGAAACCTGAGAGCAACGACTCGTCCAGGAATCGTCCAGGACGCCGCCTGCAGGGAGCGAGTGAGTCATCAGCAGCTGCCTGACAGCAGCGTTTATTAATACCACACAGGCCTCCACAGGTTCAACACAAGCACACAGCAATAATAATGAAGTGACAAAACTAAAAGATGAAAACCTGTATCATGTTTCTGTTTAATATGACGTCATATTGATGATTTTAACAGGGCAGCAACTAACAATTATAATAATAATCAACTGATCTTTTTTTGTTTTTAAACCTGCACATAAACAGAAGCTGGAACCATCAGATATTTGGTGTTTGACCTGATAAATGACTGAAACATTTATTCAAATGTCAAGCTGCTCATTAATTTCCTGATGATCTATTAAATCCACAAATCGCTGCAGCTCTGGAAATTATTTATTAAAAATGTCTTTTTTCCTGTTTCAATGGAAATTAATCTGTGCAAAACATTAGTCTCAATTAATTTTTCAAAATATTCACGTTGGTTTTAACTTTTATCTAGTTTGAAATTCAAAAACCTTTTCTGCTGCACTTTGTCTTGATGTCAGTGTTCATGTTACTGAGGAAAAAAGTTTCATTAACTGAGGTGAAACCATTTCTGTGCAGTGTGAGTTTTCCCACAAAAAGCTGTGACAAGCTGAGACACGCTGAGAAATCAACACACACACACACACACACACACACACACACACACACACACACACACACACACACACACACACACACACACACACACACACACACACACACACACACACACACACACACACACACACACACACACACACACACACACACACACACACACCTCCCTTCGGTGGAAAAAACATCAATGATTTTTCAAAATGTCTTGAAATATGTGTAGAGGAGTTTTATTAAGTAGAACAAGTTCAAGTTATATGAGGTTGTTAATAATATGTTACTGGATTGTTACCATACATGCACTAAACAACATGTTAGAAGAATTTTCACAAGAGCTTTATTTGCAACTAGTTTAAACACTGTGGGATGCTTACATATATATTCATGCTTCATGTTTGATCTGTTCATCAAATGGTTGGTTTGGCACATCTTTATTTATCAATCTTTATTACTATTAGAACTGTAACATGAATGGAGACATGGAACCAAAGGTCAAATACTCAGTGTTGAGTAAATGTGCTTTACTTTCATATCTGGAGTAGTGTGTTTCACAGGGATTGAAGTCTTTATATAGGAAACACTAAACCCCAGTGTCCCTTTGAGCGACCAGTGTCCCCAATTGTCCCCCAATGTTTGCAGCGCCCCTCTAAGACCCCAGTGTTTTCATTGTACCCCAATGCTTTCAGTGTCCCTCAGTGTCTCCCTGAGACCCCAGTGTCCCCCAGAGTTTTCAGTGTCTCCCAGTGTCCCCCTGGTTTCTTTAGTTTGCCAGACCAATAACGATGTAATTTTCTTTCATAAAGGTGATAGTTGGTTTCATGCTGGGATTCGGTGCCAAACTGTCATGTGACTTGAGTTAAATGTGTGTGTGTGTGTGTGTGTGTGTGTGTGTGTGTGTGTGTGTGTGTGTGTGTGTGTCTGTTTGAACTGTCACTTTGTTTTGTTTTCGGATCTGGAATCACGCTGCTCGCGCTGCCTAAACCGTGCGTAAAATCGGAAAATCCGTGTGCGTAAACGCTCCAAAACAGCCAGTGCGCTGAGTTTACTGTGGATAAATGACGTCCTCTCGGTCTGCGCCCTCACTCACCCATGTTGTATCCGTACGGAGACTCGCTGGCTCCGTCCTCCAGACTCGCCAGGATCTCTCCTTTCCCCACATCGCTGTCTCCCACCAGCAGGAACTTGAGCAGAAAGTCATAGGCCCTGGCGGGGCTGCTTCTGTGGCTCATCCTCGCGGCAGATGACAGCTGCTGCGTCCCATCATGAGACGAGACTCGGCAGCATGTAACCACCACCCTCCTCCTCCTCCTCGTCGTTCTCCTCCTCCTCCGCCTGAAAACACCCCGGTCCAAATCGAGAAGAACAGAGACGCGTAAAATCCAACAAAATCACTCAGCGATGCTTAAAGTCTCTCCACGGTCCACGACAGAGACTCCGCGCGTGATCACACGCAACAAAAAGTTTGGTCCCCGGTTCAGATTGTGTCCAGAGAGCCACAAGTGTCCACAGCGTGAAGCACCGACACTGACAACTGCCAAAGGACGCGCTCACTGCGCCGTCGGTGCCATCCGGTAGCAGGGACGCGCTGCGCTTTTACGCACGAAGATTAGAATCCTCCACAGGCGGGTCAGCTCGGTTCCTGCAGTCCAGACCAGGGAGGAAGAAGTGACGGATTCTGATCTGCCTCCCTCCGCCTCCTGTTTCAGCGGAGGTGGTGTCGGGGGGGTTGACGGGGGGAAGGGGAGGTGGGGTCCAGACTCCCTCTGATTGGTCCATCCGTGGAGTTGCTAGGGCAACTTCGAGCTCGGATTTGAGGCCGGAGACGTCGGTCACGACGCGGGAGTGGCCGTTTCGCTCCCTGCGTGACGTCAAGCTGCACGGCGTCCGATGGCACAAGGCTTCCGGTGGATTTTCAACATTATATTCCGAGCGTCAAGACTCAGATTGACTTTATTAAATTATATAACATGATATATATTAGGAATTATTTAGTCACACGTTTTTTCTACAAGCTAAACAATACTAATAATACTTTATAAACCCTCTTCCCAAATAGCATGTCCACATTAAATTACGATTTTAAGAATATATATCTGAATCATTTACAACTCAATCATCAAATATATTTTCTCACTTGATTAGAGTATTGATTCACCATTTTAACATTGAATTGTGATTAAATTAGTTTTACGTAATTAGACAACTTCCTCTCTGAGATTACAAAATAAAAGCATGACAATGTCTTTGTTTTCATCACCATTATATTATACAGTAAATCCCCCCTCAGGCAAACCTTGGAGAGGAAATTCTCCCAAAGTGCTGCATCTATAAAGCAAATCATTCATTCATATGTTCAAGTTGATTTATGTACTTCTTTGTATCCTTAATTTCCAGATGTGCATTTCAGTACAAGTTTGTATTGTTTTCCATTTCAGATTTTTATTTCACCAGTTTTACGAGTTAATAGAATCTTGTGCGTGAGTTCTTTCATGATTAGTGCCACACAGGTGTGTTTTTAAATAGAATTTCAACATTCATTTTATAAATATTTACTGTTCAACACTAGCCCTTCAGTAGTTTTTCTGCTCCTCCATTGCCCCCTGGTGTCCAAAATAAAACAAATAAAGTAGCTGAAGCTTTAAAATTTCTCAAATTCTGAGAATTAAAAAAAAAGATCTTCTGAAAAAAGGATCAGACAGTTTTTTGTGTCTCAAAACACGATCTCAAAAAAGTTTTGCGTTTCTTCTCATTGCTTATTTTCAACTTATGAAGAAAGGAAACTGACATGTTTCTTTGTGACATGTTTCTTCTGTTGTGAATTTCTTTCCTCTAACATGCAGATATTCTGCTGCTGTAATAACATGTCTGTTTTCCTCCCTTTTTTTCCTTTTCATCTGTCCTCTGTTGTAAATCTGTTGACCCGTTTGTCACTTTTTGATACATCCGAGCTCATAAAACAAACATAAAAGAGTTTAACAGTTCAAGATTGGCTTAAACTTTTGTCATAATTTATTTATTCCTCTTCAGTCATTAGAGGAAAGAGTAGAGGATAAATGTCCTGATTTATAGACAGATTCTCTCTCTCTCAAACAGTTCAGTCATTAAACTTCAGTTCATCACAGCATCGACTTGTAAAGTTCTTTTCACTTGTCTCTTCAGGATTTTTCCATCATCACTTTGACCATGAGACAAGTAAATAACAGACATCTGCAGGTGAAATGTAGAAAAAAAATCCAAGATTCTCTTCTCTGACTTTATTAACTCATAAACACTATTCATTTGTTTCTAATGCGTATAAATTCAAGACTTTTTTAGAAATTTTCCAAAAATGTTTCACTTCTAGAACAGAATCCTGACAAAAGTGATGCAGTCCTTAGTCTCAGTAACAGTTCTGTCTTTCCTCCTTTCAAGCAAAACGTCATTAAAATATCATTTCAGTGTAAAATTTGTATTTTTTTTTAATTGGCTGAGACATTAATTATTATGATTAGATGATTAATCACTTTTAGTTCCAAGGAAGAGAAGGTTGTTTTTTTCCACATTTGCTCCTTCAGACTTAAACTGAACAGCTTCAGTTGTTGCCTCAACACTTAGTGAACTCATGAGAGTGACAATATTTAGATATGTGATAGATATGAATCACAGATCCATTTTTTTCCAGAATTTTAGGAGTTTTTGCACAAAAAAAAAATCAGCTTTTAAATCTCTGAGATCTTACAGTGGAAAACAGTTTAGTGGTAGATTGATCACATATTAACACGTGTAGAGCTGCAGCTATTGATTATTAGCGTTATTCATATACGATACTCACAATAAGTACAGGATATTTTAAGAGACTCCTTTTTGAAAATAATGACAATGGTGTTTCTTCTCATTCATAATTAGTAATGTCAAAGGGAACTTTTACTTATTTCATTAATATTCAGACCAAATAGGAAAAGCACTTATGTAAATAACAATACCCCATACTTATTGTGAGTACTGTATATATTAGATGCTTCTAAAATGTCAGTGCTGAATGTTTCCTGACTCCAACACGATGCCCTCACATCTTGTTTTGTATTTTATAATCACAGCTGGTAAAGACACGGGACAAGAAGAAGAATCAGAGAAGTCTGTGATTAATCGTTGCAGCAATAATGTCCACTGCAAAGACAGAAAAGAGTCTTGGATGATTTCTCTCTAACATGTGTGACAGTAGCAGGTCAGGTGACCCGGTCAGGTGACCTGCTGTGTCAGGAGTAGCTGTATCCGGGCAGAGGCAGTTTCTGACCCTCCTTGGCCTCGAAGAAGGTGTAGGAGAGTGTGATGGTGTGGACGTTGGCCATCCGCGGGTCCTCATCAAACTCGGGGTCAATGTAGAAGAAGACGGGCATGTCCACCTCCTCGTGAGGGTTCAGACGCTGCTCCTCGAAGCAGAAACACTGCAGAGACACAGAGAAACACCACACGATAAACCTCAGCTCACCATGTTGTGACAGTTCCTGCTTGTCGCCCTGACCTGCCTTACTTAAAAAATTAAGTAAGAAAAAACACAAACTGATAGTCATGAAGGATTTTTCATGAAATCCAAAGAGTTATCAAGAAACAACATTATCAGCATTCACACACTGATGTCATGGCTACACGCAGTTTATGTTTTAGCTGAAATAAATGAATTATTCAGTTGGCTTCTGTTCTGTCATGATGAACAGCAGGGAGGAAAAGCAGGAGACGACACACACACACACACACGCACGCACGCACGCACGCGCCGTTCTAGTTGTTATTGGTATTATCATAAGTAGTATTACATCATATCAGTGCACAATATAACCTATACAGATATGCAAGCATATGTAAAATATTATCCTATTTATTTTTTTCCCAATTTATTTTGGCTGTACATGGAGTTTGCTCTATAAACAATGTATATTGTTCTGTGATCTTCAAAAATGCAAATAAAGTATATTCGTTGAAACAAAAAAAACATAAAGGTTGCGTCCAAAACCAGCAACTACCCACCTATGTAGTAGGCAAAAATAAAGAATCCAGAATATATGTGCTAACTGCATGATTTATTGAGAGATGGCAAAGCAAATATATGTTTAAAGTTAACAAAGACAAGCTGGTCACATCTTTTGTACGACTTTTGGGTGCGTTCAAGAACACCTCGTTAATTCTGAGATCTGTTCTTGATTGGAAGTTTGCATCAAACAGGATATCACATGGCATCGCAAAACCATAGTCCAATCTTTGAAAATCAAAGATCTAAAATAAAATAATAAAGTTGTTAATAGTGGTTTTCTTCTTGTATGAGTCTCTAGATCTCTGTGATGATTTTCCATGTTTTGCTGCCATATTTTTAATAATTAGATGATATATTATGCTACATTAATTTCTATATTAGCATATATTTTGAATTCTATAATAAGTATTCATTAATTAAGTATTCATTATTACTAATTATTATTATTCAGATACTATTATGAATGGAGCTCAATTATGTGATATGAAAACAAGTAGATACATTTATATAATTTTTACAATTGGGCCTTTGAAGGAAACCATAACGCTGGTGTGGCCTGGGATGAAATTGAGACACTAATGCAGAGACATTTAAACCAGGAGCTGAGAGGGATCACCTGGATCTTGTTGAAGTACTGTCCTGCATCGAAGGGAACCACGTTGTAGGTGGAGATGCCGATGATGGGTTTGTCTGTGGGGTTTTTGGCTTTGTAGAAGGCCAGTGCCGTCTCACCTGGAACCACCTGCACAACGCACACAACTCAACTTTATTAATCAAATTATTGCTGAGTGGTAAATTAAACCAACGATAAACTGTTTGCAATTGCAAACAGATTGACCTGTTGTATTTATATATTTTTATATACATAATTGTTGCTGTATACTTACTTGAGCTGAAATAAGCTGCTTAATTAATTAGTCAAACAATTTCAATTATTGAATAATCGTTTTTAATTAAAGGACAAAATATTTACTGCTTCCAACTTCTAAAATGTGGGAATTTGGAGAATTTTAATTTCTCAGGGTTCCTTACAGGTTTCTTCAAGTTAAACTCAAGTATTTTTAAGACCATTTATATAAAACTTTATCCCTTGTTTATGGCCTATTTCACAAACCTACAGGCAAAGAAAAACATTTTTTTTTTATTTTGTTCAATTGTATTAAATGCATACCATGTCCATATAAATATTTATCTTTGTTATCTGAAAGTTTGTTAGTGATCTTTTGGAGTCAGTATCCTTCTCTGCATAAACAGATATGGCTAATAAAGCTGCTGCAGCTGTTTTAATGATTGAGGACATTTCAGAAAAAGCAGATCTTCTAAATTTGAGCAGATTTGACGTTGCTGTTTTTTTGTTGTTGTTTATGTGACTGTTTCTGGTGTGCTGACGAGGAGAAGGATCTTACGAAAATGTCCGTCTGCTGGGGCCTGAAGTTCCACTGGATGCTGGCGTGTGTGTCGGCGTTGAACGTGACCTTAATGATGCGTTCCTTCACCGGCTTCATCGTCTCCACCTGACCTGTGTCGTGACCCGCCACGGCCGAGCCGCCGAGCCCGGACGCCTGCGAACACAAAGGCCACGGTCACACGACTGGGCTGCGGGTTAGAGCCCTCAGCTCAGGACGTGTCCTCACCTGGCAGTAGAGCCTGTAGAGCGGCACAGCGGCGTACGACAGCCCGATCATCCCCACACCGGCGGCGGCGATGTATGTCAGCACCGTCTTGTTCCTGGCTTTCCACTCCTCCTCCTGGCTCGGCCTCTTTCGGCTCTTGGAGCCACGGCTCTGGTTGTGGGAGCGTGGAGGAAGCCTCCGCCGCAGGAAGTGCTCGGCCTGAGAGTGCAGTGGCCGCCGGGCGTCGCAGACGAGCGTCCGGACGCATCGTGGCAGCAGCACAGATGCCTGAGGACGCAGCAGCAGAGGCAGCAGCATTCTGTCGTCAGGATGCACCCGACACCTGAGTCACCCGAGTCACCTGCAGGATACACACACCCCTCAGAATATTCCACTTCACAGGAACAACAGGAAATAAACCTCATAAAATCAGATCATATTATAATAGATTAGTCTTTTATGAGAGAGAATTAGAATCATATATGTGGAAAAGGATTATGGTATTAAATAAATAAAAGGCATAAGTTTAGAATCAATGTTCTACATCAGCTTAGATCTACAACCATTAATCAATTAGTTGCCAACCATGAAACAAATCAGCAAATATTATTCATTTTATAGGTCCTTAAGTACATATGAACTCCAAAGTTGTTCAGCATGAACTGACATGTATCAAGTATCATATGTAGTTCACATGTTGTCTAAATATAGTTCATATCTGTGTTCATATATAGTTCGACCGGTGAACCTGTAAAATGAACTGAGTCTAGTTCATATGCATATGAACTTGTCATCCACCTTCAATTCTTTTTTGCAGAGCTATTTTAAAACAAAAATAAAAACATTACAAATAATAAAGATTTTAATAAAACCATGTCAAAATAATATGACTAATAAAAAAAGACCCATTAGTTGAAACAGTATGTACTAAAATCAATTAGTACATAATAAAATAACTATCAAGAACAGCAGTTTAAAATAAAATCAATAATTCATAATAGCCAAGTACAAATAAAAAAGTAAATATAGAGTTTTATGCCTCATTTGTATTGTTTATGTAGTTGATCAATAAAGAAGAGAAAACAAATTTAGATGAATTTTCAAAACTGTTAATCTATTGCAAGTAATCAATAAACCATATTCTATTTAAATAAGAACCATTTAATGTAAAATTATTTAACAAAATGAGCCAACACTCGATGTGTTCTCATATGACCTGCAGCGTCCAGCAGTGACCGAATGCTAACCGCTAAGAGCTAACACCTAGCCTGCTAACAGCTAACATGCTAACAGAACTCCGTTGATTTACTTTCTTGAATCATTTATAAAAAGGTAAATACCTTCAAACAGGAGCTCAGCTGGAGTTCACCGCCGGACAGGAGCAGACATTCACAACATGTTTGACCATAGAGCTTTAGGTGGTGCAACACTCAACTAGCTCCGTCTTAACACAGAAATAAAGGTTCCGCACAAGATTGAGAATTAAATCATTATCCATCCATCTATCCTCCATATATCTATTTATCCGTCCTTTATCCATCCTTAATTTCAAGTAAATGTCGAGGAAACACAGCAATTATTTATTTCATTAATATAACCTTTTCTAGTTTGTTAAACTGCCTCTGATAGCTGTTTATCCGTCAACATCACACTTGTTTTAGTTATAAGATGCTGCCAAATATCTGGGTAGTGGTGGTGGTATTATATAATATTTTATTAGATATTTATTGGTCATACATTCTAAAGAAATGTGTTAGAAAGCATTGATTTATATATGAATATATTAAAAAGTGTTGATTTACAGACTCTTGTGTTGACATCATTGTTACACCAGAGACTGTCCTTTGTTCCCCACTTAACAAGCTGTGGGTAATAAAGGAAGTCAGAATCATCCTCAACAACAAGAAGAGGGCTTTCACAGCTGGAAACAGGGAGGTGTAGGAACTACCAGAGGTAGGTGAAGATCAAGGAGGATAAACAGAAGTACAGGAGGAAGCTGCAGTGGAAACTCTATGATAGAGGTCTGGAGTGGAATGAGGACCATCACTGGCTTCGGTCCAACCAGTAATAGAGGAGTTGGGGTCAGCATGGACTGGGAAAATGAGATAAATCTGTTTTTTAACAGATTTGACACAGTGACCTCGGCTTACCCCCTGATGGGCTCTTCTGCTGCATCTAGGCCCACTCCAGTCTCTCTCCCTTCCCCCTCCTACAGACCCTCATCTGCTGGTGATGGCCCCCCCTCACACCTTCTCTCTGACTCCCAGGGTGATGACACTCTACAACATAACAGCTCCACCCCTCCCCCACCAGTCACCTCCACAATCCACATCACTGGAAAATGGACTGGACTAAAAATACTGACGCCCTCTACAGGAAGGGCCAAAGGTTTTTCTAGTTTCTGAGGCAAGTCCTTCAACATCTGGTGGACAAGGCTGCAGATGTTTTATGAGTCTGTGGTACCAGCTCCATTCTCTATGCCAGGGGTTCTCAAAAATTTTCACATCAAGGACCCTTAAACTCATGAAAACCAGACCATGGACCCCATCCCATGAGATTTGTGCTTTAAGATGTTTAATAAAAGAAAATGTCAGAAACCCAAGGTCAGAATTATGGAGGACTGAAACTGCCATACTCAAGAATAAATAAAGTAATCACACAGCACATAAGTAAATACACCAGTAAATGTCCACATATATTTAATTATCCATTTAATTAATTAATAAAAAGTATTTATTTGTGTATTATGTTCACATTTATTTGATTTTCCATTTTATTTATTCCCTTTTTTAATGTATTTATTTATTCATTCACTCACTCGCTCCATTTAATTTCACCTCTATATATAAAATGGAAAACACAATTTTAAATCAAATAAATTAACATGCAAAGGGAAAATAATTGCATACATTTATTTTAAATTATAGCTTTCCTCTATGTAAATCGTTCTACATTCTGTCATTGTGGAATTATAGTGAAATTATTCTCCTTTTTTCTGGGGACCCCCTGGCGTTGCTTCCCCGGACCCCACTTTGAGAACCACTGCTCTATGCTGTTGTGTATTGGGGCAGCAGACTGACGCTGAGGGACGCCATCAGACTCAACAAGCTCATCTGTTAATTGTCCAAACTGGACAACTCTTCACATCCCCTCCATGACATACTATGTCAATCACAGAAAGACCTTCAGTGATAGACTCATCCTATCTTGCCTACCACTTAGTGCCATATAAATATTTATATATAAATATATTACAAAGTTTCCCACCGATAGGCTGGCGACCATCTGGGGTGTATCCCTGCCTCTCGCTGTAATGTGCTAGGATAGGCTCCAGCAGACCCCTGTGACCCTAATGAGGAATAAGCAGGTATAGAAAATGAGATGATAGAAGATATATTACAAAGTGTTGATTTATATATAAACATGTTATAAAGGGCTGATTCATGTATAATTATGTTAAAAATTGTTGAAATACATACACATTTTTAAAAATACTTTCATATGTTGTGTGTTTATTTATATATGAATATCTGAGAAATTGTTGATTTATATAATATGAATAAGTGAGAAAGTGTTCATCTATAAATGAATATGTTAGAAAGGGTTGATTTATATATAAATATGTTGAATGTGTTGATTTATATATGAATATGTGAGAAATCACTGATTTATATTATATGAATAGGTTGAAACGCGTTGATTTATATTTGAATATGTTGAACCGTGTTGTTTTATGTATTACCATGTTGTCAGTGTATTATCTCTACGGTGGCCGGGTAGGTTCAGACGCGTCTCCCGGCTGTGTGAGCTGTTGTGCGGCGGCTGCGGGAGTAATGGAGGGGGTCACGGTCGGCCAGGTATTTGATGCGGAATGCATCCTCAGCAAACGGCCGAGAAAGGTAAGCCAACCCCGGGCAGGGCGGCCGCTGGGTGTCCGCGGAGCTCCGGTAGTTTTACGGCCGCTGACTGTGCTCTCTCCGCAGGGGAAGTTCGAGTATCTGGTGAAGTGGAGAGGCTGGTCGTCCAAGTGAGTAGCTGCTACTGGAGCTAAGGCTAACCCGGAGCTAAGGCTGGGAACATGGCTCCAAACAATGCCGGGCTGCGGCTCGCTGCTCGCTCCGCTGCCGGGATCCCGCTCCCCTCACCGGGGGAGGACACGGCCGCTTCCCCGCTGCCGCAGCAGCCATTTCTCCTTCTCCTCCTCTTTCTTCTCCTTCTCCTCCTTCGCTCCTTTAACGCAAGCTACAGAATGAAGAAAACATTTAACATCTTTATAGGATTATTTTCCCAGCTTTAACATTTACATTAACTCGTAGAGCTGCAAAGACCAGTCGATCAGTTATCGATAGAATTTTGTGATAATCAATCATAATAATCAGTGATTTTTTTGTCTTAAAAATAAAACACAAAGAAAATGCAGTTTTTGCAGCTTCTGCAATCCGAAAGTTATCTTCTATTCTGTGTCGTAAACATAGTAATATGAAAACATATTTAATTAATCAATTTTGATAATTGATTCATTATTTCTCGATTCAAAAAATATTATATGATATATTATTATTCAGATTCTTTGGTCCTTTGTCACAGTAAACTTAATATTTCACCAAAACAAGGCATTTGGAGATGTTACGCTGAGGTTTAGGAAGGAATCACGTTTTTCATCCGACGAATCGATAAAATAATTAACAAAATAATCAATATGTTAGTCAGTGTTGACATAGATAAGACTAACCGATCTGACAGTTGATAACAGGATGTTTTGATAAATTATTGTTTACTCTTTCTTAAAAGAAAAAATGCCAAATATTGAGTTATTGCTGTTTCTGATGTTTCTGTATCATAAACACACTGTAAACTGGACTAATGTAATCAATACATTTTTAAATATACAAATAAAAAATCAAGTTCTCTGCAGATTCTTAAATGTTGATATTTTCAGGTTCTTTCATCCTTTGTGACAGTAAACTCAATATTTTTCCAAACTAAAGACAGTTGAGGATATTATGTTTAGGTTTATCAGTTTATCAATTTTCACTAAACGACTAATCAAGAAAATGATTTTTTTTTAAAATAAACACTGATTAATCAATAATGAAATTACTTGTAGTTTCAACCCTGCTGGTTTTATTTTTGGAGCTGGTTAAATCAAAGATTTGAAGATGTTGAGGTTTATAATCGGTTATCAACATCAATAATTGATTAATTCAAATTAGTAACAGTGTAATATATAATAAAGGTGTAAATTAAAACTCTCTGTTTTAGTGAAATAATTTGTTCTCTGGTGTTTTCAGGCACAACAGTTGGGAGCCAGAAGAAAATATTTTGGACCCGAGGTTATTGGCAGCGTTTCACAAGAGGTGTGTGTTGTTTATCATCATTTATTCTATTGTATCAATGTTATCAATTGATTAAACGGATCTAATTTATCACAGGCTTTGTAGTCAAATTGAATTAATCGTATATATTAATATTTTCCATGAGGAGCCTTTAATATTTCAATTCAAGTGTTTTTTGGAATCAATATATTATAAACATTAAGGTAAACATCTTTTATTTTACACACATTCAGAATGATTTATTCATTCATGTAACCATTTAAAAATCAAATCTCATGCATTTAATTGAATTTAGCGATGATTGGATTAATCTATCAGATGTTTTCCTACCTGTCTGGAACTGATACGACACCTCACGGATAAATCCTCCTCCTCCTCCTCCTTTTCCTACTACTACTGCTACTATCCAGAATCATGATTGTTGATGTCAGCTTCTGATTAGTCATAATTACATTTTGAATAATTGCATCTTTCATTAAAGACATAACATATCTATAATGTAATTGTGATGAAATGTGTTGTGAAACAACACATTGAGATATCTGACTTCAGATGTGACTATCTTTAAAGATTTAAAGATATCTGCAATGACGTCACTGAAACGTCATTCAAATCATCACACATCTTAGAATCGATATGTATAATTACATTTTGGCTATTCATGATTCCAGTCTGAGCTATCTACAACTTCATTCTCACTAGTCTTTCTTAACCAACTTAAACTTAATTTAAGACATCTTAAGATAATGCCGATATCTTTAACTGTGGAGAATTAAAGATTCTTGAACTGGAATTATGAGTCGTCAGAATCAAATCTTCTGACTGAATCTCATCTCTCCTTCTCTTCCTCTCATCTCACCTTATTCTCGCCTCCTTTCTGCCACTAATTATTCACATGTTCAACATTCATTTAATCTGTTTTCTAACATTAACATTCTAAGGTTATTCGTTTTGTCATTTTTCAATCGAAGCTATCGATTTACAGAATAAACATTAAAATCATCTGTAGATGAGCTGGTCACTCCTGGTCAAAAATTATCTTGATTCCAGCTTCTAAAATCAGAACATTTCTGGTTTCTCATGATGGTCATATGATTACATTTCAGGCTGAGCTTTAGAAGCAAAGATTCTACTATTTACAAGTCAAACATCTATTTAATACATTTGTATTTATATATTAATTTGTCGTCATTGTTTCAGAGAACAAGAGCGGGAACTTCTGATCCAGAAGAACGGGAAGAGGCCGAGAGGACGTCCCAGGAAGATTCTGGTGATTTATCTCTTGCTGTAACACTGAGACATTGGATTTCTTCCTGTTTCCTGTCTCCAGTTGTAACTCATGTGTGTGATTCTCGTTTCGCCTCCTCAGCAGCCGACTCCAGCGGCCACTCGCTCCTCCTCCTCCTCCTCCTCCGTCCTGTCGTCCTCTCCCTCCTCCTCTTCCTCCGAGGATGAGGAGCACATCAAGAAGTCCAAGCCCAGCCCCCGGGTCCAGCCTGTCCCCCAGAAGCGGCCTCAGATCCTTCTGGCCAAACCCGACCCCCCCTGCAAGAAGAAGCGCGGCAGGAAGCCCCTCCCCCCCGACCTGAGAGCTCTGAGACAGGCAAAGAGCCGACCGTCACCTCCTTCTCCTCCCCCTCCCCCTCCCCCGCCTCCTCCTCTCCCCCGCCACCACCAGGTGCTCCGGCCGTCCCGGGAGGAGGCGCGGCCCGGCGTGAAGAAGCCGCTGCAGCCGGCCAGCTTCACCTACACGGGGCTGAGTCGCAGCTCCAGGGACGAGGCAGCATCCGCCTCCCAGACCTCCGGCAGCTCCTTCTCCCAGACCGGATCCTCCAAACCAGGGTCCCTCAGCTGCGTCTGGACCAGTCGCTCCATGTCATCCTCGTCCTCCCACAAAGCCGCAGGGTCGCATAGCAAGAACTCTCTGTCCGAGCTGAAGCGGTCCGTCTCGGAGAGTGACGGGTTCAAGATGTCGCTGAAGGCCGGCGGCGGGTCGGGGTCGCTGGGCGGGTTTGGCGGCGGTCCGGCGGTTGTCCATCGCTCACTGCTGGGACAGAGGAGGCCGGACGGGCTCGGGGGTCAGAGCGGACTGCTCCACCACAAGCAGCAGAACTCGGGTCTGTCCAAAGCATTGCCCTCGCCGCGGGACCGAGCCAACCAGGCGCTCAGCCTCCGAGCCCTTAACCTGCAGAGCGTCAGCAAGCAGCCGGTTAGCAGCAGTCTGCAGAGCAGCCATGGGGGCGGCGCTGCGACGGCGTCCAGGGCCAGTCTACGGAGCGGGGTGGTGGTAAAAGGAGCGGCGGGAGGCATCAAAGACACTCGAACATTAGCCGGGCAGCGCTCAGGTCTGCCAGCAGGCGGTACAGAGCAGGCAAGGCTACGGGACGACAGGAAGGAGCTGCTGTCAGACGGCAAGAAGATGGCGGGCGGCGGTCGGGCGAGGCCGGAGGAGCGGAAACAGACCCGCAGCCTCAATGAGCTCAGCACCGGTGACTCAGACGAGACCAGTAGCAGCGAGTCAGAGCACGACGCCGTCCTGTATCCTAGCAACAGCCGGCCCAGCCTGGGCGACGATGCCACCGAGTCGGACACGGAAACGGACTGGCGGCCGACGCGCAGCCTCCTGGAACACGTGTTCGTAACCGACGTCACCGCCAACTTCATCACGGTGACAGTGAAGGAGTCGCCCACCAGCGTGGGGTTCTTCAACTCCCGCAACCACTGAGGGAGGCGTGGCGCGGCCTCAGGCGGGACGGCTGACTCCGCCTCCACAGACGCTCACAGGGAGACGCACGGAACACTGAGAATTTCATGAATCCAGACGACACAGCGGAGATCAGATTTATCAAGAAGGTATTTTTACACAGAGCAGGAACCCTGATATTTAGACTTTAGACCCGTTTACACCTGCTGTTAAAATGCAATCTGTGTCCCGAGAAGGAAAATATGGAAATGTGTGGAAATATGTTTCGATTTCTATCCGTTAACGTCACCAACAGCAAAAACAAAATGTTGACTTTCATTCACCTGGAATCAGGAGTGAAGCAGTGATCCACTTTTTACATGAGAGAATTTTCCAGTACAAAACACTTCTGGACGCATCTGATTGGTCGAAGGCTTTAGTGAGAGTTGATTAATCTATTGATTATTGAAACAGGTGATCGATTAGTTCTTTGGTTGATAAAATGTCTCCCAAAGCTGAAGATTCAACCTAAAATGTCTTTTTTTGTCCAGATCAACAGTCCACAACCCAAAGATCATCAGTTTACTGTTATAGAAGACACCAGGAAATAATCAAGAGAAGCTGGAACCAGAGAATTTGGACATTTTCTTCTTAAAAATGACTAACATTGATTATTCGACTATCAAAGTAGCCAAAAGTAAAATATACAGTTGCAATGTTTAGTTGATTAATCGATGAATTGCCAACTATTACATTATTACCATCTATTTTTATAAGTGATTTTTATTATTGATTATTTCTTCCATTTTTAGGAAGAAAATATTTGAATTATCTGGTTCCCACTTCTCAAATCTTATTATTTTCAGATTTCAGTTTTTCTGGTTTATATAATAGTAAACTGATGATCTTTGGGTTGTGGACTGTTGGCCTGGACAAAAAAAGACATTTAAGCTTGAATCTTCAACTTTGGGAAACAGTGATTGACATTTTACACTGAACCAGTAGTCAATAATTTTCAATAATTGATAATTAATTGATTACCAGACTAGCCATTAGTTGCAGTTCTAGTAGACTAGTCCTCATCTTGATGTAAAGGGGGACTGTGCCACCAATAGAACTGGAAACATCAACCCACAGATGCTGTGGATCAGAACCTTCACTCAGCATCCAGACATGAAGGTTCAGCTCAGGACCGAAGATGTTAGTCCAAGTTAGTCCTTTAATAAGTTGAGCAACAGAAAATGATTTCAGTCATTTCAAAGTCATTTTTGAAGCAGAAAGGTCAAACAGCTTCTCAGAGGTGGTTTAAGTAAAGTTTTGGTTTGTTGGTCAGATAAAACCAGTTCTCTTCTTATTTTCTCATGCAGCAGCCTTCAAACAGGAAACAGTAACAAACCTCCTAAAGGGTCAGTCACTCAAATCACAAAAGATTAGTTTGAAAGTGTCTCTGTCACAGCTGATGTTTCTCCTGCCTCCTCAAGGAGGAGAGGAACCATGAAGGAATATCAGAAGAACTTCAGAGGAACCTTTAGTGGAACCTCACTAAAGATAGTCCTCACCAGCTCTGACCCTGACGGCTGGAAGCTTTAATTTTTAATCAAAACTTATTTGAATGGACTTTGGTTTGATGAAGGTTCACTTCTTCCCCCGAATGAAATTAAACATGATCTTCACCCCAGGTCAACTTGTTTTTCTCCTGGTCCCAGTAGCAGATAGTTAGCTCAGTTGTCTCTTGTGAAGGGAAATTTATTCACGGAACTTCTGGTCAATTGATGATCATCTTAACTCGAGTCAACGTGCTCTTTATTCTCAGACACTCGTGATCTTCATCAGCAGTTTGCTCAGCTGTCGTCAGGTGAACAGAACCTTTGGTCATGTGATGAAAGTGAACTTTGTACTTTTCTTTCTGGAACTTTCAAGTGCAGCTCTTGTTCCTCCTCAGCGGACCTTCTCAGTCGTCGTCACATGATCGGAACAACTCCACTGAACTGCTGCTCATGTGATGACGTCATCACACAGAACGTCGATAAAGGAGTTTTCACTCAAGGTCAACTCACTTTTCCTTAAAGCTTTCAAACACAGCTCATGGTTTTCATCAACGGACAGTTTGTGTGTCGTCATGAGAGCAGAACATTTGGTCATGTGACATAATTATGTTTTCTCATAACTAGAGTTACAATAGCTATTCTATTAAGTGATTAGTTGCCAACTATTATATTAATCACCAACTATTTTAATAATTGATTTCTGGTTTCTTTAATCGATTATAACAGTAAACTGATGATCTTTGGGTTGTCGACTGTTGGTCTGGACAAAAAAGACTCTGGGAAACACTAACATTTTACACCATTTTATGAACCAACCAACTAATCAATTAATCGCTTCAATAATCTATAGATTAATCCATTCTCAGAAATCCGCTAGTTGCAGCTCTACTCATAACTGCTCTGTCCACCGATGAAGACCATGAAGCTCACTGATTGTTCACAGCGACTCAGCAGCGAAGAACCAAACTCATCGCAGGTGTCACCTGTCGGATTGCGTTTTATTACCAGGTGTAAAACGTGGGTCTAAACCTCCTGATGGATGTAGACACCTCCTCCAGTGCCTCAGGTTCCTCTCTCAACCCACTGCCACGGTCCAGCTGCTGGTCCTCATCAGACCCAAACAGTCTCCCTACTTCAACCTGTGGCTTCGGCCAGAGCGACATGACGTTAACAGAAAAAACAAACAAAAAAAAAAGCGTGAAGTTTGTCTGTGATCAGTGAATCTTCATCCACGCATCTGGCTTTTTGTATCGTCTTTCAGTTCTTTGGACCAAAGCTGTTATGAATGTGAATGACCTGTTTTTATTATTTGTATTATTGACAGTATTTCTTGCACTACGCACAATATAAATACACGTAAACTGATTTATTTTCATCATCTCAAACGAGACATTCCACCATCACTCATATTTATCTTTCTTTTTTAATACATCTGCCGTCACTGTGTCTCTTGGAGTTGAAATATGTGTTAATTTATATTTGTAAATATGTTTTTTTTCATGTGATATCTATCTGGTGCTCATATTGGCTTACTAGCTTCAGACACTTGTAGCCTGTGTGCCTCTCTGCCATTTTGAAGGTATTTGAAATAAACCATAAGTACCTAAAGAATATAAATGTTTGTTTGTTTTGTGGTTCGTGTTTTCAGCAGCAGATGTCGTCATCGCTCTGAAAGTGAAGCTGATGCATGTCAGAGCTGTAACTTCTGAGGTTTTGATAAGTAGGAGGCAGCCTTTTAATTTTCATGAGTGTTTAGGTGGACACGTTAACGTTAAAGTGATTCATGATAAAAGGAGAAGATTAATAGATAAATGAGTGGACAGACGGCAGGCTGATAAAATAAAACCTATAGATGAGAGTTAATATACACAAACCTATAGGGTCATGTGGAAAATGTGATGAGATATTAATAAACTCAAATTATTAAACTGGGCAAATTGAATGGATTAATAATCTAAAGCACCATGTGAACAGATGAATCAACAAATCAAATGAACAGGCATAATAAAAAGTGAACAAACTGATTAATAAAGTGAATGGTTTAATAATCTATAATAATAAACCAAGTGGGTGAACAAGTGGGTGGAATAAATTCATAACAAACAAATCAACTGGAGGAGTTTACAGATAAATAAACTATAAATCTGGAAACCAGACACTCTGGTGATTAATAAATATGGTTGAGAGAAATTAAAACCTGCAACTGTAAATATATAATTTTTAATACATATAATAACAGTATCTTAGTACTAAGTAAACATACTAAATTCCACCAGCAACAATACATAGGAGGTCTGCAGGTCAGACGACCATGTGTGTGTGTGTGTGTGTGTGTGTGTGTGTGTGTGTGTGTGTGTGTGTGTGTGTGTGTGTGTGTGTGTGTGTGTGTGTGTGACAGAAACTATCACCCTACAAAGCTGCAGATTCAGTGATTTATGGCCAGAGCCATGCAGAGAGATGGAATTTTCCCAAAATAAGTTTGAGTAAACAGGCAGCGACAGAGGAGCCTCACAGCACACTGGTATGCATAAACAGTTTGAATAGTGCAGGGCAGTGTAACACACACACACACACACGCACACACACGCACGCACACACACACACACACACACATACACACGTACACACACACTCCACATACAGTCTGAATGACAGAAACACTCTGCTGCCCCCCTGTGGCTGTCAGAACAACCTGCGAGCTGAACGACTACTAGTGTTAGTAAAAGTACCTAAGTATTATGAGCTGCATGTAGAGAAATTTTATTTATTTGCAGCTCTAAAGTAATTATTACATGAGATTATTAAGAACAGTGGTAAAAATATAATCTTGTTTGTAATCTGTGTGTGTCAGATTGTCAGACTGTATTCATGAAAAAAACATCAGCAGAGACACGTCTTCAGCTCATCAGCTCTTCATCATTTTGGTTTGTTATTCAAAAAGCTGCACTTCAGATTTTTTTGTGGAAAAAACACATCACATTATTATTCTAAGAAAATTATTTTTGTGTCTCAAAGCTTGAGAATGTATGTTACCCCACAATGTGAGTTATACCTGTAACACACACACACACACACACACACACACACACACACACACACACACACACACACACACACACACACACACACACACACACACACACACACACATAGCCTGGGATTACCTAACTGTGAGTGTCTGTCTGGGCTTGAGGAGTCTCCCTGTTGGCACAAAGACAGCCAGACTGTCATCAATCTGCTGCTGTACTAACACTATAACTGTCAACACACACACACACACACACACACACACACACACACACACACACACACACACACACACACACACACACACACACTTTCTGCTGAGGTTTTTGTTGCTGAGGTTATATGTATGGATGGATGTTGAGGAGTTGACATTGAGAGTAAAGAAGAAAATAAGTGAAATCCTGCTACTAGAGTCCGTTTATGGAGCCTCCAGAGCCGCTGAAAGTTTCCTGAAACTGCTGACCAATCAGAACAGAGCGGGCTCATCAGGAGGCGGGACGTAAAGCTAAAACAGCCTGTTTCAAACAGAATCTGAACTGAGGAGCTGCAGAAGCAACCAATGTGTCCTATAAAATGTTGCTAATGTAGTAAATTACTAGTTCAAGGATTCAAAACACAAATACAGATTGATTTCTGACACAGTCCAGTCACACAGAAGTTACTTGTGAATAATTGTCAAACTTGTGTGCGAATCGTGTGTAGGGCACAAACATGGCGTTTGGATTGGATCAGAGCAGAGACGTCTGATATTGAGTGTTTGATACGTGCAGTAACAGAGGAAGTCAGTGGTCTGGTGGCTCTGGTGGCATTTTTGGGGCTTTCAGCTGGATTTAGATTGTGAAACAATACATTGTGTGTGTGTGTGTATGTGTGTGTGTGTCCTGGCGGCAGCGGCCCTGCCAGTGGGCAGCTACAGATGCCGCCTGTCTCCTCGCACCACAGTGAAAACCTTGAAACGTCTCGGTGTGACATCCGGCTTCTCCCACTGCGACCTGTCAGAACCTCCACAGTTTGTTTTCTCAGCGTCCGTCCTGCTGTGTGTGTGTGTGTGTGTAAGCAAGAGTACATGCACACACACACACACACACATATATATATGTA
Source organism: Lepturacanthus savala (assembly GCA_030544235.1). Classification (NCBI taxonomy): domain Eukaryota; kingdom Metazoa; phylum Chordata; class Actinopteri; order Scombriformes; family Trichiuridae; genus Lepturacanthus; species Lepturacanthus savala. Next base: position 8,433,810 of record CM060471.1, read on the forward strand.
TGTATGAGCAAGTATTAATAAGACTCAAACTATTCTCTACACTCATGATTTCTCATAGATTTTCTTCTAGAGATATGATTGGTCAGTGGCTGTAGTGGTATAGTGTTCTGTAGTAAACTCTGTTAAAGGATCATTCTGCTGATTATCTGTAATTTTCTTAATGTCAACAAATCTTGTGTTTTGAGTCAAACCAACAAGATCTACAACAACTAGAGTTTAATTTAGAAAAGACTAAAGACTAATACCAGGTCATGTTTTCAGTCAGTCCTGTGTGACACAGACGTTACTGAGCATGAGCAGGAACATGCTTCTGTTACAGCTTTGCTGGCTCTTGCTGTGCTACCACAGCCTCTGGCTCTGTGCTGGTATTATAAATTATAAATAACCTCAGTACAAAGATATATTTGCTGTTATTAGTCTTTGAAGCCATTTATAAACAAACTAAATGACCAAACTACTTGTTAAATCGAGAGGCTTGTTGAGCAGAAGAGAAACAACCTAGGAAGCTAAACCCAGGGCACCAAATTTACCGCTGCTCGTTAAGCTGTGAGTCCACTAAACAGGTGCATCTCAGATAATTAGAAAATCATGAAAAGTTTCAATAGTTTTTGTCAATGTTTCAGAAAGTGAAACTCACATTATATAGAGTTATTACACATGTTAATACTTCAAGCCTTTATTTCTTGTAATGAGTTTTACTTTCTGCACTCACACACACACACACACACACACACACACACACACACAAGGATGATTTTTAAATTATTTATGGTTGTTCACTAATGGTTCATATTTTATCTGTTCTCTGGCACATACCATGCACACAAAAGTACATTTGTAGCAGCACAGTTAGCTCTGCCACACACACACACACACACACACACACACACACACACACACACACACACACATACACACACGCACGCACACACACACACAAATCAGTTTGTCTTTGACCTCGACCTGAATACCTGCAGCGATTAGTAGTCCACACCTCCTCTTTACATCTTTCATCTCATCCCTCCTTCTTCTGACCTTCGTCTCCTGACACACACACACACACACACACACACACACACACACACACACACACACACACACACACACATCCTCCTCTGCAGCTTGTCACCTGTTCTCTGACTGACTGATTTATTCATTTATTGATCATGGTTACAGGCAATAAAGTACAATTAATAGACAATGTTTGGTTAAAGGTGAGAAACATATTTGACAATTATTTCAGAAAGGTTAACAAAATGATTTTCAGCGTGATGTATTTGGAGGGTACGCTGTAGCAGCAGGAGAAGCTGAGTTCTAATATTTAAAGGTACAGTGTATAGTTTCTGGTGGCATCTATTGATCAGTAGTAAAACGTGTAGAACTGTAGTAGACAGGGGCAGTCCTAGCCTATTTAGTGCCCTAGGTGAACACAATCTGTGGACCCCCCCATCACTGATGCAGAGATAAAATACATAATAGTTATAACTAAATACAAACTTAAATTATTGAATAGAAAATGGCACCAATACTTGCTTTATCAATCAGAGCAAAGGGTGGCTATTTTGAAGAAACTAGGATATAAAAAATGTTTTCAGTTATTTCATCTTTTTTATTAAGTACATAACACCAAAAATGTGTTCATTCATAGTTTTGATGCCTTCAGTGAGAATCTACAATGTAAATAGTCATGAAAATAAAGAAAACACATTGAATGAGAAGGTGTGTCCAAACCTTTGGCCTGTACTGTATATGTAGAAATGTGTTTGCTGGCCTTTCTTGGTTAATTTAACTCTCAAAATCAGAAAGAGCAGAAAAGCCTGAACCATGAAATAATTGACAGAAAATTCTAATTCTTTGAAACTGGAGTCTTTATTGGTCCTTCAGACAAACAAAAAAATCAATTATCATTTTGAAAGTATGTTTTTCAATTTGTATTATATCTGATATATCAGGCCTGAGAGTCCTCACAACTTATTTTTTATAACAAACAAAAACATGTAAAACACAAGACTGTTTAACACAGTAAACAATGAATAATCCACCAATGGAACTGGAAAGGTGGAAGAGCAACCTTTTTTGGCTCATTTTTTTTGGTTTGCAGCCTCTTTATTTTGCATGGTGGTCGTCCTTAAAACAGTTTCTCTCCTTGTCCAGGCAAAGATGGACTTTGCATTTCTCACAGTCGACACAGGTGAAGCGGGGTTTGTCTCTGCACTGTTTGCATCCTTATCCGCATAATACATGTATTTGATTGTATACGTCAGGTACATACGGCTTTATAGAGTTAAAGAATAAAACAGTGTGAGGTTGTATGTGATCAGTGAAGACAAACGTCTGAAAGTAAAAGTGGATCTTGACTTCGTGATTCAGGAGAAAGTCTGAGGACTGAAGCCATGTGAGTGTTTCACTGTGAAAGCAGCTTTAAACCTGTTTAAAACAGTCAGAAACAGTCCAGAGAAAATCTCAAACCATCCGAACATGTCTGCAGCTACAGTTACCTCGTAACCATGGCAACACTACACAGACCTTTAATGATGTTGACTATGATGTTCAGCATTTTGATAAAAAAAACATCAGATAAAACATTATTCAATTTGAAACTGCGATCAGACTGAGTTTAAACAGGTGTCATCTTAAACTAGAGGGCAGGAGCATTGCCATGGCAACTGTTGACCCTGAAATAGCCAATTGAAGCCATTTGTTTTTGTGAGACATTTACAAAATTATAATTGTTATAAGTGGTATTAATATTGTTGGCAGTATTATAGGCATTATTTATATTTATAGTTTTATGTTTATTCCTGCAGCATTTCTATCATCAATTCACTGAAAAACCTTGAAACAGCCAATCACAGAATCCATGAGACATGACATCATCACCAGCAGCAGGATAGGCCCCGCCCCCTTGCTATGAGCTCACACATCTTCAGGTTGGTCTTTTTTAAACCTTTTTTAAAAAACTTTTTTTTGGGGATCCTTTCACTTATATCAGGTTCATAAATGAAGGTATCTACCTATAAAAAAATCCTAGAAAAATGTATTGACTGCTGAAAAAAAGAAAAAATCAGGCTTAAAATTATAGAAATGTATTGTTATAAGTTAAGTTATTAATCTAAGTATAATATAATAAAATTATTTAAACATTTGTACGTTATTTTACATTAAATGTGTAATTTTTTTTACACATTTTTTGCAGTTGTACTGTTTTTTTAGATAAGAAAGAAATAATTTTGCAGTGATGTTATTTTTTTTTATTTCAAAGTTTAAAGTAAACTTCATGATCTAATCTCAGACTGAATGTAAAGTGTGAACCAATCAGTAAACGTCCAGTAGAAAATAAACAAGTGGGGATTGAAATTCAGACAGTTGAAGTTTCTTGGAACAAAAGCTGGACTTTTATTTTGTCATTTTTCATTTCCGGTGAGGGCAGGTGTTTCCGGCCGAGCAGGTGAAACACACCTGGACAAAAAAACCTCCTCACTGTCGTTTTATTTCAACAAAACAAGAAACAAACCAACAGTCACATTATCATTTATAAACCAACTCCCCTGTTTTATTTGACATGTTTCTGCTTGATGTGAAAAGATGAAACTGAATTTTCACTCTTGATTTGTGTCTCTGTCAAACAGTTGGAGCAGAATTCCTCAGATTTGTTTTTTTTCCCCACAGAGACAGAAAACAGCTCATATATCATATATGATGCTTTCAATTATAAATATAAACAGATACAATCAAGATACAAATACAGTAGATTTGATTATATTAGTAATACTGACCTTTTTATACAAAGTTCATAAAATAAAGTAAGAACATGTACATCAAATATACATCCTGACTGACAGTGCTGCAAAAATGGCGATTTAATCTCTATTCAGTCTTAAAATCTCATTTTCTGAATCTTTTACAGACACATGTTGAAACATCATCAGACAGAATAACATTTAAACTCTGATTATGTTTGATCATCAGTGGTAAATTCTCTCTTCACTTTTTTGCAGGAATCATTTTTTTTTTCAATCAAGTTTTTGTTTTTCTGTTTTGCAGCTTGTGTATAAAAATAACGATGAAACTTTGGTTCCGGTTCAGTTCGGGCAGGAGCATTTGCACTCGGATATCACCGGGTACTGGACCGGGATCCAGGCGCACTTCAGACCCCCCTTTCTGTGCAGGCAGCGCCAGCGCAGGATGGTGAAGTGGGTGGATTTGGCGGGTCTGCACACCATCCCTTCAGGGACCGAGCAGGATCGCTTGTTGGAGCAGGTCCCGGACCTCACGTACCGGGGCCAGAACCTGCAGCCCAGGTCGCTCCACGCGTAAACCACCGGGCAGAACGCGTAGGACCAGAGCCACAGCTGCAGCCGCCGCCGTAGCTTCTTACTCGGCTTCTGCTTCTTCCCGTGCTGGACCTCGAACTCCAGGGTCCGGATCTCTTTGGGCATCGCCCCGGACACTTTCTGCCTCAGATCCGCGTCTCCCGTGTCCTCGTTCCCCCCGTATTTGTCCTCCGGTGGGGACACGGACATGAAGTACGGGTCGAAGTGGCTGCCCAAGGTGGTCCTGAGCTCCGTCTCGTTCAGGTCCCGCTCCTTAGGGTCCAGCACCGGGTCCGGGTCCTCCTTCAGCTCCATTATGGGCAGAGAGTCGCTGGGAACCGGACGCAGCAGGTAGAAGTGTTGGCACATGGCCTCCATCCTGCTGCCCACACACACACACACCAGCAGCACGCACAGCCAGGGACAGACCCGATCCATGTCCTCAGGACCCGGATCTGACAGGGTACCAGGGACGGTCCAAAAAGAGAGACAGTAGAGACCAGACTGAGACAGAGTGTTAATCAGTGGGGAAAATGTCCAAATGTCTGATCCGGGGACAGAGGACGCGCCGCGCGCTCCGAGACGAACCGCAGCGCAAAGCTCCAAAACTTTCAGTAACTTCCAGACTGCGGGTTCTGTGGGTTCAGCGCAGCACCGAGGCGGCTTCTGAGGGGTCTGCAGGTCCCGCTGCACAGTCCATGACCCGGGTCCCTGCTGGAGGACACGGATTCAGCCCTGCGCGCTCCCTGTCAGCAGGTCCCTGTCAGCAGGTCCCGGTGAGACGGTCCCGCGGCCCGCAGGACGCTTCTGTTAGTCCACATGTTGGCGAACCGGCTGCTGCTGGTCCCGCTGCAGCCAAACTGAAGCCGCTTCAGACGCTGCAGCCGCATATCCAGCAGGAGGTGATGTAATCTCCCACTCTCTCCTCCCATCCTGTAAGACCCACAGACACATAACACACAACATGCTGGTGATAGTCATTATTATTAATATTATTAATATTAAACATCAGTCTCTGTGATGGGACAATAACAAAGATTGTATCTTTAATCTTTGCATTAGACTAAATTCTGCAGTTTTTAGAGTATTTAATCTGTTCTGTTTATGCTATGGTGCATTTGCTGTTGTTATTTATGATTATAATGAACATAATCACATCCACATTGTGTCTTTTATGTGTTACGGTGTGTGATAATGTGTTATATGTTACAGTGTGTGTTATTGTATTATAGTGTGTGTTACAGAATGTTACAGTATGCTGTGTGTGTGTTACAGTGTGTGTTACAGAATGTTACAGTATGCTGTGTGTGTGTTACAGTGTGTGTTACAGAATGTGTGTGTGTTAGTGTGTTGTGTGTGCATTACAGTATGTTGTGTGTGTGTTACAGTATGTTGTGTGTATTACAGTTTTTTGTGTTACAGTGTGTGTATTACAGTATGTTGTGTGCGTTACAGTATATGTTGTGTGTGTGTGTTACACTGTGTATTACAGTATATGTTGTGTGTATTACAGTGGGTGTTACAGTGTGTTGTGTGTGTTACAGTGTGTTGTGGGTGTGTTACAGTATGTTGTGTGTGTGTAGTATAGTCTGGTGTGTGTGTTACAGTGTGTTGTGTGTTACAGTGTGTTTTGTGTGTGTTACAGTATGTTGTGTGTGTTACAGTGTGTTGTGTGTTAGTGTGTTGTGTGTGTGTTACAGTGTGTTGTGTGTTAGTGTGTTGTGTGTGTGTGTTACAGTGTATTGTGTGTGTTACAGTGTGTTGTGTGTTAGTGTGTTGTGTGTGTGTTACAGTGTGTTGTGCGTGTGTTACAGTGTGTGTTACAGTATGTTGTGTGTGTGTTACAGTGTGTTGTGTGTTACAGTGTGTCGTGCATATGTTACAGTATGTTGTGTGTGTGTTACAGTGTGTTGTGTGTTACAGTGTGTTGTGTGTGTTACAGTGTGTTGTGTGTGTTACAGTATGTTGTGTGTTACAGTGTGTTGTGCATGTGTTACAGTATGTTGTGTGTGTGTTACTGTGTGTTGTGTGTGTTACAGTGTGTCGTGCATGTGTTACAGTATGTTGTGTGTGTGTTACAGTGTGTTGTGTGTGTTACAGTATGTTGTGTGTGTGTTACAGTGTGTTGTGTGTGTGTTACAGTGTATTGTGTGTGTGTTACAGTGTGTTGTGTCTTAGTGTGTTGTGTGTGTGTTACAGTGTGTTGTGCGTGTGTTACAGTGTGTGTTACAGTATGTTGTGTGTGTGTGTTACAGTGTGTTGTGTGTTACAGTGTGTCGTGCATGTGTTACAGTATGTTGTGTGTGTGTTACAATGTGTTGTGTGTGTTACAGTGTGTCGTGCATGTGTTACAGTATGTTGTGTGTGTGTTACAGTGTGTGTTACAGTGTGTTGTGTGTGTGTTACAGTGTGTTGTGTGTGTTACAGTGTGTTGTGTGTGTGTTACAGTGTGTTGTGTGTGTGTTACAGTGTGTTGTGTGTGTGTTACAGTGTGTTGTGTGTGTTACAGTGTGTTGTGTGTGTGTTACAGTGTGTGTTACAGTGTGTTGTGTGTGTTACAGTGTGTTGTGTGTGTGTTACAGTGTGTTGTGTGTGTGTTACAGTGTGTTGTGTGTTTGTGCTCTAGTGCAGTAGCAGACATGCAGTCTTTTCGCTGCAGACACATACTACCAGAGGAGTTTTTTTTATGACTTCTCCTGGTGCCAGAGTCGTGTTTATTTTAAAACTCTCCTGGCGAGATTCTCTCAACGTGTGTTTAGACTGATCCAGCTTCTGCAGCACAGCACAGCACAACTCTTCTTCTTCTTCTCCTCCTCCTCCTCCTGCTGCTGTTTTCCATCAGTTGTTTTATGTCGTTTCATAACGTTGGACTAACAGCAGCTTCCACCTTCAGCTCAGTCAGCTGGGACATTAAAACCGATCTGAACAGGAAGAGAAGGTGACAAATTACAGCCACAGTCAGACCCTGCTGGATTCATCCATCTCATCAGCCATTTCATCTGAAACCTCAGCCGCAAAATGTGGAAAATCTGCCTCTCAGAGGAACAGAAATATAAATCTGCCTGAATCTTAAATCACACAGATGTGATGATTTTCTGTGTAGTGACAGAGTCTTCATGTTAACTCCTCAACCAACTTAAACTTGGATTAATTGAAAATTGAACTTAGCAGGATTAACTGTGTGACGAGCTAATTGTTTTCTCTGAGACTGGTTGAGGTTTTGAAAGGTTTTGTGCTAATAATTTAATTGCAGCAGCTGATAAATGAAGCCTGGAAGCAGAGAAAGATGCTTCAGTGGTTACAATTCAATTAAAAAATGAGCAGCAGCTTGGATCGAGCGGCTGGAAGCAGAAGGCAAAAAACCTTTGGAATGTTTGCTCATGTTGTAAAGGTTGAATTATGAGCCTGATAAAAAACAACTCTTGTCTAAGACACTAATGCTGAAAAGGCCGAGTGCAGATAAAGGGCCGACTGTGCTGAGCTGGACGCTGCTGAGACGCCGCTGAGACGAGGACAAACAGGCCCTGAATGTGGGGAGCTGGTTCCTGCTGAGGAGTAACGTTCCGAACGGAACTGCAACCCTACTGCTGCTCTGCAAAAGCAATTATTGACATGTCTGCCGCTCAGGAACACGCCGTTATACACGTCACATCACAGGCCTGCGACTGTGACTTTACAGGACTGTGGTGGAGGCACAGCTCCGGTTCAGCTGCCAGTACATCATCCAAAAGGTCCCAAATGTCCCAAACTTCCCGAAAGTCCAAACGCCCCAAAGGTTCAAATGTCCCAAACATCCTAAATGCACCAAATGTCCAAACGCCAACACACCTCAAATCTCTTCTTTGTCCGCTTTTGCACACAAATTATTTAACACATCAGAGTCTCAGTGATTTGTTCCTTCATTATGAAGAGTTTGGTCTTGTTAGTTTAGAAACTTCTCCAAAGATTATTAACAGATCATGTTTGTCAGTCTGTGGAGAGTCGTTTTGTGTGGATATGGAGCATGTGCAGGTAAGAAGTGATTCACTTTTCTTAAGTTTTACTTCACTCTTAGAATAATCAGCACCTGATATTGATATTGTCGTTTATCATTAAAGAATCAAATCTATTATATACACAGCTCTGGAAAAAAATAATTGCAAAATTATCAGTTTTTCTGATTTCACTGTGAGTGAGTCTAAAAACTACTGACATTTCCCCCAAATTCCAAATAAAAATATTCTCATTTAGAGCTTTTATTTGCAGTGAATGACAAATGGTCAGTCAGTCAGTCATTTTCTATACCTGCTTATTCCTCATTAGGGTCGCAGGGGTCTGCTGGAGCTTATCCCAGCACGTTATGGTGAGAGGCAGGGATACACCCCAGATCAATCGTGGGGCACACACACCATTCACTCACACACTCACACCTACGGGCAATTTAGAGTCTCCAATTAACCTGAGCAACAAGATGAAATTCATTTTAAAACAACAAATAATGTTTACACTTAGGAAGAGGTCAGAAATCCAGAGCTGTATGGTACATTTCCATATGGTGGGTATGAGGTCATCCTCAACTCCACTTACCTTTTTTTGTGTTTCAATACCAAATGTGTTCCCTGGTTCTATCTTTGGTTTCAGGTTCCTAGTGATCTGAACAGTTACTTCACTGTGATGTCACCAGGCTGCTGGACACTGATTGGCCAGAGATTCACGTCACAGGATGAGTCATGATGAGTCCGAGGCTAACAGCCACCATCTTTAATGTTTCAGACGTGGTGACGCAGGTCAGACAACGTTTCACTTCCTCACAATGAACTAACAATATATTCAAAATCATCACAAAGATCTACACTGGAGGATCATTATGTCTCTGGGCTTCAGATACATGAAGAAATGGGGGAAATGGGGCTAAATGTTCAAAATACTGAACTGTCCCTTTAAACAATATCTGTGAAAATATGCTTGTATGGAAACATGAAGCTGCAGAAACTGTCACTGTTTCCCTTTGAGACCGAGCTGAACAGTATAAAAATATTTGTTGTCCACATGTTTGTCAGTTTGGACTCTACATGCTCCTAGATAGGTATTTTGTTTTTTTCTCCGACATATGTTTAAGTGTGACTGTTGAATCTAAACCAGCAATTAAGACAAGATTCAGATCACCTAAAAATATCTGGTCGATCGATCAGTTCAGAGCCAGAACAGCACCAAACAAACAAAGACATTTCTTCCTCGTCCACTATTCACTCAGAGAAGCAGATCTGCTTAGGAAATGTTAGTTCATCATCATTACCACTGTTTTGAACTCTGAATTTATATAAATATAAATATTTTAGACATTGCACAAATGTTTTCTCACAGAAGGTTTATTTAACCAGAAATGTATAGTGATTATACAGAAACTTCATAGTTAAAACAAGTTTATTTATACAATAAACTTCTATAAGGGTCCTTGAATAGTTCCTTGAGGTTCTCCTCGACATCAGAGCGTGGATTATTTATCTTCTGAACTGGTCAGGCCCAATAACCGTCTGATTCCAGCATCTTATTTGTAGACTTTCACTTGTTAGTGATAATTAGTATTTATTATTGTTAAAAAAGATGTTTAATTAAATCCATGACCGATGTTTGAACGTGTATTTCAATTTGTTTATTCTTTGCGTTTTTTTTTTAAATGACATTTTACCTCATCTTATATTTTTAGATTTAAATACAGTGCCGGCTCACAGGTGATTGATGCAAAGTAGTTTCAGATTTTTAAAGTGATCATGCTTTAAACACCTACTTTTTTATTTCTCTCTTTCTTTAAACGTCCCATTGTATTCTGTGCTATTAAATACAATTCACATTCTACTCGCCTGCTAAATTTAGATCATTTGATTAAACTGGAGCTTTGTTTATAATCTGACTGATCATGTGATTAATGTGAACATTTATGAGAGAACAAAAACAATGAAAATAGGATCCAAGCTGTAAAAAAAACCCAACATTTTCCTTTAACTGAAGGCCGGAGTAAATCTCGGCTGCATAAAAACTGAAGGATTTATTGCGTCATAACTCTGAGAAACTGATGAATGGAAAGCTGCGCACAGACATATTCTGCAGAGGAAGATCGATGGAGAAAAATGTTCCTCCAAATGTTTTTTATTGGAGGCTTTTATCCAGCGTGACCTCAGAGAGCTGCAGGAGGGTTTAAATCACACAAGGCTTTTCTTCTCCTCTCCCACCCTGACCCTCTCACCTCCTCCTCCTGTCTGCGCCTCAATTGGAGTATTTGGGTAATTTTCTGGCCTGCTGATGACAGTGTGTGACGGGCGCCGCTAAACTGTCATATCTCTGAGGAGAGGAAGTGGTGGCCGAGTCGATGCTCAGATAACACTTCCCCTCTCTTTATAAAACCTTTTATCCTTCACGTCCATATCAGGGTCACAGAGACGGGGCCACGGGGGACTGAGCAGCGATTTGGGCCTTTAACGTTCCAGGAAAAGTCAGGATTGAGCCCTGAGGTGAGAACCTCTGAATCTAAACACTCACTGCTTCATTTCATCAAAACTCATAAAAATCTAAGTTATGTTAAACAGATGTAGAAGATGTCTATATATATATATTTATATTTATTTACACTTTACATTATGAATTCAGACGGTACATTTGTAGATGAACAGAATTTAGACTTAGAAAATGTAAAGGAAGCTTCGATGTTTGTTTCTTGAATGAAGCTGGATGTGATGATTGATCAGTAATTAATGGTTTAAATCAGCTCTTCTTTTCCAACATGTTTGACAACAACAATCTTCCTTTTATTTCATAACATAACATATATATATATATATATACTGTATATCTATATATCTATATATATAAATCTGCCATTTTTAGTGACAATATCCGGAGCCTAAACTTATGAAGCACTTTGTTTCTTTACTGTGCGAAACAATGATTCACTTGAACAAAAGTTTCAGGCGAACTCAAGAAAGTTTCAAGTGAGCACCTGAAACTTTCTCATGAGCAATGTTACATTTTTTTCTCTGTCCCTTTAAGGGGCGCCAGATTTTTGTCCTTTTTTATACATTGGAAATAAATTCAATTGATTATTTTTTCAAAGAATGTAGTTAAATTATTACCTACTAAAGTATCAGTAGAAGCTTTGGTTTAATTGTTGGTGAAATCTTGGATCATTTGAACATTTATTAAATAAAACCATGTGAGCGGTTTTGGGGTTAAATTGTTGTTGCTGTCAACAATCATTGAAATAAGATGTGAAATGTGATACGACTAAATTTTGCTACGACAAACACTCAAAGGTTCAACTACTGGTTTCATTTTTATCTAAAAGCTTCTTATCACTGAGTCAAATCTGCTTCTAAAGGACCAGTTCACCTGTTTTTTTAAAATTTTATAATTTATCATTACTCGGTGGGTTTTTATCTTGCATCTTTTGTTATATAAATTACACCTCATAAAAAATTGTAAAAAAATTTGATAAATAAACATGAAAATATGATAAATATAATTTATCTTCCATCTTATGCTACGTTCATGTTTTCAAACATGGTCATTTTTTCGTATATATACAGGTGAATTAAAGAATTTGTTGTACACTTGTTGTTGTTGAGCTTCAGTTTGTGTCAGGGAGACATTATAAAAATAAAGTTGCAATTTTATTTTATGAATAAGCCAAGACAATAATCAGAAAATAATGTCAGCAGTAAAAAACTTCCATTTTCCCTTGGTTTTAGGTTTAAATGTGAATGAATCAGGCTGTGAATGATAAGAATAAACCTCATCAGTAGCAGAACTGATTGAAGAAAAATAAACACTTTGAATGTTTTTTTTTTTACTAATCTGACATATGTGACTTTATAATAAATAAATATAGTCATGTTTAGATTATAGATATTACATCTGATATGTAGTTAGGTATAAAGTAGCATCAGATTGAAATACTCAAGTATAAAACTACAGAAAGTAGAAATACTTTACTGGAGTAAATGTACTTAGTTACTTTCTGCTTTAACCCAACACTGCAGCAGAAAAACAGAAAATCAGTCAAAGTCCAGCATCACATCCACTTATCATCAAAAGCTTCATCGTTCTCGTTCCACAGATTAAACCTCGCTGCCTGAAGAGCAGCGAGTGTTTTTCTCTTCTTTCCACTACAGACACGTCCACATGTTCTGAATCACACTTTCCTTTGATTTTCCAGAACACGGCTGCGATACAGCGCAGTGGATCAGTGGTTTCCAGCCTTCACGTGTGTGTGTGTGTGTGCAGTAAATGCGCCTTGTGATGTTCGAATACACCGTTACTTAATCTAAATAGCGAATCAGAGGCCTCCCAGGATGAAGCACAAACAGGCGGCTGCTTCGTTCGTGACCCTGAGATAAAAACTACGACGCAACAAATATAAAAAAAAGAGGCTTTTGTTTGTTGTTTATGTAAATTCCCCCAAAGAGAAAACAGCTTTGATGCTGAGACAAACCGCAGCAATTTGTTCGCTCCATTAGAAAAAGGTTTAAGGAGGCAGAGACACGGGGTCACTGACAAGGAGCCGATTATCAGGCTCACATTCACCTCCTTCCTGCCTCCTACATACCTCTTTTGTTCCTCCTTGGTGTTTCCTTAGTGCTTCTTTCATATCTTCTTCGTACCTCCTTCATGCCACATTCATGCCTCCTTCGTATCTCCTTATTTCCTCCCTTGTACCTCCTTTATACCGTATTTTCCGGACTATAAGTCACGTTTTTTTTCAGCGATTGGCCGGGGGTGCGACTTATACTCCGGAGCGACTTATGTGTGAAATTATTAACACATTATTACCGGTATATCATTTCACATGTTAGTTCCACACTAAACCACAAGAGGGCGCTCTAGGTTTGTGTTGATAATTTCAACATTGGCTGTAACTTTTAAAAACAGGTGAGAAGAGCTTAACAAAAATGGCACCGAAAAGAAAATCATATTCTGCAGATTACAAGCTGCAAGTAATAAAATATGACATCATCGACGTAGAAGAGGAAGCGCCGCATCTTCTACCTCAGGAGTTAGAGGAGTTGATGAAAAGTGACACAGAGGATGAAGATTTCATTGGATTTTCGTTACCGGATATTTGGAGTGACACAGATGGTTTTGGTAAACTTCTTAGCATGTTATTGATGCTGTAGTTATCAGAATAACTCTTATTAACATACCAGGCACGTTCTCAGTTGTGTTATGTAACGTCAGCACTGTTCAGCCTGTTGTTGCCTCTATTCTATTTTTATTTTAAATTGTTCATCATTTAAATTTTAAATTGTGGTAACTTGTCAAAACAAAGGACCATAAACGCAGATGTTAAGTTTCACTTTTTATCTAGAGAGACAACAACAATACATTCCTTCCAGTCCCGGGGAGAACGACAACTTGCACATGCGCAGAAACTTCACTCTTCTTCAGTAAACCTTCTTACCACAATGATCACACAGCGACACCCACTGGATAAACAATCAATTGCCCCTAATTACCTCTGCTTCATAACATAAATTTCCCCCCAAAAATGTGACTTATACTCCAGTGCGACTTATATATGTTTTTTCTTCTTTATTAAGCATTTTATGGCTGGTGCGACTTGTTCTCCGGAGTGACTTATAGTCCGGAAAATACAGTACTTCTTTTGTACCTCCTTGGTGTGTCTTTTATACCTTCTTCATGCCTCCTTCATCCTTTTTCCCTTTGCACTTCCTTCATACTTCCTTCTTGTCTCCTTCATACCTCCTTCTTGTCTCCTTCATACCTCCTTCTTGTCTCCTTCATACTTCCTTCTTGTCTCCTTCATACCTCCTTCTTGTCTCTTCATACTTCCTTCTTGTCTCCTTCATACCTCCTTCTTGTCTCTTCATACTTCCTTCTTGTCTCCTTCATACCTCCTTCTTGTCTCCTTCATACTTCCTTCTTGTCTCCTTCATACCTCCTTCTTGTCTCCTTCATACCTCCTTCTTGTCTCCTTCATACCTCCTTCTTGTCTCCTTCATACCTCCTTCTTGCCTTCTTCATACCTCCTTCTTGTCTCCTTCATACCTCCTTCTTGTCTCCTTCATACCTCCTTCTTGTCTCCTTCATACCTCCTTCTTGTCTCCTTCATACTTCCTTCTTGTCTCCTTCATACCTCCTTCTTGTCTCCTTCATACCTCCTTCTTGTCTCTTCATACTTCCTTCTTGTCTCCTTCATACCTCCTTCTTGTCTCCTTCATACTTCCTTCTTGTCTCCTTCATACCTCCTTCTTGTCTCCTTCATACCTCCTTCTTGTCTCCTTCATACCTCCTTCTTGTCTCCTTCATACCTCCTTCTTGTCTCCTTCATACTTCCTTCTTGTCTCCTTCATACCTCCTTCTTGTCTCCTTCATACTTCCTTCTTGTCTCCTTCATACCTCCTTCTTGTCTCCTTCATACCTCCTTCTTGTCTCCTTCATACTTCCTTCTTGTCTCCTTCATACCTCCTTCTTGTCTCCTTCATACTTCCTTCTTGCCTTCTTCATACCACCTTCATGCCACATTTATCCCTTCTTCATGCCTTTGTACCTCCTTGGTGTGTCTTTTATACCTTCTTCATGCCTCCTTCATCCTTTTTCCCTTTGCACTTCCTTCATACCACCTTCATGCCACATTTATCCCTTCTTCATGCCTTTGTACCTCCTTCATATCTCATTATTGCCTCCCTCATACCACCTTCATACTTCTTTTTTACCTCCTTGGTAAAAAAGAAGTATGATGCCACATTCATGCCTTCTTAATATCTCCTTCATCCCTTGTACCTCTTCATACCTCTTTTGTACCTCCTTGGGGGTTCCTTCATGCCTTCTTCATGTCTCCTTTGCGTTTCCTTCGCAATTCCTTCATGCCACATTCGTGTCTCCTCCATATATCTTTCATGCCTCTCTTGTAACTCCTTCATACCTCTTTTGTCCCTTCTTGGAGCTTTCTTCATGTCCTCTTCATGCCTTCTTCATGCCTTCCTTGTACGTTCATACTTCATTTGTACCTCCTTGGTATCTCTTTCTTGCCTCCTTCATACCTCTTTCTTGCTTTCTTAATGCCTCCCTCGTACCTCTTTCATACCTCTTTTGTACCTCCTTGAGGGTTCTTTTATGCCTTCTTCATGTCTCCTTTGCATTTCCTTTGCAACTCCTCCTTCATGCCACATTCATGCCTCTGTTGTAACTCCTTCATACCCATTTTCTACCTCTTTTGTGTTTTCTTCATGCACCATGGCTTCTTCATGCCTCCCTCATACCTCCTTCATACTGCATTTGTACCTCCTTGGTGTCTCCTTCTTGCTCCTTCATACCTTTCTTGCCTTCTTCATGCCTCCCTCGTAGCTCCTCCATACCTCTTTTGTACCTCCTTTGTACTTCCTTCATGCCTTCTTCATACCTCCTTCTTGTCTCCTTCATACTTCCTTCTTGTCTCCTTCATACCTCCTTCTTGTCTCCTTCTTGTCTCCTTCATACTTCCTTCTTGTCTCCTTCATACCTCCTTCTTGTCTCCTTCATACTTCCTTCTTGTCTCCTTCATACTTCCTTCTTGTCTCCTTCATACCTCCTTCTTGTCTCCTTCATACTTCCTTCTTGTCTCCTTCATACCTCCTTCTTGTCTCCTTCATACTTCCTTCTTGTCTCCTTCATACCTCCTTCTTGTCTCCTTCATACTTCCTTCTTGTCTCCTTCATACCTCCTTCTTGTCTCCTTCATACTTCCTTCTTGTCTCCTTCATACCTCCTTCTTGTCTCCTTCATACCTCCTTCTTGTCTCCTTCATACTTCCTTCTTGTCTCCTTCATACCTCCTTCTTGTCTCCTTCATACTTCCTTCTTGTCTCCTTCATACCTCCTTCTTGTCTCCTTCATACCTCCTTCTTGTCTCCTTCATACCTCCTTCTTGCCTTCTTCATACCTCCTTCTTGTCTCCTTCATACCTCCTTCTTGTCTCCTTCATACCTCCTTCTTGCCTTCTTCATACCTCCTTCTTGCCTTCTTCATACCTCCTTCTTGCCTTTCTCACTCAGGCCAGCAGCAGAATTATTATTTCAAAGAACCAGAGTAAAACATTATCTGACCGTTCCATTTGAATCAGACCAGACTATCAGTTTAGTACAGATGTTTAAACAGATGTTTTCCTGCTCACTACCAAGCAAAACATAAAGAGTTATTATATGCCTTTAATGTCTTAATATCCCTAATAAATCCAGATTAGTTGTTCAATAAAAGCGCCACAGATTCCCGCAGTAAGTAACGGAGTGCTGGTTATTAAACATCGGCTCCTTTGGTGTGGTTCATAGGATTATTCATGTGTTTATGATGGATAGAAACTCTACAGAAATACAGTTGATGTTGGATAGTCGAGCAAACATAAGGAAAACAAATTCCTAGAAAATCCTCAAAAGAAAATGTGACTGAGTTCTTGTTTCCATCCACTGTTGTTCTGTGAATATTCATCAAGATAAACCAACAAGTCCAGATCCAGTTTAAATCTGCAAATACGCGGTTTGACCGCGATGCTGGAAAGTTGATGTTCGACCACATAATAACGACATCTGTCAATCAAACCAGGCTTGTTGGTTTTGGGCGACTGATATTAAAACCTGTTTGTTTTTATATGGAAGTACTTTTTGAGCATTTTAAAAGCAGAACTGAGGTTCGATGTTGTAATGAGAATGTTTCTCATCATTCCAATAGTCATAAACAGACATTTCCCACTCATATGTTAAGAGTATTAAGGCACATTTAAACAGATAAAAATGTGAGATAGATTTGTGATATGTGAGGAGCTCATATTAGCTGATATTATGCATTGATAGTGATTATTGATCCTCTATATCAGGGGTGTCAAACATGGGACCCGGGGGCCAGAATCGGCCCACTAAAGGGTCCAATGTGGCCCGATGCATGCCTGTGGATCCTGTTTCTTCACAGAATTGTGAAGTCAGTGAGACTCTCTCAGGGCTCAAGGGATAAAATATTGACAGTTTTGATTTGTAAATGGTTTGTAAAGCAGGAGATAACTTCACCTACTGTAAAAATAGTTCAGTGAGTAAATATTTTGAATTGAAACTTAACATTAGACTGAGAGAATATGGAATAACTGAGACATCACATTGTTGAAACTAAACTTTTTTTCTTTACTCACTTTTTCTGTTTTGTAAATTGAAGGTTAATTTATTGTCTTAATTGTGAGAAATTCATAGGCATTGTTATTTATACATGAATTTTTACTGGTCCGGCCCACTTGAGATGAAATTGTGTTGAATGTTGCCCATGAATTAAATTGAGTGCTCTATACTTCTTGATTTTGCTCTTGAATTGCACCGGATTGCTGCATTTAAATTCACAAAACAAATTTTTCTAATTCTAACCCCGGAGCCAACACAGATTCTTTATGTGGTGTTTTACAGTTTTTTTTTATTTATGATCATATTTAAATCTTAAAAAGACAGTGAAGTGTGTGTATTGTGTTTTTTATGACAGAAGTTTGTCCTCCTCCTGTATCTTTGCTGACATCAGACGTGCGTCCGGTTTGATCTGAGAAGCCGTCGTCTGGCTCCAGGCTTGGCAGCGGCTGCCCAGTCTGACAGTGGAGATATATGTGGGTATAAAAGAAGAATGTATGAGAGGCCTCACATACATTCATCCACCTGATGAGTAGCAGGAAAATAAACTGCGGGCATGTCGATGGTTTACATGGCTGGTGAAGGTCACATTTCTCAAACGCTCCCTCAGAGCTTTTCAGGAGGTCACAGGCGGAGCCGAATAAACGAGGCTGCTTCTCCGCTGCTTCTCTGTGACGGACGCCTGTGTGCGGAGCAGAGAGGGCAGGGAGCAGCGATCCTGTGGCTTGGACCGACGCTCCCCAATCCTCCGAGCGGGAGAACTCCCTGCCAGCAGTGGTGTGAGATTCCAGTTGGTTCACACCCTCCCACACGGCGTCCGCCACCGCTCGCAGCTCAGGCGGCCTCCTGGCCGTCAAGGAGCCGGATTCTTGCAACACCTACGGTCGCAGCCTGAAGACAGACGCTGAGCGGACCGCGTCAGGTCACAGGAAACGAAACCTGAGATGATTCTGTGCAGGAGACAGTCGGGCTCTGCAGCAGAAATCCCTCTGGAGTCTCAACTCATGTCCACCACTCGGCTCTGAACCAGGAATTTGTTAACCACCTGAAAAATATATGTTTGAATTGTTTTTTTTCTGGCACATTTGCAGCAGTGGAAGAAGTATTAAGTATTGAAGTGAAAGTACTATTATAGCAAGATGAAAATACTCTATTACAAGTCCTGCATGAATATATATATATATATATATATATATATATATATATATATATATATATGAGTAGTATGATAAATATTAGGATAAAAATGTATTTAAAGGGAAAACAATCCAGCCCCAGCCCTCACCTTCAATAAGAAGTAGTTACTGATGTGAAGAATCTTGTGTTTCCAGCCAGTCAATCCAGTGTTTTTAAGCCTTGTTAATAGTTGTTGCATTGACTGATACATGTCCCTGAGTATCTATGTGGATAATTTGATGTCAGTTGTTGCTGTAGTTTACATACCAAAGTATATTGTGATATATTCTGTCTACGGTACAAATTATACCCCAATATAGTTTTAGGCCATATTGGCCACCCCTAATTTTGTGTACATACTCCTCTCGACCTATTTATTGTATATTTCAGTTTCCTTTTTTGCTATTACTGTTGTATCATTAATAGATTTACTTTAACAGTACTCAGAAGTCAATCTTCTAATAGTTAAGAAATAGCGTAGCGATTATGCAATTACCACATGTATTTGATCTCAGTCTCTGTGTTGTTGTGTCTGTAGTTGACATAATACAAACTAATATTTATCTATAGCAGCTACAACTAATGTGAATATAATGTAACTAGTGTTTTTTTGGTCTAGGTCGATACTCTCTGGTCTTGATAGTGTTTTGGTCTTGGTCTTAGACTACAAGTCTACTGATGATGCCAATTCATTCTAATATATTTTGTTTATTATTATACTGCTATTTCATACATTCTGTTTATTACTGAATGTGAGTTTTTATTGCACCATGTGAAATGGATGCAGCTGAAATTTCATCATGCACAATGACAATAAAGAATCTTGAATCTCAGACAGTCGCCTATAATATAATAACATGTAATTCATCACATCTCTATCAGAAGCTGCTCATGATCAGTCGTGTTACGTTACTTCTGACTGGCAGAACTTTACTCACATACCCAGAATGCCTCAGATATGGCAGCAGTAGGCAGCGAGGACGAGTAGCTGAGATGAAAACAGCGACAGCGGCATCACTTGTTATCAGCTGAGGTCACCTGACACGACATCTGACAGACGACAAACTCACAGGTTTAAGTGCACAACATCCACATGAGACAATGTTTATTTCAGTTGTTAAAATACATCCATTCATGTGACTTCAGAGGCTGCAAAATGCCAAAATGCATAAAAACACGATTTTCATATGCAGTCGGGAAAATAACAAATAAATAAAGTCAGAGGTGTCATTAAACTGGGTTATAATAACTTTTGGGATAAATGATGGTGATGAAATTGAGGTTTGTTGTAGTTTTGGGCAAAAAAAAGTCAAATTACAACTTGTGAGATTTTACAAGACCTTTAAGGACCAGTTTGGGTTTCATTGCATCAGCCAGACATCAGACAACAGCTGAGACCAACACATTCTCTTTTACAACTCAATACAAAGTGTTGATGAACTGTCGGGATCCTTGAGTCACTTCTCACTGTACAAATTATTTTTGTGGTTATGTTTAGGATAAAAACAAAATAAATAAAAAAAACGCTACTGGCTCTGCTTTGCACTTTTTGCACATTCACTCAGTTTTTAATTTCCTTTAGTCTCCATCTGGGTTTTGCATATTCGTGGGTTTTCTCTGAACAAATCTTCACCTGTCCAATCAGAAAACAAGGGGCGTGGTGTAGTTTGAGTTGTAGTCGGTCTATGGTTGTAGTTCAGTAATGGCGGCAGAGAAAGATGCAGCGAAGTCTGTCATGGAATATTAATTAGCTGCTGAATATTCAGAAGTTTAGAGTGACTCTAATATCCAATAGTTTTAAACTTCAACAGAGTTTAACCTTCAGTAAGTTAACACTTGTTAATGCAGAGAGAACTGAGTCTGTACAGAGGAGATGTAGGAACTGACAGAGTCTGTAGCATCAGGCTGAAAAAACAGGCGTCTGTGACCAACTTCACACATGAAACAAAGCACTGATCCAACCACCTAAACCTGCTGCTGAAAGAAGAGGAGCTGAAGAAGAGCATTGTCTGTCACCACGTCTACAGACACGTTTACATATGTGATGCAAATTTCTCTGCCCTGTTGGTCATAAAGTGACTCAAACGGATCCAGACTGTTCCACGTTGAGTTAGTGAGAGATGGGTCCAGAATCAAGTCCAAGTTATTATTTTGATGCTTTATGACTTAAAAAAAGTCATCATGTGCCCTTTGCCAAAATTAGTGCCATCTGAATTTTTTAAATGAGTGAAAATATAGATATTTAATAATAATTATAGAAATAACTATTTTTTATCTTTGAAATTAAAGTCATCTGGGGCTATTGTGATGTGATTGGCTGCTGTTTTCAGGACCACTAGGAGTTTTTGTAAGATGGTTTTTAATCTTTGGGAGGTGGAGGTATTTAAAACATAAAACATCAAATAAATCCTTAGTCATTAAACTGATCTCTACTCAGCACTTGCGGACCAACATTAAACCTCCAGATCCAAACCTCAGCTCACAGAACTGATCCAGATTCTTCAATGACGACTGGTCTGATTCTGGAAGTTGGTTTGTTAAAAGATCAAACTTTATGCAGAAAGAGGCGACTGCAGCTCTGATGCAGAATAACTGCAGATTTAATCTTCTACACTATCATCTTCTATTTACTTTGTGCAGGTCAGACTGGTTGTAAAATTGATTTTTTAGTACTGAACAATATGATTTACACATTAAAACAAACAAAAGCTGTCAATTAATACTTCTTCATCAACAGTTTGAAGGACAATACATAAACAGACTTTTTTTATAGTCATTAATCATAAAAGCTGCCACAGTTAATGCCCAATTGCATCAAATATTCAATTAGCTTTTATTCCATAATTGCTATGTGCAAACATTTAAAAACGCACTTTGTAAAATACTGTGCATACATTTGAAGAATCTGTGCATGTTCAAACAGCTCAGACTCAAGAGTTTTCTGTGATTTTGCTATAATACAAATAATACAGTTAATGCAGTTTTTGGTGCATGTTGTGAGTAAAAAATAAAAACATAAAAACACACCACTGATCTGTGAGGAACACAACAGTAACCAGTCACAGCTGAATAGAATCAACAACAGCACAACACAAACACCGAGGGGCAAAGTGCAGACTGGTTTTAGTCAAACAATGAAATCCCCCCCCCCCCCCCCCCCCCCCACCCCCCCGACCCCATCACGCTGAACCAGGCGGAGGCACGAACTGGACACGAAGCTTCAGTCCAAAAAACAAAAACCATGGCTACAAACTACTTCATGCCCACAAAATACAGCTCAGACTATTCATGAACATTCCAATAAAATATTACATCTTTCAATCAGTGAATACAAAAATACTCATGTCTGCAGGTTTTTAGTGGTCAGAGGTTAGTGACTGAGGCAGATCACCTGTTGGAGACCTGTAGTTGGTTTAAAGAAAAAAAATATCTAAATTTCTTTTCTTTAAACTGACTACAAGTTAACACAACCACATTAAGATTAACCAAAAATAACACAGGAGACCACAAACAAAACGGACTAAACTGTACATTCACTTCAAGTAGAAGAGAATCTGAAAACTGATTTTTTAATTCATCTGAACTGGGGGAAAAAAACGAGACTCAATCAAACCTTCGACGAACAGTCGTGTGCAAAAAGTTCCTGGTTAGAGAAGCTGCTTGGTTTCTCGTTGCATTGATTATTATCTTCATAACAGTCGATGCCGTGAGTTCTGAGGGTTCTCGAGACAGGGTTTTGGCGACCCTGAAGATTCTGAGGGTTTGGGGGAGTGGGTAAAATCTGAGGCTTGAAGGAGTTGAACCAGCAACTTTAGTTTTGTCTAAATCTAGAGATGTGACGTCTGTCACTGTGGTAGAGAGGGAGGGGGCGGTATGAACTGAGACCTGGCAGCAGCTGATGTCCAGGTTTGACACTCACTATTCACCTTTGACCTTTGAGAATAACTTAAAGCTACAGGGGGCAGTTTTTGAATGATGAGGCAGCTAAAATGAATCCTCTTCTGTGATTGGCTCCTGCATGTAGAGGCAGAGACAGTGAGCCACTCTGGGACAAATATCATCAAAATCAGATTCTGTTGTGTGTTCAGGTCAGTCGTTTCCAGGAACAACTTCAGAAAAAAACTGTTCCCTCTCAAGAACCTTCTAAGGGATCAGGAATTTTTTGACTGGAGGAACCAGAGAGAACCTCGTTTCCACAACATACCTCAAACAAATGTCAAGTATTTTTGGTTCTTCTACAGTGAGTCAGATGTCTGCACATGAAGTTTTTTTTGAAAACTGACTGGTTGATTTGTGCTTTTTCTGTCCAACTTCCTGTCTGGCTCCTTCTGCTTTGTGATAAATTTACACAACTTCAACAGCTCCATCAAAAATAAATGTGGAGTGTATGTATGGCAGTCAGATCACTGACATTATGCTGACGATACGCTGGTGTTCTGTTTAACAAAGAAACATGTATCGTTACAGCCCTGATATTAATGGTTTCATAGCCCTGTTAACATATGTGTGGATTAGAATTTGGTGGAATTAATCTGTCTCAGATTATCACAAAAATGTTGCCGCAAATTGATACAGAATATAAGTGAAGCTGAAGGTTTAGCTTGTTACTGCCCCCTGTGGTCAAAAGTGCTGTGTTTTCTCCTCTGGCCACAGGAGGCAGTGATGAGTCTGATCCAAACACCTTACATGATCGGTGCAAACTTTAATGTCCTGTCTGAAGGGTTTTAAATAGGGGTGGGACATTAATGCTACAAAGAAAATAATGCATTAAAATATGAATGCATTTTATCACAGTTTGCATGCCAAACAACACTGAACATTTGTCAGTCACCATGTTGTGTTCATGCCAGTTATAGTGACACACAGCTCCAACTACAACAATAAACATGTTCTGCTGAACAGTAAATCATTATTCATTCATCTCATCTTCTATACCTGCTTATTCCTCATTAGGGTCGCAGAGGTCTGCTGGAGCCAATCCCAGCACATTACAGGTAAGAGGCAGGGATACACCCCAGATGGTCACCAGCCAATCATGGGGCACACACACCATTCATTCACACACTCATACCTATGTTCAATTTAGCATCTCCAATTCACCTCAGCATATTTTTGGGCTGTGGGACTGAACAGTAAATTTCTGGTTAAAATATGACCTGATAGAAGTGTTGGCAGTGGCGTCGTTGATTGCAAACTATGCAGAAAAGAGTTTGCATATCACAGAAGCACCAACCTTACGATACAATTCAAATATAAAACGTCACACATCAGCACAGAAACTCTGGAGCTGTTGGTGGTTTTGGTTTTGGTTCTGGTTCAAGTAAAAACAAACAGCCCAAACCTAAACAAATGACTGGCTTCATCTGGAAGAAAATGAATAAGTCATCAGAAACACTGACAAATTTCCCAGGACTGAAGACCACTATCAGTGGTTGAAGACAAGGGTTTAGAAAAAGGGGTGCTACAGATAGCGACTAAAATTAATTTATATAAAAAAACGTTGCTTTTGGGGCAAATGCTATGCTTTTGTGCTATTAATTGCGATTAATTAATTACAAAACCTAATTTTTTTTTATTATTAACTCCCATCTCTTGTTTTAAAGATCGTTTTTATGGATTTAAAGGAGAGAAGACATAGAGGATGAAGACTAATCTGGTTCCTCCTCCACCTCTGAAACAGGAAGTAACATCCAGGGAACCACTGACCTGACGCCTCAGTTTTTTTTACATTAATAATAATTAGTTTTTTAGCCATGCAGCATTATTCTCAGCCTACAACGTGCTGCTCAAGATCTCTGACACCTGTGCGTTAGTTTGCTCGTCTGAGTCTACGTCCTGAGCAGCGGCTCCTTCACGCTCCTCCCCCTCCCCTCCAGACTCCGCTTCCGCCACCACCACTGACACACCTGCGGCCGTCACCTCCTCCTCCGCCTCTCCACCCCTCCTCTCATGGCGGGATGTCAGCTCTTTGCAGGGCTCCACGAAGATCCTTCGGACATGGGGGCGAGGCTCTCGGTGCCGGCCCTTCCGGCTCTCCAGGACGCAGGAGGCATGGCTTACGTACGTGTTGCCCTGCAGGGGTGATGGGTCCCCGGGCAGCGGCAGGTCCGGGTCGAGCTGCTTGGTGTAGATGCCCTCAGATAAGGATCCTGTGCGACTCTCGTCGCTGTGACCCCGGAGCCAGCGCTGTGGCCCGCTAAAGTACTGGCCCCGGTGGCTCCGTGACAGCAGTTTGCGTTTGGCGGGGGGGTTGGCTGGCGCCCTCGGCGGAGTGGAGAGCGAGAGGCCCTCCAGTGTCTTAGTGGTGTCAGATAGCACTGGGGACAGTGGCAGGGTCAGCGGCAGGTCTTTGGAGAACCGGGGGGACAGCGGGAGGGACGGTGAGGTGGGGAGGGGCCTGGCGAGGGTGGGAGAGCGAGGCAGGGTGGAGGTAGAGAGAGGGAGGTCTTTGGAGAGAGAGGGGGAGTTGGGGGGGAGGGGCGAGGACGGAACAGCATCTTTACACTTTGGATCCATCACCGCCGGGGAGAAGGGGACATCTTTGGAGGGACAAACACTGTACCTGAAGATCAGAAGGATCTGTTACAGATGCCAAGACCACGTTCACTTTCTGTTCTGTGTAGAGCTGCAATTATTACTCGATTAATCGATTAGTTACCAACTATTGCATTAACCGCCAGGTATTTAATTGACTTGAGTCATTTTTAAGAATAAAATGTCCAAATTCTCTGGTTCCAGCTTCTCAAATCTGATTATTTTCTGGTTTCTTTCATTTTCTATAATAGTTAACTGATGATTTTTGGGTTGTGGACTGTTGGTCTGAACAAAAAAAGACATTTTAGTTAGAATCTGAACAACTAATCGATGAATCGTTTTGATTGATAGATCAATCCACTATGAGAATAGTCGTTGCAGCCCTATTACTATGATCAGACACATTTAGTCATCTCCTATAACGTCTCAATAAAACACCTAATCAAAACTATTTAACTTCATAGGGAATAAATTCTTCTTTAAAACATTCTAAACATTATAGATATCTTAAATAATTTAAATAGTGTAAAAAGTTAAATATTTTTTCAATCACTTCAGAAAGTAAAACTCATTACAACAATTAAAGACTTGAAATATTTCACTCGATGTGTAATGAACATATATAATCACTTTCTGAAATGATTGAAAAAATACTTAACTTTTTCAAGATATTATAATTATTTGATATGTTTTTTGTCTTTTGTTATTTGTGTATGGTATTTGGTATTTGTGTGTTGTTTTTCAACCTGACCCCCAGTGATCAGACCTGAGCTCATTGATCTGCAGCACATCTGGGGCACTGCCACCCAGTGAGTGCAAGGCCTGCTGGGACAGATCCTGTGGTGGCGAGTAGAGCAGGTCAAGCTCACGGGGGCTCAGGGCATCACTGGAGTCATAGTCGCTGTCTGTCGGCAGAAACACCTCAGAGAAACCGTCTTCATCTGATCCGAGCAGCGAGTCTGAGACACAGACACAGATCATCAAACTCTGATGTGATGCTGCTGTGTGAGGATGAACCCGGAGCTGCAGCGGCATCACTCACCGCTGATGGTTTTCCTCCGGCAGAGTTCTGGCGAGGGCGATGGCGTGGGCAGGTAGTCCATGGTGGAAGAGGTGGAGTCCGTCTTCTGCTGGCCAGAGTCACACTCCGGAGCGCTGGCGTCCACCAGGCAGGTGACCGGCACGCCACCATGAGGCTGCTTGTAGCGTGCGTACTGCAGCGCGTCTGTTATCCAGCGAAGGTCCCGGCGCATCTCGTCCAGCTGCTGCAAGAGACAAATCAACAATTCAACAACTAAGGAGTCTGATAAATTATCTCAAGTGTCTCAAAAGTAAAAGAAGCTGCGTGTGTTGGGTTAGAAGGAAGTGACGTTAGAAGAAAGTGACGTCAACAGATGACTGTTGCTCCTCCTTAGCTCCAGGTTACAATAACCAAACATTAGCATCGGCTAATACAACCTCAGATCAGCCCAGAAGATGTTTCCATTAATTCCATCTTTTACAAACGATTCATGAAAATTGTGATTTAAATTTTAAATGTTATATAAATGTAACCATGACAATGTAACAATGCAACATCATAACTACCTCAACAACAAAAACAATTAAAATATGCATTTGTAAAAAAAAAAAAAAATTACAAGTATTTTCCGTTTACAAGGAAGTGATTGGCCAAGGACAAAAAAGCAGGATATTTTGACCCATAGCACAACACAGTAACACCATGGTGTGACGCAGCAATAGTGCAGCCATTACACACAATGACCTTATTTTTACACTTTAAATGAAAACCCAGACATGTGATTTTTCCGTTTTTCCATTGTGAATATGATCTACGATCTATGATCTGAAAATAGAAACAAATTGAGGTTTAAATGAAAAAATTATACAGTAGTTTGAAAATAATTATAATTTATTTTTACGCCCTAATCTTGGGTTTCATTGTGGGTAATATAGGCGCCAGAAAAAATATCTATGGTTTTGTCTCAATGATTCTGATCCTTATTTGTATTTTGATTGTTTAAATAACTTCAAAATGTATCATGAGTGTGTGTGTATGTGTGTTTGGCTTTGAGGGGAATGAAGTGTGGCAAAAGTTAAGCAGCAATTAGCCGACAACACAGAGCAGGAGTGCGCTTGCGCACACACACACACGCACGCATATACACGCACACACACAGACACACACACTGGGGAGACTGACAGCAGGATGACTCGGCTGGAAAGAATTCCGAGGCTGCGATGGCAGAATCCCGGAGAAAAACATGAAGGAGATTCCTGCTCATCCCACAGAGGGAGGCTGAGCTCAGCTTCTTTATTTACCAACAACAACACCAAGACAACACCAAGACAACAACTGTTTAATCGGCAGACTGCAAAGGAGGAACTCAATAAAACCTTCTGCTGGTTTATTGTTGATTTATACTTTTTGTACCAGAATTTTGTATTTTTATTTCAGAATTGAGGCTTTTTTTAAATCTCGTAAACCTCATATAAGCTTCACACCTATTTTTCAATGACAGTGTAGACACAATGTAGATCTTCTAATGGCCAATGTGAGCAGGAGGATTAAACATCTTTCATTCCTTAAATTAAAGTTTAACAAAATAAAGAGTAAAGAATATTTAGACCATTATATACTCATAAACTGATCACACTTAAGTTTCTTGGGGGAAAATGGACAACTTGTATCTCACACTGAGTTTTATGCTGAAGCTTTGATCAGACCGACTGTACAGAAACAACAGAACGTGAGAAACCTTTGCAGTGAAGATAAGATGGAGTCTGGAACTTCTTCCAGATGAAAAACCAGTGTGGTCAACAACACTGAAAATAATATCAGGAACGCATTGGCAGCTGATCAGATGCCGAAAGCAGATTCACAGCTTTAAGACAAAGTGAAGCTATTGGCTGCTGAAAAACACAAAGATTCACAGAGAGAATTAGAGCGGAGGATCCGAGGACGTACAACAGCTCATCCATCTGCTCAGCGTCACACACGCCACTGCGAGAGCCAATGATATGCCTCACTTCACCACGCAACGCCAGCGAGGAGACAAAGACTGAAATTAACCTTATCAAAGTGATGACTGCTAAAAGTTAATTTGCGATGAAGACTTATTTATTTAAGTTAAATAAGAGTTTAGCAGAACATTTGTTCTTTATATATAGTTTAACACATTTATATGTTGTATTTCTTCTGTTAGAATCCAGTTCTATGCAAATAAACTCCAAATGGTCAGTCAGTCATTTTTTATACCCGCTTATTCCTCATTAGGGTCTGCTGGAGCCAATCCCAGGCCATAACAGGAGAGTGAGGAATACACCACAGATGATTGCCAGCCTATCATGGGGCACACACTTATACACTCACACCTACAGGCAATTTAGACTCTCCAATTATCCTCAGCATGTTTTTGGACTGTGGGAGGAAGCTGGAGAATTGGAGAAAACCCACACAGATACGGGGAGAACATGCAAACTCCACACAGAAAGGTCTCAGATCTTGAACCCGCAATGTTCTTGCTCTGAGTTTTAAATGTTCTGAAACTATTTAGAACTCAAGACAATTAGCAAAAACTATGTGATAAGAAAATTTCACTGCAGATGTTTTGAAATCATTTTGTTTATAAATCAAGTTTGTAGTTTTACTGCATGTTGAAGATGCTGCAGGAAGACTTCCTCTTTTATTTTAAAATTTAAATGTCAGGTGAAGGATGGCAAATACTTAAAGCTGCAGAACGTTCATCTTAGAGGAGAAAAACTGCTTTAAAGTTAACCTGTGATTTTATCTTTTTAACTGTTTTGTAATATCTTGAAAGATAGATTTTGTATTTTTTAATCAACTTGTTAAACTGATTTATTCTATAAATAAAATGTATAATAATATAGTATTAAAAACAGACATAACATTTTAAAGAAACTTTTCTCTTCTTTACTCTTTTATTAGTTTTTATTTATTTTACTTTTATTAGTGGGCGACACGGTGGCGCAGGGGGCGCTGTTGCCTCACAGCAAGAAGGTCGCAGGTTCAAGACGTCCTGGGTCTGGGACCTTTCTGTGTGGAGTTTGCATGTTCTCCCCGTGTCTGCGTGGGTTTTCACCGGGTACTCCGGCTTCCTCCCTCAGTCCAAAAAACATGCTGAGGTTAATTGGCAAATCTAAATTGCCCGTAGGTGTGAGTGTGTGAGTGAATGGTGTGTGTTCCCCACGATTGGCTGGTGACCATCTGGGGTGTATCCCTGCCTCTCGCCGTAACGTGCTGGGATTGGCTCCAGCAGACCCCTGTGACCCTAATGAGGAATAAGCAGGTATAGAAAATGACTGACTGACTTTTATTAGTTGCTGTTTCCACCAATGGCGGACTAAGGACCCAGGGTGTAAAATAAGTAATTTACCTTCAGTCTTATTATCTTATACGATATATGAAACTTATACAGAAAGATATATAGAATTATTATTGTATTTGAGGAGTAAAATACTGGTTATTAAAAGTTATGATCTGATGAGGTGCACCTGAATGCCTCATAAAGACAATAAAAAAAAGGCACATCACAACTGTCTTCATGTTCCAGGAAGTATGTGTGTGTGTATATATATACATATATATGCATATGTTTAATTTACTTGCTGAAATATAGATGAATCTAATAGAGCTAAATCAATATAATTTAGCTCTATTATAATATAATCTGAAGAATAACACATTAACTAATGAGAATAAGGGAGGCAACACAGTGTGAGTATATGTATGGGTGTAAGTGTTCCCCTATATCATGTCACACTAAGACAGATTTGACTGTCTGAGTTGTGATGTGTTTGTGAGTCAGTTCACTATGAAGAAGTGAAGCCACATGTGCAGACGTTTCAGACAGAGTCTAAGGCCGAATAGTTTCCTCCATCAACATGTGGCGAGTCTAAACAAACTGTCCAATTAGACGGCATCACGTCATCTTCTCACACACATACGCACGCACACACACATGCACGCACACACACACACACACACACCAACAGTGAGAGTCAGGACCTCCCAGACTACACACACTGAGACCCTAGTGTGTGTATTCATGTAATTCTGTCTTTGTGAGGACCAATTTGAGTTTGTGGAAACTATGAGGACATTTATAGAAAGTGAGGACATTAATAGAAAGTGAGGACATTTATAAAAGGTGAGGACGTCTATAGAAAGTGAGGACATTAATAGAAAGTGAGGACATTTATAAAAGGTGAGGATGTTTATAGAAAGTGAGGACGTTTATAAAAGGTGAGGACGTTTATAATAGGTGAGGACATTTATAAAAGGTGAGGACGTTTATAGAAAGTGAGGACATTAATAGAAAGTGAGGACATTTATAAAAGGTGAGGACGTTTATAAAAGGTGAGGACGTTTATTGGAAGTGAGGACGTTTATAAAAGGTGAGGACATTTATAGAAGGTGAGGACGTTTATAGAAAGTGAGGACGTTTAAAAAAGGTGAGGATGTTTAGAGAAAGTGAGGACGTTTATAGAAAGTGAGGACATTAATAGAAAGTGAGGACATTTATAAAAGGTGAGGACGTTTATAAAAGGTGAGGACGTTTATTGGAAGTGAGGACGTTTATAAAAGGTGAGGACATTTATAGAAGGTGAGGACGTTTATAGAAAGTGAGGACGTTTAAAAAAGGTGAGGATGTTTAGAGAAAGTGAGGACGTTTATAGAGGGTGAGGACGTCTATTGGAAGTGAGGACGTTTATTGGAAGTGACGACGTTTATAAAAGGTGAGGACGTTTAGAGAAAGTGAGGACATTTGGTGAGGAAGTTGAGGATGCTTTGGAAATATTTTTAAAATGTGTGGATGTTTACCATTCTTGAGGGGGAACTGGAGGTGAGATTTAATCTGTCAACAGGTGTGTGTGCTAGCCAATGTTAGCCTTAAGCGCTAGAACGTCTCTCCGGGAACTCCTCCGGGAATAATGTAGATCTGCCTTTCATATTGGCTATTAGCTATTATTCCTTCTTGATAAGTAGTGATGAACTTATCCAACCAGAGTTTAAATGCTAAAGACCAAACACCGTACTGATGTGACTCGTTCAGGAGGATTTAGATTGGATCTGTAAACTCTGCACACCGCCAGATAATCTGTACTGATCAAGGTCCCAGACCAGAGACCTGCAGCCCAAAACCGGCTTTATAACATATCAGTTCTGAGCAAAGCTGGGCTTTTTAGACCTTTTCAGAAAGTACAACAGAACACAGACATATTTATTTTCATCTGATCTTCACCTTTTTTTTCTCTTTGAGGGTAAATGAGGACTAATTTTAAAGTTATAGTCTGAACATCCTCACAGGTAGAGAAGTGTCACAGTTTTTCTTCAACATTCTGCTGTCTTTGATGAGACACACACACACACACAGGCACACACGCACGCACGCGCACGCACGCGCACGCACACACACTCACACACACACGTGTTCTGATTGGTATTATTTTTTCCCGACATTCCCTCTCTCTCTGAGCAATTTGCGGTCGAGGGGCCACTTTTTCCAAGCTTTAAAATCACAGACAGAGAGTGAGACAGATGGTTACACACACACACACAAACACACTCTGGCAGCACTGTGATCGGAGAGCACCCGTGTGGTTTTGTGGTCGGAGTCCATTAACCGCGGCGGCAAGCTCTTCACAGAGAAAAATCTCCAGACGGTTTAGTTTCATAGTTTCATAGTTTCATACTTGTGACAGCGTCGCAGCAGTAATAGACGTCTTTAACACTACAAAAACAAGCTGTATAACAGCTCATACTCCCAGCAGTTACTTTTTATTGCATCAATAAACCTCCCAAATTGGATTACCCACGCATTTGTTTTCACAACCTCCTGATTTCTTTATTATTTTGGAAATAAAATATTGAAAACATGATTAATTAAATATCTGTTTTCGATATACGAGACTTTAGATGGCAGCCTCCTTCTGCTTTAATGTATCTTAATATCTTAAGCTTCTGAACCAAACTCTAACTCGCTGCAGAATTTTCATTTCAGCACTTTGTGCGATCACAGAAGTCCCGTTTCAGGACTGTTCCCACAGCTATTAGATAATTCTTTGTCAAATGTTTTACAGCCGAATTAGCATGACATGTTTCCATAAACCAGTTACCAAACTTTTTCCATTTTTCCCCCCAAATTTCTGCAGAGGCCGATTCACAGTGTGAAAGCAGCAGCAGGACCGAGCATAACTGAGCCTTAGCTAGGATTTATTGACAATAAACTGGTCAAAAATCTCTTTTCATGTCAAAACACTGACTCTCTGAATCAATTAATCAATCTTTATACATTTAATTATAGTTAAATCACAGGGAAATGTGTAAAATAAAGAATGATACATTAGTAATAATTTATGTAATTTTAAATAAGGTTTATATGTAAGGATATATATTTCATTATGATGAATATTTGTGTAATCATTATATTCTGTATTTAATGATTTAATATTTTAATATTTAATATTTAAATATTATTTGTAATTTAACACTTTAATCTATTGGAATCTTAAAAATTGATTATTATTAAGTTATGGAGAAGGGAATAAATATGTTTATACTTCCTCTTCTCCTTTTTAGACATGTACATTATATGAATTTCATTTTTTATTGTTACTTTTATAAGTTATGTTTCTTCATTACGGGTTGATTATTTTTTGTATATATTTATTTTGTTTACATGTTCGAAATAAAGTTTTACTAACTAAATAACTCCCTATCTAACTAACTGCTGTGGGCTTGTAAAGTCGTGCTGCTGAACAGCAGATGTCTCCTCCTCCTCAGTGCTTCAAGTTTCCACATCACACTTTGGGTAAGTGGTTTATTGGACCACGATGGGCTCCACACCAGCTGTGATGTCACAAATCCTGCAGGTATGTCCAGGTGTTAAACTGATATTTAAGGTGAGCTCGCAGAAACTTTCCTCCTTCAACATATTAATGTAAAATGAAACTCATGTTAAGATGGAGTCAGATGGATAAAGGAAGGAAAAATAAAGAAATTTATGAAGTTATTTTAAAAAGTTCTAATAATAATAAACTTTATATATACAGCACTTTCCAAGAAACTCTGAGTGCTTTCAGTTTATTCATTTAGTTAAAAAAATGAATCTTATTGGTTTATTCAGCAGCCTGAGAGGGAGAAAACATACAGAATATCATATCCAGCTAATCGGTTTATCACAGTCATCACTTGCCGAACTAAACAAACTAATGAAAAAACTAATGAAAAGAAAGAGGCTGAAGCAATATCCAAAATGTAATATTGTCCAGCCATCATGGGATAATGTCCATGAAATTTAAATGGAGAACAACATGTTTGTTCGGATATGTGACATAAAAGCTATATACAGTATATATCCACATATATATATATATATATATATATATATATATATATATATATATATATATATTGCTTTTATGCACCAAATCCTGTCATACTGTGTATAATGACAATAAAGGCTTTCTATTCTATTCTTCCTATTCTATTTTTTGACATATTGATAATTGCCCAACATCGGGAAGAAAAACCTGCACAGCTTGTAGCACCTTATCAGTTTATATCCTTAATACTTTCCTTGAGTCTAAAAAAGTGATTTTAAAGCAGATCTCAGCATCCTGATATAAACTCTATGGACAAGTGGGAGAAACACTGAGCCACAGATATTTGGGAGGAAAAAACGGAAAAAAAAATGTGGTAACTGGTTTATGGAAACATGTCATGTTAATTCGGCTGTAAAACATTCAAGAAAGATTTTTCTAATGGATGTGGGAACAATCCTGAAATGGGATGATGGCAAAAAGTGCTGAAATGAAAACACATCTGCAGTTTGAGTCAGTTTGGTTCAGTCTGTCTGTGATGTTTCAGCTACTGTTCACGTCCACTAAAGCATGAGGATCCTCTGTTATTCGGTCAGTCATCTTCTATACCCGCTTATTGCTCATTAGGGTCGCAGCGTCCTCTATGGTATTATATAAAGTAAAAAACATTTGTCTGATAAAGACAAACTTTAGTCACCTCCTGTGATCCTGTGTTTTTTTAAAAAGTCTACCTAAGCAATAAAACAATATCAATATATATTGTCAATATGCAAATCATCAATACAATATGAAAATAGTTTGATATAATAGCTATAGTTTCACTCAAAGTTTGTGTAAAAAAACCCCAGTGCTGCTCCTCCTTGGCTCATTAACATCATATTTCCGTTGATAATGGATCAATCATTGGATCAAACAGCCAATCATTTAACAGACAAACCACAAATCGAGTTTAATATGAAGTGGTCATATTAAGCCATTTTTCTCCTTGTCCTCATTAAAAATGAATTATTAAAATGTTCAATAATCGTTGTCAACTGATATGAAATATTTTATATCAATATATGTCGTAGATATATCAACACCTCTACATTTATGTATTAAAAGTAGGTCATGAAGCATAAAATGTCCCCAAATATATGAAAGAAAATCATCAATAATTATCAATATTGATAATATCGAAAGATTGAAACACATTTTTATTGATGGGCTTTTATGAATATCACCCAGCTCTAATAACTGAATATGTGTTTGATTTTAGGTAGGTTTACATGTTTAATACAAAATTGTGCCCTGCTACTGAGCTTTAAAACCAGCCGCCAGGAGCTGCAGAAAGGAGATGTAAAACTCCAATGCTGAGATGACTTATGGTTGTTAAAACCACAATTATATGTTGTTAGTGACATCACAACTTCACATAAAGAGAAGTGTAAATATGGGATCGAGTAGTATTCAAGTGTGAGCAGGTGTGTTACCTGTATGTAGTCCAGGATGAGCTGATGTCTCTGCTTGGCTGTGGCCACCTCGCTGTCGGTGATGGCCTCCCGCAATGCCTGCTGGGTAATGAGGGCGTCCAGGTCCAGGACGGAGGACAGACGGCAGTACAGACTGATGAACTTCTCTTTGTAGGTGCAAAAGTGAACTGAGGAAACAAGACAAGTGTGACTGATGCTTGTTTTAGAATTGAGGTTGTTTTTATTTGTTATGATGAAAATGAATCCAGATTTTATTGTTCTGTCCCCGACCGAGTCTGATTCACACCACACACATTCATATTGACACATCATTAATATTCACACGCATTCTTACACATTCATACAGTCACATACATTCATATTTACACAGATTCACACAGTCACACTTATTTACACTCATTCACACACAACCACACCGTCTAATTTTTTTTACAAACACCATTCACCACATTTTGTACTTTAACATTTTTAACAATAATTCAAAGAGACTCTGGTCTGTTTATCTAGGATTTGAAATGGTCATGTGAACAGAGTCGCTGCAACACAAACAGCAGCATCTGGATGTTGAAGGATGAGACTGTGTCAGGTTTAATAGAAGCAGTTTCCAGTATTTCAGAGAATCAGAGACAGTTAACACACTTAAACAGTGTGAGCTGGTGTGGCAGCTGGTGAGTGTGTGTACAAAGAGACAGTATTGTGCAGTGTGTTTGGGTGTTATTGACACATTCTTGTGTGTGTGTTTGGGGGGTCAGCAGAGAGGCCGTCCTGCTGGAGCCTGAAGGCTGATTTAGTGCTTCTCCCTGCAGACATAGGTGTGCGGGTGTGTGTATGAGTGTGTGTGATTGTAACACAGCTCAGTCTGTCCCTGCTGATCCTCAGAGAGCACACAGCCTGCATGAAGCTGTGCTACAGCTACATACAGAGAAACACACCAGCTGACCACTTCATCTACCAGTTAAAGGACTAGCTCACAGTTTTTTAAAGTGCGTGTTAAACAGCAGTCAGGAGTTCCTCATTCCTCTTTTCATACTGGATGTTAAGATTTTTAAATGTGCTTTAATGTCGGTGACACTGAAAAAACGTATCACACAGTCCTTTATCGTCTTAGATTTATCAAGTCAGGTTGATATCTGACACATTAACACACATTTAAAAAATTTTAAGATAAAAAGTTTAAATTCAAACACAAAAGCATAAGATGGAAATAAAGTAAAATTCACCTTAAAATTTGTCTAAAATAAATGTTCAATTCATAGTTACTTTCCATCACTGGATGATATGTTTTTATTCTTCTTCATTTAAACTCCTTGACTCAACTAGAGAAGGCTTTATCATGCTGAATGTCATTATTCCAGCAATTATTACATTATTACTTTGTGTGTGTGTGAGTTGTTACCGAGCTCAAACATCTGCAGGGGGAGGTGGAGGAACCCTGACAGCGGGGTGTAGGGGTTGGATTGGCCGGGGGCGGAGCAAACATCGTCAGCGGCCGGCAGCAACAGCAGGAAGGAGACGCCATGACCGAGCTCCACCACCTCCTGACTGTAGAGACGGAAGTGACGGGCCTGCACACACACACACGCACGCACACTCAGGTGAGACATCATTATGTGACAGTATGAACCGATGTTCATTTGTTTTCAATCTCTCAATTTAATGAACAGCTGAATCACAACTAAAATTGAAACATCAATATGAATCTTTATTATTATTATTTGATTTTGATGAACAGTAGATGAAGTTCTAAAGCAAGCAAACACATTGTGACCTGGAAGAAACATCTGACCTGTTGCTCTATTACTTTATTCAACTACCCATAATGCAAATAAAGCAACTGTAACATCAAATACAGAAAATGTTGTTAAAGTTCTACTGTGTCAGATTTGGCAGCATTGTAGAACCAACTTGTGAGATATGGAAAATAATATCCCAAAATACATTTTAATTCATATTCAGTAAAAATGAATTATTGTGTTTTACTTCACAAATGCCCAAATTGCAGTTGTTTTTTCATCTTAAGATTTAAATTAATTTTAAAGAATTCATGTTGTTTGTCTAATAAACATTTGTTTTTTTCACATTACATGATAAAATTACTCCAGGCAGATTAAGTTCTTTTATTTTACTTTACATGAAATTATAAAAAATAAAGAAAAAAAATAAATCAAATGTGAAAAACAAAAAATGGAATTTTTTAAGTGAATAACTATTAAAAAAATAAAATGATGTGCTAAGCTTCAAAATGTGTTTTAACCAGTCTTACTATCAATACAATTTCTTAAATGAGACAAAAAGAAAGAAAAAAAAAACAGCTGAGATTAATTTTAAACTTCATGTTTACTGAGAAAACCTGTGAACACCTGATTTCTGACACAAACTGGCTGCGGTTCTGAGGTAAAAACCTGATAATTAGTGTAACTCTGATAAAGTTACATGATGATTAGTCAAACTTAAAGGAAGTGACACTGTGCTTGTACCTGGTGCAGAGGTAGGTTGATGTGTTTCAGCAGGGATTTGATCGCCGTTTGCAGCTCATAGTACAGTAAAGGGGCGTGGCTTTCCACCCTAGGCCCCGCCTCCTCCCCCTCCTCCCTGGTGTGATCCTTCTCACCTGCAGCTGACAGTGCCTGGATCCAGTCCCACTCCTCCCTGAACATGCACACAGGCACAGAGCATTTTATACACAACAGCATGTAAATGATAGTTTGGAACTGATTTACATTCAACTCAAACTCAACATGGTAATATGAAATTTAATTCACTAAACCTCACTAAAAATTATGCTGTTGCTATATTTCCACATTCAGTTCTCACAGCAGCCACAAACATTTCTGAAGCCTAAGGCCTTTTTCTTCTGTTTTCTGCTGAGACAATTACAGGACTCTTCCCTCATAACTGATTTTTGTGGTATTTTCCGCTTGTGATCGAGTGTTAAACTGTGTGTGCGCGCCTGTCCACCTCAGCTCAGTAATCACCTGTAAATCTACAACACCACCACAGCAGCTGCGGTTTCTCCTCTCATGTCTATCTGTTGTTAAATTTTAATTTTCATTCCATATCTTTCCCTTCTTTCTGTCAATCATCCTCCTCACATGCAACAACATTCCCCTCTTTCCGCCCAAAAGCGTCTCTCAGCAGCCAAACCTTCACCCAAATATTTCATCAAACTACACCAGTCTCTGTGGATTCATTTCTTCCATCGAATCCAACACACGCACACGCACGCAAGCACACGCACATACACACACTCCGTTTCTCTCACTTCACACTTTCCAATCTGTCTGAGGTGGAGATGCAGCATTATCCAGAAATTCCTGCGCCAGAGGCCAAAGAGCAGGGATCCTTCTACCTTCCCCTCTAGCTCTCAGCCAATCAGATTGGACTGAACACAAAAGACAAACGTGCACACACATTCATTTTATTACATTACACACACACACACACACACACACACACACACACAGACACACACACAAAGAGACGAGAATGTAATTCTAGCAGGCAGATCAGTGTCCATGTTGACAACATGTCAGAGGTGCAAACAGCTCTCATTCCACGGATGAAGACACAGATTTGTGTATTTTTTAGATAGTTAGAATTTAGATGTTTTAGTGGATCAGTTCCTCCCAGCTCACACCTTCACTGTCAGTCTGAAATATGTACGCACATCTTTTTATAATCCTTTTACCACCTCACTCTTCTAAGCAAAGACCAACAGTAAAGGTTTCTGGAGCAGCTTCTCACTTTTGTCAGTTTCTTGTCTAAGAAGAACGAGTGAGACGTTGTCACTAAGGATAAGAATAAAAACTAAACCTCAAATATCTTACACAACAAGTTGTGTAAAATGAGAATTAGAGTGAGTGCGTTGAACAGCACCAAGCTGAGTTAGTGTGATGAGTCATTTCATTGATCCCTTGTCCTCCTCCTCCTCTGTCCTTGGGTAAAGAACATTGGTTTCATCTCTCCGTCACGACTCTTTTTACTCATTCAGCCTCCAGGTGTGTGAGAGCTTTATTTATCTTGTTCTCTCCTCCTGAACATGAACTGCTGCTGTCTCAGTGTTTTATAGACTTACACTGCATAGTAAACTCAGGTAGATACTGGCTC
This sequence comes from Lepturacanthus savala, assembly GCA_030544235.1. NCBI lineage: Eukaryota > Metazoa > Chordata > Actinopteri > Scombriformes > Trichiuridae > Lepturacanthus > Lepturacanthus savala. The sequence continues at coordinate 8,472,880 of CM060471.1, forward strand.
CAGAACAATAAAAAAAGCTGGTTACATCTGATTATATCTTTGTCTCTTTTCAGACTGAAACAAAGAAATAAAACTTAATTTTCCGAGAGTTTCATGTTGTTTGGTTGTGAGGCACAAATATACGCATCAAATATGCAGCAATGTTTTACTGTGTGGACAGAAGCACGTTATCTCAACTCAAACACAACAACGCACCTGTTGTTATTTTCCTGGTGTGTAACGACGTGTGTAATGATGTACGTGTGAGGTGCCTGACAACATGTGTGTTTGGCATTGTGTGTATGAGACAATGCGTGTGTGTGATGACGTGTCTGTGATGATGTATGTGGTGACATGTTTGTGATGATGTGTGTGTGTGAAGATGATGTGTGTGTGAGACAACATGTATGCGTGTGTATGACTACATGTATGTGTGAGATAATGTATGTGTGTGAGACATACCTGGACACGTTGGCGTTGTCCCGTATACGGCTGTGGCAGAGCATGTTGGGTGTCCTCTGGGAGACCAGGACTCTGATTTGGTCCACAGAGCTGCTGAGCTTCAGGTAGCCCAGGTACAGACCCGGGACCAACCGGTGTGTCCCCCGCCGTTGGTAGGCCAAAATGTCCTGTGGGTCAGAGGGAAAAGGTCACAACTGACAACTGACCAATCAGCAGCTGAGCCACAGTGCTGCTGGTGTCCGTCCTCACCTGGATGGTGATGATGAGGATGTCGAGGGCGTACGGCTCCTCAGGTGTGGACAGAGACTTCCTCTGACTCTGCAACTTTGTCACCAGCATCCACTTCCCGCTGAACAGCGAGTGCTGGCCCTCGATGTCACGGATGGTCACCAGCAGCACGTTGCCATGGCGATCCTTGATGGGCTCGTAATGGACCCGGCCCAGGTTGTGAGTCCCCAGGAGGTTCTGCAGGTAAACAAACATGTTTACAGACAAACAGATCGCATCACAAATGCTGGAAGCAGGAGAAGCTGAGGTTACTGGACGTTTACTGACCTGCAGCTGACCGGCAGCCGTCAGCATCTTGTGACGAGCCTGCAGCGTGGAGGACGATGACATGGACACGGACATACTCTGTCTCAGCCACCGCACGTCCTCCCACATACAGGACAGCTGCACACACACACACACACACACACACATACACACACACACACACACCCTGAAACAACTGCTTTCTCTGTGTGGGTGGTGTCTATGGGCGGTAGCAGTGTTAGGAGCAGCAGTAATGTGTGAGCAGTAAAGTGTGAGCAAGAAGTGTGAGCAGGTACCTTGGTAAACCAGTGGAAGTCCTGCATGAGGGAGCTGCTGTAGGAGTCATCTACCTCTACAATGGGGATCTGGTCCTCGGCTGTGACCAGTAAAGAGTCTTTATGGTAGAATACTGCAGCCAGGTAAATCCCCCTGCACACACATAGCTGAGCTTTACAGCAGGAAGTAACTCTGGTTTGGTTTAGTTCAATAAAGCAGAGAGGGTCAGTGTTTATTCAGTTTACAGACACAGTTATAAACTTTACCCATACAATCATTCATCATTTCATCTGTTCTTTTACTTGATATGTTATACTTACAACTCTGTATTAATATATAGAATGAAAAAACACATAAAAACACACACACACGACTTTTAAAGAAACTGTTTATTTTTTTAATTTAAGGAATGACATTCTTTATCTCATAATTGAATTCTCTTTCACTATTTTGATGTTTTGGGATTAATATTATTCACCTGATTTATGCTAATAAAATTTGAATTAAATTGAACTGGATTGTAAAATGACGCCAGCTGTGGTTGTGTTCAAACTCAACATCTGACTAAAGATACCACAACAAAAAACAAACAAACATCAGTCAGTAAATTCATTGAAACGCTGTCTCGTGTTGACACAGAGCAGAGCTGCTGCAGAGCCACACATTCTTTGTTATTGATAATCTATAGATTATTTCTGATTAATCAATTACTTTTTATATCTATAAAAATGTAAAACGAAACTTTCACTTTCACTTCCCACAACCAGAGAAACGTCTTTAGAAATTGTGTCACATCTGTGGTGTTTTTAGTGTCTCTGATAATGAAGTAACACACACACACAAATTATCCAGCACCATTTCTCCAGCAAGTAGTAAGAAGTCCTTCAAACAGCTCCACTCCACTATAAACACACAAATACACACTCTGCACAAACCTTCTCAGTGTTTTCACAAACTTGTTGGAGGAGTTGAAGAGGTGTTTGAGGCTTCTGGACACAGACTGTTTCCTGCTGGGATTCTGAAGCTTGGATGTGTCTGCAGGAAAATGAGAATAAACATCTTTTTTAGTCTTTATGGTTGTTTTTTTTCAGTCAGTCTTTTTTGATAAGGTCAGTGGGGTCAAGTCTCTTTTCTACTCTTATCTTGTTCATTCCTGGATCTCTTTTCCCTCCCTCCCTCCCACTCTGTCCTCCGGCCCCATGAGGGCAGCCGCCGCTCAGCGATGCCAATCTGCAGACCACAGCTACTTCTTACTGTGACTAATTAAGCATCACATAATGACGTCCTGTAAACACACACAGACACTAACAGGCTGCCAGCTACTGTTCCAACCACACACAGGATGATGGTCAGGAGGAGGAACAGGACCAGGAGGTGGAGCAGAAGAAGGAAGAGGAGGAGAAAGAGGAGGAGCCTCCACTCCCTCATGGACTTTCAGTTGATGCTGTTACTATGGGAACTGTGGATCGGCTGATCAGGAGCCACTAACATACACTAAACATGGTTGTTGATGCCAGTGGATCTGCCCCTAACTCTGAAATTTATCTATAGATGATTCTCCCTCAGACCAACAACACAAAACAATGTCACAAACAAACAACTGCTATTTCTGATTCCTGCAGCTGTTTCTTTGCTCATAAACTGTTAATTACAACATCACATTTAACACTGATGATCTTTCTATGACACTAACCAACACATTTCTGCTTCACACACACACACACACACACACACACACACACACACACACACATACACATAGACACACTAAAGTGTGTTTACAATGAAACAGCATTAACGTGAAGACTTAAGAGATTTCACAGCAGCTTTTTTCACGAAACCAACTAGACCAAAGAAGCATCTGTCCTGTCCTTACCTCCCTGTCTGTGTTACTACAGGAGTCACTCACCTCCGCAGCAGTAGTGTGTGTGAGTTGCTCGGACCTGCTGCAGCAGACGCTCCATGGCCTCGATGTGGCCCCGCCTCCTGGGCTCCCGACCATCACTCTCTCTCCAATCTGGACACAACACAGAGGACAAACTCACTAACTGGACCCAGACAGCCTTCTGCTACCTGTCTGTCTTTCTACCTGTCCGTCTATCTATTGTCTCTCTCTCTCTATACATCTATCTAGAGATAAACAGAATGTTTTCCACTTTACAATTATGTGATTAAATATTTCCTGTGTGTTTATTATATGTATAATATCTCCTGTATTAATGCATAGTCACGTCTACTCTCTAGTCTCTCTTCATTTAATTTATTTTTTCTCATTCAATTTAGCATCCACACAAAGACGCACACGCCACTCAAGGCTGAAGTACTTGATTGTGTAGAGTCGTGACAGAGATGAAGTGATGTTCCCTTCGTGAACCTGAGAGAAGGATGGGATGATTCACCTGTTCAGCAGCAGGCAGCAGCAGCTGTGTGTTTAGCATGTGGATGTGAACACATGTTGTGCTGCAGCAGCTCCACAGAGGGTCAGAAAGCAGCTGTAAACACAGAGAACTTACTGGAGGGAGCGGCCGAGGGAGGCAGCGATGCTGCAGGTTGACCCCAGCCCTTCATGTTGTAGGCCGACACACGAACATAGTAAATACGGCCCTGCAACACACACACATATCACACATCAACATGTTCCCTGCAACACACACACATATCACACATCAACATGTTCCTTGCATCACACAAATATCTCCACATGTTCTTCTGCATGTTCTCTGTATAGTTTATAAATCACTGATTCTTCAAAACAACACTTGAGCTGTGGCCGAGTGATGACTTTTTCTCTGAGTGTCAGTGCTGCTTTAACCAGCAGTTGTTACCAGTCACTCTTGTGGACGTGTCAGAGAGTGAAGCATCATGATTGACAGCAGCCACTAAACTGCTCATCTCTAAATGTCACTGACTCAAACACCAAAGTGAACAGAGACGACAGAGCTGAGTCACAACACACCACATCCACCAACGACCTGCGGACACATGAGGGTATGACGACAAAATCCTATAAATAACAACAAGAGGTGAGACACAGATACATTTACTGAGCCCTAATGTTCAGGACAAATTGTTAAGAGAGGAACAGATGAATCAGTGTTTTTTGTTTTATAAACTCAGAGCTGACGTCTTCAAACATCTTCAGGTCACTGTCAGAAACTAAAGAAGCAGATCATCTTCACATTCAACAAGCTGGGCTCAGACAATCTCTACTTTTCTTTCCTTGGCAATCACTCAGAGATGAACTCATCAAAATAGTTTAGCAGCTAATTTAATATTTGGAAACTAACTGATTGGAACACAAATCTTTAGTGAGGTACAGCTGCTTTGTACAGCTAATTTTCTTGTCTCCAGGGAAATGTTGATGGTTTATGTTTTTGATACATTGACTATCGTTTCACTCAAATCATGTCAACGGCTTCTAATACATTTATTCATTTATTTCTACAAATACTGTTTCATGGGGGTGACACGGACACATGGAGTTTGCATGTTCTCACCGGGTACTCCAGCTTCCTCCCACAGTCCAAAAACATGCTGAGGTTAATTGGCGACTCTAAATTGCCCATAGGTGGAAATGTGGAGTGAATGATTTGTGTGCCCCACGATAGATTAGAGACCATCTGGGGTGTATCCCTGCCTCTCGCCATAATGCGCTGGGATTGGCTCCATCAGACCCCTGCGACTGCTTCATGGTGTAACTGCACTGTGGCTGAAAACACTTGGCTAGTGTAGAAGAGAGGAGGGATGCAGCTATTACCGTTGTCAGGCCACTGATAGTGAACTTTAGTGTCTGCAAATTATCCAGCAGCATCTCTCCAGCGAGTAGCGAGAAGTCCTTCAAACAGCTCCACTCCACTGTAAACACACACACACACCAATAGTTTTCCTGATGCTCCCTGACTCATTGCTTTATATATAGGTTTTTTATGAATTACAGAGATACAGTTTATTGTTTTATTATCTAATAATTATTGTTGTGTATTGAATTGCAATTGAAATTTATCATTTTTTAAACTTTGTTTTTCACAGGAAGAAAGGATATATGAAGTGTCTGTAAATTAGAAGTAAATAATACACTAATCAGATTAATGAGCTAAACTAAGGTTATATTGACCTAATGGAACTGAAATTAATTAATTAATTGATTAAGTTGTAGTTTTCATGGCTTTAAAGGCAGAAAATATGACAGAACCTACTGAGCCAAATAAATGAGTTAGTTTTCATTTTTAAATATTCAGATTTTACTGACTAATTTGAGTTCATTAAAAAACTTTTTGAAAAGAACCCTGTAAATAAAGTGTATTATTATTCTAATAATTGTTATGTACTGAACAGAAATGAGAACTGATATATGAAGAACACTTAACCCACAGATGATGACTCGTGTTATTTGAATTTATTTTCTTGGCTCTGACCATTAAGTGTTTGATTTGTTATCTTACTCCATAATAAATGTAAAGAGGTTGTTGAGTGTCTGTGGTTTGTGGTTTCACCTCTGTACTTTGTCACCACGGTGGAGTTGAGACACTGAGGCTCCTGGAAAGTGACGGTGAGCGACACGCTGCTGCTCACGCTCAGGCGAACCATAGACGGGGTCTCCGGGACTCCTGAGCAGGGGCAGAGAAAGGCATCAACATGACAGATCAACACAAAGTGCAGAACATGAAACCTCATGTACAATTTGGCCAATATTGAGGAAAAATTTTATCTTTTGTTTTTGGGCAATTTAATATTTTAAGACAAGAATAATTTTATGAGTCATGGATTTTTAAGTTGTGAGATAAAAAGCACCTCGAAGATGATGGCATCTTTAAATGGTGAGATGAAAAGATAAAATATTAGGAAAAAAAGATAAAAAAGACAAAAAATATGAGAAGAAAGACAAGATTATGATAAGTTTAATAATTAAATCATTTTTTCTTAAAACAAAAATCAAGAAGAAAAACTTGAAATAAGAAAAATGATGATCTTAATGTTTGACTAATTTTACTTAAAACAATATTTTCACCTGACATTTCATTTTTTTGCAGCGTGGTTTGCTAATGGAGGAAGCTTCTTAAAACTGACCAGTCAGAACAGAGCAGGCTCATCGGTAGGTGGGGCTTAAAGAGACAGGAGCTTAAATAGCTTGTTTCAGACAGAGGCTGAACCAAGGAGCTGTAGAAAGGCCCACAATCAGATCAATAAGATTTCACCTGGAAATCACAGAGTTTTTCCAGAGTCTCAGAATATAAATACAGCGCTGAGATGTGGAGTTTGAGTACTGTTGTGATGATGAAACAGTCCTGCTGTGCTGCCACTGAAGAACAAACCTCTACAGAAGCTGTTAATGAAGGATTCCAACAGAGACTCACGTGCATGCTGGAATCCCGTCTTCATGCGTTTGTATAGCTTGCTCCTCCACTCCCAGGCTCTCAGCTGTTTGTCTTTGTGACAGGCCTCCAGAGAGAGGCCGTCTCTCTGCGCCTGAGCCGCCAGGTCCGTCGCCCGCTGCTCCGCCTCCACCACCAGAGAGCTCAGGTGGGCCTCACGACTCTCCACACTCACAACTACACAACACAAAACACACTGGCTCAGTACACCAGAGAGCCTCACCCCAATAACTTCAAGACAGGAGAGAATTCCCCTAGAATCCATATTTATGGAATAAATCAAGTGTTTGTATTCTCCCCTGGGCAGAATTTGACTAAATATGACAATAGTGCTGTGTGAAACATTTCTCATTTATATGTGAAATGAATAGATGAGGATCAAATACAAATAATTAAATTAAAAAGATGACAGAAAGATAAAACACCTCTAATATAAGCATGAAGAACAAGAAGAACATGATGTTGGTTATAGCTATATAATACATGTTCCAATAGATTTCAATACTATAGGGCTACTATAGGGTAACAATTTTAATTGTGGATTAATCTACTGGTTATTTAAACGTTGTTTGGTTTATAAAATGGTGTAAAATGTTGATCACAACTTTCAAAAGCTGAAGATTTAAACTAAAATGTCTTTTTTGAGATGCTCAACTACCACAGGGAATTAAAACTGTTAAAGAGCAGGATCTCTGATGTAAAGGAGGTGACATAATATTCTATAGCAGGGGTTCCCAACCTTTTCCAGCTCAGGGCCCACTTGGAAATCGGCCACCTCTGACCCAATAAACAATACAGAAGCAAATGAATGCATTTTTAGACCACTTTGCTATTTTAATGTAAAAAATGTAATTTTTTACATTAAAATGTAACATTTCGGACTGATTTGAATAAATATGAAAAGGCAGGTGTCACGCGGTGAGGTCATGTTGGGTTTTGTCTTGTCATTTTGTCTTGTCATTTCCTGTTTTATTTTGAAAAGATAACTCTCCTCTCGTTTCAGGTCACTTGCCCTTCCTCATGTGTCATCGGTCTGATTGTCGGTCCCGCCCTGATTGTTTCCACCTGTTCCCCATTATCCGGTGTATATCTTGTCTGCGTCTCCCCTTGTCTTGTGCCGAAGTGTTTCGTCTTGCGTTCACCAAAGCCCTGTTCCCTGTCTCTAAAGCCAGCGTCTTGTTGTGCGTGTTTCTTCGTTTTTTGAACCTCGTAAGAGTGATTTTCTGTTGTGGTTTTGTAGCGTAGCCTTTTGTTTTCCCCTTGTTAGTATAGTTAATGTTTTTCAGCCGGTTGTTTTCCTCTTAATGAGCGATTTTGATTTGGATAAGTTTTATAGTGTAGATCAGCGGTTTTCAAAGTGTGAGGCGCGCCTCTCCTGGGGGCCCCAGAGGGCTTCAGGGGAGGCGCGGCGAGATCGGTCGCCGATATTGGCAAACTTCCAGCGCACCAATTCAGATAATCCATTCCAGTTTTTTTTGCTGCTGTTTCGCTAAAATCCGGTCCGCATTTTCCAGCACACCAGCATTAGCGTCTCCCCACATTTGTTCAACTCGCCTAGCGTTGCATAGCAACCAGAGACGCTCAGACTTGTCGCTCCGTGCCAAACGGCACAGACACCGAAACAGCGTAATTACACTGAAACGAACCACTGGAATTGTTGCAGCACTCGGACAACGTAACTAATGTGACTACATCGTTTTCTTTATTATTATTCTTTAACAGAGAGAAGATGTATAACAGGATGTTGAATATCCATTCAATGTGACAAATAAAACGTTTATTTAGACTCTTTATTCTGTTGGAAAATCCCACTTTGAAAAAACTTTATTAAAAACACTCCAGACCGCCATTACATTTTTTAGCTTGCGCACCCCCGAGTGCTCGGACTGCAGTCAGGGCAAACAGTTGAAGGCAACTGTTAATTTGCACTGGTTTTTAAAGCCTTGGTTTACACCTGCTCAAAAGCGGAGTACTGATGCTGAGTTATTAGCCTATTTTACACTCAGGTTATTTGTGTTTCTTTTTTTCCATACAGTTTACAGTCTGATTTGCACTTTTACTGACCACTGATGCCATTCCTGTTTGTTATTTTTCATGTTGTTAATCCCTGAATAAACAGGTCAGTTTCTTGTTACCAACCTTTGTGTATTCAAACTCACTTAAGTCAGCTGGTTAGTTATCAAGAGTACTAAACCCCTTTTCAATATGAGTCTTATAACTAAGTAAGAAGGCTAAGTAACTTTAAACTTTAATACATGCTTGGTTGGATAGCCTGGTATCGGTATCGGCCACCAGTATCGGATCGGAAGTGCAAAAAGCTGGATCGGGACATCCCTAGTCTGGGGTGAGCAGAAAGAAAAGAAAGTATGACCCTGATTATCTGAAGTTCGGCTTTTCATATACTGGCACAGATGATGCTCCGCTGCCACAGTGTGTCATCTGTAAAGAGGTGCTAGCTAACGACAGTATGCGGCCATGTAAACTCCGGCGTCACATTTCAACCAAACACCACAGTTTATTGACCAAGCCGAGGGAGTTTTTTGACCTGAAACGGAAGGAATTGCGGTCACAGCAAAAAGTAATTGAGGCGTTTGGCACTGTGAATACCAGGGCAACTGAAGCATCGTATCGCGTGGCGTTACGTATTGCGAAGGCGGGGAAGCCTTAAAATGTTAAAATGTGTTTAAAAAATCTATTGAAAATATACAGATGTTAAAATGTGTTGTGTTAAAAACATTTATTGTTTAAAACCTTTTTGAAGCAACAACAATAACCGTAATAATAGCAATAATGATTAGGGAGGGTGAAGGGGGGCCGGTGTGCTTTTGAGTTCTCCTAGGGGAGGCTCACTATCCCACACTTTGAAAACCCCTGGTGTAGATTAAGTCTCGAAGAGTTAAGTTAATATTTTTCAGTCCTTTTGTTTTGCTCCTGAGTGATTTTGATTTTGATAACTTTCATAAAGTAGATTAATAGTCAGGATTTATTCCGCTAATGTTGTATAGCCTTTTTGTTTTTCCTCGCAAAGAGAGATTTTGAGTTTGATAAGTCATAGATCAGATTAGCCCTTTTTTCCTCTTAGGAGCGATATTCAGTTTTCTAGCCTAGGACTGCCTTTTCATAGCCTCACTCTGTCGAGGGAGCCTTTTGCTGGAAATAAAGAGACTCACCCAACACCTCTGCTCCTGAGTTCATATTTACGTCGGGTCCTGACAGCAGGAAAATCACAACAGGGCATTTTTATCATTTTCCTGTGAAAATTCAACATTTAGGCCTCGGACTAATTATGAAATATGCATGAAACTCACAACTTATTCAGTGATATTACTTATCACTTTTATACTAATGTCAACTTATACACAGGGAAATTATAACATGCCATTTTTATCATTTTAATGTTAAAAGGCTGTGATTGGTCAGTTTAGCTCCTCCAGGGCTGTGACTGGTCAATTCAGCCACAGTGGTTTACAGTTGCTTCTCTGTAAGTAAACAGCTTCTCTGTCGCTTATACTTCAAGATTTGTAATAAAATAATTTTTTCTTTGATACCGAAGAGCTACAAACGCACACTGCATCCTGGTTGTCTATAGAAGTATTAGGACCAGAAAAAATAAATGTGTCTGATACACATACTCTGCATCCCGGTACAAGAACAAAAGAAAATGGCAAAAGAAAAAAAAATCCTATTACATACAGTCCGGAATATGTGTTATTTATGTGGGTTTTTTGCCATGTTTTGTGCTGGACTTTCTTTTGTATTTTTGCCTGGTGTTCGGTTTTCATTGTGAAGAGGAAGCATTGATTCATCAGACCAACACGTTCCCTCTACACAGAACTAAGAATGAACAAGGTCTACATTGCGTCGACAGCATAGCTACGATAACGACCAAGCTAGACGATAGAACTTTGCCGTTCTATTGTCAGCCAATAACAACCAAGCTCACCTTTTGCTTTGAAAGATATACTCCAAAAGACATACTCAGCAAGACAGACGTTTCAGGATAGAACTTTGTTTTATTTTTGGGCACACATCTATGATATTTCAATTTTTAGAAAAGGATTTCGCGGCCCACCTGCAATACCCATAGGTTGAAAATCACTGTTCTATAGTGTGAGTAATTTCTGTACCAACATGCACACAGTTTACTTGTTGGTGGCCTTCGTTTGTTCTTTTCTCTTCACTGAGCCAAGCTATAGCTTCAGCTCCTCCACACTCCACACTCTCAGCAGCGAGGATCAAATTTGCTCCTTACACAGTAGAAATGGTATATTATGTATGTATATTACACAGTATATTTCATGTTTCTGTGGGACACAGCTTTCTTCCTTTTTTTTTTACGCCAAGGGGATACTTATATCTGCAGCTTCATCATCGACTGTTTTATTTTCTTGATTTATCGATTGTTCCTTTTGTCTGTTAAATGATTCAAAATTGAGGAAAATGTTAAAGATGAAAAAATATCATTATCGCCAATCGGAAAGAGAGAAATAATCTGTGTCGTAGACAGAGAAACACAGCAAATATTCACATATAAAACTGGAACCAGATCATTCTAAAAATAAATGAAATCACAGATCAATAATCGGAATAGTGATACACACAAGCGCATACACACACACACACACACACACACACACACACACACTGACTGATTTACTTGGCACTGAAGGAATGACATAAAAGCTGCGTGAGGGAAAACAGCAGCAATATTTACTCTGTGTTTGTTTACAAGGATGGATTGTCCTGCCACCCAGAGTCCAGGCCACTGTTCAGAGAGTTCTCACCACCACCCTCACCACCACCCTCACCACCATCCTCACCACCATCCTCACCACCACCCTCACCACGACCCTCACCACCATCCTCACCACCATCCTCACCACCATCCTCACCACGACCCTCACCACCATCCTCACCACGACCCTCACCACCATCCTCACCACCATCCTCACCACGACCCTCACCACCATCCTCACCACCATCCTCACCACCATCCTCACCACGACCCTCACCACCATCCTCACCACCATCCTCATCACCATCCTCACCACCATCCTCACCACGACCCTCACCACCATCCTCATCACCATCCTCACCACCATCCTCACCACCATCCTCACCACGACCCTCACCACCATCCTCACCACCACCCTCACCACCACCCTCACCACCACGCTCACCACCATCCTCACAACCATCCTCACCACCATCCTCACCACCATCCTCACAACCATCCTCACCACCACCCTCACCACCACGCTCACCACGACCCTCACCACCATCCTCACCACCACCCTCACCACCACCCTCACCACCACCCTCACCACGACCCTCACCACCATGCTCACAACCATCCTCACCACCATCCTCACCACCATCCTCACAACCATCCTCACCACCATCCTCACCACCATCCTCACCACCATCCTCACCAGCATCCTCACAACCATCCTCACCACCATCCTCACCACCATCCTCACCACCATCCTCACCACCACCCTCACCACCACGCTCACCACGACCCTCACCACCATGCTCACAACCATCCTCACCACCATCCTCACCACCATCCTCACCGCCATCCTCACCGCCATCCTCACCGCCATCCTCACCGCCATCCTCACCACCATCCTCACCACCATCCTCACCACGACCCTCACCACCATCCTCACCACCATCCTCATCACCATCCTCACCACCATCCTCACCACGACCCTCACCACCATCCTCATCACCATCCTCACCACCATCCTCACCACCATCCTCACCACGACCCTCACCACCATCCTCACCACCACCCTCACCACCACCCTCACCACCACGCTCACCACCATCCTCACAACCATCCTCACCACCATCCTCACCACCATCCTCACAACCATCCTCACCACCACCCTCACCACCACGCTCACCACGACCCTCACCACCATCCTCACCACCACCCTCACCACCACCCTCACCACCACCCTCACCACGACCCTCACCACCATGCTCACAACCATCCTCACCACCATCCTCACCACCATCCTCACAACCATCCTCACCACCATCCTCACCACCATCCTCACCACCATCCTCACCAGCATCCTCACAACCATCCTCACCACCATCCTCACCACCATCCTCACCACCATCCTCACCACCACCCTCACCACCACGCTCACCACGACCCTCACCACCATGCTCACAACCATCCTCACCACCATCCTCACCACCATCCTCACCGCCATCCTCACCGCCATCCTCACCGCCATCCTCACCGCCATCCTCACAACCATCCTCACCACCATCCTCACCACCATGCTCACAACCATCCTCACCACCATGCTCACCACCATCCTCACCGCCATCCTCACCACCATCCTCACCACCACCCTCACCACCATCCTCACCACCATAATCACCACCATCCTCACCACCACGCTCATCACCATCCTCATCACCATCCTCATCACCATCCTCACCACCATCCTCATCACCATCCTCACCACCATCCTCACCACCATCCTCATCATCATCCTCATCATCATCCTCATCACCATCCTCATCACCATCTTCACCACCATCCTCATCATCATCCTCATCACCATCCTCATCACCATCCTCACCACCATCCTCACCACCATCCTCATCATCGTCCTCATCATCATCCTCACCACCAGGGGCACAGATAGGATTTTGGGTTACTGAGGGGGACCAAATACACACAAGCATGCACACACATGTATGTGTACTGAAGCTCCAATATACATTCCAATTATGAGTTTTTCAACTAAATGAGCAGTGGCAGTCAACATTATTATATAACATTATACATAAAAAATAAAACATTATAGATATTCACCTACAGTCTGGAATGCTGGTATTTTACATTTAGCCTACACAAAACCCAAATACCTCTATATTATTTTCAGACTAGCTACTTAAAATAAGTATTGCAACATCAGAACTGAGAACTTCCCAGCTTAAAAACTGGGATATCATTGAATATAGAATAAAACAGAAAGGATATTAATGGACTGAAAGGAAAATCCCAACGTTTGTACTTGTATAGATCCTAGATTTCAGTGCTTCTCTGACTTCAAACTTCCAATTTACGAGTACAACTGAACGCACCTTGTTGCAGAAACACCGCAATGGCAATCAGTTTCTCCTTTAGTTAACCTGTTTGTCGACTTACATAGGGACAGTGTGGGAGAGGGGGACAGAGCAGTGTCACTGTAAATGTGCGAGGGACATGTCCCCCGCGTCCCCTGTGCTATTTGCGCCCATGCTCATCACCATCCTCATCACCACCCTCACCACAGCACAATAAATTACATAGCTCCAATTGCTCTGGTGTCACATGCATCAATAGAAAAGTTAAACCATTAAATGACAAACCTTTTTTGTCATTTAAACCTCCAATAGTCATGAGGTGATGAGTTGTCGTAGAAAGTCAAAATTGTTGGCTCATTTGTAAGCTCTCATCAGAAGAAGAATGATTAATGTTTAAGGTTAGGCTATTGATTTAGGAAGTGATAAAATTAAACAGTCAATACTGTGTGTTATTTTTGTTCTGCGACTTTGATGTCATAAAACAGGATTTTTGTACGGACCATCAACCAGGACTCAGTTCGGTGACAATACACTGGCATCCAGAGAAGACTCTTCTTTGCCTCCTACCTTGCTTCAAAATTGTTTGAGAGAAGGAGGACTGACCTAAGGGGAAGGCTGATTGTCTACACTGACATTCTGGGAGCCTAGAACAGCAGATTTTTCTGCCTACACACAGTGAGCTATTGAAATTCTGATCTTTAAAAAAAAAGGAGGGGGGTGGCTGTTTTTGATTTTTTTTATCTGCTTAAGGATAGCAGGAGATAGATTAAAAACAGCCCTGTGTGTGTTTTTCTTTATAGGAAATTGAGCTTGCAGCTTTATTGAATATGCCACCTAGGTTAAAACTGGGACTTAACAAGAATAGAGGAAAAGGTCCTTTTATAGACAATAAAGTGGAGTATATAAAAAAGTGCATGGCTCAATTTCTGTTTTTTTCATGAAGTAGATACAACAGCTATGAGGAAATTTGATTATTAAATCTCAGCATCACCTAACAGAACTCGATCTGTACCTAATCTCATACATTAATAAAAGCTGTTTTACAACAGTGCTCTTCTTGTTAATTTCTACACAAATAAATGAATTTTGATTCTTTTCCTGTGGTGCCATTTCTCTCATCAGTGCAGAAGGAGCCAAATGTTCGAACCCTTCTGATGTAACCCTCAGAACCGATTCAAGTAATAAATGCAACAATGTCGCAACTTTCATACCCTCAAGTGAACTGAGTCTGCTTGGTTAGGTGTGAAAGCCTCTAATCTGCAGCTACAACTGATTCGAACGCTTCAGTGGAGTATTTGGTTTATACAGTTTATACAGGAATTTAAATGTGACTGGGACTCGACTCTAGGTTCATTTAGAGATGGTTGAAGAGCCTAAATGCTGTGACAAAAATCATTTCATTTAGAGCTGGGTGATACGTTTTATATCTACGCTTTATATCTATTATGTTGTCTGTTTTATTTTTCATGCAGGACAGCAGTTGGAAAGTTGCTAACTGCTGAACTGAACTTTTTAAGGACTCATGTAAGCAAACACTGTCCAGTAAACTAAATGTAAAAAAAAAGTTAATACAAATATTTTGATGATCCAAATCAATATTTATTAATGATTTTCTTTTAAATATTTGGGAGCAGTTTATGTTTTTAATATAGCTAGCTGTGTTGTACTTACAGTGCGGACTCTCCTTGCCACCAGCTTTCAGCAGCAGCTTGGCGATGGGTGTGTTGTTGGTCATGATGGCAATATCTAGTGGCGTCAGGCCCTGGCTGTTGGGGGTATTGAGGTCCAGCTCCTCAGCAGAGTACTGGTAGAGCAGAATCTGCACCGTGTCCAGGTCCTGCTGCTCCACTGCCTCGAAGATGCAGTCGCTGCCCTGCATGGTCTGTAACAAACACACAGCTCTCAGGAAGATGTAGCGGCATGGAAGGTGGATCTACAGTAAGACCCCTGCATGTCAAGTCTGAGTTGTCTACCTGCTTGAATGAACTGTTTGCATGTTACAGTTTTTAGTTTCTATACTTTATCTCAACAGAAACTGTTTAAAGGAATTAGAGGGAACCTGATGATAAAACATTATATTGGTAATAACTTAAATAAAATAAATGGGACTTATCTTATTATTTCTTTTTGTTTCACAATTTACACATTATCTCATAAATCTTATTTCAGCTTTACATCTAATTTAAATGACTGTGACAAATTTTGAGTTTCGCACTGACATTAAAGCACAAGATGTTTTAACATCAGAAACCTCTGTCCCAGTACAGGTACAGCCTGACTGCTGGTTAACTAAACTAACCTCTGTTTAACTAAATGCAGTTTAACTAACTGCTGTTTAATACAAATTTATGTTTAACTCGTTCTTAAATTAATCAAATCATCTGTTATGAAAGAGATTTTTACATTTACAAAAGACCCCCAGAAGACCTCATAAGAGACCATCAGAAAACAGCAGAGACTGTCAGAGACCAGTAGACACCAACAGTAGAGACCAACAGAACAAACAACAGAACAGAGACCTGAAACCCTGAGTGACTCACTTCACTCTGAAGGATTACACTGCTGAAAAAAACATGTATTACAGAAGGTTTTTATTCTCTTCCTGATGGAAGGTTTTTATTCTCTTCCTGATAAATTGTGATTTATCACCTGTGTTTGAATTAAAAGCAATCAGCTTCTCTGACAGGAATCATCAGTCTCAACCCAAAGACAGTAAAAGCTGTTTCTCTGTGTGTTACCATGACAGCAGCAGCCAGGAAAATCAAAACATAAAAAAACAATTCTAATTTAAAATTTAATTTTATTTGGTATTTTACAAATTGTGTGATGCTTTATGTGGAAATGAAAAATAAAAATATACAGAACAGCAGGTTGCTTATTGCTGAGCTTTAGTGTTTCTGTAAAATACTGTAACCAGGTGAATAATTTATTACATATTCATTTAAACCTCCCTGATGAAGACGGAAAGTGTTGGAATCAAGTTTCCCTTGCACGTACACGGGTCACTGGGGCTCCCACCTGGAGCCAGGCTTGGGGGGGGGGGTTATACAGAATCCCCTGTCAGAAAGAGCTTCAACTTACACCTCTAGGAGAGCTTCACTAATGTCTCAGGGGAGGTGGGGACATTAAGTCCGACTGGACTTTGTTTAGCATAGTCCTGGAGGGTGCAATGTGCTTTGTGGACTTGGATAAGGTGCTTGACTGTGTCTTCATATGCTGTTGACTAAAATCGTTCATCTGGTTAAAGAAAATTAAAAAAAAGATAGAAGATAGAAGAAGAAATGTGCTTGAAACTGGATAAACAGTGAAATTCTGATTAAACCAGACGCTGCCCAGAGCTTCTTCGCCCCTTCATTTTCCTCACTCCTCATATTCCTCCCTCTTCATCTTCCCCCTCATTCATCTTCCTCCTCCATCTTCTTCCTTCTCTCTCCTTCATATCAACAGCTGGCAAAGTTAAGATAAACACAGTCTGACCCATCATGGATCCACCTGCAGCAGAACCTGCTGGTGATGATGTTGATGATAATGTTTATGATGCTGACGCTCATCCAGCTTAGTGCGGAGACACAGACACGGAATGGGGACAAATTCAGGTTTCATGTTGTTACCATGACGATCAGAGACAGCTCCAGGCAGCAGCTCATTGATTTAATAGTGACAAATGAAGGAACGCAGAGTCCAGGCTGTGAACACATCAAATTAGTGAAGCTCCAAACCAGATCTTTATTGATCTTTCTGTCCCAGACATAAACAGCCCAAAAGGGTTTCACCGCCATGTCCCTCCACTAGCACGTCCCTCCACCGCTACATCCTTCCACCGCCACGTTCCTGCACAAGATGTTGCCCACCACATCCCTCCACTGCCATGTCTGCTGCCACGTCCATCCACCGCCACATCTCCCACCACCACATTCACTGCCACATTCACCACCACATCTATCAACTGCCACATCCCTCCAGCACCTCATCCCTTCACTGCCATCTCCATCTGTCATCTCCACCATCTCCTGCCACAACCACCCAGCGCCCTATCCATCCACTGCCACATCCCTCTCGGCGCCATATCCATCCACTGCTACATCTCTTCACCGCTGTGGGGACAGGTGCAGGTAGATAGTGCAGATAGTAGATGTGACAAATGAAGGAACGCAGAGTCCAGGGTGTGAACACATCAAATTAGTGAAGCTCCAAACCAGATCTTTATTGATCCTTCTGTCCCAGACATAAACAGCCCAGCAGGGTTTCACTTCCACATCCCTCCTTCACCATATCCCCTCCACTGCCATGTCAACATAAATTCAAAAACAATGCAAATGTGAAGCGTTTGTCATCAAAAATGACAAAAAAAAGTATCAGAAGCTGCAGAGAAAATCACAGCAGACTGGACTGATGACTGAGACTTTGATTTGATGATTCTAGTTCATTGGAGAAAATCATTAAAATAGGGTTTACCATCCAAAAACCTTCAGACATTTTATGAGAAAATAAATGAAAATGAGAAAAACAATGTTAAGTTTAGCAATGTTAAACTTCAGTGATTATACAGAGTGATTCAAATTATCCATACTGGTTTAGTTGGTCTCAGTTTAGAACTTCACCACTTCACCACTAGATGCAGAAATGACACACTGCACCTTTAAACCAATCAGTGTTCATACAGTGGAATATTCATATCTGAATATTGGAGCCAAACATCATTTAACAGGAGTCCGTTTGGGACAAATCTTTTGAGACATGCTCCAGTTTACTGTCACACAAATCAACATGCTTTTACTTTTCAAAGTACACTGAGATTGATGAATAAATTAATTGATTAATTGATGAATGTTTCTAGTCTGACCCACATGCTGGAGACACTAAGACCTGAATGAAGCCCCGCCCCTTTACTTACCGAGGCTTTGCGAAGACGGTCGGTCTTGCCAAAGAAGTAGGCATCTTCGAAGGAGGACGTGCTGCCCCGCAGCTTCTCCGACAGGTTCCTGTAGAGGCGCTTGGCGGCACTGGGGGAGGCGGGGCCACTGGGGCACTTCCTGGTCTGGGATAACTGCAGGTTCTGCATCTGCTGGGTCATGACACCAGGGAGGTGTCTGCTGTCAGGGAGGAAGATTAACTTCATTCATTAGTCATTGGACTGATCATCATCATCATCACAGCTTCACAAGGATGTCAGCCTCGCTTCACCTTAATGATCCATCTAACCATCAAACTGTTTGTACAGCCCCAAATCACACAACGTCACAGCCTGTAGAGCAGCAAAACAACATTCTAAACACTGGTTCAAGCACACAGTCTATTTGATTTAAAAAAAAATAAAATCAAGGAAGAAGACTGAGAAAAAGAAGAGTGACCACTTATACTGCACATTTTTCTTCTTCACCTTTTCTTAGCCAGCACCTCAGTCCTGACCACATCACTGTCGTGCTCAAATGACATTAAAGAACACTGTCTCAAGTAATATTGCTTAATTGGTGATCACCATGGTTCCGGTACAGCGAAAAAATAAAAAGTATGACATGAAATTCAAACTTTCTCTTGTGAAATATGCAGAGGAAACCTCGGGAGAAGCAGCTGCAAGATATTTAATTACAATACTGTAATCTTACTTTTAAAAAGTGCCTTAAGTTATAAAGTAATGATACTGATTTAATAAAAGAATTTTAGTAAATGATTGTATTTTTAGTTCTGCTGAGCAACATTTTTGTCAGGAAGGAATTAATCTCCTGTTCAAATTGCTGCCTCATCTCAAATAAACGCCTGATCTGTTAAGTGATTGAAACAAAAAAATATTATTTGATAATTTATGTATCTTTATTAGAAGTGTCAGCGAGTGCGAACGCATCAAACATTAGCGGGCGCCTAGGTCAGGTAACTCTTGGTCAAGCATCTCAGTAGAAAAGTACTAGGATTATCTCCTACAACAGATGTGCAAGATTACAGAGGATAAGAAGTTGTCATTCATAACTCATGATACAATTCTATTACCATTTTATCTGTGATAATAGGAAAAATCTTCTCTCATACATAAAGGGTTAATTAGCGAGCAGATGGATTTTCTGAAGCACCCCCTCCTGCTTCATGTCAGTTTCCTAACCTTCATTATGCTTATTAAGATACTTCTGCCATCATGGTCCAATGAATCAACTATAAGACCAGTCCTATTATTCTGACATTCAATAAACTGATTTAGTTAAATAAATGACTTTGTTGCCAAACAGCTTCTTTTGTCTTCATTTTATTTGATCCTGTTCTTCTAAATTCTCCAAATAGGAATGTTAAAATCATCATTGGTGGGTTCTTCCTCCTGGTCCCAAAGTGTCCATGTTGTAAAGGACAGGAACAAATGTTTCCTACTTGAAATATTTGAGAGTGAAAACAGAGACGCTGGAACAGCATAGAGGATCTGAATGAGATGGATGATAGTCGGTGAAGAAACAGCTGGATGGAGGACACACAGCACGCAGCATCTCTGAGGTCTGACACAAGGGAAGAGGATTCATTATATAGTCGGCTACTCAAAATGTTGACTATCAAATTAGAAGTCAACTATTGTGTTGTTGCCGACAGATGCTTTTTTGTAGTTATTTTAACAGCCGACATCTGATCTGAGTTCCTTCAGATAATCAGCAGAGGGTGCAGTGGCCTCACTGCAACATTAGTTTGCTGCTTATTCCAAACCTGCCGACGTTCAGCGAGCAATGGGAACTGGACGGAAAGATGGAGGAAGAACACAGACGAAAACCCATGGAACAGTATCATACAAAAATAAGAGTGTGCATGATCATTCGTGTCACTAGCTCGCTGTCTTCAAATAGACAAATATGTATAAATGTGCTTTTGGATTTTGAAAATCTAACAGCTGCTCTGAGGTCTCTGTAGCTTTACTTCCTGTCTATTCTGATCTGCTCTGTTCAGTTTGATGAATTCTCTTTAAAATAATGTATGTGAGGCAACATGGTTGGCACTGTTGCGTCACAGCTCGGACCTTTCTGTGTGGAGTTTGCATGTTTTCCCTGTGTCTGCGTGGGTTCTTTCCGGATTTTCCAGCTTCTTCCCACAGTCCAAAAACATGCTGAGGTTCATTGGAGACACTAAATTGACCATATGTGAGTGTGTGAGCAAATGGTATTTGTGCCCAAGATAGGCTGGCAACCATCTGGGGTGTATCCCTGCCTCTCGCCTGTAATGTGCTGGGATTGGCTCCAACAGACCCCCGCAACCATAATGAGGAATAAGGAAGAAGACGAACGAATGAATGATAATGTGTTGGTGCGTTACGTCTTGGATGCCTGTCTTTAAATGTTTTAACCTGTGTTTATCCATCAATTCACTATCAGACCCACATTAACCAACTTCATATGGACCCGGAGCAGATTCATTGATCATGTATGGGGGCGTCGAAATATATGAGGTAATATTCCAAGTCGACTACTTTATGGCAGCAGGTGTTGATAGTAAAATACTGTAGTGGTGAAGCTGTATCAGAGGGTTGTGACATGTAGAGAAACAGACACAACCTACTGCCTTCTTATCTGCTGCAGGAAATGTTCCCTCTGGTTCACACCTTGTCAGAAGAAATTGCTTTTTTTTTTTTCCACCCATCACCTAAATGACCTTCGTGGCCCTCGGCCATGGCTTCTCCAACATATCACACCTGGACTAACTCAAAACATGTCGCTGAGATGATAAGACTTCCTGGTGAGGGTGAGCAGTGATACAGGAGGACCTGAGTCAAACAGCATTGTCTCTGAGGACCTCTCTCTCAAATTGAATTATAGGCAACTGGACTGGCGAAATGTCTTCCTAGACAAATAAAAGTCCAGTTGCCTACAATTAAATTTGAGGGTGAACAATGACTTGGACGAATGAGAATATCCACAGACAAATCTCTGTGGACCAACTGAGACACGGCAGGAAGTAACTAGTATTTACTACTCTACTCTTTAGGCTACTTACTTTCATTACTATTACTTTATTCCTCACTTACCCTTAGAAGAGGATTTTATTATTTGACATAAGATTAATATACGTTAATATTCTAATATCTAATATCCCCCTCCCCCCTAAGCTGCACTTTGTGTGAAAGCTGCCAAATATTATGATGCAGTACTTATAATCTACACAGTATCTTCAATTGGTTCACACTGATCATCTAAAGCATTGTATTTAGTGATTAAAACAAGTCGAATAAGAAACAATAATATTATAACACAGTTTGTATAATGAGTACTTACTTAGTAATATCTCTTTACATTTTCAGTTCAGGACTTTTACTTGTTGAGTTTTTTTCAATGACAGTAGTTCTACTTTTATTCAAGTAAAAGTACTTTGTAAGTGTTACTTATTAATTATTTTAAAATTATATCATTTTATAATGATGACAATTAGCATAAACACACAGACACGGCCCTCAGCTTTTCTCAATCAAACAGAGACATGCCCATCCAGCTGGTGTCAATCAAATGCAGACACACCCCTCCATCTGCTGTCAATCAAAACTGACACGCCCCCCAGCTGCTGTCAATAAACGCAGACACGCACCCTTCAACTGCTGAGACAATATTTCTGATTTCTCTTCCAAAGACCTTTTTTCTTCCTGTTATTAATAAACAACTAATAAAATTAGAGACACTACTTATATAAAACATATTGGCATGATTTTTTATTTGACTTAACAGCATAGTTTCAGAAAAGTTTGTGTGGCATCAGCTGCCCCTATAATGAAGCAGAAGAATCAGTGACTGCAGCTGCTGTTTGACAAGATAACAACAGGTTTATCTACACAATCCATAGTTCAGCAGGTCACACTGTGACAGCAGACACACACACACACGTATATAACCAGATGATTATGAAACAACTACTGATTGTCTGCCAGATATTAAATTCATATAAATTCACACACTCATTGTTCATGTCAGCAGTTTAACTGCTTCTCTAAATCACAGCTCAGAATGTTAAAGAGCAGGTAACCATGGCAACAGCGCTGATGCTTCAGGCTTTGTCAGCAGTTAACCGGGTGCTAAAACATTACTGAACCAGGAGTTAAACTGCCTGCAAACACATGGTAGAATCCTGGACTCTACACTGAAGTGTGTTCTTCACCTGATCCGTTATTCTGCAGAGTCCTGACACATTTTTCACCAAAATAAATCACAATTTCTGAGTTTCCTGTCAATTATCTTACAATATTCCTTAACACAGACACAAATGAGTCGACTGGATCATTAAACCATGATAAATATTAAGTATCTCACCACGAGTTTGAATTATTTCAGCTTTCTTTCTTAATAGATCTGTCTTTGTCTGTTTGGAACTAAATACTGTAATTCCCATGATCCTCAGCTGCTGTTGCTATGGAGAGGAAGCTGGTCAGACGTGAAGCTGAGCTGCAGCTTCATTGAAGCATTTAGAAGAAAAATATATTATTTATTTTTATTATTATATATATCAAAGCGCTGTGATTCGATGCTTTGTACTGAAATGCACCGTGGGAATTTTTGTTCACAAACCACTATTGTACTAATGATTCAAACAGGAGTGTTCAATGTTGATCCAGAAAATCTTCAAAATAAATTGTAGTGAATGTTTGTTTCATCCCATATAAATATCAGCAGTTGAACTGCTGCAGGAGAAGAAAACATGATGATGACATTAAAAGAGTCAAAACCATTAAAAAATAATTGTCTGTTTACATTTGATTTTTTTCCACACAAATACTTTTAGAGTTTTTTAAGGCATAGAATTGTTAAAATCATTTTAATATGTTTTTTACACACAAATTGAAAATGTGCATAAAACAAGCAGACAGAGATACATTTTCTGTCTATGAGGACATAAATCACACATTTACTTCTCAAAATGACTTCTCCAATATATATGTGTGTGTGTGTGTGTGTGTGTGTGTGTGTGTGTGTGTCCTTACCTGTCCAGGCTGAGTGAGGATCGGGGGGTTCCTGTGTAAAAGAGGGGCTTCAGGATCAGAGCATCTCCTGCCAGCCCCTGGTTCCACCTCTGGGCTAAACGTGAGATTCTACTGTCCGACCTTGCACACACACACATGCACGCACACACACACACGCACACACACCCACACATATAAGAACCTAAGAACAATAAATCTGTGACTGGAAAGAGACTGTGACTTCAGGTCAGAAAGAAGAAGAGGATGTTCAGAAAGTTCCCAAACCTTCCATAAGCTCATCCTGACACCTCCTCCTCACCATCTTCATCATCATCATCTTGTCAAACTCTCACCAGAGACACTTCTCAGCATCGTCACCATCACCAACATGTCAGCAGTGTGATTATAAAACTGCAGCACACGGAATTTAACACAGAACGCGGATAAAACATTTGATCAAAAGCCTTCTGCAAGTGAAAATGTCTTCCTTTTCCCAGGAGAACAAGAGGCACAGAGAGACTTCACGCTGGACTGCAGCAAAAGACTCAACCGAGAGAAGCCGGATTCCCTCTGACAACTTTGCACCGCAACCCTAACCAGGAATGGTTCGCTCACAACCAGCAGGTCAGACACCTGCCAGCAGCAAAGCAAAAAAAGTTGCTTCAAAGCTGTGTAAGTGGAGTAAAAACACAACCTGCTTGCTTTTAGACTCCTGCCATGATTTCTGTGGGTTTAAATCAGACGAGGTGTCAGTGATACTCACTGAGTGTGAGAGGACCACAAGCTGTCAGCAGCAGATCTACCCCAGCCTCTGAGGCTCCTCCGCTGGGTGGAAGCTGTCTGCCTGCTGCCTGACGGCTGCTGCTGCTGCTTCTCTGCAGCTCTGCATCATGTCAGCAGGGAGCCCAGGCTGCAGCTGCCACCAGATGTGAAGCTCCGTCCTGGGTTCGCCGCGAGTGTCTCTATCGACTCCTACTCTGGAGCTGCGGCTCCGACTGTGCTGACACCTGTTCACCAGGCGGACACATCGCGACGCATCAGCACATACACACACACACAAACACGAGTCACTACACACAGCGGAGAGAGAGAGTGAATGAGTGTTGGAGAGAGAGAGAGAGAGAGAGATAATGAGAGAGATGTTTAAGAAGAACAGCGAATAGCAAGGCTTTATGTTTGTTCTGGGGGGAGGGTATGTGTGTGTGTGTGTGTGTGTATGTATGTATGTTATGAAAGACACACACACACACACACACACACACACACACAAACACAAGCACTCCGTATAGCGTCAGTGTAACCCTGGATGAAGGAGGAAGCAGTGTGGTGACATGAGTGATTCTCTGCAGTGAAAATACATAAATGAATACAATCTGAAGAAAAAAATAATAATAGGGATATTACAGTAATTGAAGAAGAAATCTTCATCAATTACACTACATAACGTTTTGTTTTTTTCCCTAAAATTTTGATTTAATATGCAGATTATTTTTAATAGATAAAAAAACTCAATTATGAAATATTCTGAAGTTAATGATGATTTAAATGAATTTATTATTCAGAGTTAATCTAATTTCTTGTGATTGTTGAGGCTTTAATGGATATTTAAATGTAACATCAGGTATAATGCATACAAACACAGTATATTTAAATTAAAAGCCTATTTAATGCTGAACAGTGGCAGGCACAGATCTTTTGGGCGGCGGAAGAAAGAAAAAAGGGCACCTAAGAGCACCTGTATTCTGTTGCATTTTAAAACCATGTCAGCACCAGATAATCCAAACTAGTTCTGTGAGATGCATATTTGGCTCAAAATATTTGGAGCAAACATGGGTCCAACATAATAAAGTAAAGTAATTGCAGTAGTAATGTTTAATAACATTTCTTGGTGCCAGTGGAATATGGAGTATGTGCGGTTTTGCCACCCAAGAGGGCACTTTAATGCACTTTGTATGTTCAAAAAGGGCACTTAAGTGCATGTTTTGACATTTAAAAGGGCACTTTAGGGTGTGTTTTTTTAATAATTAGGGCATAAAGGGGAGCAACCACCCACCCCCATCTCTCTCTGTGAATTACAGATTTACCTTATCTGAACTAATATAAATGATAATAATAATAAAAAAAAGAATTTCAGGGCAACAAATATAAAACAAGAATGAGAAAGATTCTGATTCACTCAGGAAGACACATGGAAGAGATCAGAAAAGCTTTTCCTAAACAAAACAAAACAAACTCTGAGCTTCCATCCATCTATTCATTAAAGGTTCCTAAAGGGTCAGTTCAGCCAAATCATATGAAGACAAATCTGAAAAATCAGATTCACATTTCAGTTGTTATTCTTCTGGCTGAGTACTGCTGATACTGGCAAGGACCAAGCGCTAGAACCGACATATGGATCATGATACAGAAGGTATCATGGATGTATTACAAAACCTGGATAGGGTACAGCCTCTCAGCAGCACACCAATTGTTCCTAGTGGCCACTCGTGGTACTGCAACTGAATTAGCAAAAGAGAAGCTGATAAGCTTATCCGTGAAAAACCTTTTATAAGGGGCAGAAAAGCTCTGGAAAATTCTCTACTCGTGACGTCACAGCTGTGTGATGCAGCGCGGTCGTGCTGTGTCTCAGGAACAAGGACGGGTTTTTTATTTATAAAATTAATTTTTTTTATTTACTTATTTTTCTTTGAACGTTTTTATTGTGGTCAGCAAGTGAATTAAAGGACTCAAATGTGAGTTTGTTCATAATTTACACATTCTCATCGACCGGGGCATGATGGGAGACCCCAGAGCATCATGGGGATTGACTCTACTGATCAGTCTCTATGGGTCGCATGACATGGAAAAAAACCCAGAAGTGAGCAACCTCCACTGAAATAAATGGTGGCCATTTTTCAGTTTGGAATCCAGTTACATAATACATCCATGGCCACCATACGCATATCACGATACAGTTAATATCACAATACACAAGTTGTGAACAGGTTGTTTCAGGATTTGTTGACATGATACATATTGCGATACATGCCGAATCTAGGGCTGCGACTAACGACTATTCAATTAATCTATATATTATTGAAACAATAATTAAATAGTTGTTCATAAAATGGTCAACAATGCCAATCGCTAATATTCAGATCTGAGAAGCTGGAGCCAGAGAATTCTTCTTAAAAATGACTCAACTTTATTAATCAATTATGCAAATTGTTGGGGATTAATGTATAAATTGGTAACTAATTAATTGACTAATCATTGCAGCTCTAAGCAATGCTCTACATAATTTAATGACGGTTAAAAAATAAAGTTGAGCACTACTGAACTAATATGTGCACAGCATTGTACTGATAAACATATATACTACATTAAAAAGTAAATATTACTAGACTACCCAGGTACCGATGTGTACCTTTGGACCCTTTTCTCCAAATAGATTAATTATGTCCAGCAGGTGGCAGGCATGAGCCAATATCACAAATTTCATATTGTGATATTATCATGACAATAAGAATATAGTTGTGTTGTTGTAATTCATGTTCAGGTTATTTTCTCTGCAGTTTTCATTTAACAGAACTGAGAGTTGCATCAGTTTCCTGTTTGTTCCAGATATGTGGAGATAAATCCACAGAGGAAGCAAAGCAGCGAAATGAATCTCCGCCAAACATCAGAATGGACTGTGCAAAACTAAACTAAAATAAATACATTTAAACAAATGCAAAAAAGAACAATATTTTGATATTGTATATATAGGAAAATATCATGTATGGCAGAAATATCGCAATAAATCAAAAATCCTCCCAAGCGTGGGAGGCTCATTTGTGTTCATTTCCTGTGTAGATGAAGCTTAGATTGGAAAGAAACAGGAAGTCAGAGTCACATGAACAATTATGGCTGACAGGTGGAATCTTTTAGGGTGGAATCTTCGTCAAGCCTGTAAAATGCTTTTCTGAGAATATGTGACTCATTAATATGTCTGACAAGATTATAAAGGACAGTTCTGTCATTTTGAGTGCTGTTTCCTTCATGGCTTAATGCAGCTCTAGACAATGAATAATCTTTGCTTGCTTCTTACATAATGATCATTATGAATGTGTTTCTGGTGTTTATTACACAGGCTACATTTATTTATAATGTATTCAGATGACATAATATTCAGATTTGTTCACACCACAGACAAGCGCCTGAAATGATGTTATTTTATTTCAGTTTCACTGTGATTATAAAGAAGAATCATGTCACTGTGCTCAGGTTTAATATGGAGAAGTCTGTTTGCACACCAGTGTCACCCAGTGTTTCAATGTCTTCCTGTGTCCTATGTTTCCCTGTGCCTTCTAGCATTTTGAAGTGTCTCTCTGTTTCCCAGTGTCTCTCCGTGTTTCCCAGTGTTTCCCTGTGTTTCCCTATGTCTTCCAGTGTTTCACTGTCTCCCTGTGTCTACCCATGTCTTTCCGTTTCTCCCCGTGTCTCCCAGTGTTTCCAACTGTCTCCTCATGTCTTTCCGTGTCTCCCAGTGTTTCCCAGTGTCATCATGTGTTTCACTGTGTCTCCCTGTGGTTTTGTGTTTTTTTTTTTTACCCTTATTTGTGCGTTAATGTGAGCAACTCAATTTCTGCGGCTCATACGACGCATCATCCTCCGCTATTTACACAACCATTAATGTTAGGGCAGTAACACTGGGGGCTGAGCGAGTGAGCGTGTGCGTGCACACACACGCACACTTCCTGTGTGCGGCAGATGAAGCAGCTGCTTCAACAGATAAGAACAAAAGGGTTTTGAAAGCGAACAACAGGTCCTTGTCATCTCTCTCATGCACACACACACTTTTCATTACAAGAGTAAATCTGTGGATGAATTAAAAGATGAGCAGTTGAGTCACCTTTGTTATTCCCACATTTTCAGACATCACCTGTCAATCAAACGTGAAATCTTCCTCTTTTGTATTTACAGTGATGAAGAGTAGTTGGTGGAAGAATAACTACACCTCTTCTTCTGTTTACTGCAAACAACCTGGAGATGTGAAGTGTTTCAGGTGTGGAAGTTTTCACTAACAATAAAAACTACACAGATGTAAATTCAGGATGTACATAAATAAATATAAATAAAATATGTAACTTTCACCCTTTACCTTAACTTATATGAAACCTGGGTTTGATTTCAGTCAGATGATAAAGACGGTCTCATATTTTATACACAGATAATGAAGAAGAAATTCTTCTTTAGAATTATTATTAGAACTATTTATTAGAACTATTTCATCTGTTTGGAAAAATGTGCAATTTAAAAAAATAAAAGGTACCTGTGATTAGAGAAAACTGAGAAAACAATCTTTGCACCACGGCACCATTCAACCCACTGATGGTGTGTTCATGTAAGGCAAGTGATTTCATATCAAAACTGTTTTATTTATCAAGTTATATCATACATATCAGAAATGAATGAGGAACTTCATTAATCATTCATTGATCATTAATTAATAAAAATCCCAAACTCTGTTATCAACTTCTCCCATGTGTCGACATTCTGCTTTTCTCTGATATCTGATTTTCTCTTTTCTTTAAAATCAGAATAAACTGTTCATATACATATTATATTATGAAACTGATCAGACAGAAGCAGCAACTGAAGCAGCAACAGAAGAGCTCAGTGAAGCAGCCGCAGAGTTTAATCACCAGATGAAACCTGTTGACTCGTCACAGGCTGAAGCTGCAGCTGGATTCTCAGGTTTCTCTAAACAACCAAACCACAGCTTCTGTTTCCACCTGACGGCCTTGACTTTACAGCTCTGCAGCCACTGTGGAAAACTACCAACCTCACTGACCCTGCACACACACGCCGCTTTAAACCATCAGCGTCTTTATGGTTGTAATGTTTGTTTTGTTTGTGCTCAAATACATAATAATAACAAGTGTAATGGGAGGGTCTGTTACAGTAGAAGCCATTAGTCCGCCTCTCAATGCTTTCTGAGGCTCTCAGACTTCACACGTGGTTCCATAAAAGGTCATCAGTAATGAACTAAAACACTGTAGTTTTTAACAAACAGGAGGAAATTAGTGCATTTTATTGACTATTTTCAGCAGTGGATTCATCCACATTTGCTTCTCCAGTGAATGTTTCTGTCACCAAGACTGTGTGTGTGTTCATGGTGATGAAGGAACATGTCACAGTGCAGCATGTGACCCGTGTTTTTAATAGTTTTTGATGCAGTGGATAAATCAATAACTAGCAGATCTTATTCTCTCTGACTTGAAGATGTGCATCTCGACCTACATGTTTCTATATTTCCTAAACTACACTAAACACACTAAAACAATCACTCTGCAGATTTTGTAGGTGGGATCCTCCCAAACACGTGACAGGTTTGTCCAACCTCTGAGTTTCACAAGAAAAAAAAAAAAAAAAAGCTCCTGGAGAAGGAAACTATTTAAACTCATGGGTAGATCGGGACATTGATGGTTTGTACATGAAGACAAAGACAGCTGCAAATAATAACTTTTTGGACAGCCAATCTATCGATGGTTGAAATGATTAATCGATTAGTTGTTTGGTTCACAAAATGGTGTAAAATGTTGATGATTGTTCCTTTATTCTTTCCTTTAGAAGTTGGCAACTAATTGATTAATTGACAAATCATTATCAATCATGCTCTAAATCAAATTTAGAAAATCAGCAGACAGAAACTATCGGTGATGCTGCTGCTGCGGCAGAGAGGAGCCGCCAACTAACAACATCAACTCCAAACCATTAATGTGGCTGCATCCCGCTGGCTGCTGCTGAGCCGCGGCTGCTGCTGATTGGCTAAGAGCCACCTCAGGTTCGCTCTGTTTCCATGGTTCCCATTGAAGAGCAACAGGTGGAGATATGGAGGGCGCGGGGATGGAACGCCAGTGTCTCACTACTGCTCTTTCCCAATGTAGCTGTTTAAATTTCATCGTTTCTATTCCAGCTGTGATTCATCACTTCACTGATCCTCATTCCACAAACAAAGCAGAAGAGTCGTTTTCATTTTATCTTCAGGGGAGAAATATGCAGGAAACTGCTCTGCTAATGGTCTGAAGGAGGGTGTGTGTGTGTGTCATATTGTATCTCAGTGATATGTAAAGGTTTGATGGTTTTCATGTAGATGTCAGGTCAGGATCAAACTCTTACTATAAACATACATCACACACACAAAACCGCAGAATAAATGTGATTTCAGCACAGTGTGAACTGAATGTGTTGTGTGAATAATGGAGTTGTGTGTGTTTGTGTGTGCTGCTGGAGAACGACAGTAACGAGCAGCATCAGCGGGTCTGGGTGCCAGCGGTCTGATGGCGTCATGGTTCTCCAGGTTTCAGATGTCCTGACTGTATGATCATCAACGTCGTCAACAACACAGGCGCTGGTCTTTCCTTCTTTTTTAAATCTGACTCAAAGATGCTATGTTGATGATCAGGGAGGAGGTGATGTTAGGTTTTTTAAAACATGAATGTTTTATAAAAGGTTTTATTAATTTCAATGCCTGATTACTGACTATTTCTATATATTTTGCTGCCAGTTGTAGTAAAATGGCATGAAGAAGAAATGAATGAGTTGCATCCATAATAACAGTTAATGTGTTTTTCTGCTTCATAACATTCACTCTTTCTTCTCATTTTCCACACAAAGCCTTTACATTATTATTTTTTTTTTATAAAATGTGCACACAAAATAAATTGTGTGTGCAAAATATATCACATATAAAATAAATCACGGGCATTTAAAAAAAAAAATGCTCACAGATCTATGTCACCTGTGTTGAGGTTCAGCTTCTCAAGCCGACTCAGAGCCATCACTTCAGTTTCCTGTTGGTCGCAACTGTTGAATCTAATAACTTCAGCTTTGTCTAATGCTGTAAATAGACTAGATGGCCACTGCAAAAATGTAAATCTCAGCAGGGGAAAATATCTTGCATTTGGCACAATCAGAATAAAAAGCTCCTTAGACTAGATTTTTTTTCTTTCCTCCTTACTACTTTTCTTCCTCATTTACTCTCTCTTTATTTCCATCCTCCTCCCTCATCATATCTGTCATTCTTCCCTCCTTTGTCTGCTTCCTCCTCCTCCATCATCCTCCTTTTCCTCTTTCTGCCCTGTGACATGTTCCAAAAAACTGTCACAGCTACTTAATCAGACATCCAACCACGTCTCCTAAAATTACATTTATATTCTATTAAATAGTTTTTCCAATCACACTGAGTGAACAAACATTATGATTGTTGGAGCTAAAATGACTTTGTGTCCTCGCTGTGTGAAGACATTAAGAGTTTTCTGTGGAGAACTGCAGAGTGAATGATGAGTTATCTCTGCGATGCTGTTTAATGCAAAAACGAATGCGGCTTTCAGATGGGGCGCTCATTATTAATATTATTATTGTCTCATTTTAACGTGAATTCATTATTTGTGGCTCTTATAAACACAGACAGTGTTTGAGAGTGTTTGTCTTAATGTAAAAACAGAAGAGGTCAGAATAAATGTATTTTCAGGAGTCTAGTCCTGTTTGTTTAAACTATACTGAAACAACATTTTACATCCAGAAACAAATTCAAAATGTTTGTGCAGCAGCAACAACAGTTAAAGGTGCAGTCCATCAGATTCAGCAGCATCTAGCTGAATATGCTTGGAGATAAAATTCAAGCTTGTTTTAATTAATATGAAATTCAAGTCAAATAAAAAATGTTTCTATTACCTTGGATTCAGCTGCAGTGGGTCTCTCTCAATGATACTGCCATGTTTCTACAGTAGCCCAGAGAGGACAAACAAAACAGTGACTCTAGAAACAAACTTTTTTGTGGCCACTGTAGCTTCTCCTGTATGTTGGGAAGCTCAGCTGGTTGCAATCTGCGACCTCACCACTAGATGCTGCCATAAAATACAGTGTACCTTTAAAAAGTGATAACTCCTTAAAAAAATTAGAAATGATCTTTATATACTACTAAAATCATCTTTGTCTGGATTATGACTCAAAGATATTCTACATACTGTCTTACAGTGTTTCCCACATTTAGAACTGCCATTCAGACACTGAAAAGATTCAAGTCTGACACATTCTCACATCACAGATGATGCATTTGTCTACAATTCTTTGAAGACTGAAGATCTTTAGTGTTACTGTTTTCAAGATTACAACAGATAATGTTTGAGATTATTTCCCAGCCAGGGAAGAAAAACATGAATAATAACATGAAAATATACAAGAACAATTGAACAATGAAGCAGAAAATGAAGCAGCGTTTGTCTACAGCTGCCTGTGTGTGTGTATGTGTGTTGGTGGTAGTAGTTTCTTTTGAAAAAACATTCAAAAAGAAAATTTTACTAACCAAAATGGCTAATGGATTAATTGTACTATCAGAATAAATGTTAGTTGCAGCCCTATATTAACAACAGTGAGGAGAAACAACAGACACTGATTGCTCCTGTT
Source organism: Lepturacanthus savala (assembly GCA_030544235.1). Classification (NCBI taxonomy): domain Eukaryota; kingdom Metazoa; phylum Chordata; class Actinopteri; order Scombriformes; family Trichiuridae; genus Lepturacanthus; species Lepturacanthus savala. The sequence continues at coordinate 8,505,937 of CM060471.1, forward strand.
AACTCATTTTCATTTTTTTTTTTTTTTACAAATAAAAACAATTTTGAGAAAACATTCACCTCTGTTAGAAACTGAGCAGCCTACAACTGTTTCCTCCTGTTATCAGTCACCTGCTGTTTCTGTATTGGTGACAAATAGGGGTGTGATGAGACACTCAGCTCACGAGACAAGACGAGACACGAGATTGGGTTCGAGATCGAGACGAGATGAGATTTTAAGAAAGCTAAATCAACAAATCAACAAATTATGAATGCCTGGAAAACAGACTCTGAACTGAACTCTGTAAGCGTTAACTTTTAATGAACTTCTTCCTTTTAATGAAGTTCTTCCTCTAGAAATTTAAACTAAAATAGAATGTTATAAAAGTTAAAATATATAGAAAAAAAATGATACATTTGTCTTTTTTTCAAGTGCAAACAATATGTGCAAAACAAAAAGTTCTTCTCTGTCAGCAGGCGCAGTTGTTGATGTGAGTACTGAGCTGTGGTAGTGCTGTAAATGTCTCTGCATTGTGCTCGTATTCGCCGCGCTGTACGGCATTGATTGCATACAGTGTCTGAATTGTCCGTGTCTTATCAGTCACTCTCTTACCATTTATCATTTCTGCCGGGAACCCAAAATGCTGCCAAACAAACGATTTGAAAGCGGCGGGGGCGTCGTCAATAGTAATACCTGTGTTTTCCGTCATTCTGGCTGCTTGCTGGATAAATCTCGCGAGACAGAATTTTAACGCAATGAGCAATCACGTCAAAACACATCTCGCGAGATCTCGTCACACGAGATCTCGTCACACCCCTAGTGACAAAACATGAGAATATGAAATATACATGTTTTATTAAACTGAAGCATCCTGTGATCTCCAGAGGAAATGCAAGACTTAACACTTTTTATTACCAAATTCCTGTTTGAATTATCACATAATCAATTCCTCATGTGCAAAAAGGCAGAACTAGAACCACAAGATAATATAGTCACATGACGACAGTCTTGGGAGTCAATTTGCTGATGTATAATGCTTAATTTATGCATATCATTCAGTATTTATTTAACCAGCCAGGTCAATTTAGAACTAATCCTGCCCTTTGCAAAAAAATAAAAAATAAAAATAATGTTATCATTTATCATTGGCTGATTTGCTGCAGTGGGGAGAATGAGTCAGGCAAGTTATAAAAATGTGCTTTGGCAGTTCATGATTTTCAGTTCATGATGAGTTTGTTTGTTTTTTTTTTTGCTTTTCAGAAGCTAGGATCAGAAAAAAATGGATATTTTCTTTCTTAAAAATGCATTTTTATCAGTTGAATAATTAAATCAAAGCAAAATCTTTGCAGCTTCATGACATTTTTCCTTTGTGCCATCATGTTTCCTATGAACACATAACTGCTGTGTTAGAGCAGTATATTAATATCATTGATGAGAGAGCAGTGTTCTCAGAGACCTCCAGCGGATCATGTTATATATCCTTAGTTCTAATCAGCTCCATGTGATTTAAATATTGTGATTTGCACATGTCTATAGAGCAGAGCGAGGCATTAACTCCTGTAGCCTTCATTACCTCCTGTTACAAGAACAGCTTCTTCCCATCTGCAAACCCCCATAGACAATATGTGCTTCAATAACTTACAAAACTGGCACAAACATTTTTTGCACTCCTGACTTATGTTGCACTTAATTATTTTTATCATTTCTGTTACTTTGTAAATCATTATTTTGTCTCTCCCTATTTTTTGTTATACATTTTAATTAATATTTATAATAATAAATATATTTAGTAAGGTTATTTGTTCTTTTTTCATATTGTTGTTTGTGAAGTGTGTGAAACTACACCAAAGTAAATTCCAAGCAAGTAAAAACTAACAGTAAAATTGATTCTGATTCTGATTCAATGTATGTTGGTGTGTGTGTGTGTGTGTGTGTGTGTGTGTGTGTGTGTGTTTGTGTGTGTGTGTGTTTGTGTGTCATGAGAGAGTCTGAGTATGTGAGAGTTGTTCTGACTTGCATCAGAGAAAAGTCACATTAGAGCGTCTCCGTTTGTCTCCTACACTGACGGATCAGCAACATGCAGCTAAAAGCAATGGCTGAAGAAACTATGATCATTTACTCAAATAACATTTTCAGATATTTCTATTTTACTTAATTGTTTACATGAAATGCTACTATATGAACTGCCAAAAATAGTTTGTAGTTTGTTTGTAAAAGTTTTTAGGTGGATCCTCTGTTTGCTTATTGATTTCTCTTTGCAGTGAGAAGAACAGTTTTTATCCTATCCCTGGTGCTGAGCTGCAGTTTTCAGTTTGGGCTTTAACATCACTGTCAGAAAAGAAAAAAAATAACCAGGACAGTTGCAGCTGTTTTTTGCTCTTTTATATTTATATTTTCATACAACTCGGAGAAGTTCCTTAAAATATGAACATCCGACTTGCAAACATTCGTACGAACAACCATAAATGTTCGTAAAATGCTGTATTGTATTCACCAGTTCATATTTTGAACTGCGCACCACATCCAACTAGTTTGCCTTTCTGCGACAACCCCTGCTGAGCAGTACCACTCCATACACGCATTTCCAACCGTCAACTCCCTCATTTTCTAATCATAATAATTGTTCATTTTCTTTTTATTATATTACATAATCATGTTTCTGTGTTATTTTTATGTCCTGTAATTGTTTCTGGTAAGTTACGGACAATTCACCTACAAACAGCTTTTTGGAACCTACTGTGTTTGTAAGATGGGAGCTGTCTGTACTTTGTTTTTAATTATTTGTTTGTAGAGTAATTTATTTTATTATTATTTTATTCTGAACGCAGAGTAAAATAATAATGTCTGTCTTTTTCCTACAAGGAAGGAAAAGACAGAGACAAAGAAACAGTTCTTTTAATGAGCTGATGAGTCAGTAAACTTCTTGTCACGACTGAAGCTCCTCAGGGCTGCTTCAGCTCTGTGTGTGAGTGTGTGTGGTAGAGATTATTTCATGAACTCCATCCCGCTTGAGAGCTCGTCCTTGATTCAGCACTCTTCAAATTTCAAAGATGCTGCTTGCTGCATGGTTCAGGGTTTTTTTAGATCTGAATTCATGACTGAATAATAGACAGAGACTTTCAGCAGCACATTTCTACCGTCATCTACCTCACGGTTATTTCACTCGTGAATTTGTTATTTACAGCAATAATCCAGAATATGATCAAGTGTCTTTTAAAGATTGGAAATGATTGATCGGATCATTTTTTGCTATAATTCAACAATTCATGCCCTAATTACGACAAAGGTTCATAGGTAAAAAGTAACAAAGTACATTTAGTCAAGTAGTAGTTGTAGTAAAATACTGATCATCAGTTTACTATTTTAGAAGACCAAATAAAACAGATATAATCAGATTTTATAACATGGAACCAGAGAATTTAGACATTTGTTTCCTTAAAATGACTCACATGTGAATTCATTATCAAAATAGTTGGCAATAAGTTGTTGGGAACTAATTGATTAATCGCTGCAGCTGTACTGTGCAATGTTTATTAATATTAATGGCGCTAAGTGCAACAATATCAGCAATGTTTAAAACACAATTTGGTTGTTGAAAACTGTGCTAAATGGTATGTAATGGCTGATTAAGGTTAAAAGCAACGCTGTGATTGTGACTGTTTTTTCCACCCAGTCAACTACTCTACTATTTTTTTTGGTTTAACCGACAAGGAAAATTAGTGGTAACAAACATCTTTAGTTACCACCAAGAAAGGTAACACAAACGTTAAGAGCACAGACAGCTCTGACCACAACATTACCAAAGCAGCGGCCATCTCTGACCATGTAACAGTAATGTTGCTATCAATTCGATTCAGTCCAACGAGTAAAATTAGTTAAAAACAAGTATATGAGCATCAGATTCCAGATTAGTAGATCCCCCACCACAAATCATGTTTCCCACCACTGAGACCAGACAATCACACATTCAATCATCATACCTGCTTATTCCTCATTAGGGTCGCAGGGGTCTGCTGGAGCCAATCCCAGTGCATTACAGGAGAGAGGCAGGGATACACGCCAGATGGTCACCAGCCTATCGTGCGGCACACACCATTCACTCACACAATTTAGAGTCTCCAATTAACCGCATGTTTTTGTACTGTGGGAGGAAGCAGGAGAACCCAGTGAAAACCCACACAGACACGGGGAGAACATGCAAACTCCACACAGAAACTCAAGGAGGTCTTGAACCTGCAACCTTCTTGCTGTGAGGCAAAAGCCCAAAATCACACATATGGCTGAGTAATACAAGTCAAATAAATAGTAATGTGATGACTCATATAAGGAGTAATATATAACTCTTGCAGATCAACACACTGATTATCTGACAGAGGCACTGCTGCTTGAAAAAGAATCATCAAATTCACGCTGAGTTTAAAGGAAACTTTTGTTGAACTGAGTTAGTTTGAGACGAGCTGAGCAGCAGTGCTCAATCCATCATGTGAACGTCGTCAGAGGAGACAGGCACCGAGCAGCCCTTTCTGCCTTCTCTTCCCTCCTTTACATCGCCATGGCAACACAAACCCAGAGGTTATTAATCTTAATGGCTACCTTGGGCCCCTCAGCGTGTGTGTGTGTTGCTGCAAAGTGGTACCCTGATCGACACACTCTGAACAATTCCACTCCAATAAACTCCACGAGGGAAAGTCTAATGTGCCGATGAGGCCGAGTGAGAGTGTGTGTGTGTGTGTGTGTGTATCTTGGTGGAACACATATTGTTCTGCAGAGAGTTCAGTGCAGCTGCAGATATAAAGAATCATCAAGCGTTAGAGTCGTGATGTTACAGAATGTTCCGGTCTCTGAATCATGTTGTGGTTCAACTCAAACTGAGCAGCGTCACAACAAACTGGATTCATTTTATTTTATACTATATTTCATTCTACGATTGGAGTCACTGAAAAATAAATCATCGGGCGAGGCGTCTGCAGCCAAGTTTAAAAGATTGAGTTTAGAAGATTACTGCCTCATGATGTCATCATCAAACTTATGAATTTGAAACATTATGGATAAAAATGTACCCAACAATCAATTCAAACGTGAAAATAGGGTCATATCAGTACAGCTATTACAATAAAGGACATATTTCCTGTGCGGTGTGGAGCAAGGTGACTGCTCCAACATGGGGACATTCGTTTTCTCACGAAAGGTCTCTTCATTGGCTTGGAAAAAAAAGTGTGCGCATATTTCCTTAAGATATAACTTGGTAACATATTTATTGCATGTGTTCAGCCATACAAAACAGGCATCAGTAATCCAATCTTGTTATGCAAATTACTGGCAGAGTGGCGCGGGAGCTTCCACGTCCTGCTGCCTCCACCTCCCGAATCCACTGGGAAGCTATTACTCACCTGGTACTTCACTATTTATACACATAACCACAGACGAAATCTATAACCCAGTCTGTTTCCATGTAAAATAATTTCCCAAACTGTTATAAATCACTGAAACAATTAATTATAATAAGAAATAATTTTGTATTTTCACCAGTTTAAATAAAATTGATGTCCTGTTATCTAATAGTCCATCGATTGGGCAGAGCTGAGACGTGTGAGCACTGAACAGCTGACTGGTGCAGGTATTGATTCCTGACACGCACACGCGCATGCACACACACACACACACACACACACGTACCTGCCCACACACCCAAACACACTGCTGTATGTGTCCACTTTCATTGGTATAATCTCTTTTTTTCTTCCTTCCACACCTCCGTCTGTCCTCTTTCTGTCTCCTCTGGATAATTAATTCAATGTTGTGTTTGCTTCAGCAGAGCAAAACACACACACATACACAAACACACACACATGCACACACTGTGAGTGTGCATGAGTGTAATAATGTGTCAGACAGTCCATTGAGCAGAATAAAAAGATCAAAATGTGAAGTCTCTATGGACCAAATACTGACCGGTGTTTACCACACGGGTCAAGAGTCACGGACCCATAGGGCTGATATTTCTCTATCTTTGTGAAAATCATCTTCTTTTCTTCAGCCTGATAAATAATTTGACAGATTTTTATTCTGCTGATGATTCATTAAATTGTTTCAGTCATTTTCAAGCAATAATCTGTTGGTTTTCTTTGTCACATAAATCAGTAAATGTAGATTTTAGCAAGTTGAAGCCGTCTAAACTTTTGCTGCTAATGCTGTTTTTTTCACAGATCAACAGAAATCCTGCTGCGACCTTTAAGGTTTACAGTGCAAGACTTTGCAATAGGGTGGCAACTAAAGACTATTCTGATAGTCCATTGGTTAATTGATTATTGAAACGATTAATCAGTTAGTTATTTGGGTTATAAAATGGGGTAAATTGTGGATCACTGTTTTCCAACGCTGAAGATTCAACCTAAAAGGTATTTTTTTGTCCAGACCAACAGTCCACAACCCAAAGATCACTTATAAAAAAAAGCAGAAAGCATTCAAATTTTAGAAGCTGGAACCAGAGATTTAGGCCATTTTCTTAAAATTTATTCAAATCGATTAAACGATAATCAGAACCACAACTATGCCCAAAACGATATAACATTTTAACATTCCAACACTCTGCATTTTGATCACCTTCTGATTTTTTATAATTCTATTCTTTTCTAATGCTCTAATTTGTTTAAATCATATTGATCTTGTTCTTTTTCTAATTATTTTCTTTTATTTTCTGATTCTTATATTGGTAACATCAACCTGCCAGTGGGGACTAAGGATGGAAATTAGCAGTTGGCTGTAATCTCCAACAATAAATTGTTGGTTTACAAATTGCAAACACGCAAATTTAGGTTGTGCATTTTGTCCCCATACTGAAACAAAAATGATCCGAACTGTGAACCGAGGTATGTGAATGTACTGCATTTGTATAGTGCCTTTCTAGTCGTTTTGACCACTCACGGCACTTTACACTATAAGTGTACATTCACCCATTCATGGCACTGGCTGTACATATTGCCCCCTTCACATCAGGAAACTAACCATTCACACAAATCGGGGTTAGGTATCTTGCCTAAGGACACCTCGACATGGAGCCCAGAGGAGCTGGGAATCAAACCGCTGTCCCTCCGACCAGTGGACAACTGCTCTACCACTGAGCTACAACCACCCGTATTCAATGGTGCAAATCTCGTCACACGAGATCTCGCGAGATGTGATTTGACGAGATTGCCCGTCGCATTAAAATTCTGTCTCGCGAGATTTATCCAGCAAGCAGCCAGAATGACGGAAAACACAGGTATTACTATTGACGACGCCCCCGTCGTCAATAGTAATATGCAGGCACTGTATGTAAACAATGCTGTACAGCGCGGCGAATACGAGCACAATGCAGAGACATTTACAGCACTACCACAGCTCAGTACTCAAATCAACAACTGTGCCTGCTGACAGAGAAGAACTTTTTGTTTTGCACATATTGTTTGCACTTGAAAAAAGGACAAATGTATAATTTTTTTTCTATATATTTTAACTTTTATAACATTCTATTTTAGTTTCAATTTATAGAGGAAGAAGTTCATTAAAAGGAATAAAGTTCATTAAAAGTTAACGCTTACAGAGTTATAAAATCCATGTGCAACTCAGTAAAATAAAAGTCCGTTGTCCAGGCATTCATATAATTTGTAATTTAGTTTTCTTAAAATCTCGTCTCGTCTCGTCTCGTGAGCTGAGTGTCTCGTCACACCCCTATATAAATGATATATTATTATTATTACCTCCAGTGTAGACGTCCTGTGAAATATAGGCATGTTTCCACCGGATGAGTCCGACTCAACTCACCTTTTTTGTGTTTTGATACAAAAACCTGGACTCTGGTTCTAGGTATATCTTTGTGGTTTCACCTGCTTCATGAAGACACCCTGAATTTTATACAATGATACCACAAAACAAAAATTGTTTTTCTAAACTTTTCTTCATTGAATAAAAACATCTTTTTACGATGTGATTCTTCATGCGGTTCCTGCCATGAAATCAATTTCACTGCCTTGATAAAAAACACAGTTCAGTTCATGGACACTGAATAAACTCCGTCCTCCAGTGGAGGCTCCGTGACTGTAAAAATGGAGCAGGATTCCTGTAGCACATCAAAGGAGCAGTGAGGAGCCAGAGTCCATCATCAATCAGCTGCTTCACCGTGACGCTTCAGAACAGGACGTTAACTACAAACACATCTGTTAGTCTGGATTTCTATCACTGCTTTATACTTTATGTTTTTATTATTTATACCTATTTTACTGGGCCTATTACTCAAATATGTGGATGTTTACGCTTTCATTATTTTTATGTTATTATAGAGTAAGCTTCCTGTTTCCATAAAGGCCAGAGCCAATTATTTCTTCTCCTTAATATTAAAAAAATTGCCATAATCGTAATGTCCTATTCAAAATCATAAAATCCATTATTTCTTCTCCACCCAACACCGGCATTGTTGTGTCCCCTGCAAAATGCAAAGAGTTTTTAAACTATTTTATTAATAAAGTGGAAGCCATCAGGAGAAGCATTCAACCCCCTGCCAAAACCCCAGGTACCTCCCTGGTTTTCTCATCCAACCTGGACTGTTTCCAACCCATTTCTCTATTCACCCTCTCACAAATCATCTCCGGTATGAAACCAACAACCTGCCCTCTTGACACTATCCCCACTGCTCTCCTGAAGGATGTCTTGGAAGTCACAGGTCCAAACATCCTCTATGCTGTCCTGTGCTGCAACATCCCTCAAGGTTCAATCCTAGGTGACATCCTCTTCTCCATATACATGTCCCCCCTTGGACAAATCCTTCAAAAAATACTTTCCTTATACTGTTATGCCGATGACAGCCAGCTCTATCTTCCTCTCATACCCGATGATCAATCCAAGTCATCAACATCCCCAACTGCTTTAATGAAAAAAAGTCCTGAATGGCAGCAAATTTACTTCAATTCAATAACAGTAAAATATAAATCATTCTTTTTGGCTCATCTGACAGCATCAACCTGATATCCAATAATCGAGGCAACCTATCCCCCTTCATCAAATTACAACACCTTGGTTTCATTTTTGATTCTAACCTCAAGTTCAAGGTCAATTCAGTAGTCAAAGTCAGTTTCTACCAAATCTGCACCATCTCAACTCTGCAAATCTCAAGCAATTCCTCTCATTCAAAAACCTTGAAACCTTTATTTCCACCAGCCTGGACTACTGCAATTCACCAAAATCAATCAATTATCCCTCACTCACTATGGACAGGAACCCGGAAAAGTGAACACATCACCCCTCATCCTGGTCTCTTTCCACTGATTACCCATCAAATTCAGAATCTATTTTAAACTGCTTCTTTTCACTTAAAAAACTCTGAATAGATTGGCCCCCACTCATTGAACTTTTAACCCTAAACCACCATCAGACCCCTCAGGTCAGCTGATCTGGGGATTTAAACACCAAAACGTAGAAATTTTAAACATAGAGGTGACCGTGCCTTCGCAATTGCAGTCCCCATACTTTAGAACATCCTTTCATTTCACCCTTTTTGTTATCACATTCAAATTCCAGCTCAAGACATACTTTACAGAAAAGCATTTGAACCACCATGACAGTACTTATTTTGGTTTTAGCGCTCATTTTAATATTATTGTTTTAAATATTTATTGTCTCTTTTATTTAATTTTTTTCATGCTTCTGCACTTTATTGCTATTCTATATATTTTATTTTATCTGTACATGTGAAGCACTTCTATTAATTACAAAGAAATCAGCAGAGACACTCCAAGAGGGTTGTTGTTTGGGTGGTTGTTTGGGTTGTTGCTGGAGTTGTTGTATGGGTTGTTACCACAGCAACTATAAGCTCTATGCTCTATGCTGCTCCTGGAGAGCTACCGACCTGCTGGTTTTAGGAATCTCGCCACTCCAACACACCTGATTCTAATGATAAACAGACCATTGATAAGCTTCAGTTATTTGATAATGAGTTGATAATCAGAATCAGGTGTATTAGAGTGGGGAGATTCCTAAAACATGCAAGATGGTAGCTCTATAGGAGCAGAGTTGGGCAAAAAATTCAAATTTAACCTTAAAAAATATTTTAATATTCTAAAAATTATAATATTTAGTGGAAATATTATGAAATTTATATATATTAAAAATCATCTCAAACCTACTGTACATACAAGCTAATTCAAAAAACACTCCACCAGTTTGGTGATGGTGATGTGATGGTGATGGTGATGGTGATGATGATGTGGAGGTAAATTACAGTTCATAGCTTCAAAAAATGAAAGTGAAATCAAAATGCATCTTAAAGCCTGGTCAGATGTCTTTGGGGGTGGAGTGAGAAAAGAAAGAAACTCCTCTCATCTGTCCAAACACCAAGGACACAAAAAACATGTTTGTTAGTACAGGTAAGACCTCGATTTATGTTTCCACCACAAAAAAATGGAGACCAGCTCCTCTACAGGGTCTGTGTGGCTGTTCTGGTTCCACTTGCATAACCATAACCTGGTAGTTCAACCAGACTGAACTACAAAGCTGAGCCAGACACAACACTCAAGTGATCACAGCTTCAGTTTTAAGCTAAAAATATCATATCTATCTGAAAACATCAAACAAAAAACCAGAGATAACCTGGTATTCTTAGATCCAGGAGAAACATACAGGAATTCTGCCCAATTATTAGCTCAAGACTTACTGCTCAGAGCTGCAGGAAATCAGACAATCACAAACAGTGTGTAAACACAGCAGCAGTTAGGACAATCACATACGAGGACGTGTGACCAGTTAAGTACAGAGGAGACAGGACTTACTTCTTCCTGCTGTCATATCTGCTTGTGGTTCCCAGGGTCTGTGAGGGAGACAGAGGAGAAATCCATGAGTTTCTGAGCAGGATCATCAGTGATCAGCGAGACACATTGCCCCATCATCTGTCATCAACTCTGCACTAATGCTGCTACTGAGGAAAACACAGCGACATGAACCAAAACAGAAACAGGTTTTATAGCTGCTGGATGCATCAGAACATCACAGATGAAGCTGCAGCGAGGAGCTTTGTCTGCAAATAAGACATTATGCAAGTCATAAAAATACTGAAAAAACTTCATATCAACCTGTTACAGTGTGTGTGTATGTGTGCGCCTCTTGGTTGTGAAGAGGTCATTAGTTCATCAGATTACAGCTGGACCCATAAACCTGACTGAAAAACATACAAACCTGATGGAAACTCAGCTTCTTTCTTCAACTTCTCTATCTTAAAGTGCAGTGGAAAATATATTAATTCTTACTTGTGTCTGTCTGGTCATTAATTGCATATGTTTTTGAACATGTGATCATAGGAGCCTGTATTTCCGTAAATGTAAAAAATCCGTTTTTACAAAATGAGTAGTATTATTAGTATTCTATTTGACTCTAAACAACTTTGCTTTTAATAATATGGAAGCTCAAATGTAAATCTGATATTAAGAAACAATTTTTTGTTTTTAATCAAAAAAAAAAAGTTCAGACGTGATCAATATTTTAAAATCAAACATGTCAATTGTGTCATGTGGAGTTACATGTTTCCACCTATAGTGCTCACAGCAAGACTGAATTCATAAAGATGGATCAAAGCTGCTGATAGATCCATAATTGAGCATCATTTGCTATTTGCTCCATCTTAAAGTTGTATATAGTTGTACTACACATATTCACCAACACAATACACAACATAAAACATAAACTCACAAATAAACAAACTCAACACACGTCTATTAGCATAGACTGTATGAAAACATCATCAAAACATAAATGAATGAAGTGGTTCAAAGGACATAAGCCAAACCAACATAATCAAAGCAAAAACAATACATGTTGATAGCGGAGTCAAGCAATTACAGACAGTGCACAGCATGGTATTTGGATTTTTTAGAATAACAAGTGTTATCAAGCCTGAAAGATGCTGCAATGTGTTTTGCATGACAAACAATAAAAACACAACCGTGTGTAGCTCTCATAAGGCAATACAGTCTCACACCATCCTCAAAATTTGAAGTTCAAGTAAACCAAATCCTAAAAAATTTAGCAGAAACCACAGGTATTGTCATAGTATAAGTTGACTTCTTTTTCATCAAGATTGCGTATTTTTCAATTAAACAGGGTTTCATCTGGGGCGACAAGTGACACAGTGGGTAGTACAGTCGCCCCATAGAGGTCCTCACCGCAGGTGGCCCCGGTTTGGACAGCCTCTCTTGAAACGTTCTGTTATTATCTCATAGCGTAGTGAAAGTGCAGGTCACAACTTGTCCACCACAGCATTTAAGAGTTGCTGGATTATGTATTTGCTGAGTTTCATGAGGGATACCAAAAAATACCATAGCCACATAGTAGTAGCTGATGAGTTTGTAGCTCGCAGCTCTGCTTCGCTGGTCTGGGAACAGCTAAAAAGGAAAAGCACCTAATGCTATGACTATGAGAATCATGACGCTGGATGAATTTTCGAAAATGTTGAACTAACCCTTTAAAGGCGATAATGACCATACTAATCATGCAGCTTCTTTTTCTCTGGTTATGAGGATTTATGAAGGTTTATTGGACATCAGAGATGATGATCTCCTCAGGAAGTGTGAGTCACACTGAGTTATGAGTGTTTATGTGAGGAAAAAGATTCCCACGTGTCCAGCTGCCAGCCTTCACGTCAGCGGAGGAGTCAGGACGTTGTGTGATTGCGTGATGAACAGCTTTGGCACCGACAGACGAGCTGACTGAAGGATTCTCACAGCAGGAGACGGTTCAGACATCCAAGGTCCCTGCAGTTCGGACTCTGCAAGTCGAGTCTTGGACCAACATGAAACTCAGCACGAAAGATGAACTGGTAAAAAATATCTGGTTCTTCCATAAAAAAAATCTCATAAATAAAAACCTGCAGATAAAAATACTGAGGGAGAGACGTCAACTCCAGCTCCAGAAATTACCAATCACATCCTCTCATAATTCTTATGCACTTTAAGGTAATAATTACATCAGGCATTTTTCTCTTATATTTACCAAAACGTAAATTTACATTTCTTATATAAAATAACACGTGTAACTGTGAATTAACAGAATATTTCCATGAATAAAAATGTATACAAGTATATTTTTATTATACTTTTCTATGATGAAAAATCTTATAGGACTATATAGGACTTTCATCTTTAATAATCTCATATTAAACTTGATATGATCTTCAATTAAGTAGAGGCAAATATAAAATGTCTCATTTTATTATATTAAATATACAGGATTTTTATATTTATTTTATTTCATTTATTATTTGTCTATTATAGCAGTGTCTTGTGTATTTTTTTAAATACACAAGATGTCAAATTGTTACTTAAAACTTGCAGTATTTTATTGTTTCCCAGCTGCCAGCTGTTTTTTATTTTACCTTGCTAGTTTCAAGTATTTTTGAGTCAACAAGTTTACAAGTGAATGTCACCATGACATAAATGACATCTTCTGATCTGGTCGAGGCACAAACTGCTTGGTAAAGGTTTAGAGAAACAACAAGTGTCAGCAGCAGCATCTCTGAATCCTCTGCTCAGGGATTTCAGAACAAACAGCGGCACACTAATCCCATCTTTCATCTCAGAGATACAAAAGCTTTGTCAGCCTGAATTTGACTCATTTATAAGAAGAAAATGTCCAAATTCTCTGGTTCCAGCTTCTTAAATCTGATTATTTTCTGGTTTCCTTAGTCATCTATAATAGTAAACTGATCTTCAGCTGGTAGACTCTTGGTCTGGACACAAAAAGACATTTTAGGTTGAATTGTCAGCTTTGGGCAACAGTGATCGCCATTTTACATTTTTTTAACTAAACAACTAATTGATTAAATATTTCAATAATCAACAGATTAATTGACTATTGACTATCAGAATAGTCATTAGTTGAAGCGCTACTGTCTGGTAGTTACAGCTTTTCCTTGGTATGAACCTTTAAAAGGCGACAGCAACATGAGTAATTTAAACAATCACAATTTATTCATCCGTCTGACAGAAGCGTTCACACTCCCAACACACACAGGCGAGACGTTCTCACCAGTAGGTCCGTCTATCACCATCTGATTCACATTTTAAGTTTTTTGAACGCAGGCTTGTTGGAGGTGTTTTTTGAGAAAACTGGTTATTACAGATTATTTCTGAGAATGTTCTCTGCTGTGTTGAGGATGGTGGTAGGAAGGTCTTGGCGGCGGCAGCGTTCTCTGGTAAAGACGGATGCTTTGCACCCCGCTGCCACTGAGATGAGATTTTAGTTCAACCCACAGGAAGAAATCTGTCGACTGCTCACTGCCGCCAGCGAGTAGTCACACACACATACACACGACTCACAGGAGGTCTTCATTGTCAAACACACATGCACACATGATCGAGAACAAAAAACTAATCAGGATCATATGTGTACGAGAAGAAAACACACAGATCCCACATTGGGGGCATCATGAACATTAAGGTTCTCATTCTGTGCATCACAGGAGCTTCTTTGCCGTGAGACAGAAAAAAATGAGCTGCTGGGAGCCGCGAGGATATAAAGAGGAAAACAGCGGCTCTGAAGGAGAAACACTAAAGCTTCACCATCACCTCACAGCTGAGACACGTAAATGTTGATGAGACAATAACCTGCTGTTCTCAGATCATCACGAGCACTTGGGAGTTTATTGTGAAGGCAGATCCACGGCTACATGTATATTATTACAGTAGTGTTCTATAATAATAGCAGTCTAATGTGACTAACTAGATTAATCCAGGTTATTATTATATATTTTTTTGCAACATGGCAAACAATTTAGCCGTAGGTGAAGTAGATTCTCAGAAAACCAACAAGACCCTGCATTCATTATAAGCATGCCCTTAAGGCTGTTTAGTTGTTTAGTTCATAAAATGGTATATATATGTAATATCGATCACAGTTTCCAAAAGCTGAAGATTCAACCTAAAATGTCCTTTTTTGTCCAGTTCAACAGTTCACAACCAAAATATCATCAGTTTACTATTATAGAAGATTAAAGAAACAAAAAAAAATCAGATTGGAAAAGATGGAACCAGAGAATTTGGACATAACATAAAATATAAAGCAGTAGCAAGATCTCACGCTGTGTCAAAAGGGTTTTAGGACTAGTTTAAAAATTAGATTAATTAAAATTAATAGTTGCAGCTCCTTCACAGCTCCTCAGTGTTCGTGCTCTGGAAGCTTCACATTCAACATCAGAATTGGCTTCAAAATATCTGCGATTGAATATTTGCTCGGCAGCCTTCCCTACTCAAACCTCAACCGAAGGAAGCAGAAAACATGTTGAAACTGTGTCCTTCACGCTTTGTCACATCATCTTTGTATTAAAGCTGACATAGAATCAGTTCATCAGTTCGTTGAAATGTGAAATGTGCTGAACTTGTTTGTGTGAGCGTCGCCTCACGTGCGGCTCTGACAATCCTCTGCTCAACACCAACACACCCTCACATTCACTAATAAAATCTTTTATTTGACACAGGTGAGGTGGCAGCAGATCCCTGAACTTGCCATAGAACATGTGGAGCGTCTGTAAAGAGCTGTGACCCTCATGTATCAGGCTGCAGGTGCTGACCTTCCAGACAACACCCTCGCTGCAACAGCGACTCCACAGGAAGAAAAAATGAAGGTGACATATTAGGCTGAACTTCAGTGGGCAGATGAGTGAGAGGCAGAGATGAATAATCACTGACTAACAGAGACATAAAAACAAAAAAAGATATAAAGCCTGTCGCCGACCTTTTTTCTACCCTTGCTGTATTTCAGTCTGGATTCAGGATCATGACGGTTTTCAGTCTGACACATATCAAAGCTGCTTCATTCTTCAAAAGCAGCAAGGACGACAGCTGTTCGGTTTCTATAAAACTGAACATTCGATTTCTCCACTTTTTGTTTAGGGGAGTCAAATTCAATTTAGTTCATTCAGCACAATTTGATTTTAGTGGAATGGACCAGTGAAAATTTACGTATAAATAACAACACCTACAAATTTCTTTCCCCCCTTTTAAAGTAAATAACCTTCACTTAACAAAACAGGAGAGATGTCATAAGAAAAAGTGTAATTTCAACAATATGATGTCTCGGTTATTCCATATTCAGTCAGTCTACTGTTGTATTTCATTTCAAAACATTTAGTCACTGAACAATACTCAGCCCCTCCAGTTTTTTTCTGCAATTTTCCGATCACATGAATTCCCATGTAATCAACAATATATTGCAAATTTTTGCGATGCTACATATTTCCTATTATGTTGCATAGTTCTTGCACAATAAACCAATATATCTTTTCTACGCCCCCTGATGGTTTCAGTGTATTTGCACATGTGCATACATTTTATTTCTGTCGTTGCAGCCAGTGACTGGTGATGGCAAACAAATCCTACTTGCCGTCGTTTATCTCTGCAAGCGACCGAGCAGATCAGTATCCCTCAGTTTTATGAGAAAGTGGGGGACCTTTGATGGGGTGTACAAGTAAAAAGACGGACGCAACATTCCTTGCAAATTATGAGGAAATACTGCCACAAAAATCTGTCATCTTGATCGAAAAAAAAAAATCCTAAAGGGACTGAATATTTAATTTTTAAGCAGCAGGTATCTCCTGCCTTACAAACCACTTACAAATAGAAACTGTAAATATTTTATCTCTTGAGCCTTGAAAGATTCTCACTGACTTCACATTTCTGTGTGTATGATCTCGCTGACCTGACACCGAATCAAAACGCCCTCGCTCTTCTCCTCACTCTGCTGGTATTTTCTGTGAATGTCAACATGTCCTGTGTGTTGGTCTTCAGCTGCCCTGAGAGGACTCCATCGCACTCTCCGCTCTTTAATGTCACTGCTGGAAGGCGACGGGCGGACGGGCGAGGACCAGACTCAATTAAAACTGCCAGGTGATTGGCTGGAACAGCGACCTTTACTCTTCATCACTGAGTGTTTGTGGCTGTAGACAAAAACATGCTGGGGCACAGAAAAAGCTGTTTTGTGGGTCAATTTGGCTTCATCCAAGACGATACAGACAGAGAGAAGCTGAGCCAGTGTGATGCTGCAGCTGCTCAACAAGACAAGCTCACCACTACAGTATTTTACTATCAACAACTGCTGCCCATAAAATAGTCAACTGTGGAATATTGGCTCAGATATGACAAAACCCCCATAACATGATCAATGAATCTCTGGGTCCTTATGAAGTTGGTCTACATGGGTTTGATGAATAATGACAGATTAAAACATTTAAACATATAACACATAACACATTATTTTAGAGGGATTTCATCAAGATGAATAGAGCAGAAAGGAAGTCAAGCCACAAACAGCAC
This sequence comes from Lepturacanthus savala, assembly GCA_030544235.1. NCBI lineage: Eukaryota > Metazoa > Chordata > Actinopteri > Scombriformes > Trichiuridae > Lepturacanthus > Lepturacanthus savala. The sequence goes on from CM060471.1 coordinate 8,523,243, forward strand.
AGAGCAGCTGTTCTGTTCAAAATAAAACTAATTTCAAAATAAAAAGCACATTATATATATTTATCCACTGTCCAACACAAACAATCCCACACACTTTTTCCTGTATCATTCTGCTCCACAAGTGTTCCTCATAGAGTGCTCCTCTTCCTCCATCTTTCTGTCCACTTGTCTGTCGCTGAAAGTAGTTAACTAAAGACTAAGCAGCAAACTAGTGATGCAGTGAGGACACATCACCCTCTGCTGTATATCAGGAGGAACACAGATCAAATGTAACTGCTGAAAGGTGCGACCTGATAGCCAAGTGGTTAGGACGCGAATCATATAGGCAAACATGTCCTGAGCAGCAAGGCCACGGTTCAAATTGGACCATATGCATGTCATTCCCCTACTGCTCCCCCTTTCCTGTCTATCTACTGTCATATATAAATATGACAAAAATGCCCCAAAAATATATAACTGCACAAAACCTTAACAACTGTTGGCAAAAATATTTGATAGTCGATTACTAATCTGATTATTCTGTTTACCAAAGATTTAGTGAATCACCTGCTTGTTGGTTTCAAGCATCTGTTACACAAATAATGTTCTAAAAGATCCAGCTGATAAAATAATGACTCAAAAGAAGAAATCAGAGTGATTTTAATCTATTAAATAAGTCACGTCCACTTATTTGACTTAGAGAGAGAGAACTTAAATTTCCTGTGGTGTATGTGTAGAGTCAGTGTGTGTGTCTAGACAGAGACAGTGTGTGGATGTGTGAATCTCTGTGCGTGGGTGTGTGAATCTCAGAATTTCCTGAGTACCAAAGATATAGTGAATCACCTGCTAGTTGGTTATGCAGCAGCTGATACGTCGATGGTTAGTTAACCTGCTCCAGCTGAAATGATACTCGTCAGCTTGTGTCAGACGTCTGTTACACAAATAATGTTCTAAAAGATCCAGTTGATAAGGTAATGACACAACAGAAGTAATCACTGTGATTCTAATCTATTTATAAAATGAAGTAAATCACGTCTGGTTATTTGACTTAGAATTTCCTGTTTAGAATTTTACCGGACACTGAGGGTTCTGTCTGCATCACTGACGTTAGAGCTCATCTGATGGATGATTTAATATCAGTCTGAATAGGAGGAAAAACACAAAGAAAAAAACTCTCATTGCAGAATAAAAACTGCAAGGATGCCACCAATTCTGCAGTGACTCCACTCTGTCGTTCAGTGAAGTTCAATTATCATTCTTTCTATGAATATTTGATCCATGAAGGCTTCAAGTTTATAAAACGTTCCTCAAAAATCCATTTTAATTTCTGTGGTGTCATTATGATGAGTTCAGTGGGAGAACAACCCTGTACACTGTGTGTGTGTTTTCTCTTATGTTTAACCTGCTCTGTCATCTTTCCTGGTTGTTTATTCGTTTAGATAGACAACTCCTGTGTGCAGCACATTTGGAACATGAACAGGTTCACCATTTTATTGTTTGTGTGCAACACGGTCAAAATACACAAATCATAACTAATGCAACAAACATCTGGGTTATCAGTCACAGCTGGACTACCCCCACTGTAATCAGTCTGACTTCTTTCTCAGGCTCTAGATTCTTTAGGTTTCAGGACAAGTTGTTTGTCATGTTTGTTTTGTTCCATTACCTGCCACCAAGTGTCTCTTTTTAATCCTTAAATCTGTATTTTGGAGATTTTTTCCTCCAGCTGTTGTGTGATGAGTTTCATGGATCATCATATTTGGATAAATCTGGCTAAATCGAGACGATGAGTTGAAATCAGGTTATTGTTCCTTCTGTTCACATGTAGAACAAACATCTGGATTAAGCATACAAAACAAAAAACACAAAGGAAAAACTTCTCCATCTTCTGTGTTACCAAAAACTCTTGAGTCATAAAGGTCCCAGTCAAAACCACACATGCTGCCTGTCAGCCTGTGTGTGTGTGTGTGTGTTTGTGTGTGTGTCTGTCTGTCTGAGTTTGTGTGATGACTTCATTCGGGGAGTAGCTGGAGTTCCTCAGGGACGTCTTGAGCCCTCAGGGGAGAGTGTGAGTCCACAGAGAGACGACTGTTAGTAGAAGCAGACACACACACACACACGGTCCCTCCACACATACACACCACAGGAAATTTAACTCCAGCAGCTACTTCAGCAGCCAGCTTCTCTCTCTCTCTCTCACTCGCTCTCTCGTTAACCTGCAGTGCGAATCCTTCATTAAGGAAACAGTTAATTAGCAGTGATTCTAATGTTCCGTCTCCTGTTGGATAAACAGTGTTTCACCAACACTCAGTCAATCTGCTTCACCGCTGCACCACTAATGTGAGCTAATATAACGTCTCCGTCACCGCAGACAGCTGCGTCCTCGCTCACTTCTCACTTCACCTCGCTAATTCCAACAAGGCTTTATTCTGCTGTTTGTGGAGGCTGAACTGTAGCCGGCTTGTTGGCCTCTGCTCGGGTTAATTAGTGCAGCAATGCGAGTATTCATGGCACGGCGAGGAGCCTGTGGGACGGGGGCGACTGAGCCGTCCCTCCTGGCAGCCGGAGCGCTGCCTGGCAGGCTCGGCTGCTGGGTGATTGACAGGCTGACTGGCATGGGCATCGCGCTGGACTTTAGCGCAGGTCAGTCCTGACTTTACTGAGAGGGAGGCTGGAGCAGGATCAATGTAGAGACACCATCAGGAGGCATGGATTAAAGTGAAAAAAAATTATCAGGCTGAAAGTTTTAGGTGTTTTTCCTTTTTCATTTCACATGAGTCAGTCATTTTCTATACCCGCTCATTCCTCATTAAGGTCACAGGGGTCTGCTAGAGCCAGGCAATTTAGTGTCTCCAATTAACCTCAGCATGGTTTTGGATTGTAGGAGGAAGCCGGAGAACTGAGAGAACTGCCCACACACGGGGAGAACATGCAAACTTCATACAGAAGGGTCACAGCTCAAGGACTAGAACCTGCGACCTTCATGCTGAGGCAATAGAGCTACCCACTGCCCCAGTGTGTCACCTTATTTAAGCAACATGTTTAATATTATAATTATTGTTCAATCAATCGATTGAATCAATCAATAAAACTTGCAATTGATCAAAGTGCTTCGCATGTACAAATAAAATCTCCATATAGAAGAGAAAAAAAAAGATGGTTTTATCAAGCGGTGTTGGTAAACTGAAGTAGCGTGGTATTTATTTAAGACCATTTATTTTGCACACAACAAAGATTTTAACATGGGCTAAAACAAAAACAAAGGGTTCAACAACAGGTGTCTCTACAGCAGTGGTGGCTGCTCTGAGACTGCAGCAAGGAAAACTCAGCTTGCACTAAAATGTCAGAAAATAAGTGAGGGAATATGTACTATTGTGATAACATTTCATTGACTAAATAATGTGCTAAAACATGTTTAACAATAGTTCAGAATCAGCTCCTTTTCAGGTCACTAATAAGACTTTCTTCTCATTCAGTGTCAGTGCATAAACTCAGCATCAATAGAGTTGAATAGAGAAGCAGAGGATGGGTTGTTCCACTGCAGTGAAACTAGACGCTGATTGGATAAATTCTGGGTTTTGTCCTGCCCATTGGATGCTGAAGTGTCTCTCGGGGTCTATATAGGGAGTTAGATTGGATGACCTGTCTGAGACTATGTCTCATTTTAACTGACAGCGAAATGAGTCAATCAGTGATTTCTAAATATAAATCAACACAACTGTGTTTTTCAAGATTCATTCCAGTGTTCTGAGACAAGTTGGTCTGGAGACTTTATAAATTTATCTTAGTACCCTTTTCTTTGTTTAAAAAAAAAACAAAACCCATTAGCAACTTTTTCCTGTTATTGGAGACTGTTCTGGTATCTGGAGACTCTGACTTCTGTCACTTTGCTCTTACTCTCCCCTACAAAACTTTAATCCATGAGGAGGCTGATGTGATCATCATACAGTATAGAACATGCTGTTCAACATCTGCACCAATCAATCAAGGGAGGTGGACTCATGCTTAGTCAGGACGCTGATGCTAAGTTAAAGTTAAATTAAACCGGAGGGTGATTTAATCTTTGGAAATTGAACTTTCTCAGGTTCAGATCAGCATCTTCAGACTAAACTCTAATAAGTCAAACCTGGACATTGTCTTTAAGCGCACAATATGTTGTTTTCTGCAAATACAGAGTTGACATGAAGCAGCGAGGCATCGTGGCATTTGTTGTGGTCTCCTCCCTGTATTGGAAAAATATATTATTTGGGTATATTTAATTTGACCTTTGAAACTTGCTTCTAAATTTTACTTAATTTGCTCAATATATTTTGTTATCTTTAACCAAATTTTATATTCATAGATCTAAATTCTTTGGAAATAAACCAAAGCTCTCTGCTTATATCAAACAATTCTTCAGTATTTGAATAATAATAAAAAAAAGCTGTTAAAGCTTATAAACACTTTAAGCTTTACACTTTTTTAAAGTTTGTATGTTATTTTCTTGTTTTACCATGTCCAATCTCTGTCTCATATTTATACTTATAATATATATATATATATATATATATATATATATATATATATATATATATATATATATATATATATATATATATACACACACACACATACAACATTGTATACTGGCATGTATACAACATTAATGTTGTATACATGCCAGTACTCCTGTTGAATTTGTGTATACTATTTTATCTATAGACTGTTTTTGTCAAAATAAGTTGTCTTCCCCTGGTTCAGGAGGTTTTTATCCTCAGTTTCTCTCCAACACAAACAGTGAAAAACACTTTCATGTTAACAATCTGTATTTCTATAACCCTGTTCTGCACTGCTACCCAAGCTAATGCTAACGTTAGCTCGGCTTATTTATCTGATGAAGATGTTCTGCTTCGTTCTTGAATATCTTGCTATTGGTCGCCTGTTCTGTCAGCTTCATGTTATAGACTGAACTTTAAGAAATCCATTAATCAATAATGAACCTGATGCTTGTTATGCTGAGCTGGAGGATGAACATGTTGCTGCAGGAGCTGAAGGTTTCAGCAGCTTCTCTCCAGCCTTCCAGTCGTTTGTTTATGCAGCACTCTCATATCATGCAGACACACACTCCTGAGGTGGAGGGCGACGGCAGTAGTGGTGGCTGAGGCACCAATCACCCGCTCCACACCGTGTTGTTTTAAGGGATTAAGCTTAATAAGATGGCAGGCTGAATTTATGGAGCTAATATTTCATGGTGGGGTGATTCATGGAGGATTTGGAGCAGCGGAGCAGTTAATGGATGTTCAGAAACACTTGCTTGACTTGTGCCCTGATATGATTATCCCCGCGGGAGCACGGCTGCTTAATACACCACTGTGTGAGTGTTTGTGTACAAAGACGTCGAGTCGGGCCTGAGAAAAATGTAAGAGTAAACAGCTCACATACACAACTCCCTCCTGTACTGAACGCTATGTATGGAGCATGTATTTCTGCTGCATATAGTCTGACTGACAGTAAACAGGCGCCTGATTCCATCGGTTCACCCTGAATCACCTCATCTGTGCAGCCACAATCAGCTGATACAGCACACAGGGATCGATTCAGCAGCTCATTCATCTGTGAATTTGACAGCTTTTCTTCTGCTGCACTGGCATGATTAATCAATTAGTCGACAGATTGACATTAATTGTGGAAAACAAACTGCAGCTTCTGTAATTTTAGGATTCTCATTTTCTCTTTTTATAGTATTAAAAAGTGATTTTTTTTATTATTCATTTACTTTCTAGTGACATTTTACAGACAAATAATGAATCTGTGAATTGAGAAAAGAGCTGTAACCGCTATATTCTACAAGGTATAGAAGCATAGCATAAAAAATACAGCTTTGCTCCTCCCTCTGCTGTGCAAGCTGCTCTACTACATGCATTTCAGGAACGAAAAATAAGAAAATCATACACCCGAATGTATGGCAACAGCTGATATTCAGCGGACACCCAACAGCTGATTATGGATAATATACTGGTGAACCTGTCAGCTCTAGGGAGAACTTCTTTTATCATCTGTAAAAAATGTTGTTTCTTTGTCCCTCACAGTTCATTCATTCAACAGTAGTATCAGATCTGTATGGGATATCGGCAGATACTCTCAGCCCATGTATCGGTATCAGATTGGATCGGAAAAACCTGGATAGATACATTACTAATAAAAACAGAACTACTGATTAGAGGCAGAATCTGTTCTGACCATCATTTTTATTCATTATGGTATTTATTATTTATAGTGCTGTCCTTTTAACGCATTAATTCAATTAATTAACTACGTCGCAATTTAACGCGTTAAACAATTTAACGCAATTAATTATGAGTATCAATTGTGGCAAGCCAATGCCTGCACATTTGAATTTTGGCCCATTGAAGGTCTTCTCGGCCATGCTACGTCACCTGCGCCGGTAAATTAACAACAATAACAGACATGGAGGAGACTCAGGAGGATGAGGCAAGTGCGTCTTCAGTCACTGAATGACAAGTTTATTTACAAAAAGAACAGAGACGGGAAAATAAATAACAACGCTGTGATTTGGAGTTTTTCCAAAAAGGAGTTCTCTGACCACCGGAGCAACTCCAGCCTGACATACCGTTTAAATGCGAAACATGTTCAGGCAAGTTAGATCCAGTGGGTTTTTGATTCCAGTGGGGGTTGATACTTAAACCACAGATCCTCTTTTGGGGAAAGGTGTTGTTCCTCTGATCTTTGTTAACCTCTGGTAAACTATGTCATGTTCTCCTGACTTACTGCTGAGTCAGCAGCAGATGTGGTCTCAGTGAAAGGCCTAAAGAAATGATGCCTGTTGGCGTCTTGTTCTTCATTTTGCCTCATTTAGAGGCATGTTATACTTCTAATATTCAATTTTGAATTGCTATATTGAGCTTAATTGCCTATTTGAGACAGCTTTATTTTATTTCAGAATTTTATTTATTTAACTGAATCGCTGTATTTGTTTCATTTCTGAATAATGCACCTGGCCTAACTGGTTTAATGTGCTGGACCTTTACTTTTAGATTTAATTCATGAAGCACAGTTCACCAATAAAACATTGGTTGGTCCTTCAACGTTAAAGACAATAAAAAACAACTAAATAAAAAAAAAATAAAAGTGTCTTTAAACTGGATAAAAAATAATTTTATGATGCCACATATTGAGCCTCATTAACAACAACTATGTAATGTAGCAGAATGTTGATCATTATTTAAAATTGGTGTTTTATAATTAATTGGCCCAATTATTGTCATATTTAAAATCTGTGTGTTCCAGCCCTAAATATAGGACTTCTTGATTATGGAAAAAATCACTATCACAATTATCTTTGTCAATATTGACACACACGCACCCACACTATTGATGTTTTGTTTCTATTTTATTATTAATAAAGTTACTTTTTGTGTTGTTTATTGGCTTCATTTTGGGCAGCAAAGCACATACAGGCATACACACTCGTGCACAGACACACTTGCATGTTTCACAGTATCTATCTGCATCAAAGGCATCAGCCAGCAGATCAATTTACTGCCTATTTCAGTCTGGATCCCTCCGGCGATAAAATATAGTTTCCTCCTCTCCTGATGGAAAAGGTGAAGTGAGAGGGAGGCAGACAGCTGGTGGCTCAGTCTGCCTGATTAAATTGTCACAGCTCCTCAAACTTTCCAGATTTAACAGCAATAAGTTCCACTCAAGGAGAAGAACAACGACCCACAGTTATTTATCTACTGGACCTCAGAAAACAACCAGAGTCCAAACAGGTTTAACAAAGAGGAGAGAAAAGGGAAAAGGGCAAGCTTGACTTCCAGAGAAGTCAAGCTTGCCCCCTGCTGGTCAACCATGAACTACACATAAGCACACGTGCACGCGCACACACACACACACACACACAAACACACAGGTTTATTAAAGTAACATAAGGGCACCACTTTACACACTCTTCAGAAGGCAGAAAGGTAGCTTGACTCTAGAAAACATTGGAGACCACAGCTGTCAGCCTTAAACAGTCAAGACGTATTCAAATGTTCAAGAACAGTGATTCTCAACTAGTGGTTGATGATATAATTTCAAGGGGTCAGTGAAAATAAAATTTCTTTCAAAAAAGATCCCATGACATTTATAGAAATGCCATTATTTTATTCAAATGTGACTTGAAACCTTTATCTAGCTAACCTACAGAGGATAACATGACTTTTTTTCCATTCCATTTCCAGTGTAATTCATTGTATTTTAATAAGAGATCCAGTTTGCATTGTTAAAGTTACTGCATGACGCTGTTATTACAAACTTAACAGGATCTACATCCTTTTCAAATTATGAGTTTTAGTGGGAATACATTATTCATTTCTCAAAAATGCTTTTATTGTGAAATATTTGAAGGAAGCTGATGAGATAAAAGTCATTAGCTTGCTTGCAGACACACGTCTCCCATAGTGCGTTCCTGCTCCATGTTCCCTCCGTGCTAATTAACAATCAATCATTAGTGTCACCTGAACTCTGGTGCTGGTGGCTGTCAGGCTCAGACTCATCATGACTCGTCATGACTCATCCTGACAAATCATGACAGAAATCTCTGGCCAATTAGTGTCCAGCAGCCTGGTGACATCACAGTAAAGTAACTGCTCAGGTCGTCGGAAGGAGATGAAACAACAAATAGAGCCAGGGACAAGGTTTACGTAATTGAAACGCAAAAAAAGCAAGTTAAGTCAAGGCAAGTTGAGCTGATATTATCCGCTGGAAACACACCTCTAATGTTCTTATGTTACTGTTTCTTGTGTTTTACTGTAGACATTAAAGACACATCCTACTCTATGATAATAATCTGTTTTGAAAAGAAGGAAGTAACCATGTTGCTGCTGGTCATATTTTAATAAATCCGTTGGATGATGATGAATGGACGCAGCGTCCCAGGAGAGATTCAGCATCTCTAATGAAGCGGCAGCATCCTGCATAATGCAGCACGTCTTCTCCTGCTGTCACCACCTGCTGCTGCTGCTGCGTCCTGCTCACAAACTTTCCACAAAAACAAAACCAGGAGTATTTGTCTGTTTTATGACTCTGAGGTAAACACCCGGTGCAGTTCTGGGAGGATTTTCCGTCGGTGGCCGGAGTGACGGGGCAACGACAGACAGAACAGTGACATGTCTCTGTCTCCGTGCTGTCACCTGGCTGCCTGCGTTGCCTGGAATTTATTATTTACTGAGACACTGGAGCAGAATGTCACCGGCTGAGTGGACAACAGCTGCACTGCTGATCCACGCCACAACCTCAAACTTCCATGGCAGCTTCAGGAACATGGGAAAACTTCTCCTGCTCCTGCTCTGTGCTGCAGTTAATTAACTAAGTAATTGCAATATCCTCTGAAATTAATCACAATTCATTTCAAACACAAGGGAAGTATATTTAAAATCAGACAGTATTTAACAGAATTTGTGAAACAAATTTGAACACAGATTATCTTTGTGGACTATGGATTTACAAGCCGCAATGATTAGTTGATTAATCCATTAGTTGCCAAAGTGATGTTTTTCTTCAGTGATCAACATTTTACACCATTTAATTAATGAAGCAACTATTCGAATGAACATTTCAATAATCAATTGATTAATTGATTATCAAAATAGTTGATATTTACAGCCCTACAATAAAATATATTAAATATATTAAAACAATGATCATTAACAACAGTGAATGGTCCATGACCCATGAATTTCAACAACATAACACCAGTTATGCAAATATGAAAATGGCTGCAAGCTCTGTTCAAAATATTTAATTCAAAGAGAAACAGACCAGGATTGTTGTGTGAGCTACAGACTGAACATTGCGGAGTCGCGACTTTTTCCAACTCTGACAGGACTTCAAGGTTATTCAGATCCAAACTGTCCCTGCTTTTATATCTTCTATCGTCTATGATCAGGCTTGACTACTGTGTCGGAATCACCTGCATTAACAATGTCAGAATCAGCAGCAGCATCATCAACATCATCATCAACTTCATCAGCAGCATCAACAGCAGCATCAGCAGTATTAGCATCAGCAGCAAAATCAGAAGCATCAGCATGATCACCATCAGCAGCAGCATCAGTGGGATCAACATTATCAGCAGCATCAACAGCATCATCATCAGCATCATCATCATCATCAGCAGCATCAGCATCAGCATCATCAGCATCATCACCAGCATCATCACCAGCATCAGCATCATCATCAGCAGCATCAGCGTCATCACCAGCATCATCAGCATCAGCACCAGCATCAGCATCAGCATCAACATCAGCATCAGCAGCAGCAGCATCATCAGCATCATCATCAGCATCATCATCAGCAGCATCGTCACCAGCATCAGCATCATCATCATCAGCATCATCAGTATCAGCATCAGCATCATCAGTATCAGCATCATCAGCATCAGCATCATCAGTATCAGCATCATCAGCATCATCAGCAGCATCAATTTCATCAGCATCATCTATAAAACAGACATTTTGAAATACAACACAAAACAAACACACTCAGCTTCTTGGATGTGATGGAAGCTTCTGACGTTAGGTTCTTCACATCTTTGTCACATTTATGTTTTTACAGGTTAAAGCTTCTGACATGAGCTAATTCATTCAGCGTCAGACGGGCACCACAGTGACTCACTGCAACATGAGCGTGATATTGGACACGTTCGACCAGTCGGATCAGAACAGTTTCAAACTCTGACGAGTCCAGAGTTTAACTACCGACACTCAACAGGGATCAATTATACTACTACAGCTCAACAAACTGCTTCCTAATACACCTTCAACACAGACAGAATACAGACTGAGTCAAGCACACACTGATGAATAAATAAAGACCTTATTAAGGCCATCACTCTGCTGCTCCGAGTTTCTCTTTAACACCAATACTGTTTTCAATCATCCGACAAATGTTTTAAGATCGTGATGGCCTCAAATAATCCAGGATTTTAACTAAGCAGAAATCCAACACAGCAGATGTTTTTGGGTCGGTAATAATAATGTTGGGCAAGATGAGAAAGTCAAACATTTTTTGAACATTTTGTGTTCATGTTGGTTTCTTGTCATTTAAAAGTCTATTTTATTTTTTTACAAATATTATTTTTTTACACAAAATGTTAAACCGTTCAATTGAAAAATTATACATTTTTAAATATTTATTTGACCTAGAATAAACTTGTTGATTGCATGTGTTTTTATTTTTTAAAAACCTTTTTAAGAGAGTTAAACTATCTAGTACTAAGTTTTTAGACTTACACGACATGATAGTTTTGAGATTGTACCTTTTACATTTAAAACGTAACAAGATTTGTTTTGTTTGTTGTTAGTTTTATCCATTAAAATAATAAATTGCTGCAAGAATGATATATCTAACTAAATTACTTTAATATGAAATATTGACAGTAAGTAGTGGACTCCAGCTTGAATTTAACTTCACAAATTATAAAAGTCATTTATTCAGTCAATAAATTTATTCTGATAAACTCATAATATTCAGTTCCTGTGCATCTTTCACAATAAAAGCCTTACATTGGAACCACAGGAATGCTTTTAATGTGAAAGAAATTTGTATGATCAAATATAAACCAGGAGCAAAGAAATAAATAATATTCCTGATGTAAAGACATTAAGTGATATGGATTTATATAAACTCACATGGATGTTGCGGAGCTTCTTCCTGCCTCTCTCCAGTCGACTCAGCAACTTCAGATGTCGCTGCTCTGCACCCGCCGGCTGCAGCAGGCGGTCGTCAACCGAAACCGTCTTCCTCAAGGCCGCCCAGTCACCAGCCCTCGACGCTAATGCTCCGCCCCCTTCTGCCAGAGGGAGGCTCCTCGCACCTGCAGCTCCTGCTCCACGTCGACCTCCACCTGCTGCTGCTGATGCACGGCCCCGCGACACAGGAGACAGATCAGGTGACCAGAAGTCGCGCTGCACTGAACCTGGACGAAGGAAACCAGACCCCTGCTGTTACTATACACCACACCCACACACACACACCCACGCACACACACACACACACACACACACACACACACACACACACACACACACACACACACACACACAAACACACACTAGACACCACACACACACAATCCATAACACACAATACAATACAACCCCCGCAAGACACACAAAATACACACACAAGATACACAACAATGTACACAAAGTACACACAAAGTACACACACAACATATGCACAAAGTAGGCAACACACACAAATAGTACACAACACACAATAATTTGTTGAAGCTGATATGTCAACAGTCCCTAATGACTGGATCAGTTTTGTTATTTACAGCTTTTAAAAATCACTTTCTCTCTAATTTCAGAATCATGAAGTCATCTTCAAAACCCTGAGACTTTTTCCATCTGTTTTGGACAAAACAGACACAAACATAAAATGTGTTCATTCAATATCACAACAAAGTATTGACATTGCAAACAGAAGCATTACACACATTACATCTGAGACAAGTCCCCTCATTTCATTTCAATCATGTAACTACCCATTGATCCAGCGGCTCAAAGTGAACAGGAACTGTGGCATCATTCTGAATGCAGAGTTTAGACTGGTGAACTTTATTCCATGTTCAGATCATGAAAGATTCAGGATAATGAGAACCACTGACACACGGAACATCAACAAACCTCACTTCATTAACTTCACTTCTTTCTCATGTTTCTATGGTCCCATGAACCACTTCACAGACCAAGTTTTTCAGATTTGTTATTACTGTATAAATGCAGGCTGTATGTAATTGATTTTCCAATACTGCAAACTAGGGCTGCAACTAACAACTAGTCTGATAGTTGATTAATCTATTGGTTATTGAAATGATTGATCGATAAGTTGAGATCATAAAATGGCGTAAAATGATGATCACTGTTTATCAAAGCTAATGATTCAATGATTCAATGATTCCCCTAAAATGGGAACAATATTATTGTTCGATTATCTGAAGATTGAAAAAGTTGTATATTCGAGAATTGAAGCTCAGACTTAAAGCAGCACAAAAAACTGTAATAAAAACTAATTAAATTAACAAAAAACAATTATATAGCTTTTTCTCCAAATACACATAAGTTGTTTTTCTTCATATTGGATTCTACTTTCAATCATAAAAGCATGTGTGTCCCGCTGTCCTGCCAGTGAGAAATGGCAGATGAAACAGTGGGATGAAAGATAACAGATGAAAGTGAAAAGCAGCAGCAGGTCAGAGAGTCGAGCTCAGACTCGCCTGTGAAGAGATTTCAGATTTAAAAGTCAAATTTGAGTGTCGCTTCTCTGCAGTTTCAACACAAGAACGTCCATCTCATTCTGCTGCCTCAGCTGAGTTGGTTTCATGTTCCCATCCTCTCAGTGTGTGTGTGTATGTGTGTGTGTGCGTGATCAGGTGTCAGCCTGCAGGACAGATGACTGCATTAAAACTACATGAGGTGATTCAGAGATGAAACTGTGGAAGCTCCCTGGATGTGTTTATGCTGCAGATATTCAACAAATAAATGCAAAAGACTTTTACTTTGAAGTAATTCAATAACCGTCACAGACCCTCAAGGCTCAGGTGGCCAGACTCTAGCCGTAGCTCATCATTTTAATGACATTTTTAGAATTTCTGAAAATAGAGAGAAGACAGCAGAGAGATGACTCAGGCAGGAAGAAACTGGCTGTACGCTTGAACATGTGCATGCACACACACACATTTATATTTTACCAATAATGAGCTGAATTGTACAGATGATGCGTTACTAAGGCTTTTAGGGAAGTAGAGAGAACAAAGATAAACCTTTCACCACCATGGCTGTAGTATTTCTAAAAAAAAAACAGCACCATCCCAAAAACTGTCAGCTACATTTTTTACAATTCTACAGCTACAATTCTAATATATCACCAACATATTAAATAAAAGCTGCACTAACAACCTCTATGAATATCACCTGCTTGAACTTCACTCATCAGTTCTTCAACTTTATGACTGATTGATTTAATTTATTATGGTCATCAGACAGCTATGAATTTTTATGGTGGTTTGTGGTTTTACATATCATTTGCAATAAACAAACGTGAAAATAATGAAAAAAACCTAATGTATTGTTTTGACCAACAGAGGCTGAATCTGTAAAGGTTATTTGACCCTTTTTAAAATGACTATAACAAATTAAGGCAACTTATTATTATAATAATGGAAAAGAAAGAAAAGGAAAAAAATGGTTTTCATAAAGTACCAAGAAGTACGGAAAAACATTTTTAGAATGTACCTTAATTTTGTAGTCATAATTTTTGCTAGAAATGCATGTTATAACCATAGTCATATAAATAATATAGTACTGGTGCATTCAAGTGCACCTCGTTGAAACTGAAATCGGTTGAAGTTGCTAAATGTTTTTGTTTTTCTTTGCTGAAATACATTCTTGATCTTTCTTGATGTTTTACGACAAAACTTTTGAGGATCAAAACATGATCAAATGATATAAATACATACGTATAGTGAGTATCTAACCAATTCATCAATCAATTCTGTATCGTCAGATTTTTTAATTTTATTTTAAAAAATCAAAATGATTCCTGAAAACTCCATTGTGTTCTTGTACTCATGTCCCTGGCTACCTCTGTGCTTATTTCCAAGTGAAATGACGGTACCATTTTAAAATAATTCAATGCTTGTCAATAATCGTCAATATTGTTCGGTACAGAAGTTTAAGGGCAAGCTATAAAATACAATAATATTAAGAAATTCATTTGTGTCAATGGTACCCAAACGAAAAAAAAATAGTGACACATGGGAGAACTATATTGAAATGATACAGTGCAATTACCTATGGATTAATCATAGGATTATTTTAAAATGGTAAAGTCTACTACCCGATTAACAACAAAAGAAAAAAATCTATTATAATATTAATATTTATAATATTATATATATAATATTATATATATAAGTGTTGATATTTATAAATATTTTATAAATATTTATTTATAAATATTTCTGCAAATCACCCCCCCCCCTCTGTTTTTTAAACAAATCGCACCCTGAATAAATTCATTGTAAAAATAAAATCTGCAGTCAATTGTCATTTGTTTACAGCGCTAGGGCTCCCCTGAGAATCTGCCCACACCTTTGAAAAAATCTGAGAGAAAACACTGATGTATAATAATGAATGTCATCTGTAATGTTGTTATAGTTCCTATAATACCATCATATATTATAATATAATATTGTTCTGGAAAAAATAAATTATGGGTTTAATCTCAGAAAAAGAGCCCAACTTCACAGGATATCTTACATGGATTTTAAAAAATGGAGGTTTCGGCTGAAAAGATCTTTTGACCAAAAGTTCTATCTGACCTGACTTTGACTGACACTCAAACAGATTTCTTCCAGAGCCTTGAAATAATGAACTGATGCCAGCAGGAGATAAAAGACGAGACAGACTCACGTGCAGGTTGAGAGATGACCGGACAAGTCCAAAACTACTCACATACAGTATGTTCCTAGAGAACTACAGATGCAGTTCATTTAATAAATATGGTCCAAGATAAAAATTTTATTCTCTAGTTTCAGCTATTTAATGTGAATATTTTCTGGTGACAGTTTACTGGACAACAGTTTGGACTTTTTTTTTTTTTACATTTTTCCCAATTTTCTGACATGTTGTAACACATATCCACACCAACACCACACACACAGAGTCATGGCTCCCCCTTGTGGAACAGAAACATTCATCTTGGGTGACAGTCACCGTATTTCCATCAACCTGCCAAGTGAATTTTAAGCACACTTTTGAAATATCTCAAAGCAAATTGTTTCCTCCACAAAAATCTAATTGTGTGTCATTTACTCAACAACATCATGACTTTAAGGCTGCAACTAACCATTATTCTCTTTATAAATTCATTATTTCAAGATTAATCAATTTCTGTTGTCCTTATTAATGAAAAAGCATTAAATCATCACAACTGAAAAGCTCAAACTGTGAATTATGAGCATTTTTGCTTTAAAAAATGACAAAAAATTATTCTCTTGATGAATTAAAAAATCAATTAATTAAAAAAATTTTAATCTTGGAATCAATTTCACCTTAAGTATGGTAATTGCAGTACGGCTTCATCTCTTTTCTCCAAACTTAAAGAGTTGATGGCAAATCATAAAGTGAATATGGTTTATGATACCCTGCTGGCAGCTTTATTATACAATGTGACATTTCCCTAACTCTTATTAATCACCAATTAAAATAAATACTAATTAAGTTTCACACCATTGACTAAGAATCACATCTCCAGTAGAAGATAGGAATCATAATTCTTATGGGACTTTGTCCTCAATCAGAATATATTTTGAATAAAACCATCAATAAGAACCACAATCACACAACAAGTTCAAATACACGAGTCTAAACAGAGTCACCTCAAGGTTTTGTGGTTGGAAACAAGAAAACAACAAACACAGTTTAATCTTCCCAACAGGAAGCTCATTATCATTCTCCAGAAGGGTGGAGCTAAAGGACAGGCCGAGTCACACAGGAAGCAAAGCATAAACAAGACCCTCAGAGTGTGTGTTTGTGTGTGTGTGTATTCCTAACATGGCAGCAAGTTCGCACCAACACTCATCATCAGACTGCTAGGTTCATACAGTTATAAATAGGAAAATCTGCCAGCTTCATCTCATCCCTCATAAGTCTACAGCCACACTAATACACTAAGCTGCTTCTGGATCAAATAAAGATGGAGAAACATTGACATCACAGCATCAACAGGTGTGTTAGTGGGGCAGGTTGTCGAAATGATGGAGGGTGGATATGGTGTGAACTGGTCCTGAGTTTCCACATGTCCCCTCCAGACCATATCCATCAAAAGCCATCATGGCCACAAATCCTCTACAGACCACTTAAGCCTCCTCCACCGGTTCCCCTTAACACATCTCTCCTGAAACTAAACTCTATATTCATAAAGGTCTGAAAGTGTGAAAAATACTATTCAAGTATTGTCTTCATCAGTGGTATGTCATGTTAGCGTTTGTTTGCTCCAGTGATGCTAAGAATTGATCTCATTCCTCTTTTCTTTGTTGTCCTTTCCAAGTTTAAGTTTACAGTGAGTCACACATTAGAAACATGAAACATTATAATAAGAATGAGATATGGTTAGAGGTACATAGTGTATTACTATGTCCATGTAACAAAGTGTTTTTTGCTCTATCATATATACTATACTACTATAGCAATATCTGGTGTTGGCTCATTCATTCATGACAAAGAGCAGTAACCTGCTTTCAACAGAACAGTGTACTTTTATTAATTATATAATTATAATTATCGATTTTAAATCCAGACGATAATTTTTTTAAATTTATAAGTTAAATCTCTTGCCCAAACTAAAACACAACACAATTGTGTATACATCCATCTTTTCCTATTCGCATTTTCAAAAACTGCAAATAAATACTTGAATGGAAACAACAGAAATTCAAAGAAAGGCTGAAAATGCGCATAAACGTTTTTATGCTTGGGGGGGTGGATTTGTCAGCATATCAATGAAAAGAAAATGCCATTTTCGGGAATGGAAACAGGTTTTGTGAATAAAATCTTAACTTTTTACCTGGCGACACTCCCAAAGACATTGAGAACAACGTTGTGGTTTCCCTCCAGCAAACTGTGACAGCACTCTTAACATTAAAAAAAATATTTTTTTCCTTTTTTCCTTCCTCTCTTCAGCATGGATTTATAGTTATAAACGCTGACAAAATAGTAGCTAATGTTCTCCCCAGAGTGGACAAGTTCACCAGTAAAATATACATGATCAGCTGTTGGATGTCAGCTGAGTGTCAACTGTTGCCATGGATACATTTGTGCTCTCTTATGACGTTATCTCAAGGTAAACTCTCCCTCTCACAATAGTCGCAAATAAATGACGGATGGAAATGGACATCAATTTGCATTTTCTTTTTGTGCATTTCACAAAATCCACTCTAAAATTTCAATACATTTGAATGGAAACCAAGTTACTTTGAGAGCTTCCAGAAGAAGAAAACAAAAAGGACGGGTAAAAGCCAAATGCGTCAGGATTACTAGTCACCGTTCTTACCGTTCGTACAGTTCTTACCTGCGGAGTTCCAGTGGAGTCCTCCAGGGCTAGCAGCGAGCCGCCGGCGTTTCCTGACACTGACCCCACCCTGGGAGGTGGAGTCTCCACTGGACATCCTGGAGGTGAGCGTTGCCGCGGCAGCAGAAGTAGGGGTGGAGGAGAGGATGGGGAGCAGGGGCGTTGCCAGGAACGATGTCTCCTCCCCCTGTGCTGGGGTGAGGAAGGTGGTCTCGCTCTCTGAAGATCTGCAGGAAAGAAGGAACACAAGAAATACTTCAAAATTAAAGGTAGCAGCTGCATCTACATGCTGAGCACCCACAGTTAGCTGCAGACATTCTTGAGCATTTAGCAGCTAAAGAGACATTTCAAGCTTTTTGTGACTATTTCCTTCACACTATAAAAGGAGTATTCTTAATGTTGCCAGCAAGCTCAGTTTAAATCTGTAGCTGTGATTCATCTGAATGTAGCTCAAAATCAGAACAGAATTTCAAAAAAAACATTGAAAGAAAACGTGGCAAATATGTGTTTTCTTAATAAATTCTCCAGTCAGTCATGTGACATTTCTGTTAGTTATTAATTAGAGGATGTTGCAGTTATCATTATCACTCACAGATCTGAGTCAGTTTACATTTACCGGACATATCTTCCTTTTGATGAGTTTCCAGTATTTCCTCCTTCTGTGCAGACATGTATTTAAAAGTTCATCTGAAGCTATAGATCAGGTGAATAAAACAGCAGATACAGACTTCTTACTGTAACTTAAAGATGTAAGAGGTGACTGTCATAGGCTATTTCAGTAAAAAGCAGAAAAGAATGATTTCAGTAAAAAGCAGAAAAGAATGATGAAAATTTTAAGCCAATCACTCAGCTCAGATCATGTGATACATCACAATCGCAGCAGAAGAAAACGCACAGAGACAAAAGAACTTAAACTGTGAAATTTACATTGTCAACATGAGGAAAAAGTGAAAGGAAATAGAACTAAACTAGTATTAGTGGAACTAAACTATTTACATTATCAATTAAGCTGCAGATTAATTTTATTTAATTGATTGAATATATTGAAATGTGAGAAATTTACTCAAATTTACTCATCTGAAACCGACGTGTTCATTGAGATGGACATCCAAAGATGGTGTCTTTCTGTGTGTGTGTGTGTGTGTGTGTGTGTGTGTGTGTCTCACAGGTCAAATGACTCCTGTACATAAAAAACTTTGTTCAAATTTCTGAAAGTGAATATCTGCAGTTATGATTATGACTGATGTTGATTAAAATATTGAACTCAGTGAAAGTGGTAAATTATATGAATCTCTAATATTCATTCATTCATCTTCTATACTCGTTTATTTTTCATTAGGGGTCTGCAGGAGCCAATCCCAGTCTATTAGAGGCAAGAGGCAGGGATACACCCCAGATAGTCACCAGCCTATCATGGAGCACACACACCATTCACTCACACACTCACACCTATGGGCAATTTAGAGTTGCCAATTAACCTCAGCATGTTTTAGACTGTGGGAGGAAGCTGGAGAACCTGACGAGAACCCACGCAGACACAAGGAGAACATGCAAACTCCACAGAGAAAGGTCCCTGACCAGCACTAACCACTGCTCCACCTTGTCGCCCACCTTGTTGTATTCAGACTGAATCCGTTTTTAATCTTTTTTAGCAAAAATATTTTCAGCTTCCAGCTCTTTAAATGTGATGTATTTATGGTGTCTGGAGTAAGCTGAGAATCTTTAGGGTTTTGTACTCTTGGTAAGGCACAAGGAGACACTTGAAGATGTCAACTTTAGCTGTGGGGAATTACAACAGATCAAAATATTACGCAGGTTAAAGCATAATATTTTTTACTGCAGCTGGGATCAGACTCGGTTTTACCTGAGTGCTGCGCTGCTCTCTCCTGGCTCGCTGCAGGTGGAGTGACGGGAGTTGGAGGCCGGGGAGGAGGAGGAGCGGTTGGATGCATTGCAGATGGAAGACGAGGAGGAGGAAGAGGAGGAGGTGCGGGTGGAGTCCAGGACCCTGGGCAGCAGCAGTGAGGACGGCATACACAGCCATGTCTCCAAGTCAGAGAACTTGGAGTAGCTCAGCATCTCCAGAACGCTGCAGGATGAGAGACAACATCAGCTGAACAAACACCAGGCTCGGCCACAGCCTGCTGGCTGATTCGAAACTAAGTCGCTGCGTTACCTCTCCTCTCCCACTCCAGGGAGGTCATCTTTCTCATCAGCGGTTTGGAAGACGCAAGACGTCCTGGAGTCTCGCGACAGCAAAACACAGGAGTTATCAGAATCCACAGACATCTTCAGCCATATCTGTGGAGGATCAGGAGAGAAACCAAAGTTCCATCAAAGCAGGTAACGGTCTGTACGTCTGTCAGATTCTAATATTAATCAGTAACCTCTGTTGCTCCATGTTAGATTCACAAAGACTTTTTTTGTTGACATGAAGCCCACAGTCAACAACTGACATCACTCCAGGCTCTAAAGTGTATGCAACAGGTGAGGGGGCTCTGTGATGAGGGCTGTGACAAATGAATATATTCTCTATTGATTAATTCATTAGCTATTCTCTCAATAATCAATTAGTCGTTTGGTCTACAAAATGTCACAAAAGGAAGAAAAATATCAGTTTCCCAAAGCCCAAGACTAAAGCCCAGATCTAAATATACCATAATATGGTCAGTTTACGAGGTTAAACCTCACAGATGTGCAGATTCTTTCCTTCAATCTCTCAACAATTAATCAATAATTATAATGTTGTCACTTGACTAATTGGCTACTTGACTAATTATTGCAGCTCTAGTTCTGTTGTCAGTAAATAGTTGTTTTTATTTGCTTGTAAGCTTGCTGGAATCAGTAGCATTTTATTTAACCACTTCTTAACTGGTTGGCAATTTGTTTTGTATCTGATCTAGATATTTATATTTTTCTGGTAAATACTGCTAAATGTTAGCTACCATACAATATAAGTTATTTGTTGGTAACTAGCTTGTAACATTGTTAGTTGGCTGCTAACATGGCTTATTAGTTAGTTGCTAGCAGGCTGGTAACCTTTGTTTTTAATTTCAATAACATTAATTGATAACGTTCACTAATTAGTCAATTTGACAGTTACTTAGACAGTTGGTTAACCAGTCAGTTAGATAGATAGGCATTCAATCATTTAGAGAGTTATTCAGTCACTTAGTCGGTAAATGTTAGTTACAGATACTTAGCTGCTAAACTTTGCTTGGGGCTACCACCAGACACTATTTATAATATGTAACTAATAGCTGCTTGTTAATTAGCTCAGATGTGAAGTAGCTAGCTTGTCGCATTAGCAGTCAGTTGAGTTAGTTAAAGCTTTAATACTAGTTTGTTAGCGTTAGCTGATAGCATCCAGGTCGTAAGATTAATGTTATTTAACCAGCGGCAGCTGGGCGGATACAGTACTATTGCCATGGTAACCTGTGGTTCGCTGTTGTTTCAGATGTCTAGGTTAAGTTCCTTAGCAACAATTTGTAGGTTTGACTTGAAACCATTAGCAACAATAGTTGTACTCTATTAGAGATTTGTAGCTGCTTCAAATCACATCTCGGGTAGGTCAGAATGCTGTTTCTTCATATGTTATAACTAACGCCTGCAACTATGATTTCTAATTTTGAGGCAGTTTGAAAACTTTTAATGTAAAAGGTTTCCTGAAAGTGAGGGCAGTGTGACTGAGTTCGTGTAAATGCTGCTGTTAAATGTTAAAGTGACCTCACATGGCTGCTGTCAGTCAAGAACAGTAGAAACGCCCGCTGAGATTAAAACACTGCAGCAAAAACCTACAGAACGGAACTATTTATATCCACAGAAGCTCCACATGTGTCCTTTTATCTGTTCAGTGAGGATCAGCTGTCCTTCACTTCCACATCCACAGCTGCAACTTAAAGATTACAAACCGGAACAGAAGCGACAGAAGCTGTTGCTGCTGCTGGACAAAACTTTACCGTCTTTGAGTCCTCCTTCCTCTGCAGTAATCCTCCTCTTCTCCTTCTGCTGCTTCTTTTCCCGCAGCAGGAGCATCTACGCGTCTGGAAACGTGTCTTTGTCCTGCCTCATGTAAAACATCCCAAAATACAGGCAGCGAGGCCCGAGCGGCTCACATTTCACTGCGGTTCACTCACCGCACAGACGCCCAGTCCACATCTGGGAGCGGCCGTGCCTCCATACTGTTCCCACTCACACTCAGCTGGCAATTAACTGCAGGGAAGGACACAACTCTGCTCAGATAGCAAGGCTACAGGGACACGTTCTGCAGGAAACTGGAAAATTCCTGCTTAGTTTCTACGCAGTTTGGCGTTTTTTTTTTCAGAACGAAAGTAAAGTGAAGGAGGAGGGAAGGAACCATAGAAAGGAGGGAAGGAAAAATGATAAGTGAATGATAGAAGGAAATGAGAAAAGGGGAAGAGAAAAGAGGAATTGAAGTAGAAAATATGGAAAGTGAATAAAAGGAAATGGCAGAAGGATGGAAAGTGGATGGAGGAAATGAGGAAAAGGAAAGCATGGAGATAAAAAAGAGCAGGGAGGAATAAGAAACTTGAATATGGAAAGTAAAATAAAAGGAAAAAAACAGGAGTGAAAATTTGGAATTGAATGAAAGTAATGCAATTAGAACAAATACAGGAGATAAGGGAAGAAGGAAGGACCCTTCCTTCCCTCATCTCCCTTTTTTGAGCATATAATTGGTAAATGCATTTGTATAACACTGTTCTAGTCTTTCTGACCACTCGTATATATATAGACAGTAAATGAAAGGAATGGTCAGAAGGAATATGTGAAGTGAATAAAAAAGGATTAGCAAGAATTAGCAAAAAAAAAGGAATAGGAAAGAATTAAGAATGGAAATATATAAAGTGAATAAAAGGAAAGGACCAAAGGGAGGATGGGAGAAAATTGGGAAGTGAAATAAAGAAGGAAGTTAGAATATATACAGTATATAGAAAGTGAATGAAAGGGAAAGAAGGAGGAATAAAAATGGATGGGAATGTAAGAAAGGAAAAATAAAAAAAGATAGAATAAGAGAAACAGGAAAAAATGAAAGTATGTAAGGAAAGGCAGAGGGTAGGAAAAGACAGGAAGGAGGAAAGAAGAGAAGAGAAAGAGGGAGGAAAGAATGATGGAAATGTGGCGTAATATAAACAGTGGAAGTATGTGAAGAAGACTCTGAGGAGACGAGTTAGTTGGTCGTTGATGTGAAGTGGCGTTTGGAAGCAGAGATAAGTGCAGACAGGAAGGAGGCTGTTAACTCTGCTGCTGTAATTATCTGCAGCTCAGATAAACATTGGGCCGCAGCAGGAATAAGAACTGTTCACTAATGTCATGGTGTCGTATGGCAGCACTGGATCCTGGATCCTGACATCATCTCTGCAGGATGGAGGTTTGTTTTATGTCCATCAGCCCACAGAGTGAAGTTGAAATGATAGAATTGAAGCGCCCCCTCTGCCCGCCGGTGCAGCAGCAACAACCTGCAGGAAAAATGCTGTTTCTACGCCTCCACACTGGATCAGATCCTCTGTCTCATTCTCTGCAGAATCCTCAAAACACGGCACAAAACCTGGTCCACATGGATTCAAGGAGGAACTGATTAGAATTTGATGATCAAAGGTCAAAGGTGATGTCACAAAACATGTTTTTGCCATAATTTAAGAATTAAGTAGTAGTGGAAAGTAAATAAGTACATTTACTCAAGTAGGAATGCAACAACTATTCTGATAATGGAATAATCTTTCGATTACTCAAAAGATTAGTTTTTTGATTCATCAAATGGTGTAGAATGTCGATCACTGTTTCCCAAAAGCTAAGATTTAACCTAAAATTAAAAAAATAATAAAATAAAAAAAATTAACTTTTTTTGTCCACACCAACAGTCCACGACCCAAAGATCAGTTTATTATTATAAAAGACTAAAGAAACAAGAAAATAATCAAATATGAGAAGCTGGAACAAGAGAATTAGGACATTTTCCTCTTAAAAATGACTCAAATCAATTAATTGATCATCCAAATATTTGGTGATTAATGTAAGAGTTGGCAACTAATTGATTAATCAACTAATCACTACTTTAATATTCTATTATCTATATTCAATTAAATTCTCTTTCTTTTTAAAAATTTGTACTTTGCGAGAAAGCTGCCAAGTAATATGTTGCAGTATTCTTTACTATTAATCTATACAGTAGAAGTATCTTAAACAGGCAACAATATAATACAAAAAATACTAAATACGGTAAAAATAAATAAATACGGTAGTACTTTGTCTGCAAATATCAGGAAAATATTAAGTGATGACTTTTCATATCAAAAAAGGCAAAGGTCAACTTCACTCTGGCATCATAATGTTCTGCAAAAGCCCTTTTATGGCCAGTGTTCATGAGTCAGGAACAGAACATGAGCTGTTTCTTGTTGCTCCTCCAGGTGTCAGTGTAGATCATTTCTAAACTCACACTGTGACAAGAGCAGATTTATTTTAAACCAGTCAGTCATTTTCTATACCTGCTTATTCCTCATTAGGGTCGCAGGGGTCTGTTGGAGCCTATCCCAGTACCTTACGGCGAGAGGTAGGGATACACCCCAGATGGTCGCCAGCCAATCGTGGGGCACATACACCATTCACTCACACACTCACACCTACGGGCAATTTAGAGTCTCCAATTAACCTCAGCATGTTTTTGGACTGTGGGAGGAAGCTGGAGTACCGGATGAAAACCCACGCAGACACGGGGAGAACATGCAAACTCCACACAGAAAGGTCCCAGACCCAGGACCATGGAGGCCTTCTTGCTGTGAGGCAACAGCACTAACCCCTGCCCCACCGTGTCACCCTTATTTTAAACCAAGGTTGAAAATGTATTTTTATCATTCTCATCACCATTATAGTTCACCAAGAAAGAGCATCAGAAATAAAACAGTGCATTAAGTGTATGATGCAGCTGCTTCTGAATTAATTAAATCAGTGGTGTCAAACATGTGGCCCTGGGGCCAACAATCATGATATAGGTTAAATGTATGTGATTGTGGAAAACAATGGCAATCCATGGCCTGTTATCAGACATGAAGGCAGGTCAGGGGTGAAAAAGGTGAGAAGGTTGCGCATGAGCCGATGTGGTCATGTGTGTGCGTGTGTGTGTATGTGTTTGGGGCGAACATACCGTCAACTAGAAATCCAATTTGCAGACAAAGGAACCAGAAAGAAATATTGTTTGATTTAGAATCAAAGTTTCCCTTTGCCAATTTTACAGAAATGACTTAAGTGCAACAATAAGCCAAACACGAGTTCTGAGGGTAGTGAAGCTAAACAATGAAATAAAATAAAGAAAGTGGAGAACAATAACCAAAACACTTTTGGAAAATTGCTATCATTTTTTTGACCTGGAGCACCAGTGTCTCCATGGCCCGTTTTCTGAGTTACCACATTTCTCTGCTTTGCCCACTTCTCTCCTTCAGCAGTCTGTTTATTGGCCAGCTGAACACTGCCAGTTATTGAGAGCCATACTGCTTCTTTTTCTTCTTGTTCACTTCCCTTCTAAAGAGCGCATGGCTGTCTTCCCCCTGGACTGCAGGGTGTACTTGACTGTCTTTGTCTTCTCCTGCTTCATCCGTTACTGTGGTCGAGGGTCCAGCATCTTCAGCAGGGAAGCCCAGACTTACCTCTCCCCGGTTACCTCATCCAGCTGGGCGTTCCCAGACCAGCTGAGAGAAGTCTCTCCAGCGTGTCCTGGGTCTTCCCTGGGGCCACCGCCTGGAGGGACGTGCCCAAAATACCTCACCAGGGAGGCGTCCACTAGGCATCCTCACTAGATGCCCGAGCCACCTCAACTGGCTCCTCTCGATGTGAAGGAGCAGCAGTTCTACTCTGAGATCCTTGTGGATGACCAAGCTTCTCACCCTATTTCTAAGGGAGAGCCCAACCACCCTGCAAAGAAAACTCATTTCGGCATTAAATATTTCTACATTCATGTTGCTACTCCTTACTCAACAACCTCATTCATTAGACCAAATGAAGACTCAACCATGAAAGATGGAACAACAGGCAACATTTAACCACTGCTCTCAGCGAGGGCTACTTACCTGGCTTGTCAAAATCATGACCCCACCACTCCACAATGCTCTCTCTGCTTTTGAAACTCGGGATGGTCAGTTCAACGTTGAACCACATAAGTAGTCTCTAGATGTCCTGGTCTGGTCTTCAGCATACCACCCAGCCTACCAAGAAATGATGGGAATTTGAAAGCAGTGCAAGGACACAAGTAATGCAAATACCAAAGCACCTGGTAATATGGCAAAAAAAACTATTCAAATGTTATTCTTACCTCTTCAACTGGATGGTTCCCTGAGTGTCAGAAGAGGGTCCAAACAGAGTCTGGCCAAGCATAGCTTCTTCTCAATGCAATGGTGATGTAGGCTTTCCTGATATCTGCTAGTACCAACAACCAGGTCAAAAAAGGACAAATACCAAAGACCATTATTTTAAGTGTCAAAGAAAAATAGAGAAAAATGTCATAGGTGATGCAGGGTGCTTACAGCATGTTTGGTATTCTGTTTGGGACATATACTTTATTGGAGGGCATATGATCCTCCAGGATCAACTCCCTTAGAGCTCTGGGACATGTCTGTTAAAGGGAAGTAATTAATGGGATGAATAATTTAAGTTATTAGCCTATGTATTCTCCCAGGAGCTTGTGGAGTCATGCCTGTGAAAGATGGATAAATGCAGGTGAAAAACACAATACATATTCCTTCTTATTATAATATATACAATACTAATAAATTAAGTCATCTTTCTCTGTTCTATCAACCAAATGCAAAGAAAACTCATTGAACAGTGATCCAAGTTCAGCAGCAAAACAGCATATATCCATCTTGATTCAGACCATTGACTCTTTTTTTTCGAAAAAAAAAAACCAAAACAAAATTGTTTAGGCTAAGTAGGTTTGTCTTCGCGCCACACAGTTATAATGTTGATAGCATCAGTTAGCTAGTCAGTAGCTATAGCTAACTCATTCCAGTTCAAACACAGTAGTAACGTTCCAAAGTTTACGTCAGACTCCCGTAACGATTTCTAGCTAGAAAAAACGCTAGCTAACTCTTCCCTAACATAATAAACAGTAACCTACGATTATATTCAGATACAGTAAAATAAAGTCTTTAAATGAAAATATGGAGTGGTATAAATTAATAAATGCGTCACACATCCTATTTAAACTGGTACTTCACCTTCACACCGGTAACTGACTGTTTATTAACCGCTCTGGAGGTGGCGCGCGCTCGGGATGGGGTGGATCAAACCATTTTTGAGGCAAGGCGGGGGTGCTGCTGTATTTTTACTGTTAAACTATTCTCTTTCATCGAAGTACTGTATTACTTTAACACATATCAGATTATTTTATGTTTAACACTAATAGTAATAGGAAAATAATCACTGAAATTTTAGGAGCACTGAGAGTATTTTTTTCTAACTTCAAAACCAAAATGATAGATTACACTATTGGTAGATAAACACTAATGGTTTAAATTAATTAGTTTAATTGTTTTAATTAGGTTTAAACTCAATCAAAAAACGAATTGTGTTCTTTTGGTTAGTTGTTGTTATATTCCCTGTATAGTATTACTGGAGGCAGCTTAGCTGTGAGCTGTAGTTCCACTCAACACCATGAGATGTCAGGATGATTCCACATTCAGGCTGGAATTAGATTCAAGAGTCAAGAGATTTATTGGCATGTGTTCAGTAAAACAGGCAATTATACCACACAATGAAATTCTCCATTCTCCCTAGAAAGATTTGCATAAAAATGTTCACACTTCAAGATTCACATAAAACATGTAAATGAATGAAAGAATGAAATATGAATAAAAAATAAGATTCACTTTGTAGTATAAAAACTATGTTGTATACAATTATATGTACAGGATGTACACTTTGGCCCAATATTGTATCATTAAGCAGCATTTATGAGGGTCATTGAGGGAATGAATGTATAGATAATAAACTATTATACTATTATATTATTATAATAAATAAATAACTATTATAATAAATAATTATAATACTTATAAATAATATAATAAGAAGTAATAACTGCAATATGCATGTAATAATAATAGCTGATGATTAACTGATGTAGCAAAATAATTCCTGAGAAGAACAGTGGATTAACCAGATCAACCCACCTGGAAGCAGCCTGTTCCTCTGCTGTCACCACGTCCAACCTATCACCAAAAGTAAAAACATTCCCTTATCAATATCATCATCTGTGTTTCCACTGTTATACTCTATGTTGCGCTGTTACGGATCATCTGACAATGTTTCGTCATCACAGGAAGTGGATAAATCACTTTTTTTAGCTTGGCTAATGCAACAAAAATTTCCCATGAAAATGTTAAACGAGCCCAGCTTCCTCGATAGGCCAGCCCCCCAGGAACAGCACCAGGCTTTAAAGCCATTTTACCAGTGGCCAGACTATGGAGTTCCAAATATGGTGTCTGTCATGTGATGCTGTTGGGCCCAGAAACTTTGTCTTCTCCACTAACATGAGGTACAAAAGTTTCCTAGGTAAAGGTGAAAAAAAGTGCTAGATAACTCTTATGAGCATCCTGTGAAATAACTTTAGGTCTTTCAGTTTGATCACATCTGGAAAGTCTGAAGAGACGAGTGAATTGGGTTAAACCAGACGTTACCTGTAAAGACTCTATGGGCCCAGTGGAAACCGGCTTCATGCACCACTGAGCAGCTCTCAGAGGATCGAACAGCCCTGCCTCCAACGCTGTTTCCAGATGTGATTATAGATTCATATGATCAACAAACAGGACACAGACAGTTACAGCTGGATGGGAACCTTTTTATTTTTGTATTCACAAAAATTGATTTTTTTTTTTATTAACAGTTTATTACTATTTTGCCCACACATTTTACAGAGAAATAATAGTAATTTGAAGATTGTGTGTGTAATATGGGTTCATTTAGAAGAAAGAGGGAAAGTTATGGAACAGAAAACCTTAGTCAGAGAGAAACATTATCTGTTAATATGGATCCAGGCCATTAATTTCTTCTTTAACTCAGGTCTGTGAGATATGAGCAGCAGCAGAAACATTATGATGGAGACAGAATCTGTCTGTCTTCCTGCTGCAGTTTATGGGACTGACATCCAGGTGTGTTTTAATACAACCTGCAAAATATTTAGTAATAGTAAATCAGGCCATCATCAAAATCATTTATTTTTTCTGCCTTTAAAAAAACTGTTATTTTTTACTCATTGCTTCTCTGTATCTGAGCTGTGGTAATGCACAAATTTCCCGGGTTGCAGTTTCCAGTCTAATCTACTCTAATCAAATTGTATGTTTCAAGATTGATAGATGTAATTTAATGACATATCATCAGCTGTCTGGGTAAATCAGAGGCTCTCAGTTGTATTTGCATTCTGACATCAACGCTATTTACAAGTGGGCTAACATCTGTAACTGCTCATGGGAACTGTAGTCCTCGTGACGACGTGGTCCTAGTCTGTGTTGGTCGTGGTGTTTTCTGTGACCTGCTGACCTGGAAGCCCTTCCTGTCTGCTCTCCAGGGCTGCGGGCCGCTGCGAGCAGCAGGAAGTGAGGTAATCCCACCTGAGAGCTATGAACTATGGGAACGCTTCATCCTCACTCGCTCCATCTCTTTCTGACACTTTCTCTTCCTTCCTGTCTTCATCTGTTTCTCTTTATTCTCTGTTTGTGTCGTCACCACGAAGGCCGCTCTCGTTTCAAAATGGTTCCACTCAATGTCGGTCTAATTTGAGTCAATAAAACTGTGGAGCATCTTTGGATTCGTCAGATTTCTTGTAATAAATCGAGTCTTTGACTTTTCATCGAGTGGCTGTGACCTGCGCCCTGTTCATTTTATCTCTTTCAGTTCTTCACATCCTGTCACTCTTTCTCTATTTGGCTCACATTTCTAATAACATCCTCGGTTTCCTCCGACCTAATAATACCACAAGAGGATCATCCTGACAGTCACACGCCCTTATTTCTGCCTTTTCCACTCAGTTTTTTTTCTCTCTGCTGCTGCATCGGACTCCTGTGATACTTGGCTTGTTTTAAAATAATAAAGAATCAATTTGTTGCTCTATATTCTTCATTCGCAGACCTAAAGCAGCAATGAATCCGCTTGATTATCAATTATTGATTATCACCACACACACGCACACACATGCACACACACACACAAATTCAATATCCCTAGAATGTTAAGTTCTACGAAGATTGAACGGAAATATATCAACAGAAAGAAGAATTTCTAGTTGTAGACACATTTTGTTCTTTATCCTTTCTTTAATTACAAACAATTAAATGTATCTTAACATATTGACTTCACATTTTACTTTTGTTTTACCTCACTTCCATATAATGCATTCTAAAACAAAATAAGGATTTCTTGCTGTTGGCAGTGAAAGAGCATCATTGTTATATAGTTTTTTCACACTACCTGTTTATCTGTTTATTTGTGAACACATTATTGAAACAACCCTAGGTTGATTTGAGTGAAACTTGGTGGTAGAATGTAGAAATGATCAAAGATGAATTCTTTTAATTTTAAGGGGGAACACACTTATGAAATTTACACAATGATTGTTTTAGTGTCTGTAATTAGTTCAGACTCTGCTGTTCTGTTTCCAAACCGACCAGTGGCCTTGATGCAGGTTTTCTACAACATCAACAACAGGTTTTATCAGCTCAAGCTGCTGATTAGTGCTGATACAGGTGCTTTTAATCTGAAAAAAAAAGTTTTCAAGAGTTTTTTCTTAGTAACAAAGGATGTGTGAAACTGCAAAAAGTGCAAAGTCAACTTTTCCACTTTAGTCCGAGCCAAAATAAAATTAGGTTAGCGAGCTGCTGTCTGACTGAGTCTGGTTGAACGCACCTGATTCACAGGAAGGAACGGCAGCACAAACAGCTGCAACATGCACAGCCTGAAGCCATCTGCTGCAGAGAGGAAGCAGGGAGGGAGTCTCCAGAGACACAGATCCAAAGCAAATACCTCACATCATCCCCAACGCACAACTGGATCCGGGAAGGAAGTGATTTAACTGGTCCACTGTCCCTCGACAGAGTCTAATGGGCCAGGAAGGAAAAACAATCTCTACATGTTCATTAAATATCTCATTTTGGTCCAATTTTGTTCTGCACACATCACAATGTTTCCTCTGGGGAAATAATATGATGTGAGCATGAAGAGCAGGAAGTGGATAATTAAATCTGATATTAAAAAAACTGCAGCTCTATTCATGCAAGTATTAAGAAAACAGACCAAAGAAGGATGTGTTATGTAATCATCAGTGATTCTATTTACTGCTACTTAATACTCCACTATATTTATTCAGCAGCTTTAGTTACTTTTTAAGATGCAGATTTTACCTAAAATAATATATTTTTACTCTATAAATTGTCTTTCTTTTATTTTCTTTCCCTTCGTGACCTCCTTAAATTTTGCAACCTTTTGACACCTTCATAGCAAAAATGCCCACAAACAAACAAATTGCTATAAAATCATCACACAACAAATCAAAACAATCTCTTCTCTGTTCAAATGTACCAAACATTCAATTGTTTTCAGGATTTTTATTTAATGATTTAGTCAGTCATTCATCTCCTATACCTGCTTATTCCTCATTAGGGTCGCAGGAGTCTGCTGGAGCCTATCCCAGTGCGTTACGGCGAGAGGCAGGGATACACCCCAGATGGTCGTCAGCCTATCGTGGGGCACACACACCATTCACTCACACACTCACACCTACGGGCAATTTAGAGTTGCCAATTAACCTCAGCATGTTTTTGGACTGTGGGAGGAAGCCGGAGTACCCGGTGAAAACCCACGCAGACACGGGGAGAACATGCAAACTCCACACAGAAAGGTCCCAGACCCAGGACCAAGGAGGTCTTGAACCTGTGACCTTCTTGCTGTGAGGCAACAGCATTAACCCCCGCACGACCGTGTTGCCCCTTTATTGATTTAAATGATTTAATTATTTATTGTAAAAAAAAACACAAAAATGTAATCATTTAATAGGAGAATGGGATTTTGGTGGTCATTAGAGCCTTGGATATGTCAAAGATCAGCAACAAAATTGATTTGATTGCATTAGTATGTTTTATGTAGTTCCAGATACTCCCTCTGGACACCTTCATGTCATTATAATGACATTTTTTAATGTTACTACCATTACAGTATAAAAATGAATTCTTAAATGTCAGCCATTCATTTTGAAGAAGTGGTGATATTTGACATTTTTGCTGTGTTTGACCAGATTAATCCATAGACTGATGCATGAATTTCTTGCATTTTTACCCAAGATGAGTTTTGGGGCGGGGCTAGAGTTTTGTGTGTGTGTGTGTGTGTGTGTGTGTGTGTGTGTATACATGTGTGAATGTGTGTGCACATGTGTGTTCATCTGTGTGCATGCACTGATCATTTCAGGTTTGAAACAAGGGAAATTTTTTTGAGATGTTGTCATGTGTCTTTGAAAAGGTGCATGAGTAAAAAAAAAGCCTCCTGTTTTTTTGTACTCAAAAACTAAAACGGGATCATTTCATTAGTGAGCAGAAAAGGAGAAAGACCTGGAACACAAGTTGACCACAAATGAAAAAGCATGTCAGTGTATGCAAGGTCAAACAGTCTTTATCTTCCAGTTAGCTACAGGACTCATCTGAAGAAGACACAAGCTTTGAGGCTGAGTCTGACACAGACTCACTGGAGTCTCAGAGTCTTGACCTGCTGGTTCATTGCTGTCCAATCACTGTTGGGATGGGAGGATCCTCAGTGTCTCCACTTTCACAGGAAGAGACATTTCTAAAGCTGCATGCACTGAAATGCATCTTCCTTTTTGCACCACTGTGCTCCAGGTCTTTGTCTTTCTCTGCTCACTGATGAAATGACCTTCAGTCAAGCTGCATGTTTATCTGTGGCTGTGGAAGCAGCAGGTGCAGGAACACACTTCAATACAGTTGTTTTTCTTGTTTTTGAGGACAGCAACAGGTCCCTCAAAAGATTTGCCCTTTTTTCACCCCAGAAACGATCAGCGTATGCACACACATGAACACACACATGCATGCGCACACACACAGATACACACAAACACATATACAACCTCTTGGGGCCTCCTGTTGCTTCATCATACTATAGGCAAAAATTACAAGAATTTCAATACAGCAGCCGGTTAGTGGCTGAATCTGATAGAATACAGTAATAACGTCAAATGTCACTCCTTTTCTTCAAAATGAATGGCTGACATTTCAGAATACGTTTTTATACCGTGATGGTGGTGACATTAAAAAACATGGTTATAATGATAGTTAATGAGGCACTTTTGTGTCGCAGCTCCAGCTGTGGATCCCTGAGCTCCATGCTTTCCTGTTCGTCTGTCTCCTCCCCTCCTTTGTTTTTTTCCCAGGCAGTAGCAGCGGTGTCCTGGCACACCTGCCTTCAATCAGCTCGTTACCCGTAAAACAGTATATCTACCCAGCTCTCCAGACACTTGATGTGAAATCGTTTCACCTGTGACATGGTATTACCGGGCCAACTCACTCGTGTCTCCAGTGTAGTTCTGTTTCTGGTCCAAAACTCAGCACCAGACACTGCCTCATCCTACAGATAATCATCCCTTCTCCTAACACCCCCCTAGTCCTTAGTCTCCCTGGCTCAAGCTGCACAACACCCATATCGATTGGTCCCATAGAATCATAATCAGCTGGAGTATCCTTTGTCATGATAACTGCCTTCAGTCTGCTCTCTCACCTCCTATTAATAATAGGGTTGTTAACTCACCACCATTAAGAATAAATATCCACTACCCCTATTAGACTCCTAAATTTTGCTATCATTCTATCAAAAGTATTTAAAATTGTCTCCAAGTTGATGAAATACAACATGAAAATACTTGTATGTAATGTAATGTTACTGATAAAAGCAAATTTAACATACTATAATAGAACAGTCTGTATAATCAGAACTTTTCATTCTTTGAGTTAATTTTTCTGATGATACTTATGTTTCAATTAACAATTTCAAATCAGGACTTTAACAGAGTTTCTACTTTTACTCAAATTATCTAAATAATTTGTCCACCTCTGATGAATGAATTAGTACTTTATCCAGTATTCATACACATGAGGAGGTCCTGGCCCTGAGTCTGACCCTCAGTCAGCATCAAAGGACTCTGGTCATTAGAAAATAAGGCCAGATGTTCCCAGCAGGAGCTTTAAAATATTGTTGTTCGTCATGTTCGGATCCAAACCATCCAGCTCTACTAACAGGTAGTGTGTGTGTGTGTGTGTGTGTGTGTGTGTGTGTGTGTGTGTGTGTGTGTGTGTGTTACATGTCCTCTGGTGGACGTGAGACTGAGGCTGTTTTTGGGTCAGGGAGGACAACAAGGACAAATAAAGCACAGCTGTTTGCGTCAGTTTATTCCTCCCAGATGTTGAAGTGGAGGCCGGAGGCTTCAAACGTGACCAGACAGTGTCTGAGCAGCCTCATGGTCACAGTAGTGTGGGAAGAGAGACATTTTATCATGGTATAAACTGTAATATATCTCACAAGACCTCTGATAGTATCAAGATCAATAATCTCTCACTTTATATTAAATACTGTATATTTATATATTATCTTTATTATAAATAATGCATATTTGCTGATTATTACAGGATATTTATTTACATATTTTCATGACAGTTATTTGTGCTGTAATTTATCTTTTACATCACTGCCACTTTTATTGAAAAAGAGCTGAAATGTGTTTTTAGGGGGTATAAATTCATTTCAAAATCACCCACAATGAAAATTAATGTAGAGAAATAATAAAACATGTTGATATCTGTGATTCAAACAGACTGAGACTCAGCTGATAACTACGCTACAAAACAAACAGACTCATTGTTACATTTAAAAAATAGGGTTAGGGTTGCTACTGACAACCTCAGCAACACACACATTGATGTAAAACTGTATACGTGTGTGTGTGTGTGTGTGTGTGTGTGTGTGTGTGTGTGTGTGTGTGTGTGTGTGTACGTGATGTGAACTGATTTCCTCCTCCAGCTTTGGGAAGAAACAGCACCTCAGGGAAAGGGTGTGTGATAGTGTGAGAAATTACATAATATGAAGAATATGCTTGACTCATAATATCAAATGATCATGACTACATATTATAAACAATAATAGTAATCAAATACAATCATATAATATATATAAATATATATTAAAGTTGTAAAAAGCTTTTTTTTAAACTGTACTTCCTGTCTTTCTTCACTGCTTCTTTCCTTTTTCCTATTTCATCATTCTTTCCTTTTATTTTTCCCTCCCTCCTTTATTTCCTTGCAACCTTCCTCTGTCTGTTCACTCCCTCCTTCTGTCCTCCCTCATTTTATTTTATCCTTCATTTTATCGCTGGTTGCTCCGAGCAACAGATGCTGACTTTAAGTCACTTAACAGCAAAAAGTGAGCGTAATGACAATGAATTTCTAAAACAAAAAGTTCCATATCGTCCCTTTAAAGGATTTGAGACATGAACTAATCAGACATGGTCTAACTGTGAGGATGTGGATGTGAAGCAGAGCTGGAAGCAGCTGAAGGCAGGAAAGAGTTAACACTTCTCTGGTCAGTCCAGTAGGAGGAGGTGGGGAGGGGGGAGAGGGCTGTCCCCCCCCCCCCGTTTTTCTATTGATAGCCATATTCCCCCATTTATTCCTGCAGTCAGGACGATGCAGAGTGACGAGAGCTGACGGAGGAAACAGGACCAGCTCAGAATCAGCACACAAACACAGACAGGGAATGAAGAGAGCGAGAGCTGCACTTCACCAGTGAGTCAGTCTAACTTTCTGCTGTTAGAAAGCTGCTGTTTGTGTGTGTGTGTGTGTGTGTGTGTGTGTGTGGGGGGGGGGGTCTCTTGATCTC
Organism: Lepturacanthus savala; assembly: GCA_030544235.1. NCBI lineage: Eukaryota > Metazoa > Chordata > Actinopteri > Scombriformes > Trichiuridae > Lepturacanthus > Lepturacanthus savala. Next base: position 8,559,273 of record CM060471.1, read on the forward strand.
AGATGCCTCAAACTCCCTTAGTGTCATTTTCTATTTAACACATCATTAAACTAATCTTACAAATTAATGAAAATTAAAGCCATTAAATTGAGAGATTTGAGGTGATATTAAAGGAGCGAGTGTGTGAATAATGAATTGATGCAAAGAAAAACCAACTGAATTTGTTATTCAATTGGATCCAAAAAAATCTGTAAGCCTCTTTTTCTGTAAATCATCAGATATTTGATCTGATGATTTGGATGTTTGGTTGGTCAAACAGATGTTTGATGACACCAACAAGGACATTTCTGACATTTATAGATATATTGACTAAATGATTGATTTATTGATTATTTTTTAAAAATGATTGATTTATTTAAATTGAGAATGAAGATAATTGTCAATGAGTTGCAGCCTGAAGCAGAATCAGGATTTATGAGTCTGATTTTATGCACAAACCAGTAAACCGCTGAGTTCGGTTCAGGGTCAAAGGGATTCAGGCACTGTTTCCAAATCTTTGAAGAAAAGCTTTTGTCCACATGATGAACTCAAAGTTTGTGAGCCTGCAGAAAAGATTTGCAATGGCTAAATAAATTATATGAATGGTGAGATTACACTAGATTACATACAAGACTTTTCTGTTTGACAGAAAACACCTCAATTTAATAGGCACAAACTATAAGGTGTAAGAACAAAGGGATAAGAATAAGTATTAATGTTGATCCATTGAATGTCAACATTCTTATTTATTTTACCAAACAAATATCTTTGTTTGCAGAATCACAGGGTTTTATCCTATATGCTAACACTACAGGGACATAACCCCTTAAATCTAATGAAGAACATATCAATCATCACTTTTTGCTGCTTTTTCAAATTCCTGGTTAATGTTTTATTTGACTTTGCTCAGACTAAACACAAATCTTCATTCTTCTCTTTTTCTTTTAATTGATCTAATCTGCTGCAGGAGCTTAACATCTGTGGTTTGTAACTGTCTTTGTAACTTTATATTAAATTGTTTTGCTAATTAAAGATTATTTCCACTCTCGTTCCACCTGAAATTTTCACAAGTGTTTTCAGGCTGTTTAAGGTATACATTTAATCTGATTTAAGGGATAATGTTAAAGCTCCGTGATGATCTTCTTTCATCTTCTTAACAAACATCTCTGGATTCAAATTTAACTTGTTATCTCCTGGAAAATGTAATTTAGTTAGTTCCTGGGTGTATTTGAGTAGTGGACCACAAACTCACCTTAACCAGCTCACCAGAGCTGCAACAATTAGTGGATTAATTGATTCGTTACCAGCTACTACAATAATTGACTATCTTGATAATTTATTAACTGATTTGAGTCAATTGCAAGAAGAAAAGATCGAAATTCTCTGGTTCCAACTTCTTAAATCTGATTATTTTCTGGTTTCTTTAATCTTCTATAATAGTAAACTGATGAACTTTGGGTTGTGGACTGTTGGTCTGTCCTTGGTCCTGGGTCTGGGATGACCACCAAAATCCCATTCTCCTATTAAATGATTACATTTTTGTGTTTTTTTTTACAATAAATAATTCAAATCAATAAAGGGGCAACACGGTCGTGCGGGGGTTAATGCTGTTGCCTCACAGCAAGAAGGTCACAGGTTCAAGACCTCCATGGTCCTGGGTCTGGGACCTTTCTGTGTGGAGTTTGCATGTTCTCCCCGTGTCTGCGTGGGTTTTCACCGGGTACTCCGGCTTCCTCCCACAGTCCAAAAACATGCTGAGGTTAATTGGCAACTCTAAATTGCCCGTGTGAGTGTGTGAGTGAATGGTGTGTGTGGCCCACGATTGGCTGGTGACCATCTGGGGTGTATCCCTGCCTCTCACCGTAACACGCTGGGATAGGCTCCAGCAGACCATGTGACCCTAATGAGAAATAAGCAGGTATAGAAGATGACTGACTGACTGACTGTTGGTCTGGACAAAAAAAGACATTTTAGGGTGAATCTTCAGGTTTGGAAAACAGTGATTGACGTTTTACACCATTTTATGAACCAAACATTTAATTAATTGTTTATATAATCAATTGATTAATCAACTATTAGAATAGTTGCAGCTCTACGAATCACCTTCAGTTTTCTCCTAAACCTTCTTAATGCTACAGAGGAGAGTGGACAAAAAAGGAGCAACATCTTAATTTATATTTAAATCCATTGCAATAATAACTAGAAGGTCACTCGTAGAGCACAGGCCAAGGTCAAACGTCAGTTTTCTATCTGAAACTTCAATGAGCAGCACAGCCATTATGTGCCTATATTTAAATACAATTAATTATTCTCAATTATTCACACTCATTTAACTGTTAACATTTCATTCACCAGCAGGAGCCACTAGTATTCACTACAATAATTGTTTCCAATAGTGGGATACGCCCCAAAATTTGACAAGTTTCTTCTCAGCTAATTCTACATCCCACCAAGTTTCATTAAAAACAAAACCTCCGTGGAGAAGGAAACAAGATCCACACACCTACGCAAATATAAATCACTGTGGGGTGGTGTCAGTTTTCTTTGTCCCGCGTGTCATATTGTTGTCAGATTAAATGAAACTTTAAGTATAGTATGAAGTACTAAAGTAGTAAATCTGTTCCAACTCTTCATGACTCCAGAAGTTGAATCCTCTGATTACTCATTTAGCACCATCATAACACCAAATTTGTAATATTTCCTATACTACGGACCAAATAACAATAAATAAAAAACATCCCCATCAGCCTCAGCTGTACTTTGTATTAGTGCTAATGAGAAAAAAACATATTTAGGATGAATGTCAGCATAGAATCATAGTGATGTCATCAGGGTTTGCTCATCTTAGGCCTGTTGCATTATGGGAAATGTAGGACCCAGTACTTTTGGAGTTTGAAGTTTGGCAATTTCTACCTCTGCTGCTTTGTTTTTGACTGTTCCTCTTTAAGATTCTGATGTGTCGGCTTATTACTCACTGAATTATCTCAATAACTACTGGTGGATTGCTATGAAATTTGGTGTCACCGTTCAAGCTCCCCAGAGGATGAACCCTGCTGAGTTCAGTGATCCTCTGACTTGCAGCTCCACCATGAGGCTGAAATTTGTTATTCAGAGTGAACTAACTCAACAGCTATTAGATGGATAACCATGACATTTTGTGAACATTGATGAACAGTAAGAGGTTTGATGATCCTATCTTTTCATTAAGTGCAGGTCGAAGTTTTAATTTGTCCACTACAGTCTCACAGCTGCTAACATGTATGTGGAAACTTAATCTTCTTTGTTTTATATTACCTAAACAAAGACCTAAACAGACAGTTTGCTTCTGCTATTCTGCTCATCCAGTGAAGTGAATACCCTGTTTTTATGAACTGCTGCTTTTTTTCATGTTGATTTTCTTTGTGTCAATGAAATTTGATATTTCTGTCCATCTGTTTCACATTAAAGTTTCCTTACCAGCAGCTGAACATCATGGAGCCACGGCAGCTTCTTTTCTGAGGAACAAAACTTTTACCTCAAACTTAAAGGGACAATGTTTCAATGATATTCTTTTTTTTGGCTCTGATTTGATTTTGAATATAAAACTTTATTATTTACTCTAAGGGGCTTTACCATAGCAGAATCAGACCCTACTGATGTTTTTCAAAGACCTGAAGACTTGTTTATCTGTCTGTTTTCAGCTAGCTGTTCTGTGATTGGCTGACATCGGTATCAACATGGCGCACCTCTTCCTTGCGAGTAAAATCGCCATGCCGGACGACCCCCACGGCAGAGGCGGTGGTGGCAGGATCCCTCGGGGTGCCATAAAAAACCCGACATCGATATCCGCTGAAAAACTGAGCCGGGAAAAGAAGAAGGACCACGGCGTCGTCGTGGCGCCTCGCATCCCGCACATCAACGAGGTCCAGCTGACCGCAGCCACCGGCGGGGCCGAGATGTCCTGCTACCGCTGCACCGTGCCGTTCGGCGTGGTCGTCCTCATCGCCGGCGTGGTGGTGACGGCCGTGGCCTACACCTTCAACTCCCACGGCTCCACCATCTCGGTGCTGGGACTCGTGCTGCTGGCGACGGGACTGGGTCTGCTGGGGTCCAGCGCCGTCTGCTGGAGGGTCCGAATCAGGAGGAAGAAGGACAAGCGCCGGGAGAGCCGCACCGCCCTCCTGACGAGTCAGGGGTACTGCGTGGCCTGAGCACTGGGCAGAGGACGGAATCCTGAGTGGAGTTAATTTTTGAGCACAGCTGACTGACAAAAAGGCCAACAGGTAACTTCACCCAATTGAAAAGAGGCGGGTTCTCTCCGAGGTGACGATGACTCACTGCAGACTCCTGAAAGGACCAAAATCAGTGATGTGGACTCAGGAGGATCCAGTCTGAGCTTGGAAATTCAAAAATACAGATGTTTAATCAACAGAGAACTGATAAAAAGTTTGATAATCGATTAACCTTTCACCAAACATCTGGTTTTGGATAGTTGTTGAACATTTGAGGACGCTTTCTTCAAGAAAATATTGACGTCTGACACAAAGCACAAATAATATTTACATGCATGGAATAATATTTTCTGCATAAGTCACTGTAAAGTTTCCAGAATATGTATTTGGTATTCAGAATAAAAACAGGGAAAACTTTGTTTTTAAATAATGTAAGACAGAATTTCATTTATTTCGTTTCACGCTTATTTAATAGGGACAGATACGATATACATGCATCACAGCTTTAAAAGCTTCGGCTGATTTCTGAACCAGAAAGGCCTTTAAATAACAATCACACAACACTAGACAAGAAACATACTAACAGACAATCTATGCAATTAATTAACAGACCAGCTAATGAATGCACAGGCTAGTAATTAAATATCTGTACATCAGACTCAAAACAGGTGAGTCATGTTCTATGATTCATCCTTGTTTGTAGGATTAGGACGAGACAAACTTCAAATTCTGATGTGGGAATCTGAAGAGTTTTTGAAGCTGCTGCAAATCAGCTGGTGACAGTGAGAAAGGAATCAGTGTCTGATTTATACACCTGTGCAGTACAGGTTCATATCTATTGTCCCACTAGAGGAAATTCTTTGTGCTTTTATTGTAAAGGTCATTCTAGCTATGTAGAATATTAGAATCAGTTGCCATGGTCAACTATTTCAGTCAGAATCCTCTTTCTGCCAACTGTATGTTTCCAATTTTTAAATACTTTAGTTACTGTTAGCCGTAACAAGGTGTGTGTGTATATAGAGGTGTGTTACTGTAGCTGCAGTTTATTAAAAAAACACAATTTTAGATAATATGTACAGCAGGTGCTTTTGTTGCGTCTGTCAGCTGCTGCAGTAAATGTTGGACATTATTCCTGTTAAAGATGACATCACAACAGTTTATCGTTATGGCGACCAGCTACTGGTTAAAGATCCCCTGACATTTTGAACGAACAACGTTGCTGCATCCTGCATCCTCCCAAGATGATTGTGCTTGGTTAAAGAAATGGAAACATGACAAACATTTTTTTATGCTAATAGCTGCTGACAGATCATAATATTACTAAAGTCTTGTCTGAATATTAGACCTAGAGGTTCTTTTTTTTATCATTTCTTCGAACTGATGCACTTCTCAATACTTTCTCCCTTGTACAATTTATTTATCATTTCACTCAATTTATTACAAATATTTAATTCTAACACCTCAAAACTAAACTTAAATTATCTATTGTTTTATCATTTTTATCAAAAGAATAGTAGACACAACTTATCTACAAAGCTCATGGATGATGTTCACTATCTGTCACTAAATGCTGCTAAAAGACAATGAAAAGGTACTTTCCGTCTATTTCTGTTTATCTCTGTTTATTTCTGTTTATCTTTCAAGTCTAACCAATGGTCATTGCTCTGTTATTGGAATGACTAATTGAAAAAAGCACAAACAATTATGACTTTCACATTAAAGTGAGGATAAAAGCAATGAAATTAGAAGACATGCTGATAAATTAACAATAAAGATGCTGTAGAAGGTCAGGGGTCAGTCAATGGGCTAATCTGTGATATCACACTTTGTCTATTTAAACTTGTGCACTATGATCTAAACTGATGCAAAATACCCAAAATGTCATGTATTCAGCGTATTAAGGAGTTCATCTGTCTCACCTCCTGCCTTGAACAGGTGTTTCCCTGTGTTTTCTGTCAGAATTGGAACATTCTAAATTTATTCTAATAAACAGACTCAAACATGAATTCACTGGCTGAGGATTTTATTTGAGAGCAGACTGAGGACAGACTGGAAAGTTAGAGGAGCCTGGCTGTTATATTTAGTTGTATTTATGTTGCCTAGCATCAGACAGACACACGACCAGATAATAAACTGTGTGTGTGTCTGTGTGTGTGTGTTTGTGTGTGTTTGTATGTGTGTGTGTTGGGGGGGTCATCTGGAAGGAGGAGGAGGTGGTGACGGGTAACGGTTACAACGCGTTGTCACTTCTGCAGTGCTAACTTTATCTCCACTGGAGCGCAGCATCCTGGGAATGTGAGAGAGGGGAGGGAGGAGAGAATGGAAAGAGAAGGAGAGAGAGGAAAAGGAGTGTGTGTGTGTGTGTGTGTGTGTGTGTGTGTGTGTGTGTGTGTGTGTGTGTGTGTGTGTGTGTGTGTGTGTGTGTGTGTGGGTTGGGGGGGGTCCTCCATCCATCCCGTTCCTGCAGACACTTTCAGATGAGCTGTTTCCATCATAACAACCACAGCAAACAACTCTCACTTTAAGTTCTTCAGTATTAAAATTATAAGTTGGAGTTACTCCAACTTATTAATAAAAGCAAAGTTTATTGTAAAAGCATCACATTTTTTGCGAAATATATATAGCCTTCTACAGTGAGGTCCAAAAATAACTAAATGGATCTTGGACTTGGATTATTCTTTTGGACTTTTTTTTTTTTAAATATATACAATACAAAAGTAAAACACATTAACAGAAACTGACATTTTCTTTTTCCTTTTTTATGTGATATATAAAACGAATACATCATAATACACTTCAAAATAAGAAAAGTTCTTGAACTCTACAAGCTGCTATATTTTTACTGTTAAGACATTACATTTCAACCCAGTAGTTTGTTTTTGGCACTTTTCTAAGTTGCTGAAAAAGGACAGACAGTAAAAAAAAAATGTGGATATTTTCAGATATCTTTAAATAACCACAATGTCTGAATTTTTAAGAGTCAAGTGTTTTCTTTTACTTGCAGCAAGGAGCCAGGCAGAGCTACCTTGTTCTATTCTAAATAAAACTTCACACACACAGAGCTTTATACATCTTGGAACAACATATCTCAGTCCAAGCTTATCTTCTTCTCCATGGCAACGAAGATGTGGGAGACAGGGTGAAGACTCCACGTGATGCATTCCTCAGGTTCCGAACTTGATCCCACAGCATTATCGCCGTCTTTGCAGTTGTTTGGTGAAAAGTGTGTCTGATACTTTGCTGACCTGTACTTATCAACTTGGTTTTATGCTGATGTGTAATTTATGCAACAATATTGGTAAATGGATACAATATTCACAGAATTGTTCCTGCAGAATGAGCAGCTTAGTTTTATCCAAAGGATTATTGATAAAAAAAAAAATACAATAAAGAATACAAAAAAAAAAATCCCCTCAAATTTTAGGGCAGCTGGATTCAGCTCAGGGGAAATATAGCTGTCCCCAAAGATCCAAAGATCCTCATAGGTCAGAATCCAAATTTAAAATTGTTGATTGTGTTGGAGGAAAAAGCATTTAAATATTCTGCCTCCTGAAGTTGGAACAACTTAAGTTCATTACCTAGAGGGATTCAGATTCAGAAGCAGACCCATCTATTTTCTTGTTATTGTAATAATTTGTAAATAGTGATTTATATATATATGCATATATATATATATATATATATATATATATATATATATATATATATATATATATATATATATATATAGTTTGTGAATTGGTGTTTGTTGGTTTATGTGATTCTGGTGTGAATTGCTGTGACTCTGTGTTTTGCGGCAGTTTTTCAGGCTGCTGAGGAGGGTTCAGAGGGGAAATCCCAGCCCTCCTTCCCTTCCTGACACACACATACAGCAGCTGAGTGACAGAGGTGTAGCACGGTGGCAGAATCAGCCTCCTCCGCCCTAAACACACCCCAGACTCTCAGCCGGACAGGGCCTGGCACGCACAGAGACAGGGAATCGGCTTGATTAAAAGGGATCAGCCAGAGAACAGGAAGCGGTTTTCTGTTCCTACACACCCTGAACCAAAACTTTGAACTAATTCCCCCGCAGGCGTGTGATTGTTCTGTCAGCAAAGGAGCTTCAAGGTCAGCAGAGTCCGAGAGAGACCGATGATCTGAGGATCTGCCACCATCCAGCTCAAACAGGCCAGGGCCAAAAAAAAAAAATAGGTCACACACACATGTCAGTGGACTGCCTTTAGCTTTAATTATGGCATGAATTTGCTGAGGCATTGTTTCAATCAGCTTCTGGGATGAAGCAAGGTTTATTTCCATCCAGTGTCACATTCATTTTTCACCAAGATCTTGTATTGATGGTAGAGTCTGACCACTGCACAAAGTCTTCTCCAACACACACCAAAGATTCTGGATGGGATGAAGGTCTGGACTCTGTGGTGGCCGATCTATGTGTGAAGATGACGTCTCATGCTCCCGATAAACCTTCTTGGAATGAACTAGTGCCATCAGGGAAGAAACAATCCATTGATGGAATAATCTAGTCATTCACTTCATCTGCTTCTTGTCTTACCCTGATGCTTCATCACTCTGGTTTCCCATTGTCCTTCCAGTTTAATAATGTGTTGGACCAACAATGGACCAGTAATGTGTTCAAACCAACTAAGAAGTCCAGTTGCTTTGCTGCTTGATGCCAATGATTTGACTCTTCTCAAACAGACGAACATCTTTTCCACAATCACATAATTATCTGTACTCCGTACACAAATCTGTGATTTGTGGTTTTGGGCTATACAAATAAAATTGACTTGACTTGAATAAATACTAAATAATTTTAGTATTTTTAGTAATTTGATTAAATATTGATCACATTTCTCTACGCTGGTGATACCTGCTGCTGTGAAAGTTGAAAACCCAAAGATATAGCTGGCCTCTTATTGCACACTTTTAAAACATGGAATTTATCCATCTTTTAGGGCATTTTAGATTTGCTGTGTGCAGTATTATATGATAATATAAAATATAATAATAATAATAATAATAATGATAATAATATATAATATAATATGATATATCTCAGGAAGAGATGTCCTAAGTGAAGAAGATGAATACAATGGTCTTACTTGTGATAAAAGCAGAACCAGAAACATATGCTGCGAGGAGCCTGATGAGTATTGCGGTGTTGGTCAGATTGGAGGTGAGGGATTATTGTGTTTGCAGCTGTGTTTGAGACAAAGATGGCTGCTATCGCTGCAGATCTGCAGGAGGCATCCTGTACAGTCAGAGGTCCTTCTCATCAGCTTCCTCTCTGTGAACCACAGTCTGGGACTGAAACATTACAGCTGCTGTTTGGATGATTTCCTGTCATCAGACTGATAGTTTGAACACCAACAGGCATCAAACCTCACATCTACTGTCTGCTGCTTCAATGTTCATTGCTCTTTTTCTTTTAATGAAAATGCCTATAAAATTCATTCATTTTGTTCCACATAAACTAAAAACATTTCAGTCCCATTTGCAATTTTCATGATTTGTAATTATTTTGAGTCTCCAGCTGCGGATATAGCTGCTGTGTTACCATGGTAACAGGTTAATGTCCTACAGCATTTTCAGGTGTCATTATAAACCTAAACCAGGCTTAGATCCTGGTTTGGGTTCAAATGACCACTTCAGTAGGCCAGAGGAACATGAAGTCTGGTTCCTACTACTGCTTTCTTTAATTTGAGGCCACATTTGTTGTCATGGCGACCTACTTCCTGTTCTGACGTCACATATTCAACATGGTCAAAGTTCTGAAAAAGTCAGGGTCAACCTGCTGTAAACACTGAGGATCTTATGTCAGATTACACACACACACACACACACACACACACACACACACACACACACACACACACACACACACACACAGCTGAGGTTGTTGTTGAGGTTGTTAAGGTGGTTGCTAAGGTGTTTCCATGTGTCCTCTCTCATATCTCAGATGTGATTCAGTTCCAACATGTACAGATGGATGTCAAGAACCTGACATCTGGTGTGAAGAGGGAAAAAAAGAAGTGAAATCCTGCTCCATAAACAGACTCTAGGTCTGTTTATGGAGCCTCCAGAGCCACAGTAAGCTTCCTGAAACTGACCAATTAGAACATAGTGGGATTATCAGGAGGCGGGATTAAAAGAGGCAAGAACAGCCTGTTTCAGACAGAGGCTGAACTGAGGAGCTGCAGAAAAAAACAGGATCAGATCAATAAGGATATTTAACTGTGGAGAGATTCTATGAATATATAGCTGGACATGTGCAGAATAAACACAAAATCTCCATCCATCATCCATCCTGGGTCTTACCTGCCTCCCGGAGGAACGTGCCTGGGACACCTCACCAGGGAGGTGTCCAGGAAGCTCCTCACTACATGAACCAGCCACCTCATCTGGCTCAATGCAGAAGAGCAGCAGTTCTACTCTGACTCCTCTCGGATGATTGAGCTTCTAGCATTGTATTTGCGCATGCACATGCGATCATTTTCTTTTCTGTCATACATCCACTTAAATTTCATGTTACAGCAGGCGGTGACTGGTGATCGCGAACAAATCTCACTTGTCATCTTTTACTCTGCGAGTTATAGAGCAGATCAGTATCCCTCAGTTTTACAAGAAAGTGGTAGAAAATTTTTCAGAACGGTGTTGTCCCAAATCACACACTTGCAGTCAATTCTTTGCAGGCGCTCCGATTCAGTTACTACACTACTGCTGCGCACTTACTAGAAATGATTCAACAGAAATGACTCAGCTTCTTCTTCTTCTACTACTTTTAAAGACAACAACCGACTAGCTGAGCCCCGATCACTGACAGAAGTATGTGATTTGGGACACAGCATCAGTGTTTTTCTATTTATTTTTATAAGCGTATTTAGACCTTTGATGGGGTTAGAAGTAAGAAAAAAAGGGCGCAAAATTCCTCACAAGTAATGCAAAAAAACTGCAGCAAAATCAACCTCCCTGTAGAGGCTGCATCAATCCAATGATTATTATTACTATTATAAACTTGATAAGACATTTGACCAGCTGATGTGACATAATGACTCACTGAAGTGGTTTTAGTGCCTCGGAGTAGACCCTGCAGCAGGACGTGGGTCAGCGTGTCGCCGTGAGGCCGGGCGGCTCCAGTGGGTCTGAGCTGCAGATCCTGTGATAGATGCTGGTTCCAGAGTTTCAGAAAGAGACCAGCAGGGCAACAATGGCCCAGAGGCCCCACAGGGCTCCATGAACCAGGGAGCGGCACTTCCTTTCATCCGTCAAAAAACCCACTTTTCGCCCCCCAAACCTTTTCTCTGCATCTGTTTCTTTCATTCGCAGGCGTGCTGATGGATTTAAAGGCGTATTGAAATAATGGGCAGTGCTCGCAGCTCCCGGTGCGAGCTGGGTGCTGTGACAGATAGGAGCGGCGCTGCCTCAACGCAGGAAGCTCACATTGTGTTTCAGAAGAATGGCAGCTCCTGCTCCGACTGTCGCTCTAACAGTCACGCTGCTCTGAAAGCGCCGTGATGAGATCAGACTGAAGGCTGCGAGCACTGACTCCACTTCCTCTGAACAACACAATGTCTTCATCGAGAGGCCGAAGCAGCCGCACAATAATAAACCCATGAAAATCTTTTTTTTTTTTTTTTTGAAATGTGAGGGCATTTGAGCCAAGTGCGAATCTGAGACTTAGAAAAATAAAACCTCACCTGACATTTTTGAAAAGTGTTTTCCAGTATTTTCCTGGGTTTTATGTGAAGATGTGATGTGACTTAAGATATATTTGTTGTTTTAATGGGCAGCATATATCTTGCAAAAAATAAATAAATAAATAAAAACACTTACAAATAGTAAGTAGATTTTATCTGTATTAAAACACAATGTTACTATTACAGCATCTACATATCATCAATATCCACATCATCAATACAGTAAGAAAATTGTTTTATATAATATCAGTAGTGGGGCTGCAACTAGTGGCTATTTTGATATTTAATTTAGATTTAAGCTGTTTGTGTAATTATGTTATAAGGTCCTTTATAATCTCCTTTATAAACATCTTCTATTATATATTCTTCATGTTCTATAATGATCCTGATGTGATTTCTATGATTTCATGGACAAATAATTGATCTTTGATTTTTTATATTATTAATCGTTGAACTTTGCATTGCAGATAATTTAGCTCATTTAATTTTTTTTCCGGGTTTGATTTTAAATAAAGTACTTTTATCTATACTAAATCATTGATCGTTTTATTTATTTATTGCATGATTCTCTCTATACTTGCTCTCTCACAGTTCTGACTCTCCTGCAGTCACCTCACATGTAGATTTCCTTGATACCAGGTTTAAATACATAACCTTTGTGGTTGTGGAGATATTGCATGTTTATTATCATTTATGGCATGAAAACTGAAAAATAGTCCTGTGGCTTGATCAAAAATCCTCTCAGCATAGTTTCACATCTCCTCAGCAGATTGTCTCTGCAGCTATGTCCGATCTGATCAGATCCTAAATGTTAATGAGCTTCTCCTCTGATTCTACAGGCTGCTTTTAATTATAGTTCAGTCAAACTGTTTGAGGATGCATCTCTCCATGTGAGGATCTCTGCTCCCAGCTGGTCCGTTTCCTGTCTGCAGCCTGTGGTTGTAAAGCTGATTAGAAACTGGTTCATGTGTTTTCATGGCAGAGAAATGAAATGTTACTGTAGAAACAGCAGCAGGTTCAGTCTGAATGTTTCCCCCTGTTCAGAGGTTTCACCAATTAGCTGCCATGTTTTTGTTCAAATATCTGACGGAGTTTTTTCTAAACCCTGAACCAAAATGGCCCCTGATCCCTTTAAACCCTGACTCCTGATTGACCCCTGACCCTTAATTGACTTCTGACTACAATAAACTCCTGAATCCCCAAAAAAAAAACAGAATCCAATTAACCGTTGACTCCCATTAACCCTTCACTCCTATGAGCCCCAAATTTTATTAGCCCCAGAATCCAATTAACCCCTGAATCCTATTAGCTCCTGACTCCTATTAGCCCCTAAATCCAATTAACCCCTGAATCCAATTAATACTGACTCCTATTAGCCCCTGAATCCAATTAACCCCTGAATCCAATTAATCCTGACTCCCATGACCCCTGATATTTTTATCTTATTTTACTTTTTAAGCCTTAATCCTATTAACCCCTGGATCTAATAAACTCGGTCCCTGATTACCCCTTACCCCAGTTGTAGAGACCAGTTTTGTCATGGTGTAATACACAGATGTGCTAGTTTGGTGGCTGGAGACATAAAGATGTTAGTTGGGACGTTAGATTAATAAAAGTTCAACTTTTACCTGACAGGTGGGATCATGTGTCCTGGATCATGTGACCTGGGTCATGTGACCTGGGTCATGTGATCTGGGTCATGTGATCTAGTTCCTGAGCTGCTGCCTCTGCGAGTTTGTCTCTGATCTGTCAGACATGAACTAAAGCTCACTTGCATGTTTTTAATAGTGTGTGGACAACAACAGGACATCAACACGAAGAAGAATCTATACCCAAACACTTAATCAGTTCATTGTAGTTTGTTGATAAGAATATAAATCATAGTTAAAAACTACTTTCAGAATATGTTCAGAATCTGCTATATTTTACATGCAAGTATATGTAAGTATATATTTGATCATGTGTCTCGGAATCAATCTTTTATGTATTAAATATGTCCTAATTTCACCTCATCCACATCTAATAAAAGGGTTTTTCATCCAGACTTTCGGTCCATCTGGTGTCTATTTTTTTTTCCTTCGTCTGTCGGGCAGAAAAAAACCCGGACAGATGGAGAACAGCGGCGACTCCGCAAGGAATTAGCCTGATTCCTGATCTGCCACATCTGCACGCGCACATACACACACACACACACACACACACGCACACACACACACACACACACACACACACACACACACACACACACACACACACACACACACACACACACACATACACAGACACAGTCCCATAATTAGAAATGACAATCCATTTTGTTCTCCAGTAACAGCTCTGTGTTTTGTTAAAGTTTTAAAAAGTCACAATAACTTTCTGTGTATGGAGTTTGAGTTACATATGTTAATAGGCTCCTTGCAGGCCATAGTTATGCTGCTTGCAGGGAAATAAGCTGCCAGGATTTGTATAAGAAAATATAAATCATGAAAAATAGCCACTTCCAGATTATCTCAGATTTTTACACATTTGATGTATTTGATAAACTCCCTGCTGAGATTTTTTTACAAACTTCAAATGAACTCCTAATCATCTTCAGTCACTGGAGATGAAAACTTATCCGAAGGTTTTTCCTACGTTATTCCTGGTTGCTGTGACGTCGCCGTGAATTTCCACATCTCGCCATGAAACAAAGTTGCTGTACCTTCAGCAGACTTTGTCCAAACTGCAGCAAATGTCTCCTGCTTCATCAGTGACCCTGAACACACCTGCACATCCAGACTGACTCAGAGCCATATCGCCACCTGCTGGGAAACAGGAAGCAAACATCACCTGACTGACATGGAATGTGCATGGTGTGATCCACACATTATGTACAGCAGGTTCGTCAATGGTGAGAGTTGGTGAAGGTTGTGGTGACAGCAGAACTTCATCTCCTGAATCCCTGCTCAACAACGTTGTTGCCTGCTGGTCCAGAGCAGTTTTCCGTCCTGTGGTCTCCAGCTGAACAGACTGTGGTGGGTCAGTGATGTGAAACCATCAGCAGGTCTCTGCAGCTTGTTTGGGTGTCCTCCTCCTCCTTCTTCTCCTCCTCTCTCTAAAGTCTAATATCCGCTTTGCTATATTTTTCCTGCTTTGTTATTTTTACCCCGCCTCTTTTTCCCCCGGCGTTGACCATCTGCTGTCGAGGACAGTAGTTAGGTGTCCCTGCTTTGAAAGGTATTTCCTGATTCTGTTATTTTACAACATTTTTGGAAGTGACTGGATATCCTCTTTTCATTTCTCTGCATTTTATTTAGACAGGAGAAGGGTTGAGAGGTTTACAGACTGATGGAGGCTCCCCACCGATGCTCCAACCTCCTGGTTTTCGCTGTGAACTTGTTGCACCATGTCTTGCATTTTTGGTCATGATGAGAGAAAACTGCAGCGTTAGAAGAATGAATCTGTGACAGATTTGTGACCTGAGATGCTTCTGGGCATGGCTGCAGCATCGATGCATAACTCAGAACAGATGCAGGAATAATCCAAACAACATGAAGCTTTGTCATTGATGTGGGTGATGAGTTCACATGACATCATATCTACAGTCGCCTAATACCACTTCCAATAATTATATGCAAAAAAAAGTTCTAAAAGGAAGCATTGTGTGTTTCTCTAGACCAGTTGCACTTTATAGATCACTGACAGTCACAGTTTCACTGCAGATTTTCCCATTGTGTGTTTGATTTTAAATTTGGATTCAAAGATGTTTTTCAGGCTTGTTCCAAAAACCACAATTCATCAAGGCCTATACACATCCAGCAGACTGCTCATAAACATCATCTTTTGTTGCTAGATGTTAAGGAGTGAAATGTCTCACTGAAAGTTCTGCGCAGATCTGCACATATGAAAACCATTTCAGCAGTTCACAGTTCACCCATTGAATGTTAAACATTCAGGGTCCATATGAGCAATGAAAGAGTCTTTCCCTCGTGTTCAGACTGATGTTAAAACATTCAACATTATGTGTGAACAACATTCACACATAATGTGAATTTTATATGAGTTCATCACATAGAAACATATAGGACCTGTGATCTATGTGATAAATGTACAATATGGGACCTTTAAGCACAATTATTAGACAAAACATCTAAATTCTGACACAAAAATGTGACACAAAACGATGAATTTATAGATAATAATTCCCCCAATAGAGCTGCAATGATTAATCGATTGGTCACTAATTGTCACATTAGTTGCCAACTATTTTGATAATCAATTAATTAGGAGTCGCTTTTAAGAAGAAATTGCCCAAATTCTCTGGTTCCAGCTTCTCAATTCTGATTAACTTCTGCTTTCTTTAATCTTCTATAACAGTAAACTGATGATCTTTGGATTGAGGACTTGACAAAAAAATACATTTTAGGTTGAATCTTCAGATTTAGGGAACAATGATCGACATTTTACCCCATTTTACGAACCAAATAATGTACTATTCAAAAGTCGCATTAATAGACTTTCAGGATAGTCGTTACTTGCACTTTTATTCCCCAGTCTTTGTTTTTCCTTGAACATTTGTAGCAGCTGATAATGTAATGTAATAATTGTCCAATAACATAATCAATTTGCTGAACAATAATGTAATAAGTTATTACATTACCATTTTAACACTTTTGGTTTTTATGTTATTGGGCTGGTGAAGAAAAAAAAATGCAAATATACTAACTGAGCCGATAATGTAATAAGTTATTACATTATTGGCAAAAAGTTATTATCTTATCAGTTCAGGACTTTTATTATATTATTGGCCTATTACATTTTAAAGAGGGCAAATTTGTTATGTTATTGACCATTATTATGTTATCAGCTGTTCATTTGTTACTGTTACATTACATTGTTGCTGTTACATTATTGGCTGCTCCAGATGTTGAATTAAAAACTGAAAAAATGAGAAAATAAAATACAAGGAAAATTTAAAATATTAGATGTTTATTATTATATCATTAATTATGAAATATCAGATATGTATTGTTATATTATTAATTAAGAACTATTAGATGTATATTGTTATATCTTTATGATGAAACAGTAGGAGATGTTCATTTTAATTCTTACAGCCAGGCAGAATCAGGGCATCAAGTCCTCTGTGTGTCATTAACATGATGTACTAACATCTAACAGCAATACTCTTAACATGTTCGCAGCGAGTTCACGCAGCTGTTTCTGACGTTGTGTGCTTTTAATCTAATTTGACTTCAGATGTAGGATTAATGATCAGTCAGAGTGACATAATAAAGCAGTTGTTCAGCCGTTGTGTTCCATGACTCCTAAAATCCCGCTGACAGGTGTTTGTTGATGTCCTCCATTTCCCTCGAGTATCATCCTGTCGCTGCTCCATGTGCAGCTGGTGACATCAAAATGGCGGCTTAAGTTATTAAACTGAGCAGCTTTAATCATTGGTCGGTGGAATTGAAGGCTGGCGGAGCAGCGGCGAGGATTAACGTGCAGCCTGGACGTCCTGCTGTCACCGCCTCGCTCTCATTTCATCTCTGACTTGGACTCTGCCGTTTGCTCTTTCTCTTTCTGTTCCAGCTGTCCTCGCCAGCCAGACGCCTTTTTTCTGCCCACATTTCCTCTGCTTTCTCTGTCTTTTTTTTTTGATTCTCCCGCCGCTACTGCATCAGGCACGATATGAAGCGTCACCATGGGTTTCATGGAATTCTACCTGGAGATTGACCCCGTCACCCTGAACCTCATCATCCTTGTGGCCAGCTATGTCATCCTGCTCCTGGTCTTCCTCATCTCCTGCATCCTGTACGACTGCCGGGGCAAAGACCCCACCAAGGAGTACGCCCCCGACAACACGCCCACACAGCCCAGCCAGTCACCCATACGCCTGGTGGTCATGCAGAACTCGCCCGCCTCCGCTCACTACGAGCCCAACAGCACGGCGGGCCACGGTGCCATGCCAACACCGGACCTGAACCGGGACAGAGGAGAGAGAGAGAAGAGGAGCACACTGGTCTGAGGGAGAGGAGGAGACAGGAAGTGTCGCTTTGTACAGTGTTTTTAGTCCCAGACTTGTTTTATGATTCATAACATCCCTGGATGTGTCAGGTGCTGCTGAGGAGTCAGCAGGAGGTCAGAGGTCAGCAGGAATCAACAGCAGTCAGTAGGAGTCAAGAAGAACAAGAGTCAGGAAGAGGTCAGAGGTCAACAGGAGGTAAGCAGCCAACAGGGCCAATGCTGAAGACTTTAATAACCCATGACCATTTCTGCACCATAACTGCCGTGTGCACCTTGATCCCAGATACCAGAAGAATGGATTAACCATTAACCATATGTGGCACCAAGACAACCAAGAAAAAAAAAAAGCTTGGTTCCCTCCCTGGTTTTTGCCTGGTGCCCCTCAGATCATTTTGTATGTGTGGAACAACGATGATCTGATTGATTTAAGGAAGGATTTAAAACAAATTGGTAAAATGGGAGGCTAGAACCAGCCAACCAAAACAGGAACCAACCCCAAAAAATAAAAGACAAAAAATGTATTAAAAATGCTTTAGGTTGTTCTTTAAACCCCAAACACTATGCTTAGTGCCCCTAAAATAATATTTTTTACATTCCTGATAAATATTTGATTGGATGAATGAACAGGTTTCCGATGGTTTCATGAATTCTTAGTCCAGCCCTGACTGAACTTTGCCTGGCTAACACCAGACCTCATCTCAATGTAGATTGAAATGAGGTCTTGTGTTTGCCAATCTAGGACCTACTGACTCCTAGGGTGTTATGAATGTCTATCAAATATGTCTGTATGTAACTTATAGTCAATCAAATCATTCAAACATACCCAAAGATGTACCCAATACCCAATGATGATGAAATAGTTTAGCGCTCATTTTTACTTTTTTTTGTTGCCCATTCTAAATTGCTTAGAATACTTTCTAAGTATTAGAAAGTATTCATTCACCACCCATTCATTCACCCTCCCCCATTCCCTTGGCTGAGGAGAAAATTGGGTCCTTGATGTGCAGACTAAAATGCAGAATGAAGTGAATTCACATGCAAGGAAGAATGGGTATACCCAGGCTAGACTGAACCACAACCTCAACCCCACTGGCTAAAAATTAAAGCAGCTTAAAAACTGATCAGACCGATATAGGCAGTTAACTTATTTTGATTTATTTATAAGGAAAACTGTTTTTCAGTCATTTGGTGAGATGCTGTGAAACTTTGAAGCCACAGAGTTTTATATTTGTGCCAATTCTGAGTTTATTTTTTCAGTAAATTTAACAACATGCATAAAAATACAACATTTGACTTTTTTAAAAGCATGTTTTGTTGAACCACTCTATATTCCATCAGATAACTGCATAACACAGAAGTCAGGAACTTTTTCACCATATGTGCCAAGCGAGCAACTTCCATTGAAAAGTAGCATTAGCTAAGCTACAAAACACTTTATCAACTTCCTGTTGTGACAAAACTCTGTCAGCTGATTGGTCACGGCACCACCTACAGTACAACAGTCAATTACAATACTAGAGTATTGTAATTGACTGTACAGAGTATTAGAATTGAAAGGGCACCAGTGACATTTCACATCACCTGCATGAATATTAAATATCTTTTTGGTGGCAAATATTGCTTTGCTTAGTTATGGCAACAACAACAACAACAAACACATTTTGGACTACAGAAACAATAGTTGTTTCTGTAGTCAACTCAAGACAGGAAGTAAATAAAGACAAAGTGGATGAAGAGTCGAAAGTTACAGCACCAGACAGAACAAAGCACATCTGTACATGCCTGCATGTGAACATCTGTGCTCAGATGTGACAGTTCACCAGGAGTCAAGGGCGTGTTCATCTGCTTCATGCATACTGTCTGCGTGTTCCAGCCATAATCCAACACGCATTAGCAAATGCATGGAAATAAATTATTACTGATACTGATCATGCCTCAGTTACCAAACACCAGCACTCAGCAGCTGATTGGTTCCATTTGTTTAATCAGATTAACAGCAAATCCAAACCTGATGAATTAGTTTCAGGCTGCAGCTGGTTCCTGATCTGTGATTGATGTTGGTGATTTTCAAAAATCAGATATTAAACTAAATGAATTCAGAGCTAAATCAGGACAACATACAATTACACTACCTTGTAAACTGATTCCAAATGTTTTAAACATTGTTTCAATCAGATGAGAACATCGCTATTGGACAATTATGCAAAACTTTGTTGTTACCAGAAAACTCCAATGTTTTTAAAATTCTTAGTTTGTCCATTCTGGGCTCATGGACCTGCTCCCTGTGTAGATAGATAACAAAAAAAATCTTCCTGTTTATATATTTATGTTTAGCATCCTGTAATTAATGAGAGTGTCAGCGTTGGAAGAATCTTTAATGAAAAAATGAAAGAAAAAGAAAAAACGTGGTACAAACCAAAAAAAGCACAGGGAAACACACAGAGACAAGAAAAGACACAGATGATCTGACACAGACTGAACCAAACAGGGATTAAATACACAAGGAAACAATTAGGAGAGACCATGGCTGATTGCTCTATGCCTGTTTTCTAACTAAAATGTGACTAAAATATTAATTTTTTGATCTGGACTAGAATAGACGAGAATACAATGGGAATGATCCAGTTAATGGATACATACACACACACACACACACATACATACACACATATATATGTATATAAATATGATTAAACATAATTGTATACAAATGCATTTTGTGTCTGACAACTAATTTTGGTCAATGGCTATAATTTCTCATCTCATTTTCAAAACAGTGATAGATGTTTGAATAGCTCGCTGCAGAGACAACACACACTCATCTCCACCTGTCATTGCACGTTCATTGCACTCTGTCTTCTTTAATTAAATGTTCTAATTTCTTCCACTGCTGCTTCATCCATTATTTTAATATTGAGCCAACCGACGCTGATGTGATGGAGCCGGTTGGCTCAATATTACAACATGAGTGCAACATGAATTTAATGATAAGTAACTCAATTTTTGAAAAATAACTGTAGACATTTCAGATGTTCAGCCAAAAAAAACCAAAGATAATCAGAATATGATTAGATATGAGCAGTTAAATTATCACACTTAAGAAGCTAAACCAGCAAAACTCAGATTTGCTCTAATGAATTATTAAACCATGCAGATGGATTGACGGACTAATAGTTGCAGCTGCAGCTTGAAACATGCAGTATAAATAATATAAACTGGACACAGCAGCAGCAAACTGACCCTGTCATCTCCCCTCCCCCCAAACTCTGACTCTGAGGTCCCAGACTCTATAAGCTCTGTAAATCCACATACACACACACACACACACACACACACACACACACACACACACACACACACACACATACACACACACACACACAAACACACACACACACACAAATAAAGGCTGTGTGGACTGATGTCTGTCACTCGTCCGTTTGACATCTGCGGACGTCAGTGAACTGACCTTTTAACGGCCTCTAGTTTCTAGATGTGTTGCAGCAGATGTTGATGTGTTAAACTCAGCTGTTTATTTACTGAGACAATGTAGTAGACTAAATAATATCAATTGTTTGTCTCATAAACTAAACTATTCAAGGTTAATTTTGGTTTAGTTTTCATCAGTTTTGATTTAGTTGTCATCAGTTTAGTTTTTCTTTGTTGTTGTTTTTTTTGTCAGTTTCGGTTTAATTTATCAGTTTCAGTTTCATCAGTTTCAGCTGAGGACAGACAACATAGGAAACATGCAGACAAAATGCAACATATACTGAATCCAACACAGCTTAAATACACACCTGTGTCTTTTTTTTCCAGGGTTTGACCACAACCTGCTGAAAGCCACAAATCCAAGAAGCCCCTTGATCTACTTCCATCTGTAGTAAACAGCAGGTCTGTTCAGGCTCCATCAGTCCCACCACAGACCGATTGACATCTGCACCTTGTTACTGTGGGATTATTGTTCTGAGACCTGCAGGAACTTCAGAGCTGTTACAGTGTCTCTAACAGGAGCCGAGTTTGTTGACAGGCTGCTGAACAGCTGAGGAAGTCGATTCATGATCTAGACTAGAACTGCTTGATTAAAGAGCGGAGGTCACAGTCATCAGTAATCACAGCTGGAACCATCATGGATGTCTGCTGTGAGAGGAAGTGAACACAAATAATGTCAGAAAATATTACGAAACAAAGCTTCTCAACAGATATACAGAAGACATTCAGGTCAAAAGCTGCTGCAAAACCCTTCAAGAAAAAAATTTAACCTTGAATAGTGTTTTTCTGATTTTTATCTACTTTCTGCCCACAATGACAAACTAATATTTTCTCAACAGTGCTTTGATGCTGCTCTTCTTTGTTAGAGATATAGGTGATGAAGATGATGTAAAAAAAAAAAAAAAAAAGATTTATTTGTGTTTAGCTGTGAGAAGTTTTTTCTAGGTTTTCATATCAGTCAGACAATTGTGCAAAACAGACAGTTTGACAGTCTTGTACAGCTGGATATCATCAGCATAAGATAAAATAACATTAAAATTGTTTAAAATATCATCTAAAGGAAGCACAAGAAAAATACGATAGGACCCAAGACAGAACCCTGAGGCACACCACAGGAAAGTGCAGCAGTTTTGACATATTGAAACCAAAGGTATGGTTGAAACCCCCATTTTTGATTGGAAGTGTATCAATCACGATCCAGCAGCAGATGTTTATATTGTCAGACAATATGACCATGTTTTGTGCAGTTTTTTTTATCAAGTAAAAATTTTGGGAAATAACCTCAGAAGAGACGTGATGGTGAAAAAAAGACAAACTGGCCTAATCTTCCTGAAATGACCAAAAAGATTCTTTCCCACGTCGGGTCATCCTCTCCCCTCATCTCCTTCTCTCTTCATCTCATCCTCTCATCCCCTCTTCCCATCCCCTCCTTGTCTCGTCCCCTCCTTTCCTCCTCTCATGCCCTCTCCTCCTCTTGTCTCCTCATCCTCTCTTCCCCTCGTGCTCCCATCTCCTGCTCTGCGTCTGACAGATGATCTTTCGAGGACTCGTGCCACAGAGCAAATCCTCTTACATGAAAACCCAGCACACAGCCACCAATAATAATATGAATTGCACAATTATCCACCCCCTCCTCCATATTCCCTGTTTGTGGATTATATGCTGACCGCTGCAGAGTATTAGTATTATGTATTTGTGCAGCCTTTTTGTCCATGGAGAGTCTTATGTAAGCTTTGCGTTTTCAGCAGGTGTATTCAGCAGGCCGACAGGAAGCAGCACGCAAAACACAGCTCTGACAGAAAACCTAACAACTGTGACATCAGGTGCGATCCAGACTCCTGAGGAAAACATGGCTCTGAGTGTCAGGGATTTGATGATGGTGCTGAAAGGTGTTTGGCATCAGTCGTCCTTTTTTTGTGATCTATTGTTTTTAGATTATTAATCGGATTAAAATTAATTATGGATAAATGTGGTCTATGTCTGTTTCAATAGGACAAACATTATGACATGGATGTTTTTTTTTATATTTTTATCTATTAGGAAAACTCAACACCTGCTGGTATAATATTATGATATTAAGATTTTATTAAACTCTGTATTTAAAACAAAAATACAAATCAATGAAATAAAAAAGGAAACTGGAGTGCTGATTTTGTGTTTGTTTTTCTAATTTCCTGCAGAGAATGTGAGCTATTCCTCTACACCCTGAACATACAGATGCTTTGGATTTTATAACAGTACGGAATTCTAATTAAAGTTCTTTCTAATATAGCAACAATCATGTCTTGTTTTTCATCTGGATTCATCTTTATATCTTAACTTCATCAGTTTCACACAGTCACCAAACACTCATGATGAAGCCCTGTTGTAGTAAATTAAGAAGTAGCTACAAACCATGACAGACAGCTTGACAGACATTGAACTGAAAACTGGACTTAAATAAACAGAACAGGGAGCAGGGTTAACTAGGAGATTCAGCTCTAAGAAGAATATTCAGTGTTAAAGAGGAGATTCATGGCTAGTGAGGAGATCAGGGCAGGTGAGGAGAAGACAGGGTACAGGAGGGAAAACGTAGAGCAGAATAACCAAAACCCCCCAAACCCAAGAAAACCAGACAGAGCCTCCAGCTTCTCTCCACTGGCTCCTTATTGTCCATATAGATCACTGAGCTACCAGAAACAGCTGATGAGAGTATCTTTACTAGAACAGGAGGCATAACCTGCAGCTATCAGGCTCCTCTGCTGTGGAACTATTTTCCTGTTTCAGGTTAAGAACTTTCATTTTTGATGAAGCTGATAGTTCAGGCTTTCTCAGTCTGGCCTAGACTAAACATTACTTCGCTGCTATGGATTTAAACTGACCTCAAGAGATACTCCATGCTTCTCTTTCTTCCATCTGTAAACACTAATAAATAACCCACATGAATAGGAAAATCTGTTTTGACATAAAAGATGCAAGTGCATCAGTACACAGACCTTGAATCTGTTATAAACTTGGCATGTATCACAAACTTATGAATCAGTTTTATGTTGTTGCTGAGCTGCTATATCCGCCGTCTGCTCAGTATCTGCAGCTCTCTCTCTCTTGTTCACTCCCTTTCTCTCTCTCTCTCTCTCTCTCTCTCTCTCTCTCTCTCTCTCTCTCTCTCTCTCTCACAACTAACATTAACCTCTTGAGATTTGTCATACTAATGTTATACAGGGGATTTTTAGAATGTTCTACAGCAGAAGCTGATTGGTTCCTGATCTGAGGCGACCCAGACATCTCTAGGACTTTGGCTCTAATTTGTACCAGTGAAATTGAACAGTTGGTTTTATTGTCAGGGGCTTAAAATGTAATACTAATAAATATATCTTTCTGAATTCACATTTCCAAAATGACAAAATATGTGTTCCTTGTTTTTTGATAGTCTAGATATGCAATGAACTATCATTTCACATTGAATCAAATTGTTCCATTTTAAAAACATATTGTCCCTGAATCATATCAAGATACTTATCAGATCTTCTTTTTCGGAGTAAGTAATATCCACAGTAAACATCAGGACCCCCTGATGAACATTTACAGCTGTTTTGTTCCTAGACTGTTGCTCTGTTTTTATCATTTACAGACAAGGCTGCATCCGTCCTCATCCTTCACTTAGACGACAAATCCTTATAATCAGTTTTTCTATTTAGTTTTGTATCTGTAATTCCCTTCCCTGTGTTGATGTATTTTATTCATCAGTCCATCCTGAAGAGGATCTTCCTCTGTTCTTCTTCCTGAGGTTTATTTCTTTATTCTCCAACCTGCTCCTACAAACTCTGTTAGTTCTTACTCTGTACAGACTCTGTGCTCACTACAACTCACTGAAGGTTGAACTCTGTTGATTATTGGATCTTAGAGTCACTCTGGATTATAACCACTCACTGATGTTTGGTCATGACATCTGTCAAAAAAACTCTCACTTTAACTTCTGAATCTTCAGTAACCCTGTTAAATATTTTATAATTATAATAAATTTGCTGCCCCACGATAGGCTGCTGACCATCTGGGGTGTATCCCTGCCTCTCGCCTGTAATGCGCTGGAATAGGCTCCAGCAGACCCCCAGAACCCTAATGAGGAATAAGGGGGTATAGAAGATGAATGAATGAATGAATTAATTAATAAATTTGCCTGGAAAAACATATCCTCCACATCATCCTTCCAGTTGTCAGACCACAGCTGGATACACCAGCCAGTCAGTGATGGACGCAGTAGCATGTCTCCTCCACCCCTTCTTCCAACACCTGGAATCACCTGGCACCTTCACATCCATCCTCTTCATTGACATCATTGACATTTCCCCTTCCTCTACACACTACTACACTACACTAATGACTGCACCAGCCTCTCACCAATCACCACATACTACAAGTACTCTATGACACTACCATTCTATGTCTGTTCAGTGACAATAACTCCATCACTGCCTATCAGCTCTTCCAATTTCCCAAGTCACTCAGTGCTGCCCAGACGAGTTCCTGCAATTAAAAGTGGTTCAACAAAATGAAATCGCCATATACACTTCACATACAAGCCCCTCTGGACTGGATCCCACCTCCACCGATAACCAAGCAGCTGAACAATTCAGCTACTTCAAATGCCTCAGACTCACCAGAGGCAATAAACATAACATTCAACTAACCCTGACATCTACAAAAGGTCCCAGCAAAGACTTCATGTACTTCCTGTTACCACCCATCTCTTGTCACTACTGTACACTGGCATCATTCAGCCTGTCCTCCTGTACTGTCCCCTCTGTTTCTACAAAATACTGTCCATCACCAACAGAAACAAACTGACAGAAATAGCATACACCACATCCAAAATCGCCCACCATCCCACAGCAAAATTCACAGAGCTCAACCGCCATGTCTTGCACCAAATCCATCTGGGGGCAGATACAGGACCCTGAGATGTAGAAGGGCTTACCTCAACAAGACTTTTATTTCACAAATCCTATAAAAATCTATCTATCTATCTATCTATCTATCTATCTATCTATCTATCTATCTATCTATCTATCTATCTATCTATCTATCTATCTATCTATCTAAAGATTTTTCCACAGAAAGCCCAGGAATATGTTGGAAAGACTAGAGGGAGACTGAAAGAAAATGAAGATTGAGCATAAGTCATAATTATGCCCAATATTAATTATTAATAATTTTCCTTGTCTGATGTGAGTACAGAGGATGTTGTGTTGCTGTTGTACAGACTGTAAACAGACTGTGATTTTGGACTTTTCAAATAAAACTGACTTGACTTGACCGCTTCATAACTTAAGGTTCTGCACAATTTTGGTGCAGATCATGAAAGTGTCAGATTTTAGCCATTTTGGCAGTACAAAGCATTTTGATAACATTTATAGCATGAAATGCTTTTTTATTCAGTGAATTAGTTATGAAGATTCCTTCAGGTTGCTCTTTATGGACTCTACATCAGGCAATGTTACTGTCTGTGTCAGATGCATCACTGTTAATTATGAACAATGTTTTACAATAGGATGATGCTCTGATTCAGTTATAGAAGGATACTGACTTTGGTTTAAAATAATCAGTAAAACAATGATTCTATTCTCGTTTGTTGGGTTATTAGTACTGTACAAAGACAGTTTCATAAAATAGCTTCAAAATTCAAAATCTGGTTCATAAAATGGTGTAAAATATCGATAACTCCAAAGCTCAGATCAGATTTGAGAATCAGATTTGAGAAGTTGGAAACAGAGAATATGGACATTTCCTTCTTTAAAATGACTCAAATCAATTAATCAATTATCAAAAAAGTTGGTGAATAATGAAATAGTTGGCAACTAATTGATTTAATCCACTAATTGTTGTACCTGTGGTAAGCAGCAGCTGTTACTGCAGCATTAAACTGAGAATCAGTGGAGAAGAACCTGACTGGGGTATTTCATGTTGTATTTTCATGCAGCAGTGAGTGTTTCATGGTTTCCTCACAGCTTTTCTTCTCGCAGCACTAAAAACTCTGAACTCGTGGGATTAGCAGAATATCCCAATCTGCTCCCTTCCACTTTGAGAAAATGGTCTTACATAACAACAATTCCATCTTAGTGAAGCTAAAATGTGAGACTGAATGCAGTTCTGTACACATTGGGATTAAAATAAAGTCTGTAGTTGGACATTCAGCGGATATTTGTCAGGGACACGATGTTTCACGCTTTTCACTTCATTCATCACACGTCTTCAGGCTGTAACTGATCCGTCTGAACTGAGCTGGAAGATATTTTTAGATGTTTCTGATGAGATGAAGCACAGTTGTTAAGCCGATTGTCTTTACATTTGTTCGACATCATGATTCAGCTCCTCCTGCTGTGTGTAAAATATAAATTCTTCACACTGTTTTTACATTCAGGTTGAGGTTTTCTGTGGATCAGGAAGTAGAAACTACATTTAAATTCAAAATAAAGAAAAGAATCTCTCTCAACATACATGAATCAGAACTCTGACATGATGCAGCATCACATCTTCATCAGGGCAACACAAGAAGCTTCTTCAGGTGACCCACCAATAGGAATCATACACCAGAAATGAGAGGTGTGGCCTAAACAGAGCACACATGCAAACAATCACCAGTAACTGGACACTTTGCATCACAAAATGCATAAAAAGGTGATAAATACCAAATACAGTGAAGGAGCAATGAAGCAAAATAGATTCAAAGGTTAAATCTGATTAAATTATATCTTTCTGTCTTTATCTTCTTTTTTACTATGTATGTTTGTTATAAATATTTAGTATTTTTTCAGGGATAACAGACTTTATTTCTTTTTAATTGTATGTTGGTTATTTTATTGTATATAAATACATATATCCAACCCAATCCCATCCAATATAGAATCCATCCATCCATTTTCTATACCCATTTATTCCTCACTAGGGTCATGGGGGTCTGCTGGAGTTATTATACAGCAGATATATATATATATATATATATATATATATATATATATATATATATATATATATATATATATATATATATATATATATATATATATACCTGCTGCTATTGGTGTTACCTGTTGTGTGTTTTCTGCTATTTGTTGTTTTTCCTGTAAATATTGTTTATATTATATTACTATTCTTTACTTCTATGATATCTATATTGCTAGTTCTTTTTTCTACGCTTATGTAAGTCATCTTATCTTTATTTTATATTATAGATTATATTTGTGCAGTTGTTTACAGTTTTATGTTTAATGATGGAACACATCAGATTACATTTTAACTCTTGACCACAGTAGCAGGGGTTAGCGCTGTTGCCTCACAGCAAGGTCACGAGTTCAAGACCTCCTTGGTCTGGAACATGCAAACACGGGGAGAACCCATGCATGTTCTCCCCGTGTCTGCGTGGGTTTTCACCAGGTACTCCGGCTTCCTCCCACAGTCCAAAAACATGAAGTTAATTGGTGACTCTAAATTGCCCGTAGGTGTGAGTGTGTGAGTGAATGGTGTGTGTGTCCCACGATAGACTGGCGACCATCTGGGGTGTATCCCTGCCTCTCACCTGTAATGTGCTGGGATTGGCTCCAGCAGACCCCTGCGACCCTAAAGAGGCATAAACGGCTATAGTGAATGAATGAGCTCTCAGTTTTAAATCAGTAATTTGATTATCAGATGAGGAGATGCTGCCCTCTGCTGGTTCTCGCTGCTTTAAACTGACTGATCTGCATCAGTGTTCAATCACTATGTGCACGTTTTCATTCAACTTGTAAGTATTTCAGATGTAATAACATGATTACGGTTCTGCTTTTATTATTTTGTGTGATTATTCTGTTGTTTATGCCATATATATATATATACACACTCACTCCATTTTTCTGCTTCTTTTCCACATCCTATTTCCCTCATCCTTTGCTTATATCCTTCCATCTCTCTAATATACTAATGAATATAGTTTTCTATTTCTGCTCTTCCAAGCCCGTTCCACTAGATGCTGCTAAATGGCACTAAATCTCACACTGTACCTTTAAAACCCCTCATTACATAATCCTTTACTTAACAGATTTATCATTGCACTAATAACCAAAAACCTGCTGTGAAGTTTTTTTTGTGAAGTTGAGTCACTGTTTTACATCAATAATCCTTAAATTAGCACTAACAACAGCACATATCTGTTAATTATTAAAATCTCAAACCTGGAGAAAGAGGAGACACAGGCTGGATCCAAACTTTTATCTGTCGTTCTTTTCATTTATTTTGACAATGAGAAACATAATTAAGAACAAATATAGGAAATATATCTTTGAACAGAGAATGAAACATCTGAACGCCAGGATGCAGGAAGTTAATCACACAAAAAAAACCAATAAAAATAATAATAAAAAAAACATAAGTGCTGCAAGTTGGATGAATACATTCCTGTAGGTATAGAAACTATAAACATATCCGGACGTGACTATGTCCTGGTTCAGAGTTTAAGTGGAGGAGCAGAGCACCTGGTGCTAAAGCAACACACAACTGCACAGATGAAGCTTTGAGGTATTTCAACTACGCAGGGAGGATCGGACCAAACAAACCTCGTAATGCCAACATTTTGGTCATATTTCTGAATATATTTACATATATTTTCTTAAATACACAGGAAATATCTATGTAGGAAAACAGACTGTACAAAAAACAAGAAGAATATCTCTGTATAAACATTAAAACCTTTTATATATCAATATATCCTCAATATATTTTATATATCAATATATCCTCTATATACTGTGTTGTTTTGGTCTGCAGTAAAGAAAGTGATTTCACAGTATGAGACGACAGCTGTCTCAAATATACATTCATGTCTCACTTGGCCACCGGGGGGCGAACTCAACACCGAGCCGCACTTTAATGAAATTAATACAAATAAAAGCCATGAAGAAGAACCTATAAGACAATGGGAACATGTTTGATTGGATAAAACCAACGATAAGGGGAAAAAAACAAAGTCTTCTTTCGGTTTCTTTTGAAAAACATTGAACCATCTGATACAATAAATTCTCATCATACATTCATCCTGTGAGCAAAATACTCACCTGATCTCTTTAACAGACCAGTTAGTGTGAAACAAAGCTGTGATATAGCTCCAACTTTTATTAAGAAACACTGAGACTCTCAGAGATTTTAAACCTGTAAAAGTAGATCCTGTTTGTCGGGAAGTGAAATAATCTGATTACAAATGCGATTGTTAATATCTCACGAGCACCACATCATTTCTTTTACACAAAACAAATGATCTTAAGCAAACAAGTTATTGTTTGCTGAGGATACACAAGTTATCTTGTACACAAGAACTGCAACGATTAGTTGATTAATCGATTAGTTGCCAACTGTTACATTAATCACCAACTATTTTCATAAGCAATCAATGGATTTGAGTCATGTCCATCCTTAAGAAGGAAATGTCCAAATTCTCTGGTTCCAGCTTCTCAAATCTGATTATTTTCTTTAGTCTTTTATAATAGTAAACTGATGATCTTTGGGTTATGGACTGAATGAATTTTCAGCTTTGGGAAACATTGATCGATAATATCTTAATCATTTCAATAATCAATCGATTAATCCACTATCAGAATATTTGTTAGTTGCAGTTCTACTGTACAAGTTATCATATATAGTCAGATGTTATCTTGTTCTCACAAGACATCTTTATAAACATGGGCAGAGATACTATCCTGTAACCACCTGATGTATTTATACAGTTATTATCTTGTAAATAAGATACTGATATTGATTCATTGATAATTTCTTGTTCACATAAGACATTATGTTGTAAAGAGGCAAAGTTATCCATGCAAAAGAGAGAAAAAATATCATCCTGTTTGCACAAAACATCATCTTGAACACAGACTTGTTTGTAAATCTGGTTGAGTTTGGATAGTCACAGGTTAACTGTTTCTATGGAGATCATCAGCAGTTTTTTTATTATTATATCTGAACAGGCACAAGATTCATCCATCGTATCTCAACAGAGACACTGACTGACCTGTAGCTGCAGCTCAGTCATACCAAACACTGTCGGTTCACCTGCAGCAGCTCAGCTCACTGACAATAGTCACACTTTAGTGGTTTTACAGCAGCAGTGAAACTCTAGACTGAGTCTCAGCTGCTGAAACAAACTCTGCACCATGTTTGTGTTTTCAGATGTGAACCTGATGCTCCTACAGGTCAGTTAAAGGGACAGTTCCATATTTTAAAGATTTAGACCATTTCCCATGTTCCTTCATGTATCTGAAGCACAGAGACATAATTTCACTGATCCTCCAGTGTTGATCATTGTAGTGATTTTCAGTATAATGTTAGTTCACCTGGAGAAACACCTGTCTAACTTAGTAAAAACTGTATGAACCCTAGTATGTACGCTTAGTGTGTGAATATACCACCTCAATAAGCTGCACTGTGTAATGTTTCATTCATCTGTTCTTGTTTTAAAAGATTTGGAAATGAGTGTTGATCCTGTTTGTGACAGAGACAGAGATTTACT
This sequence comes from Lepturacanthus savala, assembly GCA_030544235.1. Classification (NCBI taxonomy): domain Eukaryota; kingdom Metazoa; phylum Chordata; class Actinopteri; order Scombriformes; family Trichiuridae; genus Lepturacanthus; species Lepturacanthus savala. Next base: position 8,591,159 of record CM060471.1, read on the forward strand.
AGAGCCGTACTACTGTCTGCAAAATAGTTCCGGAACAATTCCAGCTCTTGTTTCAGTTAATGAGTCGTCTATAAACCGCAGCAAAACATACTGAACAAGTCAGATTAAACCATGAGAATCATTGAAATTATACTGAAAATCACTACAAAGATCAATACTAAAGGATCAGTGAAATTATTTCTCTAAGATTCAGATACATGAAGGAACGTGGGAAATGGGGCTAAGATGTTTAAAATACACACATTTCCCTATAAGGGTTTATAGAAAAGATATTTTAGGGTTTTATTACATATCTGGGTTATAAAAAAATTCAAAAACGTTTGGACACTTTATCAAAATCAGTGAGTGACACCCTGTTTTCTTTGTACTTTCATTTTCCATAAATATCAAATACTGCTTAGAACCCTACTAGGAAACAAACAAACAAACAAACAGAGGATGGAGCTGGTACACATTCATATACACAGTCATTAGGACCATGATGACATGAGGAATGAGGATAAAACTTCAAATAATGTTCAGAAAGGACAGAAGAGACAATGTGCTGCTGTTAACTGTTAACGGCTAACTGCTGAGTGGCTGTTAGCAACAGTCCAGCAGAGAAACAATAAAGATAAGCTAACTAAAGATTATTGATGCAGCAGGAAACCTGCAGGATCCCTGTTGACTTGTTGTTGTTGTGATATTATTGGACTCATCAGCTGTAAACATGGAGATTATCATTCTTCTGTTTTACCATCTCTGACCATCTAAGACTGATTGATGTACATGTGAACAGGTGCATTGTGGGAACACACCTGCAGGGGGCGGAGTCTGTCAGTGCAGAGAGCTGCAGTTCTGAAGTGTCATCGCCAGACTCTCTGAGGTTAAAGGTCAATGTGTGTGTGTGTGTGTGTGTGTGAGAGAGAGAGAGAGAGAGATTTCTGTCTGAATAACGGGCTCGACTCACGGCAGGCGGCCGCCGCCACTTGGGAGCTAATTGCACGTCGTTGGGCAGCTGCTGGGTGGCTGTTGCCGTGGAAACAGATGAAAAACTGTAGCCGGTATATTACAAAGACGAAAAAATACTCCTGTCTCAAAAAGGGGAAATAATCCGGTTACATTCTGTAAATGTTCACTGCTGCATGAACCAGGGGGCGGTCTCTTCGTGTTTCTGTGTGTGTGTGTGTGTGTGTGTGTATATACAGTTTCTAGGCATGTGACCTCAGAGTGGCCCGTGCTGAGCCTCGTACTTGGCCAGGATGTTCTTGGTGCGTCCGAGCTCCTTCCTCAGGTCAGCCACCTCGTGCCTCAGAGCCAAGTTCTCCTTCTCTAGGAAACCGGCACGGATGGCGATCTGGTTTTCCTTCAGCCGCCGGGCGTCCCGTGAACGCTTCGCCGCCAGGTTGTTCTTCCTGCGCCGGGCCCAGTATTTATCATCCTGTTGGAAGGAAACAGGAGAGAACAGGAGGAAGAATTTATTCTGTTCCTGAGATTCTGGCCTCAGCTCTGATAAAACACTGAATTTGAATTAAATCCCTCCCGTTTAAAACTCAAACTTTAAAACTGGTAAATCTGTTAGAACTGTAAAACGTCACAGCCTCTTTTTCATAGTTTTATATGTTCACATTAAACAGAAGAGATGCAGTGTGTGTTTGTGAGCATTAGCAGTTGATACTAACTGTTCCCACTGCAGCCAGTCTTTATGCTAAGCTAGGCCACCAAACTGACGAAAATCTTGATTCCTCACAAACAGAGAAAAGTAATTTGAACTAATCATTCAAAGAAAATCAGGCGTCGGGAGTTTTCCTAGTTCCTTCTCATCACTTCCTGCAGCTTTATGCTGTGTTTGTAGTTTGGTGATCAGAGTCTCAGCTCACAGTTGCATCCACATTTTATTTCAAATCCTCTCAGTCTGAGCTCACAGGCAGCACCACCACCACCACAAATATAAAGTAAGCCTCTTAAACTGGGAGGACACGCCCCTGGAGCAGGATCCAGCCAGAAGGAGAACTGTGAGAAATCCACCACTTCAATCAGCACTAATGGATCAATCAACTGACACCAGAGAAAACTAATGTTTTCCACTTCCACTATGTACTCCATTATGAACATTAAAATATGATCCAAGACCATGGATTTTAGGTGAAAACTAACTGATTCATGGTTGTAGGTCTGTTAAAAAGACAAATGATATTCTCCAAATCTCAGAGTGATTTCATCATGCAAAATATGTCGAATATCAAGCTTTATATATATATATATAGTATATACTTCAAACTACACTGTACTATCATTGTATCATACTGTAAATACTATATATCTAGCACTTTGCTGCTCGTAGCACTTCTAAACCACATTTTGTTACCCTGTATTTATACAGGTGTAATGACAATAAAGTTGAATTCAATCAAATATATATGAGCTGCTGCAGGTTAAAGCTTCATGTTACCTTCAGGTCTTCTGGGATAAAAACCTTCCGAGCCTTCTTGATCATGGGCTGTGGCTTCAGCTCCTCGGCTGAGAACCTGCATTTTCTCGGATCGAACATCTCCTGCCCCGGAACGCTGGACAGAGCCAGGTCTGCCGGATCCGGCTCGTACCGAACAGGGACCTGGATGGAGTCCGGGTCCACAGGACTGGGAGTGTTTCTGCTGCTCAGGAGGCCTGCAGGAAAAAACAGGAAAACACCAAAATTAAATAACATTCCTGATCACCGTTTCCTCACTGATATAATAAAATATTTTATTATAAAGTGACGTATATGTGAGGATCAGCCGAGTCTTTCAGGTCTGAGGATCTGATCAGCTGGTCAATGAAGGTGATTAATCAGGTTCCGGAAGAACACATGAAAAAAATCAAAAGAACACTTTTGTTTTAAATTACATGTCTAATGAAAAATAACATTAAATTAAGTATATTGATGCAATTGTAAAATGATCACCTGTTTGTATTATTGTATTATCTGTGATATATCATTCTATTAAATATAGATTCATGTTGAAGAATTTACAGGAAATTAGAATTAAAACTGGTGCTGTCAGTCAATTAAAAAAATAATCGAATTAATTACAGGATTTTGTAATTAATTAATCAAATTAATCGCATTTTAATGTCATATCTGCTAAAGGTCTCCTGATAAAAAATTTGAATTCTAGGATATTAAAAATTGTAGTGCATGACTAATCAATTGAATACAGTAAGAAGAGAAGATCTGAAATCTTTTATCTTTTGATATTTTTTATTGGTGAACTGTGAACTTCATAAATGAAATCCAAAAGTAAAGGTCCAGCACATCCGCAAACCAGTTAGGCCAGATGCATTTTTCAAAAATGTATAACAAATACAGCGATTCAGTTCAATAAATAAAATTCTGAAATAAAATAAGGCTGTCTCAAATAGGCACTTAAGCTCAATGTAGCAGTTGCTGATAACGTGACCATCGGCCAACCAGAAACGCATTTGTTCAGCTCGCCTCGCGTTGCATAGCAACCAGAGACGCGCTCAGACTTGTTGCTCCGTGCCAAACGGCACAGACAGACACCTAAACAGCGTAGATTACACTGAAACGAGCACACTGGAATTGTTCCAGCACTCGGATAATGTAACTAATGTGACTTTAGTGCATCGTTTTCTTTATTTAACATGGGATTTTGACAGGAAGCTTCTTCTCCTTTTTTAACAGAACGCCGTTCCGGTCGTAAATCTTTTAACGGAATGTAGTTCCGGACAGTTCCAGTTCACTTTCACCCCTAAGCTCGCCACCGTTGATACTCATAATTAATTGCGTTAAATTTTTTAACGCGATAAATTGCGGCGTAATTAATTAATCGAATTAACGCTTTAAAATGACAGCTCTAATTAAAACTAAACTTAGAACATTTCTGTAATTTGAAGCCTGATTATTTGTATAACAGTGACAATAGTTTGAATATGTAATATTCAAACTATTGTACTATATTTGATATGTTATTGAATATGTAATATAGGTTATTATTTTAATTTGACAGTATTTATATGAGATTCTACAGTATTTCAGCTGCTGGATTCTTTTTTTTCTTTTTACAAATTGCTTTAACTTGCTGTTAAAGTTAGTTAAAGCCTCCCTCACTTAAAATCATTCAGGCTTCACATGTGAACCTGCAGCAGGATTTGTGACATCACAACTAGTTTGCAGCAAATCATGGTCCAGTAATGAACTCACACAAGTGTGATGTGGATCTGTAAAATCAGCAGCAGGAGTATGTGTGTGTGTGGCAGGACTATTAGTTGATGTGAATGTAAACACAGAGCTTGGAACTTGTGTGTGTAGGTTCCGCCCCCTGGCCTACTTCTGCAGGAACACTATGTTCTTTAAAACACTGATCTCATGCCGTGACACACACACACACACACACACACACACACACACACACACACACACACACACACACACACACACACACACACACACACACACACACACACACACACACACACACACACACACACACACACACACACACACACACTCCTGACACTTCTGTACATGTTGTCCTGGCGTCACTGTTGAGCTCTGAGTTTCAACTTTGTTCCGCCAGTGTTTTTCTGGATTTGAACTTTGCTCCTTTTACTCAGCAGCTAATAGCTGCTGTTGTTTAGTTTTAATCTGGGAGCTTTACACACTCACACACACAGATGCACGCACACAGGCACTCACACACACATGCGCACACTCACACATGCGCACACAAACACAGAGGAGCCAAACAGTGGTTGATTCAGAGCTTCAGTGACTTTTACGCCCAATAAGAACATGTGAGCTGTGTCTGGGTAACACCTGGTGTTGATCAGCTGAATCGATTGATTGATTGGATCCAGCTCAGAGATGAAATGACATCACGTCACCAGTTCTCAGATCCATCTCCTGTTTAGTCTGGCTCCACCTCTCCACCAGCTGGATACATTTTACACTCTTATGCTGCGTTCCGCTGCAGTCAGATTTTGGAAAGATCTGAGTCGGAAAGTCAGACTTCCGAGGTAAATGTGTTCCATTGTGCAAACTTGGAAAACACTGCCAGCCACAGTAAGGTGTTGTTTGTTTGCAGTCTTTGGAGCATCAGAGAACTGCTGGGGAAGTTTATTAGCTACTTTAGAAGGAGAAACACTGTGTGCTGCAAGTCATAGCTCACACTCTTTAACTCAGCAGCAATGGGAATCCTGTGATATCTGCAGGTATCAACTCTACCTGCATTGGATTCCCTTTTCTGGAATTTCCATCTCTTTCCCCTGGCTTAAATATTTAAGTGTATAAAATAAGAAACTTTGTGTGATGCCATTTTGCTTTGACGTCATTCCCTCTGATTCAGGAACTCGGGCTGCTTCGAACCTGCCAGATTCCCAGAATTCTGAGTTTAAGTTGTTCCATTGCACTTTTCTGATCCAGGGTCAGATGTTTCAAGTGCAATGGAACACATCATTAATAGTAGACAATAAAGGTATAAGGAGTGTGTGTGTGTGTGTGTGTACCTGCTCGTGACGGGCTGCTGTGCAGGCAGTTGGGGGCATGGTTGCTGAGGTCCATCACGGAGGGCTGCGGCATGGGCGGGGCTTGTGTCATGATTGGCGGCTGCTGCTGCTGCTGGGGGACGGTGGACATGCCGTTCTCAGACAGAAACTCCTCCAGGTCCATGTACTCCAGCTGGAACGTGTCCCCGTCATACGGCAGCGTCTTGTCCCACAGCGTCGGGCCCAGGAACGCTGACTGGGGGACACTAGAGTCCTCATCCAGGGTCTTCTCCTTCACCTTAATGAACACTGCATGGGGGCAGACAGAGACAGACAGGACAGACAGTCATATTAGGATATTAGACACAATACAGATATATAATCTATATAATAATCAGATATTTACTGTCCCCATGTATAAAATAAATTAATACAAAGTTTGAGTCTGGTAACAACCTAACTCATTTATTATTTCTGTTTTATTTCTTATCCATCTTGTGAACTTTAGTTAGTAAAATCAGTCTTTGTTTTTATATTGTATTTGTATTTTTAATTGTATGTTTAATTCTGAAAAAAACTCAATATTAGGAACCAACATAGCAGATCTGCTTTAAATCTCACACACATGAATGTGAATATTTTATCATTTTCTTCATCTCTTATGACAAAAAGAATGTTTGGTTTTTTGTGTATTAATATCTGCATAAATGCACTTTTTCTGAAATGTGCTTTACATTAAATAAACCAAGAAATAAACTACAGATTAATGGGAAATTTAGACTTTAGAACATGAAGAGATTTCCCTCTCTCTCTCTCTCTCTCTCTCACACACACACACACACACACACACACACACAAACACACACACACACACACACACACACACACTCATTCAATCTCTCTCGCGCGCACGCACGCACACACATCACATGACGTGTTTATCAAGAGCCAGCAGGAAACTCAGAAACTCTGACTCGTCATAAATCTATAAGAAAATAAGTAATTATTAATAAATAATAAGATGAATAAATGAAGATTGATAAATGCAGGTGAATGAATGACGAGTAATAAAGACAACTAAATGATCAGTGTGGCTGAGTGTTGCGGGGTTTCACGCACCGTCCTGCGGCAGCGGCAGTTTCTGCGGGTTTTCCAGCAGAGACTTCAGGACTCCGTGCGTCGCTCCGTGCATCGCTGGAGCCACAAAAGTTGGATTCAACGGCACGTGAAGTCTGGACATTTTCTGCATGGCGCCTCCGGTCCAACAACCACAAATAAAAGGTACAATTCGGACGAGACGATTTAAAAAGAAGCTGATCAGTTGTTGTGGTGTTGCTGCGCGCGCAGCTCACGTGGATCAACGGTCAGAACACAGAATACAAGTCTGAGATGAAAGAAAAATACGAAATAAAAGCCGCCAGGTTGGAGCCGTGAGGAGGTGTTGGCCGAGGAGCAGCGGTGAGCTGCTGGTGTCTGAGCGGCTGCAGCTGCTGGAGAGGAACACACCGAACACCGAGACAACCCATGTGTGACGTCACAAACACCCGCCTCTGCCTCCACGGCCCCTCCTCTTCCACTCTCAATCAATCATCAATCAATCAAGTAATCGATCAATCAACTAATCAATCACATATCGTCGCCCTATTAAAAATAATGGCCATTTTTTCAAGATTTTAGAAAAACACATGACATTAAAGCATTTATGTCAATAATCGTCATCACTCACCAGTAGAAATTGATTCAAGAATCATTTCCAGAGCTTCTTCATCATAGAAGCTTTTTAAAACAGCAGCCATTATAAAAGCTTGTGAAATTGGCATTTTATCCAAAAGAATAAAAAATGTTTAATTAGACAAGATCAAATGTCCTGTATAAAATGACCTTTTTCCTATCAGGCATAAAGAGTATAACCCTCAAGATTAAGATGATATTACCATCATCATCAAGAGATAATTTAGGCCTAAAACTCACTTTCATGAAAAAACAACATAGGCCATTATTTTAATGGGGAGACAATATGTATCTATGTATGTATATATACACATATGAAGTTTATTCTTTGATTCAACTTTAGATCTGTTTGTGTGTGAAAATATCAGTGTATGCATGTGTGTGTGTGTGTAATCATGTTTTTCAGTTCACATTTTAAGTTGTGCATCATTTGTAATATTATACTGTTCAGTGATAACATGTTTTACTTAATGTTATTTATTAGTTTATCTATTGTTTTTTGTAATGCAGCGGGACAGTAAACTTCCGCCTGTCATATAATGACAGGCGGAAGTAAATACAGTTATCATTATTAATATTGGTATTAATGATATAAAGACAGATGTAATTATGTTATCTGTTAACTCTCAGTTAATAGTTATTAATTTTCTGTTACTAAATTGAACTGATTTGTAATTTCTGCATTTTTTTATTTGAATTGGAACATAAACTTTATTACTGTTGTTATTGTATTTTAATTCACATGATGATGCCTCACTGTGGACAGCACAACAGTCCCTAATCATTATAATAAGCCACTAATTAAGACTCTGCCAGCTTGTTATCATAATGAAAGAGTTAATAACTTTAAACACACAGAGACACATGCACACACACACACACAGGGTCACATGAGTGGGCCGGATTGACCTACTTTTGTCCAATGAGAGGCCTCCTCCCTCCTCCCTCCTGCAGCCGGTCACATTGAACCTCATGTGCTCCACATGAAGAGAAAAACAAATCCTGCAAGAGGAGAGTAGAGAGGAAACAAGGGAATGAGAGATCAAGAGGAGGGAAAAAAGGAAAAAAAAAAAAAGAAAGGAGATAATAAGAGGAGAATAGACAGAAAAAAGATGAATAGGTGAGGGCAAAAAAGAAGGGAGGATAAAACAAGAAAAGAGAAAAAGAGAAGTGAAGGACAGGAGAGAATGAAAAAGGAGCGAAGGGAAGGAAAGGTGAGCAGAGAGGAGACAAAGAAGGATGATGCATCTGATTTATCTTCAGTCAGAGTCCTGTTACATAAATACAGAACCACTCATTAAAGCTTCCTTAGCAACAGCGTTGCTACAGCACCTCCATGTTGTGAAGCAGGAAAGTAGGACAGGACACACACACACAATGTATGAACCGCTGAGTCGTCACCTCTGGTGTTGTTGATTTGACAGTTTGAATCCTTCACTGTCCTTGTTTTTTTATTTAAAATGTCTTTTCTGTCAAATATTGTCTGTTTTGAAAAAATACGACTGATGTCTCCGTCATGTCTTCACCACATCTCTGTCACATCTCTATCATTCCTCTGACATCTCTTAATCATGACTGTCATGTCTTCATCATATCTTCATCATGTCTTTATCACGTCTTCATTATGTCTTCATTGTGTCTTTATCATGTCTTCATTGTGTCTTTATCATGTCTTCATTGTGTCTTCATCATGTCTTCATCATGTCTTCATCATGTCTTCATTGTGTCTTCATCATGTCTTTATCATGTATTTATCATGTCTTCATCATGTCTTTATCATGTATTTATCATGTCTTCATCATGTGTTCATCATATCTTCATTGTGTCTTTATCATGTCTTCATGATGTCTTTATCATGTCTTTATCATGTCTTCATGATGTCTTCATCACGTCTTTATCATGTCTTCATCATGTCTTTATCATGTCTTCATCATGTCTTTACCATGTCTTCATCATGTCTTTACCATGTCTTCATCATGTCTTCATCATGTCTTTATCATGTCTTTATCATGTCTTCATCACGTCTTCATTATGTCTTCATTGTGTCTTTATCATGTCTTTATCACGTCTTCATTATGTCTTCATTGTGTCTTTATCATGTCTTCATCATGTCTTCATCATGTCTTCATTGTGTCTTCATCATGTATTTATCATGTCTTCATCATGTCTTCATCATGTCTTTATCATGTCTTCATCATGTCTTTATCACGTCTTCATTATGTCTTCATTGTGTCTTCATCATGTGTTCATCATGTCTTCATCATGTCTTCATTGTGTCTTCATCATGTCTTCATCATGTCTTCATCATGTCTTCATTGTGTCTTCATCATGTCTTTATCATGTATTTATCATGTCTTCATCATGTCTTTATCATGTATTTATCATGTCTTCATCATGTGTTCATCATATCTTCATTGTGTCTTTATCATGTCTTCATGATGTCTTCATGATGTCTTTATCATGTCTTTATCATGTCTTTATCATGTCTTCATGATGTCTTCATCACGTCTTTATCGTGTCTTCATCATGTCTTTATCATGTCTTCATCATGTCTTTATCATGTCTTCATCATGTCTTTATCGTGTCTTTATCGTGTCTTTATCGTGTCTTTATCGTGTCTTCATCACACACAAACACAACACACACACACAGAGTAGCAAAACACTGGTTGATTCAGAGCTTTAGTCACATGACCATGTTTATGCCTGATCAGAACATGTGACCTGTGTCTGGATAACAACATCCAATCAGGATTTTTAGTAAAAACATCTGCAAAAAACTAAGAATATACAATTTGACTGAAATATGCAGAGAAATGATGAGGGGATGAGAACAGGTGAGAACAGGTTAGAACAGGTGAAAACAGGAGAGAATAGGTGCAAACAGGTGGGACAACAGGCAAGAACCGGTGAGAACAGGTTAGAACAGAAGGGAACAGGTGATAACAGGTGAGAAAAGGAAAGCAAAGGTGAGAACAGGCGAGGAGCTGAGCACCTGAAGAGGTGAGGACAGGATCATGTGATCATTATCTCACCTGTTACTGAGCATTGGATGCTGCAGAAAACCTCAGGTTTCTCCTCAAACACTGAGGAATATCAGCTGCATCAATACAGCAGCCTCATGGAAAAAACACTGCCTGAACATATAATGATAATTTTACAGGAGTAAGGAAATAGGTGTTTGACCATCACTGTTTGCTTTTATTTATTCTTCATATTTTAACTGTAGTTTTGTGTATATATATGTGTATATAAACATACGTGTGTGTGTGTGTGTGTGTGCGCACGTGTGTGCAAGTACATATTTATAACTGCATTTGCCAGCGAGAAGGTAAATCAATACTCGGAGCCACAGGCATAAAGAATATTGGCTCAGCCCTTCACCTCCAGCCCTCACACACACTATAAATACAACCATTCAATGACACACACACACACTTAATATATGATTCCCTCAGTGACCCACAGGTACACAATAGAAAAATCGTATTGTAGACTTTTATTTTGTTAGTTTGACGTCAGGAAGAGAACAAGGATGTTCATGTGAGATGGAAACACAGAAAGAAACATGTTTCTTTATCGATCTGTGACACAACATGCATGACAGATCAATAACTAACACCAGCAGCTGCTGAGGACGCACTTTTTTTTCTTATTGCATTTTTAACATTGTTTCAGCTTCATTTGCTCGAGCAGCAACAGGAAGTTTCTTATTAAATAAATATCTGTGGATGAAAAATATAAAATCCTGACAGACTGGTTAAATATTAGATTATAGGTAAAAGAACATATTGTTTTATAACAAGCTAAATCCGTAGGTTGTAGGTATGTATTGTAGGTATCTTAGCACGATGGGTTTAGCTGTCAGCTGCTAACCTGGCTGTAAAGGACATTACTAGCAAGAACTTTAGTGAGAGATAATTTTAAGCAGAGATTTATTCAGGAAAATTGTGATTAAAGAAGAAAATTCAATTTAATTATTTAAGAAACATTCCCACAAAATCCAGCCTTACAAATATGATTTAGTATCAATTGAAACTTTGGGATCTTTGGTTCAAAAGTTTAAATAAAGTTTACTAGGTATGAATGAAAGGTTACTACAGCTTAAGCTACACTTTTTAATGACTGTAGCCACTTGTTAAGAGTCCTCGGACATTTTTCACTGCACAGATCTATTTCTGTACAGGTTTAATTTGTTTCCATGGTAACACTGATGACAGGTGACTGTAGAGGACTCTGGAGGTCTCTACATCTCGGTCTCGATGGATGGACTCGGCCTCCGCTCAGCCGCCTCTCCATCCCGCTCCACCTCCACCTCTGAGGTCAGAGGGGGCGGAGCTGGCCACCCGGCGCCACTGCTCGTCACCGGGAGGCTCCAGGATGTCGTCTGGCTCATGTGACTGTGACAGGTCACAACAAATACAGGTTATTACAGATCAGACAGGGACCCTGCTATCAGCTGACTCAAATAATCCTCATCATTCTCATCCAGCTCAGTTGATTCTTTGAAGGCAGTTTGAGGCTTGATGAGTTATTTTTTATCTATGAGTGATTTCTATCTTATCTATGATCATCTCATTTCATCTTCTATACCCGCTTATTCCTCATTAGTTCAAATCATCAAAAGATCAAATCTGATCTTTATGTCATTTTATTTATTTACTCATGCAGGAACGGACTGATGCCTTCACTGCAGATGTGAAGCATGGTGAGAGGCATGTAGAAAGACATGAATTCCTTCCTTTAAAGATACTGAATGCTTGTAGAGTGCCACCTATTGCCCGAACAACACCGAATGTGTCCTGGTCACGTCAACACATCTTATGCTTTCAACAATAAGACTGCAATCGCTCAATATTCAGGAGATATGAGAAATTTCAGCTAAATTTGGGGGTCAGTTATAGCAGAACTGTCTTCAATATACAAAATCAGCAATATTAATTTTTCTGGCTTGATTCAGAGATGTGAACCAGATTTGGTGATGGCTGCTCAAAATTTGTACTGATTAAAAAAACTGATTTAGACAAAATTCATTTTGTCAGAATCCAGCAACCAAAATCTTAAATTTAAAACCCCAAATCCCTTTTATTTCAGTTATTATCTTTTACACAATTCAAATAAACCTCTTCTTTATCATATTTACCACAATAGCAGTACAACAAGGATTAAGTTAGTTATTAATCAATATTTATCAACATTTTAATGGTTTAGTATTTGAACTTCTAAACATGAGAAAAGAATAATGTTTAAGGGGTTAAAGTGATCAGGTCTTACTTGATGTAGTACTTGAGTCCGTCTGCAGTGTAAGCCTCCTCCCAGCCGTAAGGAAGAGTCACACCTGCAGAGAACAGCAGTTCATGTTAATTTGGAAACAGCTGGGATCATGTGTTTCATTACTTTGAGAAACCAAACATACTCAAGTCAGAGAACAGACCTGTCACAGATATCACAGATACATTACAGATACTACATATATATCAGACATCACAGATATCAAAGACACCACAGACATATATCACAAATACCACAAATATCACAGGTATTATCACAGGTATATCAGATATCACCGGTATAATGGTGTGAAAAGTGTTTGCCCCTCTTCTGATTTTTGTTTTTTTTGCATGTTTGTCAGTCAGTCAGTCATTTTCTCTACCTGCTTATTCCTCATTAGGGTCACAGGGGTCTGCTGGAGCCTATCCCAGTGCGTTACGGCGAGAGGCAGGGATACACCCCAGATGGTCGCCAGCCAATCGTGGGGCACACACACCATTCACTCACACACTCACACCTACGGGCAATTTAGAGTTGCCAATTAACCTGAGCATGGTTTTGGACTGTGGGAGGAAGCTGGATTAGCAGCTAAGAAATCACAAAAGACTCCACAACAACATCCAAAGAACTGCAGCCTCACTTGCCTCAGTTAAGGTCAGAGATCATGACTCCACCATCAGAAAGAGACTGGGCAGAAATGGCTTCATGAGTTCCAAGATGAAAGCCACTGCTGAGCAAAAAGAACATCAAGACTCAGCAACAAGACTCATCTCTATTTTGCCAGAAAACATCTTGATGATCCCCAAGACCTTTGGGAAAATACTTTATGATCTAACAAGGCAAATGTTGATCTTTTGGAAGGTGTGTGTCCCATTACATCAAAGTAACGCTGTATTTCAGAAAAAGAACCTGACACCAACAGTAAAATATGGTGGTGGTAGTGTGATGGTCTGGGTCTGTTTTGCTGCTTCAGGACCTGGAAGACTTGCTGTGATAAATAGAACCATGAATTCTGCTTCTACCAAAAACTCCTGAAGGAGAATGTCCAGCCATCTGTTCCTGACCTCAAGCTGAAACCAACTTGGGTTCTGCAGCAGGACAACAATCCAAAACACAGCAGCAAGTCCACCTCTGAATGGCTGAAGACAAACTAAATGAAGACGTTGGAGTGTCCCAGTCAAAGTCCTGACCTGAATCCTATTGAGATGTTGTGTCATAATCTCAAAAAGGCTCATGTTTCGTGCTGAAAACCCCCCCTAATATGGTTGAATTACAAAAATTCTGCAAAGATGAATGGGCCAAAATGTTGCTGCTAAGGGTCCAACCAGTTATTTAGGTTTAGGGAACAATCAGCTTTTCATCGTAATGCATTTTGTGTTCAATTGTGTTGTCTTAGACTAATATTTAAATTTGTTTGACCTGAAACATTCTAGCGTGACAAACATGCAAAAAATAAGAAATCCGGAAGGGGGCAAACAGTTTTGCATACCACCGTATAACAGGTATCGCTGGTATCACAGATATCAGCTTCCTGCAGGGTTGACCCGTCTATCTGAGAGAAACATTACTCTGTTTCCCCTCAGTTCTTTGCACTTTCTGTAGCATGAAAACACCCAAGCGCTGTTCGATTGAACAAAAGACACAAATTTTCACACGCTGCCTGCGGCGACAGATTGTTAATCGACACCAAACACTTCACACGTCTGGAGAAAAGACGGATTATGGTGATTAATGGGAATGGCATATCAGTGACCAAGGCCCATAAAAGGCAGGAAACATGAGTATGATATGACATGTATAATCCTTCATTCTGGGACATCCAAAGCTGAAATATTGTCATAAGCTCACATATGTTGTTCAAAGATTTTCATTTTTGGACCACATTTTTCATTTTACATTTCTTTTACAACACACAGTGTGGGATGAAACATTAAACGTAATACAGAAATAGATATAACAAAAACACGTAATACAGTAATAAATAGACAAAAACAAAATTAATAATAAGAATAAAAAAAGAATAAAATAAAAAATAATAATATAAAACAAGAAAAACAAACAAAAGCAATGTTTCAGCATCAGCATTATTCATTAAAATTTCAGCAGCTGTCAGTTTATTAACTCGTTTATCAAGCCCTGAACGAGTTAATTAGAATCAGTTAGAATCTGATTCAAATTCTTCTTCTTTCTCTTCACAAGCAGAAGAATTTGTTTCATCCTCGTCCCTCTTTAATTTAAAATAGCATGATCAGCATAATTTCTGCAGTTGTCTCTGCTCATTCACCAGGAACATGAATAAACATCTCAGAGACCTATTTGTGAATTGTTTAATATATGTGATGTCGTCAATTCCTGTTTATTATGAGATTTAAGATCAAATGTGTAAGACACAGTGTTTACAGTTGATTACATTGATTTACAGTTTAATTAAAATAATAACTTGCAGTTTTATTCTGGTATATATTTCTGTTTGCAAATAGAAATGCTTTTATTTTGAAGTCTTCAGGAAAAGATCAGTCATATGTTTTCCTCAAAGCGTTTGTTCAGGATGTTTTTCTCCTTTTGTATCATCATGTTTGAGGAAAATCTACAGTGGCCGACAGGGGAAAACATGCCGCAAACAGTAAAATGCTGTAAACACAGAAATGACAAAGAAAACACATAAAAAAACACTGCATTGCAATTACAGAAACAACGCAGAAGCACTTGACTTACAAACCCACAAAACAAATTCAAAAGAAAAGGCTGAAATATCATAGGACACACAACCAGCTACAAGAGAGAAATGCTGCAAAGTTACAGTCCGTTCATGTGTTTGTGTGTTTTGGTTTTGCATCATTTCTGTGTTTACAGTGTTTTGCAGATAAACATCATAAAAATAAATAAATAAATGTTGTGTTTGAATGACTAGTTTGGTTTCTGAGATGAAGCTTCACTATAAAACAAAAACAGCCTCAATTATAACAGTAACAGTTCTAATGGAAGAGTTGGTTATGTTATTTCTACTGGAAATTATATTAATGTTATTTAGATGCTGTTCTTCCATCACTGAGCTGCCTCTGTATCTGCTGCTGTGATGTTTCTGACAGCAGAGTTGGTGTCTTCATGTTGCTGGAAGCTTCCTGACTATTTATGGCAGAAAAGTCATATAAAAAAGTGTGATATGATGAATCATGTTGTGACTTCAGCTCAGAGACAAGTTACTGATGTGATGCTCATTCACATTTTGTCACAGGATTTTATTTTTTCTGTGAAACCACGAGTTATGAAATAAACAAAATTTTCCCCTGAACATTGTGTTTTTCGTTTGTTGATGTGCATGTATTATGTATCATGCTGACAGTTTTGAGAAAAGGATGAAAGGTTTCAAGAAAAGTGTCTTAGCGATTGTTAAAAACGGTCAATGAGTTTCTGTGATGATCCATCAGATCAGCTCATCATTTAACTCATCTTGTCTTCTGTCTGTCCACAGGAAGCTAAAAGCTTCATGTATGAACAATGCAATTCTCAGACACATGATCCGAGGCAGGAAGCTGCTTTGTGTCGCTGTCAATAAGAACTGAAGTTCTGCGATACTTTTCAGAGACCAGAAGAAATAAAATAAGACATGATGAGAAAAGACAAATAGACAAAAGAAGACACACACACAATCTTTGCACATAAATAATATAACTTTTTACAAACAAAATGAGGTAATTGAAGTAATAATTAGTGTTTCATGCTCCTCAACACTAACAAACAATAAACATGACCCGGGTCTTTACCCTGAAAATTTATGATTTACACTGTGGGGACTTTAGTTCTGTCCTCAAAACACTGGTGAGTGTGAACAGATGTTTGTCCCCACAACAGAAGGAAAACAAGCACTGACCAACATTAATTTGATCCTGGTTCATTTACAACGTCTGTTCACCGCTTCTGGCTGCAGCCGTTTCATTCTTATCTTCTGTGAATCAGCTCTGACCACATGTAACACACAGACCACTCAGCTGCATGTGTCCAGTTGACCATGTTAACAGATCCACTGTTCATCTCCCACACATCTTTATACCTTTATTATAATGAAAGCTGACACTTGGCCTGTAGGACAAATAAATACAATCTGTTGCTGATATATTATCTTTATGAAATACAACTAAACTGCAGAAAATAAAAACAATAAAAACATATGGTTAAATCTCTGAAATCTAATTGACCACAAGGTACCGTTGGACATATGTTCGGTCGTGTTTTGTATTTATTCCGGGTTTTTATGACTGTTGTTGTTGTTGTTGTTGTCCCACTTGGCACTATAATGAAGTGGATTATAGTTGCAAAGTGATGAACAGGTCTTTGTACCTCAGCGCCGTGGCTCTAATTTTTTGCACCTTTTGCACCTCTGATCTCAGAATGTAGGTCACTGCTGTGTCACTAGGTGGCAGTATAGAACAGCCACTGATCACATGTCATGTCGCTACATATGATGTGTAGATGTAAATTTCACGTAAATCAGATGATGTTATTCCACATTGCAGTTACTTCCTGTTCCCAGCAGGTGGCGCTATGACTCAGAGTCAGTCTGGTTGTGCAGGTGTGTTCAGAGTCAGTGGTGAAGCAGGAGACATTTGCTGCAGATTGGATGAAGTCTGCTGAAATTACAGCAACTTCCTGTTTCATAGCGAGTCATGGAAATTACGTAGGACAAAGCTGTTGATAACTTTTCATCTCCAATGTATGAATAAAATCCCTACGACTAGTTCATCAAATATGATGTTCGAAAATCCTGATAAATCAGTCATCCAAGAGACTTTTTGATGCATTGTGACATGTTGAACATATGCACTGAATTCCATTTGGCTCTGTCAATCTGGGGCAGGGGGCTTAATGTTTTTAATTTTCCAGGACCTACAGACATTTAACCATAAACATGAATATAAAATATTCCAAAATATGGTTAATATGTACTTTTCCACCAGGTTTAACTTGTGCAAAATTTGAAGATTTTGGGGCCATGTTTGGGGTCAAAAAGACTTCATTGAGAGAAGAAGAAGAAAGAAGAATCTTCACAGAAACAGAAGCTTTAATCAAAAATTGATTAAATAACATTTTTCAATGTGAAGCCTATTTTCCAAACGTGTTTATTGAAGAGATGTGAGCAGAAAGTTACAAATTTGGCTCCATATTGAGCAACAAGCAGCAGCTGCTTCACGTGATGAACCATAATGGTAAATATAAATATGTTTTATAAATAAAGTCCTGTCTACAAATAAACTCACATGCATGTACACGCTTTAACACAGATACATGTTCTGACTCAGCTACATTAACAGCACACACACACGTGCGCACACATCTAGGACAGGAGTACATGATGAAAATGTGAGAGACACACACACACACACGCACTGGTCAGATTTAGCTCCATCATTCCACTTCACTCACTTCTTCTGCCTGATCTGAGCTCATAGTGCTTTTTAGCTGTGTGTTTTTAAGCAGATGTTAATAGTGTGTTCATATAAAATGTCAAATATTATTGTTATAGGGATATATAATTATCTCATATTGTGTTGTATGTTATCATGGTGTATATACTATCTTATGTCGTAATGTATTATGTATTGCTATGTCATGTTATTACACAATTTTATGTAATGGTACATTATATTATTAGGGCTTTACACTTTACACTAAACTCCATTTAAACTTTAAACTGTAGACACCTCTTGTGTATCAATGTATTATTCCACATTTTACAACATACACACTAGTTTTTCCAACTTTGTAGAGAAACTTGTTCTGATTCTCTCAATGTGCTCAAAATATCTGAGAAATGTACAGAATTTGAATTCGACAGCCTGTAAGTGTGGCCACATCTTAAACTTGCCAGTGTCTCTAAAATATTTACCGTAGAAACACCAAATCACTGAAAAACTTTAGTGAAGTCCTTACAGCGATGATGGTTCATGTTGTTTTAGCTACTGTATTTTGTCTGTCGAAGTTTAAATGGGAGACCAGCGCAGCGGGATAAAAATGCTGTTTTTCGCCACATATTTCGGTCTCCTTCATCCTGCAGTGCTGCCATTGGCATTGGCAACCAGCTCAGGTTGCCATGGTAGCCTTTGAGGCTCAGGGCACAGCTTGTTGTGGTTTATGAATAAACACCTGGAGTTTGTTAACATGTTTTAACACTGAAGCACCCATACACATATGATGAATCAGACTAACAGAATGCAGGTCATTATAACATTCGTCACCTTACACACACACACACACACACACACACACACACACACACACACACACACACACACACACAGACACACACACAGTTTTATATATATTTACATATATAATATGTAATATAAGTGCAGCAAGTGCAGCTGATGCAGCTTTTTCCATCTTTCTATTAACCTGTAGAGAATCACATCAGTTATGGGTGTCATGGTAACAGTGTCCGAGCTGTAGCTTGCAAGCAACAAATAAATGAACTGGATGAACTCGAAGCTGCTTATTCTTCTTCTGTCTGGACACTGTGTGTGTGTGTGTGTGTGTGTGTGTGTGTGTGTGTGTGTGTGTGTGTGTGTGTGTGTGTGTGTGTGTATGTGTGTGTTGTGTGTGTGTGTGTGAGATCCCCAGCTCAGTGATAGATTCATGAAGCATGAGTCTGTAAAAGCATCATGTAAAAGCAGTGTAATCCCTCCTCTGACCACAGGGCAGCTCTGTCTGGATTTATGCTCATTAACTCCATGCAGCCAGTGGAGAAGAAACTCATCTTTATGCTGATCAAATATGACTCAAAATGCTGTGACTGTGTCACCTATCTATTGCTCACCTCAAATGTTGTCAGAAACATTTTAACGACATTTTTGCTATAAAATGATGTTGTGTGTCACATGGACACCATCTTGAAAATGCCTGAGAACTCGAAATTGTAAAATGTCACCACATCACCTTGAAAAAAAAGGGCTCACTTGTTTCTATAAATTATTTTATTCAAATTGTAATATAATGTATATTATAATATAATACATGTGCTTAATTGCACCAAAGTCAACGGTGTTAATTAACAAAGATGTAATGTTCATGTCATCATTTAATCACTGTTTCTGTTTCCATTTTACAGCTATGTTCACCTATTTAGGATTTTTTTTAAATATTTGCACTTATTTAAAGCATATAATTTACACCTGCTTAAAAACTTGTTAGTGAAAACACACAGGTCACACGTATCCTCTCTCAGCTCAGATCAGCCAAAAGAAGTGAATTAAGTGGAATGATGGAGCTAAATCAGATCAGAGGTTGAATGTACTGTATGTGTGAGTGAGTGTGTGTACATAAATATTAATGCAGCAACAATACTTACAATACTAACACATACAGGATGTAAAATCCTTGTTTGTCAACTGACTCACCAACACAGCAGAAACCTGAACACACTCAGAGCCTCAAGTCTGAGGCTTTACAGTTCAAAACGGAACATGTATCCAAGCAACATGAGCCCAGACCTGCACAAACCCAGACCTGGATGGGACTGACCTACTTTCTGTGTGTGTGTGTGTGTGTGTGTGTGTGTGTGTGTGTGTGTGTGTGTGTGTGTGTGTGTGTGTGTGTGTGTGTTCTTGGTTTTGTTCCTTCCTCTTCATTATGTCTAAGCAGACATTAGTAAAAATTGAGGCTGTGTTTGCTCCCAGTCTGTGATCCTGAATCACTGCTGCTAATTATGTAATGTATTATATAACGTATAAAAAGGAACTGCCCACGTCCTGATGGAGGAAAATAGGTGACTGTGTCAAACATAGAATCCTGCTGGTCCTACAGCAAATTCAAAGTCTAGTTGATGGTTACTGAGGTTGTAATTTGTTTAATGGCTGTTGTTGAGGTTTTTGCTGAGGTTGTTGGTTGTGCTGAGGTTGTTGCGAGGGTTGTTGTTTGTTGCTGAGGTTGTTGCTGAGGTTGTTGGTGAGGTTGTTGGTTGTTGCTGAGGTTGTTGCGAGGGTTGTTGTTTGTTGCTGAGGTTGTTGCTGAGGTTGTTGGTGAGGTTGTTGGTTGTTGCTGAGGTTGTTGCTAAGGTTGTTGGTTGTGCTGAGGTTGTTGCTGAGGTTATTGGTTGTTGCTGGGGTTGTTGCTGAGGTTGTTGGTTGTTGCTGAGGTTGTTGCGAGGGTTATTGGTTGTTGCTGAGGTTGTTGCTGAGGTTATTGGTTGTTGCTGGGGTTGTTGCTGAGGTTGTTGGCTCAGGTTGTTGCTCAGGTTGTTGGTTGTGCTGAGGTTGTTGGTTGTTGCTAAGGTTGTTGCGAGGGTTATTGATTGTTGCTGGGGTTGTTGCTGAGGTTGTTGGTTGTTGCTGAGGTTGCTCAGGTTGTTGGTTGTGCTGAGGTTGTTGGTTGTTGCTAAGGTTGTTGCGAGGGTTATTGGTTGTTGCTGAGGTTGTTGGTTGTTGCTGGTGTTGTTGCTGAGGTTGTCGGTTGTTGCTGGGGTTGTTGCTCAGGTTGTTGGTTGTGCTGAGGTTGTTGGTTGTTGCTGAGGTTGTTGCTAAGGTTATTGGTTGCTGCTGAGGTTGTTGCTGAGGTTGTTGAGGGTTTCTAAGATTGTTGGCCATTGCTGAGGTTGTTGCTGAGATTGTTGCTGAAGTTGTTGAGAGGTGCTGAGGTTGTTAGTTGTTGCTGATGTTGCTGACGTGTGTTCATGTTTTGTTCATGTTGTGCACTCTCATAGTGGCTAAATTTTAGAAGATGACATTTTTAGAAAAATAAGTGAAATCCTCTGTTTATAGAGCTTCTAGAGTCACAGGAAGAGTCCTGAAACTGACCAATCAGAACAGAGCAGGCTTATCAGGCCTTAAAGAGACAGGAGATAAAACTTTTAACTGGAGCTAAAACTTAAAACTGTTTCAGACAGAGGCTGAACCAAGTAGCTGCAGAAAGAACCAGTATTAGACTAATAAGGAGAACTTCCAGGTTTCTAAACCTGCTCTAGACTTCTTCCTCTGTTGTTCCAGGATATTATTGGAATTCTAAACCTCCATGGTCTCCTAAACCACCAACAAAAGTCCCTGATCTGCATCTTAGCTGTATATTTATTGTAAATACTTGACTCTACCAGAATTGAAACTACCCACCGGCTCTGTGTATTTGCTGGAGTGTTTGCTCTTACACATTTACAAAGGTCTTATAAAGGGCCAAACTTAGCATGAATTTATGTTACTGCACATAATTAAACTGCAGATAGAATAGAATATAAATTGTATTGTAATTTTATGCATTAGCAGGGACTGGTTTTAAAACTTTTGTTGTATGTTGAACCATTTTGACATAACATTTGTGAGCTGATAGCAAAGAGTCAAACATAACAATTGATGTAACCAATAACAAACTAAAGGTATTAACATTTCAAGTGCTGCCAAAATAATCTTCTCTTCATGACACATTCTCTGTAAAACTTGTATAATTCCATTATATCCATCACAGCCAAGCTAATCAACAGACTTTTATTTTATTTTGTTTCATATTCTTTATTTATTCTGCATTTTATTCTCTTATCTTTTTTTATTCAGACTCAGCAGCAGTAACATCTGAATTTCTCCCACAGGGATCAACAGTGTTATTGTATCTCTGACAAACAAAATGACGACTTTTCCAGCAGCTAGCCTGTGACATAATAAATTGAAAGTATATTTGACAAAGTTTGAGCTTCACACGACTGCTTCTCTTTACAAAGAAGAAGATATTTTAGTTTCAGAAGATTACTCTGAAAAAGACAAATGAAAATACAACAAATACCTCCAACAGTATAAAGAATCTAAAGCATCAGCAGGCTGATCTGTCACTGTCAGCCTTCATCCCTCCTGACCTCTTGTTTGCAGGTGAACTGAGTTTTTCAGGATCTTTCTCTCTGTGCGTTTGATGCTGTTTCTAAGCTTTGTTTCGTTGGTTAATCTACTGCACAAACATCAGCTTCAGCCACTCAAACACAAATCTAAACATAGATCAGAAAACAGATTATTAAGACAGAAAGCTTATCTCTAACTTGTGTACAATATAAAGGACTACACCAACGTTTTGTGAGTTTTGTCCACTGATCACTTTATCTATGAGGTGACGAGTGTTTTGGCACCATTTTATGTTTCATGATGAAATGTTAGAACCCTAAGTAGCTTGGCGGCTAATTGATATTCTCCAAACTAGCAACGACCTCAATTACATGGTTGTCAGCCACGCCCCCTACTCTCTGATTGGACAGGTGAAGATTTGTCCAAAGAAAACGTACGAATATATTGGAAACACTGACACAGACTAAAGGGAAATAAAAACTGAGCAGAAGTGTGTAGGAGGCGGAGCCAGGTTAGTAAGCAACTGAACAATCTGAAAGCACATTGTGATCTTGAATCTTTAATCTTAGATCTTGACATCTTAAAAAGATGCTGTGGCTGGAATATTGGTGAGCAGCTACCAACTTTTACACTCAGTGTTCCACCTCATGAAATTAAGTCTAGTTCTTGAAAAGTGAAAGTGAAAAGAAATCAATGTTTTAATGGAAGTGACTTTATATGTAAATGTGTCATTAAAAATATTTTGTATTTTTTCGTGTGAACACAACATAAGAGCGACATCTTTCACATCACTTGGCTTTAATTGACTTTTAACCCTCGATATATATAAAATGAAAGCTTTTGTTGAACATGTTGTTCCACACACTCAGTGATGTATCAGTTGTGTCTTAGAGATGTACAGATGGCCTATTATTTCATCTGCAACTACATCATAAAACACATCATCCAATATCTGTTCTATTTCCAAGACTCCTCGAAATGCAGCCTTCATTTTCAGAATCTGACAGAATACAGGATGAGTCCTCCAGAACAGACAAGTTACCCAGAATGCATTTCAACCATTAGGCAGCTCTGTGGGTTATTTACCAAGGCTGGATTATAACATAATTTTAACAGCACTTATATATAATATATATATATCTACAGTTTTGGAGACTGAACTGATCCTAACCTACACCGTGTGTTATATTCATGGTTATTGGATTTTTTTTCTCTTGACCTAATGTTTTTCCATCTTTGCCAACAAATCATAAAATTAATGAATAAAACAAAACACAAAAACAAGAAGGGCAGTTTTTGCCCCCATGTTAAATCGTTGATTACCTCTCAACTACAGAGTCTGGGTTGCTAGGCGACGGGAACACAGGGCAGGGGGAGGGGCAGGAAAACAATAGTTGGCAAACTGGTTGGGAAGATGCTGATTGATTGAGTGATTGATGGCACTTGTTATAATAGCTCAACAGCTGCCAGGTGATTTTGGTGCCATTACTCGTCACATCAACAAGTCTGATGGGCAAAACTTCGAAATATTCATGTAGTCCTCATCACCTTCACACAATGGTTTTCCTCCAGTGTATTAACCCACGTTTCTGACAGGTGTGAAGCTTTAAACTTTCTGTCTTTTTTTTAAATGCTCTTTATACAGTAAAACATGCATCTCAATGACCTCACGTCTTACAGATTAAAGCTACAACCAGTATCTTCAAGCTAAGCTTTAGCTCTGGTATGAGTTAAAATCTGGAGCTTTAATTCCGTTTCTGTTGCATATGCAGGTTAAAACACTGGATAATAAAGCCACTCTTTTTATTGTGTATTGACTATTGAAAACTGCTTCACAGAAACAAAACAGCGTGTCATGCAGATGTAAGACATGAATCCACTGCTACAGGAATGAAGGAGCTGAGGAGTTGTCAGAGAGGAGAGTTCGTCTGTCGGCTTCCTGCTGACGTCTCAGAGCCTCGTGACTTTGACGTCCTACAGGCGGGCCGTCTAGAAGGTCAGCGCTGAAACAGGAGGACAGTCACTCACAACAGCAGGATCAGATTCAGCTTCATCCGGTGAGTCTCATGCAGGAACAGGAAAAGGGAGGAGGAGCAGACCCGCATGCAAAGAGCAGCAGAGATCACTTACAGTCCACTTCCAGGATGGCCCTGACGGTCCTTGTCAGCTCCTTCGCCTCCTGGCTGAGTGCCGTCGCTGTCCACGGCCCCTTCCTGTAGCGGGGAGCGACGCTTTGAGGTGACGCTCCGACTTTAACATCTCCAGAGCTGCAGGTAGAGAGAACGATGAGTCAGCAGGAGAAATGGAAGACAAATAGCCACAGGTGGAGCCCTTTGTGGGTGTGGCCTTGGTACAAAAATGTAACTTTGACAAACCAATAAAGCCATATAAGGAACAGTCAGTCAGCCATTTTCTATACCTGCTTATTTCTCATTAGGGTCTGCTGGAGCCAATCCCAATGTATTACAGGCACCCCACACGGTCATTGGCCTATCATAGGACACACACACCATTCACTCACCTACGGGCAATTTAGAGTCTCCAATTAACCTCAGCATGTTTTTGAATTGTGGGAGGAAGCCGGATCACAGCCGTTCTGGACCAGATCGGTGCGGTGAAAAACAACTAGGAATATTTTTCACACTAAACAAAACAAAGCAACAGCCACCCTCCCACACTGCCAGTTCCACCGTCTCTGCAGATGTTCATGTTCCCCAGAGGATGAACCATATCGATCCTCTGACTTTTCCTTTCTTGCTACCATGAGGGCAACGTTGGTTCAGCAACATTTTGAAGACAGCCATCAACAGATATTCAGACTCCCCAGAGGAAACACTGACTTGTTCTCTCGTGCCACCAGCAGGTCAAAGTTTTCACCTGATGGGTATGTGAACAACTGAGTAAATATATATAAAGATATTTTTTCACTTATTTTTTTATCTTTCTACTTTAAATCATTCCCCCAGTTCTCTAACTGCTCTGAATTACTCCCTTTATTACTGCATCTCAAATAGACACACACACAGAAACATGCACACACACCACCAATGCCTTTCAACACCTCCAACATATGCAAAAAAGTATCTTGTCTGTCTTATGTTGTCTTAATCGTGACAGTGTCATGTGTCTGTTGTATTCTGCATCACCTATAAAATCCCTTATAACTTAGAAAAAAGTATTCTGATGACATGTTACTTTCACCCTGATGCTGACTTTTTGTTTTCTTTGATTTACTTTTACTCATTCTACATTGTTTCTGTTATATTTTTCTACCTTTATCTTTTATGGAGCCATGTTGAAGGTAAATTTCTCTGTGCAACACAAAGTGTCTTGGACACTGAAATATCATGTCAACTATTGGCAAATTATAACACGTATTGGTTTCTGAACAAATAGGTGTTGATTTCTGCACCAGCAGGCGTGTTCAGTCACGTTCGGTCTATAGGGTTTTGTGTCTGGTCTGTGATGGCGTCACAGTTTTATTGATTCTAGTACAAAATGTCCTGCATCATAGACTGTAGTTTGAAATCAGGAAGCAGCAGAGCATCATTGTTGCGTTTCCAGAATGAACACATTGTGTTGGAGCTGATGCTGTCAGGAAGCTGCAGAGATACAGATGTTTTCAGTACATTTATGAGACGAAAATCAAATTATCGTGTTAATATGATTTTAAAATGCATGTATGCACCTTAGTCAGATTTAAATTGGCCCGAGTTAACACACTTAGAAAATACAACCGGAATTGGCTGAACAAGCTGAACAATGCATGAGTAGAGACAGGACAAAGTGGAGCAGAGAAGCTGAAAGAACCTGCCGAGTAAAGAAAAGTAACAGTGCGACAAGCAAGTATGATTAATTAAAAAAGAGAGACAGAAGAAAACTTGTTTCCTGTTCTCAGTGCAGACAGCACCAACCCAGACAGGTGTGTCTGGTTGGGAACTGTAGTTGAGAATTTATTAAGCTTATTAAGTTGTTTATATTAATTTTTTCACATGCAACAGAAAAGTCAACAGATACTCACATATAGATATCTATGGCCATGTTAACCCGCTGAAACAACAGGTGACACCACATGAGGGGGAGGACAGTCAGTTATTGGATTTTCTCAGTTGCATGTAAACTAAGATAAGGACAGAAGTCTAACTAGAAGACCAAAAATCTAATTTTGAGCAGAGCTTCTTTAAACTCTGCATGTTAACATACTGTTTGTTTGCAGCTACATGTACATGCAGCCACATTAGTGGTTGAGAGAAGTGACTGAATTCTTCACTTTGCACAGGCACATCTATATAAAACAGGGGCAGAAGCAGATTGTTGATGGTGGCTTATCCTGATGAGTTACTGTATTTCAAATGATCGACAGGCTTAAAATCTCGTTCTGAAGTGACCACGTCGCCATGGCTGCAGCTCACAGTCCATTCACAGCAGTAAATGGAATCTTTGTTCTAAAACAGACACTTCCGCTGCTCAGCTCTTGAACTTATTAACTCCACAATGAAATGTTCTGCTTTGTCTCTCTGGAGGCAAATTTCCTCTAAACCTCTTTTCTTTATTTTGGCGCCGCAGTCGGGATGACTAATGACTTTAATCAGTCATATTCACAATGATCAAAAAAGTCATTACCTGGGAGTGAATGGGCAGCACAGAACCATTTATTTCTTTCAAAGAGGCACAGCGCCTCAACCCTCAAACAACAGATTTATTGTCCAGCTTTGTTGTGCTTTCGTGTGGCCTAGAAAGACATCAACAGGTGAATGAAAAGACGAAACAGGAGCAGGGGGTCTTTATGAAAGGCGAGCAGCGGTGTCCCACTGACCTTGACAAAGATAAAGGGAAATGCAGGCAGGTGTCACCGCTGGATGACTTAATAACATGACCGATTGACCGTATTTACAGAATCAGACTTACACAACCGGCCGGAAGCTGCAGACAACAGAAGATGTAGAAATCAAACACCCGAAGTCTACTCTGGCACCCCAAAGATAAGCTATTAAAATGTAATTGTAGCCCTGTACAAAAATTCATGTTGGAGCATAAAAAAGTTATTTACAGTACAATAATATGCTGTATTAAAAAAAAGTTCATAAAGAGTTCATAACAGTTAAAAATGGTTTAAAATGTGTGCTGGTTAAAAGCATAAATATAATATGTACAGTTTAATAAATAAGACTATTTACAGTTAAAAAAGATACATTCATATAAAGGTTTTAAGTTCATTTCAACTGTAAAATATCTGTGAGCTGGGATAAACCCAACCTGTTATTGTCAATAAAATCCTATGTCAATCATTTTATTCCTGTTTTACCTTTGGTTAATTAAGATCTCACGAGCCACTGGGGTTAGCCATCACGATTATTGGCACAGGTTAGTGTAGAGTAGTGAGCACATGGAAAAAAAACAGACGCTATTGAGCAGAGAGCTAAAGAGGAGGCATCGTTTATGTGGGAAGCATTGAAGTTTTATCGTGGAGGTCGACTACCCGTGGCCCTGGTATAAGCTTCTGTGTGACCTACAAGAGGTGAATATAATGTGTATGCCTGTATTTTTTGCTATATCTATCTGTTATAGTGAACCAAGACTGAATGTGTAACGAATTTAGCGACATGCTAACTAGCGGTAGAATTCAGTGTTAATTTGCCTGCATATCGTAGTTTTGGCATTGTAATAGTTCTGAAGCTAAAGCTAAGGCTAATTCGACATGAGATAGCATTGAATATTGTGGCTCAATTCAGATAATATGCTTTAAGGGGACGGACGCTGGAGAGAGAGAGACGGGTTTCCAACCGATGACCCTGCTGTACTGTGTTCTACTGTGTCCTGCTGTTTTGCGTTCGGCTGTGTCGTGCCGAGTCCTGCTGCTGTTATCTTTCTTGTGATTCACTATTGCCCTCATGTGTGCTTGGATTCATTACCGCCATTGCCATTTTCATTGTGAGACTTTCATCTCCATTCCCTTTCTGCTTCTACTAACATAAACCCTGGATTCATGAGTACTAACATACACATGCACGTGCTTTTAGTTTTTGCTCAGTTTTGAGTGAAGCGGCCATTACAGTTTTTAGGCCCCACCGCACAAATTTCAATAAACAAGCTTGCAACGGGTTTAAATCTCCTTTAAGTGTGTTTCATCTGAATGTGTTTTGGCCCACAGGTAACATATTGTATTTTGAGTTGTGAATTAAAGAATACTGTGTTGAAGGTAACTTAAAGATTCTAAAGAGGGGAATTAATATTATTTATTTTCACGTCTATACTATAAGTGTTTTGCTGGTAATAATAGTCTTCAAAAAGGATTTATTTTAAGTTAAAGGAAAAGTGTGAAACCAAAAGAAAGAAATTGCAACTTTATTTTGAAAATCTCTTTATTTCACCCTGTGAATTGTGCATTTTATTTTATTCTTAAAATCATTCAGCTCTTATTTTGTCTATTCCTGTGAATAAATACCTGTGAAAGGACTATTTTTGCTTTTAAAGTACAGTTGTGGTGGTCATTATTTTGAAAGTAGCAAACATTATTAGAGGTACACATTCTAAAAGTAACAAAGAATTGTATTTTCCTACAACGTGCCCAGGCCCAGTCTCATAGTATTAACCACTCTAGCTTTATTTTAACTACATGGGACCTGGGTTACATAAAATGGAGGCACCGCTGGGATCATTTAACACAAACGGAGATTTCTTAAAATAAATTAGACAATTAAAAGTAACTTGACCCCACAACTTCAGTGCATTAGTATAAAAGTAACGTGCTAACAGTAACTAACAGTGATTAAAGTACAGCAATGGCAGGCCAGACAAGCGGTCCATCACAGCATGAGCTAATTAACTGGTGCATAGGAGAAGCAGTAGACGTAAAGCATGCCCTCCTGTTATATGGAGTGCCGGAAAGTCGGTCAAGAGACGACATTGAAGATACAGCAGGGACCATCAAAGCATTGGGAAAAGTTGCAGTCAGAGGCAGAATGTTTCACTCTCAACAACAATCGCTGATGGTGTTATGTGAGTGTCGTGAAGAGATCGACCCCTCTAAAATCCCACCTGAGCTAATGCCTGTAAGTGAAGGAAGTGGTTGGAAAACTGTCTGCTACACAGAGCCTCACCTTGATAACTTTGAGGAGAAGTTGCTTACCTTTTTGCAAAGTGAAGGGAGAACCTTAGAGGACATCCAAGGTCTGCTCTCCTACAGAGACCATAGAGAGTAACAGCAACCCTGAAGACATCATCCGTGCAGTCCGTGATGTCCTGAGCAGAACAAACAAGCAACCTCACAGTCAGCCATACAGACATCTACGGACATTCTCCAGGATCAGTCCCACCCCCTGGAGCAAGCCACACTCTTAGTAGAGGAAGGTGAGTGCTTGGACAAAGAGAAACGACATCAGATACTGGAAAGCCTCAAAGGGCCCGCCTTTGAAATCATTCAAGCTGTCCGCCTGACTCAACATGATGCTAGCCCACATGAGTATATAAAGGCTATAGAGAGCATTTTTGGTACCGTAGAGTCCCCACAAGAACTATACCTGTCATTTAGAGCCCTTCACCAACAGCCTGGTGAACGTCTGAGTTCCTATGAAGAGTAGAGAGGTCCTCTGTCAAAGTAGTACAAGGAGGTGGTTTACCTGTTAGCGCTGCCAACAGCGCTCGTTTAGAGCAGCTTCTTAGAGGGTCCACCTTTGAACTCATGTTGCTTCAGTTGAAAATTAGGGAGCGGAGTGGTAATCCCCCTACATTCTTGAACCTGTTAAGAGAAGTGATAGAAGAGGAAGGTCGCCAATCAGCTAGACAAAGTCAAGTGTCACGTCTGCGTCCTCAACGTGTATGCACCATCCAAGCTAAAAAAGAAAAAGAACCTGAATCAGTCTCTAGAAGTGAACTGCAGCTCAGATTCAAGAATTGAGAGCGCAGAAAAATGAGTCACAGAGTGAATTGCAATCACTGAGAAGACAAGTGAAAGCTCTAAAACAGGGATTCCCAAAGTGTGGTGCATGCACCCCCAGGGGTGCGCAAGTGGCCACTCGGGTCACATTGAATGGATATTCAACATCTGCTATACATCTTCTCTCTGTTTAGACATGCTGGTTTAACACTTTTAATTAATTTTTTTTTTTGGTGCGTCGTTATTTCTGCATCAGGTGACACACAGTGGAGTCCAGTCACCGGAGTCGCACTCACATTTCCGCATTTGCGGAGATGCGTTCCGTTAAAAAAGAAGTCAAAATCCCATGTTAAATAAAGAAAACTATGCACTAAAGTCACATTAGTTACATTATCTGAGTGCTGGAACAATTCCAGTGTGCTCATTTCAGTGTAATCTACCCTGTTTCGGTGTCTGTGCTGTTTGCCATGGAGTGTCAAGTCTGAGCGCGTCTCTGGTTGCTATGCAACGTGAGGCGAGCTGAGCTGAACAAATGTGTTTCTGGTTGGCCGATGGACACGTGGTCACGTTATCAGCATCGCTAATTCTGATTGGTGCAAACCACACGTGTTTGCTCTCACCGACCAAAATTATGTTGGCACAATGCAGCACAGAATATACAACATTTTAATAGAAAATGTGAAAGAGCTCAGGCGGGAGCTGAAGAAACAACAAGAAAAAAAGTTCATAAAATGACAAAATGACATTCACAAGAGTCTGAGGAGTCGGATTATCACTCACTGTCAACTGATATTTTGCTTAATTCATATATGCATGCCTGACTAAGTGACATGCATCCGTAACTGTGCTAAAAATTGCCCAAAACCGATTAAAAAACATAAAAAATTGCATGTGGCGTGCGCCGCATTATTTTACATGGACTGAGTTCCAGTAAGAGTTTTTAACCACTTTCACCCATGGTGATCATGTGATGATGTGTTCTAGTTGAGCAGAATTAAACATGCTGCCTTAAGACATTTAGTTCTGTTTCTTGGAAGGTGTGGGAAATAGGGGGTGCATCAACCAGGTAGGGAGATAGATGGGGGTGCACGGCTAAAAAAGTTTGGGAACCGCTGCTCTAGAAAGTAAAATGAGTGTAATGACAGTAAAATACACATCAGATCCCCCACGAGAACACACAACACAGCCCCACCGATACAAAGCAGCTACAAGTCACAAGCCCACTCATTCCAGAGTCTTCTCTCCCCGACAAGACAGTGATGAGTTTTTCTTTTATCGGTATGGGGAAAATGGCCACATAGCTACCAGATGTACGGCCCCTGAGAATCTTCAAGAAGTCATCAGAAAACTCATACGCTTGGTGCGAGTTCCCCCTCTCCAGCAAAGAGAACCCAAAGCCTGCAGTTGAAGAGCAGTATGTAGCTAGAACCCATAAGGTTGAAGTCCCAGAGAGCAACACTGACTTACCTGAAGGTCTTGTAGGTCCCTCATTTATTCACACCATCAAAGTTAAAGAGGTAGTCTGCAATGCTCTCATCGACAATGGTTCTAATGTGACTATTATCTTTGGAACCAATACATCTCTGTTCCGCCGCCTATGGGAACTGGTGTAGACAAAGAGTGACAAGAACACTGTGCACTCAATGAGGATTCAGTCTGTTTACGCCCCTGTTACAGCACCAGAGCAGTTAACAAAAAATGAAGTCCTGGGACAGACAACGTGGAAAGGACCCGGTTCACCCGGCAACGTTTCAGTGCTTAATGGAAAAAATTGTTGGCGATATGCATCTCCTGGAAGCTCTCGTGTACTTGAATGATATCATCATTTTCGGAAAATACTTGAAGAGCACAAGCAATGCCTTTTCAAAGTGCTGGATCGACTAGAGGAGGTCAGATTGAAGGTTTCTATTGACAAATGTCAATTCTGCTAGCCCAAGGTTAAGTATGTGGGTCACATCGTTTCTGCCAATGGAATAACTACTGATCCAGACAAAGTGAAGGTAGTCAAGCATTGGAAAGAGCCCACTCACCCGAAACTGCTGAAGTCCTTCCTTGGATTCTGCAGTTACTATAGAAAATGTATTGCTAATTATTCTGCCATTCTACATCCTCTCTCCAAGCTCACCAAGGTTTACGCCCCCACTTGGAAAGACCCCAAGTTCAAAAAGAGTGTCGACCCAAGCAAAGTCTACTTCAAACCATCAGAGCCCTTTGGAGAGCGGTGGACTCAAGCCTGCCAGGACGCTTTTGAGCGTATCCGTGACTGCTTGATCAATGCTCCAGTGTTAGCCTTTGCTGCCCCCATGAAGATGTACATTTTACATGTGGACGCCAGTATGAATGGCCTAGGTGCTGTCCTGAACCAGGAATACCCTGATGGCCTCAGACCAGTAGCCTTCGCCAGTCGGAAGCTTAAAGACTCAGAACACAACTATCCAGTCCATCAATTGGAATTTCTGGCATTAAAATGGGCTGTCGTGAATAAGTTTCACGATTACTTGTATGGAGCCAAGTTTATTTTTAGAAATGACAACAACCTGTTAACATATGTGTTAACCTCCGCCAAACTCAGCGCGGTTGGACATCTTTGGCTCGCCGCCCTTGCCACCTACGATTTCACTATCCAGTATCGACCCGGAGGCACAATATCGATGCTGACTTGTTGTTGTGACAATACACTCCAGAGGAGGCTAAAGAGTGGACTAGTGTCCCACCTGCTGACATCAAAGCCCTCTGCAAAAGAGCCTGCATCAGTGAAGAGGTTGATGAGCCCGACAAGTTATTGGATCAGCTGGGAGCTCCTGCTGCAGCTGTACCAGAAGCTTACGTGTTCCCAGTAAATCTTAGCGTGAACGTGCTGGACCAACTAAGTCCTAAAGATATCCAGGCAGCACAAGATCTGGACCCAACAATTGGACCATTAAAGAAAGCGATGGAAAAAAAATAAAGGACTGACTCTCTCAAAAAATGACTCACCTGAGAATGTGTTGCTCCTACGTGAAAGCCGCAAATTGAAGTTAAATGATGGATTACTCTACCGAGTAAAAGAAAAAATGTGTGGAAAACATCAAACAACTTGTCTTACCCGCAAGATACCACCCAATGGTGTTAAGGTCGCTACATGATGAGTGTGGACACATGGGAATGGAACACACCACCGAACTGATAAAGGACAGATTTTATTGGCCGCGAATGACAGCTGAAGTCGAGCAGTACATTCAAACCTGTGGTAGATGTATCTCCAGGAAGACACTCCCTCAGCATGCTTCACCCTTGAACCAAATAACAAGTCATGGCCCTTTAGATTTGGTATGTATGTGCTTGCATGGATTCATTACTGCCATTCGTGAGTACTAACATACACATGCATGTGCTTTTAGTTTTTGCTCAGCTTTGAGTGAAGCGGCCATTACAGTTTTTAGGCTCCACCGCACAAAAGTGTCAATAAACAAGCTTGCAATGGGTTTAAATCTCCTTTAAGTGTGTTTCATCTGAATGTGTTTTGACCCACAGGTATCATATTGTGTTTTGAGTTTTGAATTAAAGAATACTGTGTTAGAGGTAACTTAAAGACTCTAAAAAGGGGAATTAATATTATTCATTTTCACGTCTAAACACAAAAGATTTTATTTGGAAAGTAAAGTGTTTTGCTGGTAACAATAGTCTTCAAAAGGGTTTTCTTCTAAGTTAAAGGAAAAGTGTGAAACCAACTGCAACTTGATTTTGAAAATCTCTTTATTTCACCCTGTGAATTGTGCATTTTATTTTATTCTTAAAATCATTCAGCTCTTATTTTGTCTATTCCTGTGAATAAATACCTGTGAAAGGACTATTTTTGCATTTAAAGGACAGTTGTGGTGGTCATTATTTTGAAAGTAGCAAACATTATTAGAGGTACACATTCTAAAAGTAACATAAAACATTATTAAAGGTAAAAAGTAACATAAAAAATTGTATTTTCCTACAACGAGGCCCAGTCTCATAGTATTAACCACTCTAGCTTTATTTTAACTACATGGGACCTGGGTTACATAATTAAAAATTAAATATGTGTTGTTTTTCTTTTTTTTAAATCATCATATCCTCAGTTTTTAAGATTCTGGGAAATAAGGAAAGAAAGAAATAAGGAGTGAAACAAGGATGAATAGAAAAAAGAGAAAACAATAAGGAAATAATGAAAGAAACGATGGTAGATGAAAGATAAAATGAATCAAGAAAGAAGGAAGGAAAGAAATGTTTGAGGAAAGAAGTGCTGAAAAAGGAAGTTAGTAAAGAAGAAAGAAAATGAAAAGTAGGACTGAAGGAAGAATAGGAAGAGTAGAGAGCAAGAGAAGAAATGAAGAATGAAGGAAGGAAAGAAGGAAGAAAAGTATAGGAAAAAATAATGAAGGAGAGGATGTGAACAGAAAATACACTATATAGGGAAGGAAAGAAAGAATGATTTAATGAAGGACAGAAGAATGAGGATGAAAGTGAAGAGAGAAAAAACAGATGGAAGATGGACAGAAATGAAAGAAAAAAATTAAAAATGAAGGGAAAAAATAAGGCTGAAAAGAAAAAGGTTAGGAGAAAAGTTAGGAGAAAAAGGACAATAAGAACTAAAATAAAATTAATTTTTCCTTTTACACTATTATCATTATTTGACATTATTGCTTCCTTTTTAATCTTCCTTCACTTCTTACTTATTTAACTCAGACATTTCTCAGACACAAAAAAACAAACACTGAATCATTTGTTTCAGTAAGTTGCTCACACACTTTTTTTCACTTTTCTTTTGGCCTCTGAACCACACCAACACATCATTTATATGGAGATTTGTTTAAAAAAAACAACAACAACTTCCACTTAAAAAAATAAAAGCTCTAGACTATTGTAGCTGGGGCCTGAGTTGAAGTGGATCTGAGCAGCTCAGTCTGATCTCACCTCTCACCGCAGGTCAGGACGTTTCATAATGCTGCTGCCACCTTGCTGCTATGCTCTGTGGGTGGCCCGAACAGCTGCTAACAGCTGGCCTACCTGGACTCAAGTGGGTCAAAGTGAACTGCTGAGTACATGTGTGTAATCTGGACTAATGGGCTCTGCTCTCTGCAGGATCTCTCATTATGTGACAACCACAGACACACACACACACACACACACACACACACACACACACACACACACACACACACACACACACTCATTTAATCCCTTCCCATTATAGTATTGGTTTTGCAAATTGTTTCAGATTTAAGGATTTCACACAAATCCAAAAAGTTTTTGTAGAAAAACAAACCACTGGATAAGAAGATGTGGAATCGATACATATGTAATTTCTTTCTTAAAAATTTTTTTTTAAATTCTTAACCCCATGACATGTTTTGTAACTCAGATAATTGACAAATACGGGATATTTAGGACATGTTCACAGAATGAAGGAAGAGGAACGTGGTTGAATGAGTTGAACTGACACACACACTTTACCTGTAGCTCTTGGATGGTCCATGGCCTTCCAGCAGAAATTCTTGAACATTCTGCAGAAACCAAGACAAAACAATCTCAAGTAAAAATAAGGACTGAACCTCTTTTGCTGTCCTTGTTCTTATTTACCTAGCTGCACCAAGGATGAACACAAACAAATGATAAACCGTCAGCCTCCTCATGTCTGCAGCTCTCAGCCTGCACCTCAGGGTCAACGATAACTAGAAAAATATTAGATAAAAGCTCAGATCAGTCCTGTTTGACCTTTTTACCTCCACAAAACTCAGTAGTTTTCCTGTTGAAATCTCAAATCCCTTTTTGGCAGCTTCACTCTTCCGTAGCTGACACTCCAGGATGGCCACTTTCTTCTTCAGCTCCTCTGTCTCCTCCTGGAATAAAACTAACTGTCTTTACTTGTGTCCTATCATTAAACACAGAGGTGGACAGTTTATCCCTGACATATAATAGCATATATATTCATGTTGGTAATGTAATGCTGGGCTATGTCTTGCAAATTATCTTTTAAATTGACAAACATTCATTCATCCCTTTTCTATACCCGCTTATTCCTCACTAGGGTCATGGGGGTCAGCTGGAGCCAACAACATAACAAACATATGTGTAATTCATGGCACAGTTTAAAGAGAATCAATAAAAGGTTCCATCAGAAGCAGGAAGTACTGATTCTCTCTATAAACATCTGCTCACCTTGTTGTTCGGTGCCTGTGGCTCTGCTCTCTGAGTCTTCAGCTCGGCGATCTCAGCCTCCAGCAGGTGGATCACCTCTTCGTAGTCCATCTCCATCCCCCTCGCCTGCTTCTGAGCTGCCTCAGCCAGCTGGATCCGGGTCCTCAGAGCCCGATTCTCCTCCGCTCCCAGTTTGACTTCCTGCCGGGAAGGAAGGGGAAGATTCAACAAGTGACACGTCACTGCAGATGCAGAGCCTGCTTTTGTGTGAATGCGTATTAATGATCAGGCCCCTGATGTGCGGTCAGCATCTCATACGGCAGCCACCGCCATCAGTGTGTGAATGAACACTTGGAACGTGAAAGGCTCTAAGTGGTCGAAAAAATGAGAGACCCTTCCTTAATGCAGAACATCTACCATTACTCAGACTAGGATCAGTGCAGGAAGTTCTTAACCCTCAAATCTGTCTTGATTTTGAATGTTCAGAGACTGAGGAAGTAAAGCAGCAGCAGCAGGAACATGCAGCAGAAGGAATGTGCAGCAGCTGCAGGAATGTGCAGCAGCAGAACGAAAAGGCAGCAGCAGATAGAATGTGCAACAGCAGGAATATGCAGCAGCAGCATAAGGAATGTGCAGCAGCAGCCTGTCACCAATCAGCATATTTCTGTCTCTGAAAGCAGCAACAGGAGGAATATAACAAGAAACACCAGACATAAGATTAAGACTAAGTTATTAAAAACTCACAAATCTTTGTGTGTAACCATCTTTTAATTTTCTGAAAACGTTATTTTCCAGTGTAGTTTGTTCAGGAATGTCACACAAAGCAGAACAAACATCTTACTACTACTTCTTTCTTCAGATTGCACTGATTTAATCAGGTTGTACAGTTTGCCTTTAAATTCACAATAATAAGAGAAGCATCTTATTACCAAATATACGTCTTATAATAAACCAACAATTTTGGGGTCACTGCACCACTTATTTTGGTTTAGAGTAACATGATCTAATTTGGCATTTTTTTGTATAATTTTCAGAAAAAGGAGACTTTTGCAAAAATAGAAAACTAAACTACATATCTGCAACTTATATTACATCCATTGTTTTGTTTTGTTTTTTCACAATTGCACTTTCAAAGAAAAACCTTAGAACACATTAATTTATTTGACTAGTTTCCATGCGAGTGTCTGGGTAAACTGAACAATGAACAGAGTCTAGCTGTGACTCCATCTGCAGTTTATCTGCTGGGGAGAGTCTGAAGCCAGGAGGGAAAAAACAGCCTGGAGAGGTAGTTACATAACTGTGAGGGCGGAGGAACAGTAACTGACTGGGAACCAGTAGCACAACCTGCAGAGCTGTGATTCTGTTAAAGAAAACCAAGCTTTACAAACAATGAAGAGGAACGATGACTCATCACAGACACGAATAGAAACAGCCCTGAAAGTATTAATATTTCACATTTCTCTCATGTAAAAACCCTTAACCACATACTTTTGTACATTATAATTTTCCTGGTTTGTGCTGAATGCCTTCGTTCCAATGAAAATTAATATTCATCTTTGTATCAACAGTCTAGAGAAGCTTAGAGTGGCCACATGTTTTTCCATCCACAGGATTCACGCACGTTGTCATTTTCTGCATTAAAAAACATGAAGAAAATGTTTCTTTTTAATTCAAATGATAAAAGTCAACATATTGACAACATTCAATGACTTATCCTTCGACTAATCAAGAAGTTAATCTGCAGTTTAATTTATAGTGCGTGTGAACAAGTCAAGACTAACCTGTAACCATGGTAACAGGGCACAATAAAGACAGCGACTACCGTAAAGGGCATAAAAATAGACAAAGTGACTAGAGTCACAGACGAACAGTAGATGTGAATGTTTTTAGTTTTCATGGACATGTTCTAACATTATTTAAGTTCACGCAGCACTTTCTGATAACACTATAAATGTGTTTTAAAGTGGATTATATACGGTGAGCCATTTTAACATTTAAAAGGCAGTCTGGGTATGTGTTGCAGATATCTATAATTTAACTATGCTTATAGTCAAAAAAGAATATTCCATAACTATATTCTTCCTATCCACGATTGTCATTTCAGATATCCACAACTACATCTACCTACATATCTTCTAGGACAAATCACTTTTACCACTTTTGCTATAATCTGTATGGAGATTGTCATGACAGATCTACAATTCACTTTGAGATATCCACTATGTAAATTACAAATATCTGCATTGAATTACACATATTAGTAATTGTAGTTTGTGCTAATTTCCGACTAGTCATAATATTCAGTTCTAGATATCCTTAATTCACTAGTTAAATCTCCCTTTTCAGATATCTTAAATTAGGTTTTGAGTAGGTGAAATGATGTTATAGATAAACTATATCTGGAGTTATGACTAGTCAAAATTAAGTTGTAGTTGTAATTATTCCATTGGCAGATGATTTTGCCCATTTCAATTTTTTTTTTTCTTAAAACAAGATTAAATGTCAAAAATATGAGATAAAATGTCAAAAATATATGGTAAAAATATATTATGATAAATAGTCAAAATTATTATATATAAAGAACCAAAATATTAAAAAAGTCTAAATTCTTAGATAAACACAGAATGATAAAATAAGGATTTAACAATTTGATCTTATTTTTTTTAAACAATATTAAATTAACCAAAATAAAGACATGAAATAAGCAAACATATCTGTCAATGGAATCACATAATTCTACTTAATATTAGAATAATTACAAGTACCAAAATTAGGATATTTTCACCTGATGAGATCAATTGTTTTTCTGTGAGTTATCAGCTGCCTTCATCATTGTTAAATCTAAGTTAAAGTACTGAAATGAAATACTAAAACACTTTGGAGTTTGACATCACAGGACACAGCCAGTGAGAGAAAATAGATATTTTCAGTGAACAACCTGCAGTTAGTCCGGACAAAACAGCAGCGGCAGTTTTCGCCCCCGACAGCCACAGCTCGTACAGGGAGGAAAATGAAAGTTGTTATATAATAATAATGTAACGTGTCTGTCTCTAAGCTGCTGATTCCACTGAAAGTCGTGAAGCTGCTGGTAAAAAGTTAGACTCAGAGGACATAATATTCAACACACTTTAGCATATTACATATACAGGAATGAGCATAATGAAGAAACACCTTCATTTAGCAGAAATCCATCACTGGTGTTCATTTGATTATAATAGAATATGTTATAATTAACACTATCATGTGTTAATACAACTATATAAGTGTTCATGATAGCATTATAAGCAGTTATTGATAGATTATAAAACATTTACAGTGGTGTGAAAAAGTGTTTGCCCACGTCCTTTAAATATCTCAGGTCAAACTAATTTAAATGTTAAACTAATATTTAAATTAAAATGTTTTTTTTAATGATTTGAAATGTTTAAGTGACAAACATGCAAACAAAAAGAAAGCAATCAGGAAGGAACACCTTTTCACACCACTGTAAAGTAACTTATACGAAGATTCTTAAACACTCAAAAATGCTTTAAAAAATCCATATAACAGCATTTCACATTAATTCGGTTTCAATAACTTCCCTATTATGTTATTATTGAACATTTGCATTGCTTAAATTATAGTTATTATACATTTATTGTCAGTTATTGAGGTGTTTTGCAGCTACTGGATCTAAGGATAGAACAATTTCTTATTGTGGATTTATCAGCCTGAATAAAATAGTGTTTAACTTATTATTAGTGCTGTCATTTTAACGCGTTAAAAAATTAACACAATTAATTATGAGTATCAACGGTGGCGAACCAACGCTTGCGCATTTGAATTTTGGCCCATTGAGGACCCATGGTCTTCTCGGTCGTGCCACATCACCTGCGCCGGTAAATTAACAATAACAGACATGGAACAGACTCAGAGGATGAGGCAAATGTGTCTTCAGTCACTGAACGACAAGTGTATTTACAAAAAGAACAGAGAAGGGACAATAAATAACAACAAAAAGGAGTTCTCTGACCACTGGAGCAACTCCAGCTTGACGAAACATGTTCATGCAAGTTAGATCCAGTGGGTTTTTGATTTCAGAGGTTGATACTGAAACCACAGATCCTCTTTTGGGGTTGAGGTGTTGTTCCTCTGATCTCTGTTAACCTCTGGTAAACTATGTCATGTTTGTATTTTTGAATCATGAGATATGATATTTTTGAATTGCTGTATTGATCTGAAGATACTATTTGAGACAGCCTTATTTTACTTCAGAATTTCATTTATTTAACTGAATCGCTGTATTTGTTTGACATTTCTGAATAATGCACCTGGTCTAACTGGTTTAATGTGCTGGACCTTTACTTTTGGATGTAATTCATGAAGCACAGTTCACCAATAAAAAATTGGATTTCAGATCTTCTCTTCTTACTGTATTCAATTGATTAGTCATGCACTACAATTTTTTAACATCCTAGAATTCAAATTCTTTATCAGAAGACCTTTAGCAGATATGACATTAAAATGCGATTAATTCGATTAATTAGTTACAAAATCCTGTAATTAATTTGATAAATTTTTTTAATTAATCAAACAACAAAGACAAATAAAACTAAAATAAGATAATTAGAAGGTCCATTAACATACATGTTAAACACAGAACTATTTGTTAATTTAATGTGGAATTTCTCATTTTTGCAGATTTCAACATTCAGCCGACTGCAATGTCAATGAAGTTTCAGATTGTGTCATTTAGTTTACAAAGGTTAAATAACTCAGTATTTCAAATACTTAATTCTACCCCTGGGCTGAAGTGCTGAAGAAGACACGTAGGACACGTTAAGATCGGACATAATGCTGCAAGAAGGAAGTCAAACCCTGAACAGGAATCCTCCCCGGTTCTATGAAACGTCCTGAGCCTCCAGTCTGCTGCTGCAGCTGCATCTAAATGTGGATATCGATCGCATTACGCAACAGAACTAAAGTTGAGAGGTAGGAGAGTGGAAGCAAGAGAGGCTGGGACCCTTCAGCTGAGTCACAACTAACTCACTCTGTTAGGGTCCAAGAAGATTTTACAGCGGTGGCCTTACACTCCTCCCACACACACACACACACACACACACACACCTGAAGAGAGGTAGGAAAGCTGAGTTCTGGTTGGAGGCTCTTGAGGATACAAACTGTAGGTTAAAGAGTGTGTATGTTTACACACACACACACACACACACATATTTATATATATACATACATATATATATATATATATGTATATGTATATTATATTATATATATGTATATATATGTGTGTGTGTGTGTGTGTGTGTGTATGTTTGACAATGTTTGACAATGTTTGACATAATAAACACTTGGGGTCAGTTGTCTGCAGCTTCTTCTACAGGTTTGCATGTTCCTAACACCATTTAAAGGGGAAATAAACAGACTCCCGATGGTAGAAAATATATTAAAAAACCTTGTTACAACAGAGAAATTATCTACCAAACACAAATTTGCAAACCCTTTGTTTGATGTTTATACATGTGTGTAACTGCGATTATTCGATTAATTTTCAACAATTACATTAATTGCCAGACATTAATGATAATCAATTAATGGATTTGAGTAATTTTTCTAAGAATAAAATGTCCAAATTCTCTGATTCCAGCTTCTTAAATCTGATTAGTTTCTGTATTTATTTTCTTTCATCTTCTATAGTAGTAAACTGATGATCTTTGGGTTGTGGACTTTTGGTCTGGACAAAAAATACATTTTAAGTTGAATCTTCAGCTTTGGGAAACAGTGATTGACATTTTAGACTATTTAATAAACCAAACTAATTGTTTCAATAGTCGATAGATTAAACGATCAGAATAATCATTAGTTGCAGACTGGGAGGTGACATGGACATGTTATGTTTTTTGTTTTTAATTTGACCGCTTTCTATTTCATGTTCTTTAAAAAAAAATTATAATTATTATAATTTAAAGCTGTGTGTGCAATATTGGTTCATTTAGAAAAAAGAGGGAAAGTTATGGAGCAGGAAACCTCAGTTAACTGTTAATGTAGATCCAAACCAACTCATTCTTTTCTATTTTAACTTTTGTCTGTGAGAGGAGCAGCAGCAGAAACATCCTGATGGAGACGGAATGTGTCCGTCTTCCTGCTGCAGGTCTCCTGACTGACAGTCGGGTGTGTTTTAATACAATGTGGGACTGACCTGTTTGACCTCGTTGATCTTGTCCTCCATCTGCAGCTGGACTCTCTGAGCCTCCACCAGCTGCTCCTGAGACACACAAAAAATCACTGGTCCAGACATGGAAATATCTCAACCACAGGATGGATCATTATTCCAGCACCAACAATGGAAATCAGTGCTTTATTTAATACTTTCTTCCCCAAGGGTTTGACATATGTGTTTGTGATGGTGTCACATACACTTTTTGATCATTTTCCTGAAATCAATCAATCAGTGTGTTATTCACACATGTTGTCCACAGGATAAACCCCAACAACGTCTGATTTCCTGGCTTTGGTTCTTGTGCTACGATCAGATCAAAAGAGTTTCTTCTTCCTGCCCCTTTTCGATCATGGAATGAAAGAAATGTTGTATAATTGTGATTGATTATGGAAATATTGTTTCTGTGATGCAGAATAAGAGAACCGAAATTTGCTATTTATGTCCGAATGCCTGTAAAACTCACACGCATGTCATTTTTAGTGCTAATTCACTACTAACTATTTGCTCTCTGATTACACCCGTAAATCAAAAAATAACCAACCACTTTTTTTTCAATTGATTACTCTGGAGAATTTGATTGATTTTCAAATATTATTTATCTATTCCTCCTACTATTATAACCGGCAGCATCTATGTTTGTCTCCAAACTCTTCAGGGATCTGGGATATAGCAAAAAAAAAAAAAAAAAACACTGACACCAACTTTATGAAAAGAATTGTTATCTCTCTATCTGCCTCACTCCTGTGCATTGTCCCTCTGTGCTAAAATACATATTAAATGCCATAAGCATGTGCAATAAAGTGCGTTAAATGCCATATTTAATATAGTCTAATGAATCCTGTCCATGATCATACTTACATACATTTTTAAAAATATTTTTATATATTACAATACTTTCTTGCCAGAATACTTTTGCTCTTTTAACTTGTAGACCTAATTTCCCCTTGGGGAATAATTAAGTATTCTGATTCTGATTCTGCATCCAGTTGGTGGCAGTAATGCACCTTTAGGTTTGCTGAGCCACGTCTGTGACTCTCCAGGCTCTGCAGATTTCCCCAAAATCTGAGGAGCAGGCTCCTAATCTTTTCCTACATCTACTAGTCATAATTAAACACAGCTGACCTTAAGGCAGCGGTTGTTATCTGAGTTTTTGCTGTGTTTACATTCTTCAATAATGCAGATTTTTCAATAAAATGTGTATTTCATCTTGTGTGAATCGATATCCTCCTGAATCCTGCTTCATGCAGATATTGACGGAAATAATAATCGGTATACATTATAATAGCATAGAGGGTGGGGGGTAGGAGGTAATAGGTTGGTCTTATTCTTGATGTGTTTAGTTTTTTATTTTATTCATTATTATTGATAATTAGTACAAAGATATTATATATATTGTTAGTAATTAATGGAGAGAGGAAAGAAAAAGGAATAATAAGAAAGGAAAATTAGCAGTATTTATTGAAATTCACTGTTCAGCTACTGTAATGTAAGTGTCTTATTCTCCTGCTCAGCTCTTACTGTCATTAATTAACATGATGTGACTTTACCTGCAGCCTCTTTATCTCTCTAAGAGCCTCGATGTGCTCCTTCCTCAGCCGCTCCATCTCCTCCAGGTCCTCCGAGTCTGACAGTGACGGCTACACACACACACACACACACACATACACCCACACACATCAAAGACTAAACCACTTCAAATTTACATTAACAAAAGCCTCTGAGTTATTACATTATGTTTGTCATCTTCAAATAAACAGGAGAATATCTGCATTTTGTTGGACTATTTTCAGCTGATAAATCCACATCTGTACTGATTGTTTCTGGCTGCTGTGTGTGTGTATGTAGGCAATATATTAGTTTATGGTGTTATGTACTTAAGAAAAAAAGGTGAAATAACTGAAAACAGGTTTTATATTCTAGTTTCTTCAAAATAGCCACCCTTTGCTCTGATTACTGCTTTACACACTCTTGGCATTTTCTTGATGAACTACCATTCAGGTAGTCACCTGAAATGGTTTTCACTTCATAGTTGTGCCTTATCAGGGTTAATTAGTGGAATTTGTTGCTTTATCAATCAGAGCAAAGGGTGACTATTTTGAAGAAACTAAAATATAAAACATGTCTTCAGTTTATTTCACCTTTTTTTAAGTACATAACTCCACATGTTCGTTCATAGAGAAGGTATGTCCAAACCTTTGACCTGTACTGTATATATATATATATATATATATATATATATATAT
Source organism: Lepturacanthus savala (assembly GCA_030544235.1). Lineage (NCBI taxonomy): Eukaryota > Metazoa > Chordata > Actinopteri > Scombriformes > Trichiuridae > Lepturacanthus > Lepturacanthus savala. Next base: position 8,635,912 of record CM060471.1, read on the forward strand.
ATATATATATATATATATATATATATATATATATATATATATATATATATATATATATATATATGAATCTGTTCCCTGTTTGCATGTTGTCAGAATAGCTTCATGTTTGGTTGAGTCACATTGATTATAGCTGTGACACTGTGTGACCCGACACTGAAGGCAATCACTACATGCTGCTGATAGGTCAGTTCATCCATCCCCTCCACCCAGAGCGTTAACAGATCCATGTCGAATCGTACAGTTCAATACAACGCTGAGCCACAGAGACCAGCACAATACACCAGCTGATCATCAAACATGATGCTGACGAGCTCCACGACCAACATTTCTACTGTTTATAGAAACTTTTGACAATCATCTCAGTAAGAACTATTTCATTTTCAGCAGACTCAAGGCTACAAACTATTTTGATTATTTTCAGTTTGAAAAGTAAAAATCAGTTTTTTACACCAACAATATAATAAAGGATTTGTTCATGCTCTTACTGGCTGTTAAAGTGCTATTATTGTGTTTTTCATGTGTTATTTATGTGCTGTTATTGTGTTTTTATGTGTTATTTATGTGATGCTATTGTGTTTTTTATGTTATTTATGTGCTGTTATTGTGCTATTATTATTGGGCTGTTTCTATGATCCTACCGGTGGGTTGGAGGGAGACTCCAGTGGACAGCTCAGCTCTTCAGGTGTTAACTGTGAACTCTGCTCCTCCACCTGAGTTCTGAATAGCTCTCTGGTCAATGTCTCAAAATCTGCCAACACAGGTAACAAAGTTCATAATAAATTAAGGTAAACTGAGGATAATGTTAACAGGTGAATTGAGTCTTAAGTCAAATGACACAATCATCTATTAATCAGATGACTGACCATCTGATAATAGACAGAACATACAGTATGTAGACAGTTATAATAATAATTTGGGACTATAATAAAAATATGTGTAATATAAGTGTACTAAAATGTAAAATAATAATAAAATAGATAAATAAAACAGTAAAATAAAAATTAAATACAATGACAAATAAAATAAATAATATAATTCCAATAATAATAACAATAATAATAATAGAGTAACATGAAATCTCACTGAAGTGAATAGAAAACGACAATCTATAAGCAGAAAATATGATTTTAAAATGTAAATTCCAACATGATACAATAAATGTTTATGATAAGTAAATAATGTCCGCAAAGCATCCTAAAGAGGTGGGTTTAAAGGTTTCAGCTCTTACAGAGTTAAAGGAACAACTGAAGGGAAACTGGAGGGATTTAGGGTCATTTAACAGAGGTCAGAGTTCAGAGGTCTCACCTGTGAAGGCCACAGTCCCGGCTGGATCAGCTCGTAGTCGGGTCTTCAGAGCCTGCCGCTGAGCGTCTGTGGGCTTCAGACCGAGTAGATCCAGAGCCTGAACACACACACACACACACACACACACACACACACACACACACACACACACACACACACACACACACACACACATCAATACTCTCAGTGGTAACGCCCTCAAACGAACATCAACAAACTGTCACAATCCATAAACATCAGGTCATGTGATGGAACATGTGATTCAGTAGAAAGCTCCTGAGTAAGTGTCTCTTGAATTGAGTTTGTTACTGTATCTATTATTGATCTCTATCTAACTAAGGCTGCATTGATCTGTATATTATAGTTCATGGATTGATGGTTTATGGTAACACTTTACTACATTCATAGCATACACTGCACATAAAGCATTGAGGACTGTTTCATGAGACATGACTCCGCATTCATAAGAATCCTTTCATGAATGTGGAAGACAGAATGCTGCCAAACTTGTCAAAATAAAAGTCCAACAATTGTAAAGCAGCATTGCCATTTTTGTTCCAAACCTCTTTACCTGATCATGTCACATCATCAGTTAATGGACTAGTCCAGTGGCAAAGACAGAGCACGGTCAAGCAAATGATTTTTGTTTCATTATAATATATTTGTTTTTATAATGTAACCTTTGCAAATGATTTCTCATCTTTCCCTAAATTGGCCTACATTCAGCCGACCTGTATTTGTGTAACATTGTGTAATATTTCATGAAGTCTACATCAAACGTCACTTCATATAAGCTGTGAAGAATTGGTAATCACTGAGTTTAACACTAGGAGGTAAACTGGCATACAGTCTGGCATTTAGCTGACCCATATTTGTGCAACATGGAACGGTTGGGCCTTCCCAGCAAAAGAAAAAGTTGCAGTATAAAACAAGTACATTTTCATAAAACAAAAATTATTTGCTTGACCGTGCTCTGTCTTTTGCTACTGGATTAACCCATTGACTCAGATGTGATGTGATCAGGTAAAGAGGTTTGGAACAAAAACAGGTTGTTACTTTGCAATTGTTGGACTTTTATTTTGAAAAGGTCTCATCATTCTCTCTTCCACATTCATGGAAGGTTTGGTGTGAATGTTGAGTCATGTCTCATGAAACGGTCCTGTATGCTTTATGTGCAGTTTATAACAGCGGCTATGAATATTATAAATATATGTGTTTATATGTTATAAACATATAAATACGTCAAGTTAAGTGTGACCTGGTTTACTGAAGAAACCAGAAAATAGCGAGAAACACTTGAAACAAGTTACCAGAATCTAAGACAACAACTTTAAATGTCTTGTTTTATTTGATTTAATTTCAATACTCAAAGATATTTTCTTTAAACTGTTAAAACCAGAGCATTCCCATTTTAAATGAGTCTTATTTAGAGTTAACTGTCAATATTCTTAGTCTCTTATGTTATTTGCTTTTGGTGAATTCCCATGACATATCATTTATGATTTATTTATTCATTTTTTGTTTTACTTTTTATTCATCATTTATGTTATTGACTGCCTGTATGTGTGAATGTATGTTGGGAAGCTGTAAATGAATTATTGCTTCTCTGTGGATAAATGAAATCTGAACTGAACTTTACAAGTATGGAAGGGTTGAATAAGGCTTAAACTGAAATATCAAAATGGTTTATGTCAATTAATTGATTAATTGATCATCATCTCAGCACTCACATGTACAGCAAACTCGACAGCTCAGCTTTACAAAAAGTGAAAAAAGAAGTGAAGTAAAGCTGGAAGTGGGACCATGGATGTATTATAAAACCTGGATAGGGTACCATCTCTTAGCAGCACATTTATTTATTTCATTTATTTATATATTTTTCTTCAGTTTTTAATGTGGTCAGCAAGTGAACTAAATGATTCAAATGTGAGTTTTTTCACAATTTACGCATTCTCATCACCCCGGGGGCATGATGGGAGGTCCCAGAGCATCATGGGAGGTGACTCTACTGATCAGTCTCTATGGGTTGCATAACACAGAAATAAACATGGAAGTCAGGAACTTTTTTGGGGTATGCGCCAGGCGAGCAACTTCCATTGAAATGAATGGCGGACATTTTTCAGTTTGTTATCCTGTTTTATATTACATCTATGAGTGGGACCCACTGACCTGCTCCAGCTGCTGCAGTCTGAGGCGACAGCTGCTGACGGAGCTCGGCGGCATCTGGCTGTCCACAGGCTCTGCAGACACACAGTGAGCTGTGTTTTAACCAGGAAACATGGATAACAGGAGAAAGCATAACCAGGATTGATATAAAGGACACATACCAGGGTTTGCATCAGGGCTGCTGTCGGTGTCTGGTGGAGAGGAAACACGCGTCGGTTCTGTTCTGGCTGGAGACGCCCGCACCTGCAGACATTCACACGGCGTATTAAAGTGTCAGTGAAGGTTTCTGGATGTTAAATCCTGTTTTAAGGATTTTCTCCATTGAACTAGAAACATCAGCCCAGTGTTTCTCTGCTGGGTTCTTCTCTGCAGCCTTTGATGCAGGAAGCATCTCTGCACACACATTTACTCTGCTGTTAGTCTAGTCTGCTGTCTAGCTGTTACTGGACCCTTTTGGAAAATTCCATATTCCACTGGCTCCATATTCTTAAAGTGTCAGTAAAAGGTGGTGAATCAGGAAAGAGAAGAACCAGCGCTGCTGTCTCTGCCCCAGTTTGACCAAATGAAAACTTGACAACAGTTTTTAAAAAATCAAAAAATTTATATTACTAAGGCTCCATTTTCTTAATATTAATTCACAACCCTTCCTTTACACACCAACAACTCCTTGATAAGAGTGTTCACCTGGGTTCAGACAATTTCTGAAATAAACCTTTTTTGATGCAATACATTTATAAAATAAAATACTTTAGCTCCAACTGAAACTTAACCTGTTCAATAAAGCACAAAATTGAAAAAGAAATTAGCTCCATGTGTTTATGTTGTTTTAGCAATTTTAGAGATATTTTAGTACAGATGTGTCCAGGCAGAGATGATTTTGGTACATTTTGTTAATATTATCACAAAAATGCAGAAATCTACAGCTTATTGATCATTGCTTGGGGTTGAAATTATGTTTTGTTAAGATAATAATGTTTGATTTAGACTTGTAGCCAAGTTTCTTGTTGAATTAATAATTTATAAATGAAATCTCCTTGTATGAGTTTTCTTTGTATGATGTGATTGTCTAAGGCAGGGGTGTCAAACTGTAGTCCTGGAGGGCCGGTGTGGGTGCAGGCTTTTGTTCAAACCAAGCAGTACCACACCTGATTCTACTAATGAAGGTCCTTAGCAAGGGCTGTAGTGGCTGATTAGTAGAAACAGGTGTGTAACTCCTTGGTTGGAACAAAAACCTGCACCCACACCGGCCCTCCAGGACTGGAGCTTGACACATGTGGTCTAAGGAGTTGACATGACAGGACAAATCCAAACAATGAGTCTAGAGACTTTTTTCAGGGTTGCTGTAGCTTCTCCTACATGTTTGGGCATCAGCTGCAATCTGCCACCCCACCACTAGAAGCCTCCAGAAACGACACACTGTACCTTTAACTGCGGTGGATGTAACCACTGGTTGGAGCATGGATCAGATTCATGGATTTAACCAGAACATGAGGATCTTGTTGTGTTGCTCAGACCTGGCTGACGCTGACCACCGGCAGCGTCTCAGTGGCCGGGTTCTGGCTGGAGCTGATCTTTGTGACCATGGCCGGCTGCAGCTGCGGCTGCGGGGGGGTGGCGCCCAGCACCGGGGGCCTTGTCTGGGGTCCGCCTCCACCGACGCACCCCTGGAGGGAGATGGGGCTGTGAGAGCCGCTGCTGGAGCTGGAGGAAGACCTCCGCCTGATGAAGGCAATTTCCACCGTGGGGTCGGGTCTGCAGCACAAAGGACACGTGTTTCTACGGTTATGAACGTCATATTTTAAACATGTAACTGCCTCTGTTTGGTTATTAAATCCCAAAGGCAACTTGAATTTCTGGTCAAAATGCCAGAAAAATGACAGCAAAATCGAAAAGAAGCTTAGCTACGGGGTGAACCAGGATTTGTGATGTCACAAATAGTTTGAAGCCAATCTTGGCTCTGGTAGGATGTGGAAACCTGAAACCTTAGAGACATCTGCGGACTCAAAGTGAAATTGTGACAGTAGATTTTGTAAAACTACATTCTAAATCTAATTTGCTGCTCTTCAGAAGTTCAGGTAAACACCAAACCTTACACTTTTACTCCTGACTATATTCTGAAGGTTTGTCAGTATTTTCTGCCTCTGTACAAACCTTGAAAATGAAACATTTCTGCTCTGTTTGCCAAATAAGGTCATTTTACTTAGATAATGTATCATTTGCAAATTTAGAAAAAAAATCTAAATCCCTTCGATATCAGATAATCATTTCATTATGAGTAACTTGAATCTGTTGATTATGCAGGTTTGAAAAGATTCAGAAAGTTTATGATTTGATAAATGAGTTTGACTGTGTTTTTTCTATTGCTTCTTATTCTGTTTTATTATGTCGTTGTACATTGTGTGTATGGAGGTGTGTTGGACCTGAGTTTGGTGCGTGTCAGGATGCTTTTGGCCTCCTCGTATGTCACTCCGATCAGAGACTCTTTGTTGATGGACACCAGCTGATCAGCCACCTGCAGCCGGCCATCCTGAAATAGCAAAAACATCAAGGGCCCAATTTAGATGCTTGTTAAATGGCCAAATGCTAAGTATTTGCTCGTCCCTCCAGTTGCAATTGTCAGTTTCATGCCGATTGCTGTTTAAATGGCAAAGGAACTGCACTAATCCAGGCGCCTGCGGTCCTGGTCCTGCATCTTTAAAGGGGCAGTTTGAAGAATAACTAAAGCCCTTAAAACATGTGTATGAGAATTTACTACTGTTGTTGATTGACCAAATCTGGACATTTTATTGTAAAGTGCTTGAATTCTACATATTTTTATTAGAATAATGCAGCTCCTGCCCTCCAAAGCCCTGCCCTGTTATAAAACACTGCTCCGTCTGCCTGGACGTCATTATAAGCCTTTTCTGACAACATTAAAAGTTGAAGTTGAATTTGAGAAATCGTCATGGTAACAAGGACGTGACGAAGGCCATGATGTTCGGGTTCATGTTTGCTCTCGCTGACCTTCTGGCAGTCTCCTCCAGGCACTATTTCCTGAATGAACACCATTGGTCCTTCAGCGCGGTTAGCTCCGCCCTTGATGACGAGCCCCAGGCCCGTTCCCTTGGCAACGCATATCAACTGAATGACACTATCACTGCAGGAAGGGACAGAGAGAGGATTAAAAACAGAAGTTTCCAGTTTCCTCCACTAGTTACCAGGTGAGGTTCACAGAGAGTAAGTACATATACTCCTGCTGATGTAATTCTTTGTGCTGCAGTTGTGAATCTTAGTTTCATTATTTAGCTGTTTACTGAATCAATAGAATTAATTTTAAGATTTTTAACAATTGCTTTTAATTTGATTTATGGACCCGGATATTATCTTCCATCTGCTGAACTTTACTCTGAGTTTTAGCCCAAACAATCTACATGATCACAAGATGAAACATTATGTTGTATTTATGCTGTTTTAAATATCTGAGCTCTTAAGGCTCAATTTCCTTAAAAGACATTTTGACACAACCCTTCACCTACGCTTCAACATTGTTTTTAAAAGTTGTTTTATTCCACTTTGATCCTTGTTTGTAACCTATTTTTGAATATGCAGTATAAAAAAGTTAAGTTAACTTCAGTAAATAACTTCATTAAACAACTTAAACACAGAAAAGTACATTAAAGATTTATAATACATAATGATATTTAACTAGTGCAGTGCCCAAGTTAATGATAATATTAATTTACAATCATAATATACTACTCAACAATAAACTAATTCCTATTAATTTTGTTGTCAACTGAAAAGTTTCAGATTTGGTGTTACAGTATATAAATTAAATTGACTTGACTTATATTAGTAATAATGATAATATAATTCCTAATAAAGGTAGTAATAAAAGTAATAATAATGATAAATGAAGAAAAATGGTAGAATACTATAAAACATAATAATAATAATAACTTTTGTTGTTTTTATTGGATTCTTCTTGTTTTTCTTTGGGTTAATTTAAACATAGGCTAATGTATAGTTTCATTTCTCAGCTAAATAATTTACGTTAATCAAACACTTCAAGATATGTATTTTCTGTAGGGAATCCTGGATTTTATAATTGACATCTACTTTTATACCTAAAGTGAGTATTTGAGAACCAGCTGTCTGACTGGTTCCTACCTGAAGGCGTGTGTGGGTGTGGGTGTGTGCATGCTGTAGGGGGGGTTGGCAGTGTATGGGGGGGTGGGGGTGTAGGCGGTGACCCCCTCTTTAGGACTCAGCAGCTGGGGGCTCCCAGATCTGGACGAGGAGGAGGAGGAGGCGGTGTCTGTCAGCTTTCCTGAACAGATACAAGAGAGGAGGAAACAGGAAGAGGTGGGAGGAGGAGGTAGAGAGAGGATGCTGAGAAAAAGGAGAATACACTTCAACGTGATCATTTTTATTAAAAATCATAAAGATCCATTTCTGTGGCATAAAACGAAAAGAGAGAGAGAGCATGAGATTAGAAATAAGTGTGTTCATGTCGTCTGAGCGACTGCGATCTGGGACATTATTTAAACGTTTTTGTAAGTAAAGACATTTTCCAAAAGATTGGAACTTTTGGCGTGTGAGTGTTGTTTGTGAGTAATCGCATAAGAAAAGTTGGGATATTATGTGTGTGTGTGTGTGTGTGTGTGTGTGTGTGTGTGTGTGTGTGTGTGTGTGTGTGTGTGTGTGTGTGTGTGTGTGTGTGTGTGTTACCTGTAGATAATTGAGTAGGAGAGATTCGACCTGAAGCTGTGACATTATTGGAGCCGTACTTTTCCATCAATTCAACAAACTCCCTCCTGAAAAACACACACACACACACACACACACACACACACACACACACACACACACACACACACACACACAAACACACACACAAGTAATTTGGGTTGAAGTGGATGTTTATTGTTTTTGAGGAGGATGTGTGTGTGTGTGTGTGTGTGTGTGTGTGTGTGTGTGTGTGTGTGTGTGTGTGTGTGTGTGTGTGTGTGTGTGTGTGTGTGTGTGTGTGTTTGTTTTGAGGAGGATGTGTGTGTGTTTGTCTCCCTCTCATGGATGCAGAGTGAACCTCAGGTCACTGATCTGATTTTGTTGCATCAGCTGTTAAAACCTTTAAATCTGAATCTGCTTCTTCATGGATGAGAAAAACAATCAAAGATCAGAAGTCACATTCTGGTGGATCCTTGAATGTTAACGTATCATTTTATAACAAATATTAACACCACCTGCTGGAATTATAGAACCGACACATGATGTTTCTGTAGTGGAGCAGATTGGAGCAAAATTTTAATGAATGACAAGTCAACAAACTAGATTTATGTCTGGACAACAGCTTAAAAATGACATAGTCTTCCCTAAAATTGCAGGCTTGATGTGATGTGACCGGTCCTATGGACACAGGTTGAATATAATCTGTGCTACTGCATCACAGCAGCTGGCTGTGACCCCAGCATGCTGCTCAGAGGCAGTTGCAGGAAATCATCATAATTAGTTTTAAGTGTGAAACAAATTGCTGTAACAATCAAGGTCGAGAGTTGAAGTGAATACACACAAACACACACACACATACACACACAGCTGCTTTCATAACACAGAGGATGAAAATGAAATGACTCCTCTCTCTGCCAGAGGTCGGCCGACCTTTCTGCTGCAGTCACAACAACACATTCGCTTCCCACCGAACACCATGTTTCTGCTCCTCACTGCGCCAACTCCGTCTCTGTGGAATTACATTTGTCCTCAACTAATTACAAAACAGTGAATATCTTCTTACCCTGAAGATAAGAAGATATGTTTTTCATGATTATTTGATTTTCCTGTCTGCAGCAGTTCTGCTCCGAAGGATCATAAAACCTGCACAAAATATCAGCAATCAACAGCTAGACTGGATTAGTCTGGATTCCATCTTCAACTTTGATGTTTGCAGAAAGCACAGAATATTCTTAAAGACTCATCCCATCCTGCTATAATCCTTCAGAACTCGCATCACAAGATTCATGAACAGTTTCTATCCCAAAGCTATCCCCATACTCAACTCTCACCTGAAAATAAACCACTAACATCTGTCACCACCTGCACTGTATCCATGGAACGCACCATGTCTCTTATGTAATGCACTTATACACTGTACCTCATGCAGCACACTTTATATTCTATTTTTTATCCAGTTTAAAGGCATACAGTGCACTGATTGAATGGTCTGGTTAATGACTCCATGAATGTGATGGATAATATTGTAATATGTACATTTGTTGTGACTTATTGTTTTTAGAGTATCTTTTTACTGAGCCCAGCATGTGAGTGCATTGAATTTCATTGTATCTCCTTTGCAATGACAATAAAATATATTCTATTCTATTCTATATGGGTTGTTTTTAACTTTGTTGTTAATTGAAGCTAGTGACTTTTTAAAAGACTGTGTATATTGTAAACAACACAACAACCTCCTGTTACTGTTACACCCGAGACAAATTTAAAAGGAGATGACTGAGTTTTCTTGTCTGTGTGCCTGCTGGTTGTGAAGTCATATATGTTTGTATGGGTGGATAGAATGTAAAGCTAATGGATTTTGTCCTGTTATTCTTTGTTGTTTCTTATCTTTAGGGCTGATTTCATGATCGATTACCATGGCAACACTTAAAGTTTCAATGCTTTGATCATGGCGATGGAAATTGATCATTAAATCTGTGATTGTTTTTGTAGTTTTTTTTTTTAAATAGTGTACACTATTACTCTGCACTGCACTGTAACTTGTTCTTTGTTTTAATTTCAAAGTTATAAATTTTAATTCTTAATTTTTATTTCTTATTTTTATTTTATATTATATCTATTTTTTTATTTTAATCAACTGTTTTAAATTGTTTTAATCAACTGTCTTAAATTGTATCTTGATGCTTTTAAGGTTTTATGTAAAGCACTTTGAATTACCTTGTTGTTGAAATGTGCTATACAAATAAACTTGCCTTGCCTTGCCTTACACCAGTTCTCATCGGTGACCAATATGTTGGCAAAATCAAGTGGAACAATTTTAACTTAACAAAACTTGAGGTCTTGAGGTCAAGTGTTTCCCCAAAAACATGTATGCATGATGTTGATCTCTCACTCTCTTTCTGTGAGTGTGAGTGAGAATCACATTGAAAAAAAAGGAGGCAGATTTAATATGTGGCACTCGGTTTTCATTCTGTGGCACTGTATCTATGTGTGGGAAACACTGCACATCTTTTGGTGAATTGCTTCCTGCCGGCACTCATATGATCATTATTATTATAATATAGATAGATATCAACTTCTCAAATCCATCAATACGTGTTGGAGTTGAATCACATCTGAGATGAGTGAGCGAGAACAATATGAATAACAAGTGAAAACGCCTTAGCAACCATCTTAGCAACCACCTTAAGGTCCATTCATACCCTATGTGTGCCATTTACGTCTGTATTTCTGTCTGTACAATCTAATCATTAATACCTTCATACCTCCGCCCGTTTGGGTGCACAATACACAATATTTCCACTTTTATCCCTGTGCCCAGAATACGCTGCATTGTAAATATGAGGATAATTGTAGACAAACTCCAATATTTGCTCCACAAATCCCACTGTTGTTTAAAGCCCTGATGAAAGCCTTCATGACTTTGTTGGCATTTCAGACAATAAACTCAAGAGCGCCCCCACTTTTTTTCAAGTGGTACTGCTCTTTTTTATCCATAACTGTAATAGCTCCCCAGTTTCCTGTCAAAGTATGGATAAATTAATAGATAGGATGTGTGACACACTACCGTTCAGAAGTTTGGGGTGACAATTTCCTTATTTTTGAAAGAAAAGCAATGTTTTTTTCAATGAAGATAACTTTAAACTAATTGGAAATATAGTCTATACAATGTGGTAAATGACTATTCTAGCTGCAAATGTCTGGTTTTTGGTGCAATATCTACATAGCTGTGTAGAGGCCCATTTCCAGCAACTATCACTCCATGCTACAATGTGTTTGCTCATTGCATCAGAAGGCTGATGGAATAACATTTTCTATTCATTTTACAACTCATGGTGGTAAATAAAAGTGTGACTTTTCAAGGAAAACACTAAATCATCTGGGTGACCCCAAACCTTTGAATGATGCATGAATATGTATTTTCTCTCTCTGTCCAGCCTGTTCTGACTCAATCGTCCCCACCACAGACAGTAGCGTGTCCCATTTGTTTCGGGGAGAGTTTGTGTGGATGTGGCTGACGTGAGCTGTCACAGTAGAAGCAGAACAGAACAGCAGGATGTCAGGTCAGTGTCCGTCCTGCTGCTGAGCCGCTGTCACTAACTCACATTCACCTCAAACAGCACCGAGACTGACGCAGGTCATTTCAGTGAGCAGCTAAAGCTCAAGGTGATAACAGTCTAACAGATAATAATAATAATAATAATAATAATAATAATAATCTGTTTATTATTTTAACAGTTGATTTGTTCTTTTTTGTCTTTAAGATTTTACTGTAATATTTTATTATGTAATTTGTAATTTCTTTAATTGTTTTTTTTTCTTGTTTCTTTTGTCTTTTTTTCATTATTGTCATTTGGGCTCAATAAATAACTAAATATGAAAATACCTGGTTAAATAAAATTTAAATAAAAAACTGTCATTGTATTTGTCCTGTCCATAATATCTAAATGTCCACCTGAACGCCGGAATGTGTCACAGGTGCATCAGCAGGCAGCATAATTTGAGTAAAACAGCTATAATATGAGTGGTAAATTATCCGATCAGATCCAGTTATCTAATAGATACTGATGTAACCCAATTACCTTAATGTCCTTACTTTATTGGCAATAATATTAGATCAGTCATGATTAAATCCCATTATGCAGACAACAAAGGTACCAACACTAGTACATTTCAGCACAAACCACACAGCATGGAAACTGGATGCAAAATATACACTAAAATGTATTATTTTACTTGACGTGTTGGAAATTTCACTTACCTGGATTCATCGTCCCTGGCGATCAGCAGGGACATGTGATTGGAAAGAGAAGCTGTTCTCAAGATCTCTACGGCCCTATCAGGAAGCAGAACAAGGGTGTATCATACATTCACACAGGAAATCATCACAAACCACCCAAATAATAGAAAACAATTAGTCGAAATGATCACAAACTAAAAAAAAATCAGTTTAACTTCTCACTATCAGGTAAATATGGCTGTTAAACTATGATTGGACAATTAACCTTTGGGGGGAGGGGTTTAATTGTCCAATTACCTGTAAACATGAGGAGTTTGAAAACTGACATATTCTTTCAAATACTTTTGCTATAGCACTCAGACACACACACACACTCTCACTGCAGATGTCAAACTCACCTCTCATTGGTCACCCCTATCAGACTGATGTTATTGACATCCAGAATCAGGTCACCTGACTTAAGCCGACCTGGAACAGAGAATGAAAATCAGACATAAACACACACAAAGACACACACACACACATAGACAGACGCACAGACAGACAGACAGACAGACAGACAGACAGAGAGACAGACAGACACACACACGTGGGCACACACACACACGCACACACACACATACACACATAGACAGACAAACAGTCAGACAGTCAAACAGACACAGACATCAGTCAGGATGCTAATTAGTCAACAAAATAAAAGCTCTGTACCGTCCTGAGCAGCCAGCCCACCAGGTATCACCCGCTTGATGAAGATGCCAAACTCTTCTCTGGTCAGATCTCGATATCCTCCCATAATTTTCACACCTAGGCACAAAGTCAAAGTTAATCAGTAAGCTTGAGGAAAAGAAAACCTTTTAAATAAAAAAGTCTACACTGTCCATGATGCACAAGGTCAGCAGCATTTTGATGAGAGAAGATGACTCAGAGGTCAGAGAGACGCTCACCGAGTCCTTTCCTGCAGTCACAGAACTCCAGCCTCAAGACGGCTCGGTTGTTGCCGTGCGGGCCCATGATCGTCCTGGCAACAAGCAAAAACAGATATAAAAACATAACATAACATCCTGCCTCATGCAAAGCTTCCCCCTCCCTCCCCCTCTCTCTCTCTCTTTCTCTCTCTCTCTCTCTCTCTCTCTCTCTCTCTCTCCTGGTACACAACATAATCAAATCACCACAGGATTTTGTCTTGCCCCCCCTCCCTCTTCTGCCCCACACAGCAACACCCAAACCGATCAAATCTGTCGCCTCTTAAACAACACAAGCTGTGACCTGGAAGCTGGAAGGCTCCAACAGACACAAACAATGATTAAAGGAATATTACAATGCAATTATTAAATCCTGGTCCGTGTGTGTGCAGACAGAGTCGGAGACGCCTCAGCAGGAGGTAGTTAGCATCCTGCTGCTGGTTTAAATCCTGAGGCTCCAGCAGCATCAGGACGTCAACAGACTGACCAGACCGCTAACCTGAGACTGATATTATCACCTGAGCCAGGATTGTCTCGCCTTTTACCTCTAAGAGTCTTCGGGCCAGGCATAAAAAATGAAATTATTTGTTCTTGCATTTCATGATTAAAGTTGAACTTTTGAAAATAAATCAGACATTGGTGCTGCACTCAAACATTAAACATGAATATGTCTTCCCTGATGAAATATATGTCTTTCCTGTTCAATTACTACAAAATGTATTTGTGTAATAGTGGTTGTGTAGTAAATGTGTAATCTAGACACTACTCATGACACAACTCTAGAGTTTTGTAGTGAAACAGTTGGATTCCAAGTAGTAATCATGCAGAGTAGTGAAAAAAAACTGTTAAAGCACAATTTTTGTTTTTGCTGTAATAACATTTTAATATTTTTTTAATAATTTGATCAAATCTGGTGCAAGGAACACTGAATGAAAATAGATTGTCATTGAATTATTGTCTTCAGAATGTACAAAAACGAAAAAATGTACAAAATTCATAGAAAAAAAAGGCATTTTGGAGGTGAACTACTCCTTTAACCTGTCACGCAGTAAGGTCAAGCTGGGTTTTTGTTTTGTCTCCATGTCTTGTCATTTCCTGTTTTATTTTGAAAAGTAACTCCGGTCTGATTGTCTTGCCCGCCCTGGTTGTTTCCACCTGTTCCCTATTACCCTCTGTATATATTGTCTGCGTCTCCCCTTGACTTGTGTCAGTGTTTCGTTCGTTCACCCCAGCCATTTCTCCACAGTCCTTCTCTGCCTTGCATCCCTCAAGTATCGTGTGTTTGTCGTTTTTGCCTCCACATGAGTGATTTTTAGTTGTAGATTTCATAGTTTATGGTTATTGTTTTCGGTTCTAGTTTATAGCGGTTTTTGCCTTTTGTCCTCCCTTGTGGAGTGAATTTCTGTTACCTTTTCCCTCTTTGTTTTTTATGCCTTTTTCCCTCTATGGAGTGGTTTTCCTTTGTTAATTATATTATAGAATAGTGCGTTTTATTTTGCACGTAGAATAATTTTCATAGTCTTTATTTCCCTCAGTATTGGAGGATCCCCTAATAAAGTTCCTTCCTGCTGGTGAAATCTCTGTGTCTGAGTCCTCATTTGAGTCTGAGCCTGACATAACCAGTAATATATAATAATAAAAAATATTATATTAACAATATTAAATTTGAAGGAATGAGTAGTGATTGTATAATTTCCCCAAAGGCCAATAATGAGGCTGAGGTAATTAAGTAGCAATCATGCAGTGATTTTAAATAGGAATTATATAGTAATTAACAGTAGTGATTCATTCCTATTGAAATGACTTACATGAATCACTAAACAATAGTGAAGTGGTAGATTTTTTTTATATTCAGTAGCAGTGATCAGTAGTGATTTATCAATAGTGGAATTTTTTTTATAAGGGTTTATTTATGGTGACTATGGTGGCTGTTTTCCTTTATCACAGACATGTAAAACATGTTGTTTTTACCATGTTTTTGACGGTATAAACTTCCATCTTCAGTAACAGGAGGGTCACACCTCTGTAAATCAGCTGCTGTGACACTGAAGAAGATGCAAGTTTACTATGGAAACATGTCAGGTAAAAGCAGCAACTTTACATGTCTGTGACAAAGGAAAACAGTCATTACTCAAACATGAAGCAGTGCCGCGATGCTGCAAACTGAAACAGCTGGAATGGACAGATGCAGAGTTACCACGGTAACGCCTGCCTGCAGCAGACAGGAAATGTTGCATCACAAGACACAACTGGAAAATTTCCTTGAGGGACATTTTGAAAGGGCTCCGGTGGCTGCTGCTGGAATTTGTACATTCATGTTTGTGTACATGTGCTTGTTTACTATTTGTTTGCTGTTTGTTTGCTGTTCTTTGTTGTTTGTTTGTTGTGGTTCACTGCTGTTTCCTGTTTGTTTGCTTGCTGTTTGTTTGTTGTCTGGTTGTTTGTTTGCTTTTTGTTAGTTTGATGTTTGTCCACTGCTGTTTATTTGTTGTTTGTTTGCTGCTGTTGATTTGTTGTTGTTTTTTTGCTGCTGTTTGATGTTTGTTTGCTGCTGTTGATTTGTTGTTGTTTGTTTGCTGCTGTTTGATGTTTGTTTGCTGCTGGTTTGTGTTTGTCCACTGCTGTTTGTCTGCTGTTTGTTTGTTTGCTGCTGGATAGAGTTTTGGTATATTGGAGCTTATTTGATGAAAAAAGCTGCTGCTGGAGACAAAGCTGATTAGAGAATTAATCATCAACTAATTTCATAATCGATTATTTAGAGGAAATCTTCAAGGAAAAATGTTTGAAAAATGTGAAATTCTGTGAGTCCGTCATAGTAAAGTCAGTTTTCAGGAAGTATTTACCAACACTACATCCTAGTATTTACTCATTAGAATGTACAGTATGTGTGTACAGTATGTGCAGAACAGGATTGCTCTGATGGTTTTCTAAACTGTGTTGTAAAGGAAACTTTACTGTACTACAGTTAAAAAGATAGCAAAAATTCAGCTGGAAAACTGGGAGCGTGAATACAGAGCATACTCAGGCCTCAGTATCTCCTTAGAGGACCATAAGCCAAGAGATAGTGAAGGGATTCTTTTTACAATGAATCTATCTTAAACTAAAAGGTCCAGGAAACATGGAGGTGAGTAAAGTAACAGTCCGAGTGCTGCGACCTCATCTTGATATTGAGTGAGCTGATCTGTCAGCTGACCAGGCTGCATATACTGTAGAGTGCTGTGTTATGTAATGGATAATGTACAGCGAGGTGAATGAATACTGATGAAGGTGCAGCAGATGTCACTCTGATCTCCCTGAAGAGGCTTATTTTAAAATGATAACATGATCCATCTTAAACAGCCACTGGCCAAATAAATATAAATGGAGATGATTAGAGAGGAACTTTGGATTTAAAATGTGAACACATTCAACAAGCAGAGAGGGGAAGGTAGCATCGTGGATAAAATTAGAAGCATGACTTTCTGACTCAGAGGGAGGTCAACGGGTTCATATCCAAACATAAAAACACATTTTAACGGAATTTACAGAATGTCACAGCATCTCCCGAGATGACGTCATTAAAAGAGCCTTTAAAAACATGAATATAACTTTGTTTTTCATATTTATTGGAGATATTTTCAGCATTCCTGCATGCATAGTAGTGTAACGTCTCCCAAAAACCACACACTAAGGCATTAGCAGGTTTAGCTGCTAATTTATTCCTCATGCTAACGCAGGCTACTGTGGGCAGTAACCAATGCCAAAACAACAGTGTTCTTGTTGTTAATTGCACACAGATAAATTATTGAACTTCTTTACCACCCCCACACTGGATTCTGAGATATTTGGGAGCTTTTTTAGATAGTTGGTAAGTTTTGAGATGTTTGGGGACATTTGGAGATATTTGGGGTTATTTGGAGATATTTTGGGGATATTTGGGTGTATTTGGAGATATTTGGGAACATTTGTGATATTTCAGGATTTTTTAAAGATGTGTGGAAATATTAAGGGATATTTCAGGATTCCTTTTTTAATATTTGGAAATATAATATTTTAGTTGCAGTCGAGTACACCCAGCACAGCTCAGCACAACTTCCCCAAACACACAAGGAAAAGAATCACACTAATGAAGACCTTTAATCTGATTCACTTGATATCAGACTCATAATGACTTGTTCTCGTTGTTTCAGGAATAAAACAAAGACCCACAGCAGCAGCAGCAGCAGCAGCTCTCTGCTGGTACAAGTAAACTGATCACTTAATACCTGATAATCTGCATTACCTTCTGCCAGTGATTAACATCCAGTACAGGAGGAACACACAGGAACACCCCTGCACACTACTCAACATGGTGAGAACAATTCTACACAACTCACTGGATGATGCCTGAAATTCTCTGTGTGACCTGAAACATGCCTGATTTTTCATCTTTAAAAAAAAAAAAAAGTTTAAAAAAGTGTTTTTTATTTTTAAGATATAACATTTTTACCTGCAGCAGCCAAATTTATCAGACGAATGGTGAATGTAAAATATGAATCTACAAATATTCACAGTACCTCATACAAAAGGACTCTAGTGAAGGAAAAAGTAGAAATGTGAACTGGGGAAAATGCATTGTTTGCCATAAAAACCGTTGGCATCTGCCTTTAAAATAGCTCTTATATGCATGACCCAAAGCTGTGTACGAGCATGTGGAGTTAAACTCCGAGACATCTGCTGGTAAAGCTGTACACTTCATTCACTTCCGAACCTGTGACCCGCGTGAACTGCTGCTGCAGCCAGAGATCAAGGACGAGGCAGAGGAACAAAAGCTGTAAATCATTGTAAGGAGGCGAGTTTTCCTCTCTGAAAAGGAGAAGTGGAAGGAAGGGAGTGAGGAGGAGGAAGAGGAGGAATTATCTTACCAGTAGAGTAGTGACAACCCATCGACTAGCTCAGCCTTCTGATGGAATAATGGCATTGCACGATGGTCTGAAACAAAAAAAAACACACACTCTCACACACAAACACATGCCACCATGAGGAGGGAAGCGGCGCGTGATCCTGAGCAGGAGGAGGAGATGAGGTGGCGGTTCAAACCGGGTCGGTGCATGTGACCGGAGAGAGAAGGGATGGAAATCCGCCTAGACAGGGAGAGACACACACTTACCTTTACCCAGTAATCCATGCTGATACCCGTCCGTCTCACACACACACACACGCACACACACACACAATACATATTCTGTAAACACATGCACATATGCTACAGAAGACTTGAACTTGAAAGGCTACATTTTCTAAAGACTTGTCGTTTGTTCAGCTGAAAGATTAGAGCCTTACGGCAAAAAGGAGGAGAGAGCTTAAACGCTTCAATATGTCGCCTTTTAATTCAGTTCAATTCGATTTTATTTATAGCCCAACATCACAACACACTTGCCTCACTGGGCTTCACAAAATTCAGTCAGTGACCCAGACATCCCCTGCCTTAGACCCTCCTTCACGGCAAGGAAAAACTCCAAAACCCAGTGGGAGAAAGGAGAAACCTCAGGGAGAACCACAGTGAAGGAGAGATCCACTCCATGGACGGACAGGCTATAGATGAACCAGGACTGACAGACATGCATCTGATGATGATTTATCAGTCTGTGAGATGTAAAAATGATTCAGTCTGTAGAGAATCAGGGGGGCCTTGATGAGTCGCATCAGGATAGTGGACGTCGTGCAGGATCACAGCAGCAGCCATGATCCACAGGAACCTGCTGGCGACAGAGCACAGAAACTCTGGGGAGTTTAACATCCATCTGTGGAGAGAAAGAGAGAGCGAGAGAGAGGGAGAGAGAGAGAGGAGTCCCCCAGCAGTCTAATCCTATGGCAGCATAACTAAGGGATGACCAGAGCCAGCCCTAGCTATAAGCTTTATCAAAAAGGAAAGTCTTGAGTCTACTCTTAAAGGTGATAACCGTGTCTGCCTCCCGAACCCAGAATGGTAGTTTGTTCCACAGAAGAGGAGCTTGATAGCTG
The DNA here is from genome assembly GCA_030544235.1 of Lepturacanthus savala. Taxonomy (NCBI): domain Eukaryota; kingdom Metazoa; phylum Chordata; class Actinopteri; order Scombriformes; family Trichiuridae; genus Lepturacanthus; species Lepturacanthus savala. Next base: position 8,655,280 of record CM060471.1, read on the forward strand.
AAAGCTCTGGCTCCCATTCTACTTTTGGAGACAATAGGAACCACAAGGAGCCCAGCATCCTGAGAGTGCAGTGTTCTAGAGGGGTAGTAAGGTGTTATGAGCTCTTTTATATATGATGGTGCCTGACCATGGAGAGTTTTGAATGTAAGGAGAAGAATCTTAAATTCTATTCTAGATTTAATAGGTAGCCAATGTAAGGAGGCCAAAATGGGAGAGATGTGATCTCTGATCTTGGTTCCTGTCAGAACTCCAAGTTGTAAGAGACTTATTGGAGCAGCCTGATAACAAAGCGTTACAATAGTCCAGCCTGGAAGTAACAAATGTGTGGACTAGTTTTTTTTGCATCTGCTTGAGAGACAATGTGTCTGATTTTAGTGATACTACGCAAGTGGAAGAATGCAGTCCTCGAAATTTGTTTTATGTGGGCATTAAAGGACAGATCCTGATCAAAAACAACTCCATGATTCTTTACAGTGGAGCTGGAGGCCAGGGTGATCCCATCTAGTCACTAATTCTATAAAAAGTGAGTTTCTAAGGTGTTTGGGTCCAATTACAAGAACTTCAGTTTTGTCTGAATTTAACATCAAAAAGTTGGAGGTCATCCAACTTTTTATATCCTTAAGGCATGTTTGGAGTTTAGTCAGCTGGTTGGTTTCATCAGGTTTGATTGATAAATATAACTGGGTGTCGTCAGCATAACAATGAAAATTAATGGAGTGATTCCTAATAATGTTCCCTAAAGGAAGCATATATAAACTAAATTGAAGTGGTCCAAGTACAAAACCTTGTAGGACTCCATGGCAAACTTTGGTATGCGTGGAGGATTCATCATTGACGTGAATGAATTGAGATAGATCTAAAAAATATGACTTAAACCAGCTTAGGGCGGTTCATTTGATGCCAATTTGATGCTCCAGTCTAAAAGAATTTGATGGTCAATTTTAGGTCTCAGAACTGCACAAATAAGGAAGCACAAAATGTTCTGTCATATACCAAAATCAAAAGCTAAATATTGAAAAGAAAGCCATATTTGGCCTTTGGTGGAGTGAGTTCAAAGCAAGGCTAAATAGTGGTGTGTGACAGCTTGACCTGGTGCCTTTTTCATATTGAGTGGCAGGTCTGCTGTGTGTGTGTTTTGTTTCTTTTCATTTCCTATACAAATAGGTGTGTGCCATCCCTGTGCAGCCATTGGTGGGAAGGCTCTACACTCTGGCCTGTGATTGGCTGACCTGGAGAACACCTGATATTTAAGAGGCCAAGATGGCAGCTGGCATTCTACGTCCTCTTTGCCACACTGGCTGCTGTGTTACATTGTATTTTTCCTAGAATTTCTTTTGGAGTAGGTGAGGGTGGACTGACAGTTTTGTTAATTGTGTTTTCCTCCTATTTATTCCTCCTGTTTTTTCCCTTTTTAGACAGTCCTTTTGTTTGTTGTTTTGGCCTTAGTCCACTCTGAAACTTTAGTATTCAGTGTTATACACCTTTGTTTTATTTATATGTTCACTTATTCAGTTGTTGTAAAAAAAAATCACTTTTGTTATATCCAAACATCCTCTTGTTTATGGCTGCTTGGGAGTTGGGGAAGATGGGCCCATTTCAGGTTACGCCCTAGGCCCCTAGACTGGGGCATAACAAGTGTCGGAGAGCAAGTATTCAACTAAACTATTTAGAAAGGGGATTATCATTTAAAATGAACAGCACACTGGGTGTAGCACCTGAAAGTAAAGCTGCTCGCAGCACGCCCACTCTGTCCATCACCAATGTCTTTGAAAGGTCAAAATTCACAAACGACAGCACTAAAGCAAACAGAATCACTAAGACGGAAACGGAGTTCATGGAGATGTATGACCATGTTGCAACTCATGTCCACAAGCTCTTGGTTAAAGATACAAAAAAAACGTAACCACATTTGATATTTGGTATTCAGCCTAGCATTTAATTTTATTCAGCTTCAGCCACATATTTTCATTTCAGCGCATCTCTACTTCGTCAGTATCACGTAAGCAGCTGCACACACTTAGGAAAAGAAATGTAACTAGTAAAATGAGCATGAATCATAACTAAATATATACTTTAATATAATACTTTATATACAGTATATATTAAAAATACAGGAAGAAATGGAGGAAACAGGGAGAGAAGAAAGTGAGGTGTGGCACATAAGCGTGTATAAGAGAAGAGTGGAGAGGCGTCACTGTGTCTGAAACATTGAAACACAAACACAGTCAAGCCAGAGGTTCAGCTCCAGTTGGCATGGACATCATACTCTCATCTGAAATGTCCTGTATTTTTTTTTTTTTGTGATCTCAACACAGAATTGTTATTGGTGAATTAAATGCAAACTGAGATGATAAAAAGGTACATAGAATAGATTTTTTTTATTCACAAACAAATCAAAAAGAAAAGAAAAATCACTAAAGCTGATAATTTATTGACCTGCCTATCTGATCATAATGCTACTACTTTTTCTACATAGCTCACAAAACATTTTAGTAAGCACGAAGGGTGTTTTCACACCACTAGTTTGATTATTTAGTCCACACTAGGCAATAAAATGTTTACTATGTAGCACATGGACTCCAGCGAGGTCCGCTTTCACTTCTGCAAACAAACCAGAATTGGTCCGATTAACATTTCATCAGCATTTATCTTCAAACAAACAGGAAATTAAAAAATAACTATCCCCTCCCTTGATGCATCTCCTAGTTCGTTTGAACACAAGTTTGCATTTTCACCAGAGGGAACACACCAAAGTTTGTCATTTGGTGCGAGACCTCTTTGTATAGGTCTTGGTCTGTTTGATTTAGTGCAACCAACTGCAACTGATGCTTTCACACCAATTAAAAGTTTTCATTCTCCCTCTGGTGAAAACATAAACTCTGGTCCGAATGAACTATTTGAGATGCAGAACATTTCATTGCCTGGTGCGAACCAAATAATCAAATTAGTAGTGTGAAAGTGTCCTAACACAGTGGATGCAATTTACTCCTCACCAGCATTAAAGATGTTGAGACATCCTTCACCAGAAGAGGGAGCCAAAGAAAAAGGAAACGTTCAGCCCTGGTTAGACAGTGAATGCAACTAACTCACTGTTTCCCAAAGCTAAGATTGGAACACGCTGGATTGGGACATTAACACTTTATGATGAACTTGATAGTTTCTGCATCAAACTATTTCAGGTTGTCAGGAAGTGAAATAATATATAAAAAACTGCCTAAAACTTAACTCTTCATTTTTATAACATTTATGGCCAGAGAATGACATCTTTAACATGATGAACAATGTTTTATCAGTGTAAAGTCAAAGCTCACATTCAGACACACATTCAGGTTCACAAACACATTCAGGTTCATCATTGAACGATGACAGTTCTGCAGTTTGACAAAGAGTTTGAACATGAACCATTGTTATGTAACAACTCAAAGCTGTTAATATTTCACAATTCTGCAGTTTTTGGGTTTGATGCCATACCCAACTGTCCAAGATGGCCGACCCACTGCCCCATGTGCAGACTGGATGGTGTTTCAGCTACAGATCAGGTAGTGGCACGTCTGAGGCTCTGCATGGATGATAAAAAACAAACAAAACTTCACTTAATTATGATTTATCAGATGCTTTTATCTTAAGCATCATGCAACAAAACCTAAAAAAAATAGTAACTTTAAATTGTCATTAAAAGTTATTTTAATATATAGACCATCCAAATCCATTGTTGGTTTTCTTGATGAGTTTTTGTTTTTTTACCTTAGTCAGACTTTGTTATTGCTATTTCCTATTATAGATGCTGATTGGATGCTGACTAAATGCTGTCAGGATGCTGATTGGATGCTGACTGGATGCTGACTGGATGCTGTCAGGATGTTTATTGGATGCTGATTGGATGCTGACTGGGTTTGCAGTGAGCTGATTGGTCAGAGCTCCAGACTTTTGACAGGCTTTAAACTGACCCTCTAATGTTCACATTGTTTTCCTCTTCTGACGTAAACCTGTGCTCTTTGGGTACATGCCAGTTCCCTCCTCACTCGACCTGAATCAGTCCGGTCTGTCCTGATGTTACAGATGTGTTCTCCTGCACCAGGAGGAGGCTCTGAGAGGGGGAATGGTGCTATAAAGGATGGGGATGTAAGCAAAAGAAGGTCCTCACAAGAATAGAAATTCACAGTGTGTTTCCTGAGCTGGACTCTAGTTAATCTGTTATATAAGCACTCCGGCCTGTAATCCCCTCCCCCTACCAACATTATGTTTTAATCCACAGATGATTTATCTCCATGTGTCTGAGTGACACATGACTGAGCTGTTGAAATGAGCTGTTGTGCAGTATTAAGTAGGTCTAATAAAAACTGTATAATACACTTAAAAGTGCTTAAAGTGCTGCTTTAAAGGTATTTGCATAATAAGTACACACCTCTTTTTGTTCTTTACATTGATTATAGTTAGTTTTTTTTATTATTATTATTTTGGAAGAGGATAGGGAACAATAAGCAATGAAAATAGTTGCAGCTCTAACTGTATGGACCAAGTATTCAAATCCTTTAGTAAATTTAGAAACATTTTTATCTAAAATCACTGAATTACAAGTAAAAGTCATGAATTGAAAAAAGTATAGTACTTCTGTACCTACTTAAGTCAAACTATGAGCATTTTTCATTGTGGTATGGCTGCTTACATACATGATCTGACTGCTTCTAACACTATTACATGTATCACATTTGTTTAATACACTTTACATGGCGGCATATATGGCAGGAAAATAAAGGGCTGACAATTCAAACAGTAAGAATATAAGTATATTTTATGTAGAATCTGCATCTTAAATTAAGTAAAGCTTTAGATAAATAAAGTGGAGGAGAAAGTACAATATTTCCTCTGAATGTAGTGGAGTGAGTAACTAGTATCACACACGTAAAGTACAAGTACCTCAAAACTCTATTTCAGTTGAGTAAATGTACTTAGTTACTTTACGCCACTGCAGATAACCAGTAAAACTCTCTCCTCCCCCATGTGATGTCACAGAAGAGAGAGAGAGTGATAGGGAGCTGCAGTCAGACAGAAGCAGCACTCTGACCCAACAGACAACTGATGATCTTCAGCTGCTTGTTTCTGGTTTGCTTTGACATCTAGTTGTGCTGCAGTTTGTGGATGTAAATATGACAGAGCTTCCTCTCAGCAGCATGAACAACCTGCAGCTCAGTGACAGCAAAGGTCAGTGTGAGCTCTGATTTATACTTGTTTGTTTATATATATATATATATATATATATAGTATTTATAATTATTTTTCCAGACAAAAGTAAGTAACCTGTGCAGCTTGTAGACCCTTTTAAATTAGCAGCTATGCTATAATATTCTGTGTGTTTTATTCATGGCCCTTTTCTTCTAATGGTCAGAATCAGCTGTTGTTTTAAGACACACTGGAAACATTGTGAACTCGTCCTTTAACTTGCAGATCTGAGACTGACGGAGGATAAAATCCTTCCAAAAATCTCCAAAATGCAGAAAATGTTCTGTATTTTTCTGAATACTTTTCACTTATCTTGACAATGGTTCGTTCAGTCAACTTCACACTGTGTTTCTGGGACCAGAGGATGTTCAGTGTTGAATTTGGTGCAGTTTGTCCACATGGTGGCGCTACAACAACAAACTTTTTGTTTTGGCCGGTACATTTTGAATTATAAGTCTTAGGATCTAAATGATTTATTCCTGGATTCTGTTGAAATTTGAAACTCGAGTCATCATCACCATATTTGGTTACCAGTTCAGATTTTTTAAATTTAAGACAGGCCCTTGAAATCTGCTCAAATGCTGTGAACGGGTCCTATTTTACAATAAAAAGTGATATCTCCTGAACCCTTTCTGCTATTGAAACCTCAATAGATGAACCTGTGTAAATATGATATCTGAGTGAGTGGGACACGTTTGCTGCCATTTGGTCAATAGGTGGCGCTCTCAATTGAATGAGCTGTTTTTGATAAAGATAAGAAACAACCGTGCTGGCAGTACTCATTCCAAACAGTCTGCTGTAGTATCTCTAAAAGTTTATCTGAAGCTATAAAGCTTCAGTGTCCTAATGAGTCAGATAAAGTGGAAATGTCTCAACATTACAGTGTTTTTTATCACTACATTTCCACAGCTCAGCAGCCAGAGGAAACACAGAGGGAATCTTAAGATCTTGACCTTGAAGGACCTTTTAATATCAGTGTGAACAGGAGGAATAATTGCAGAGCAGAAAACCTCTCCCTGTTCATACAGACACCTGACTACACATCGTACACCATGTTTGTGACATTCTGAGAGTTTGTTGGAAAACTCTTCATGTTTCTGTTGATCTCTGTAGGTATGACTCTAAAATACACACAAATGAGTTCAGAACAACCTGTTTCCCCAACATCTACATGACCACAAACACCAAGCATCAACAGGTAAGAGACAGAGATCCCAGGTCTCGTCTTCAGCCACTGGAGGCTCCTAACACTGCTTTAAAAAGAACAGCTACAGGAGCGAAGTGAAGAGGAAATAACATAGTAATGTTACAAATCAAGACAGATTCACTTCACAGGATTAAATTTTTGATCAAGAGTGTGATAAATCTGTAAATGGTGCCAGTGCGGTGTGGAGGCGGAGCCTGTTTTAATCCAGCGTGACTCCTCCGTGGTTGGAAGCTGCAGCGGACTGAGGCGTTCAGGAGGAAACCAGCCGCTCTGCTGCTTCTGTTGTTCAGATGAATCCTGCTGCTGCTGTCGTTCAGCCCCAAAAACCCAATTAGTCTGAAGAGGAAACTACAACATCTTTGCTCCAGCACAGTGTTAAAAATATATATGACCTTGTGTTGGAGATAAAAACCTCCCATGATGCTTTGCTGCTTCATTAGGTCACCATACTTTGCCAACTTCGTTGCCAATCAATAAAAAACTACTAATTAATCACACATTTAATTAGTAGTACCTTTAAAGCTTTAAAGATTTCTGAACTGCACTGGCAGAAATTATGAGTCATCCTTCATAGCCTTTAACATGGTGCCGAATTTCACAACAAGACAATATCTGTATTAAAATACATGATAATAATCAACAACAATGGAATGAATTTATCTTTCAGAAAAACACACGTCTGATTATATCAACTCATCATCTGTTGCCTGAAGACACTGAAGAGGAAACAGCTGAGTCCAATGTCCTCTGTCTCTTCTGTCCTCGCTGTCTCCTCTGCTCCTCAACAGGCTCCTTGTTCAGACTGAGAGGTCTTTGAGTCTTTGTGTCTCTGCTGAATGAAGCTTTTGTCCACTGACCCTGAACTCTGGGGAGAAGAAAACGAGACAGAGAGAGAGAGAGAGAGAGAGAGAGAGAGAGAGAGAGAGAGAGAGAGAGAGAGAGAGAGAGACAGAGAGAGAGAGAGAGAGAGAGAGACTGGTTATTTGATTGTGAACCTGTAAAAGCATCTGGATGAATGTTTCTGTTAGCTGACATGTTAAACCTCATCAGATCTGAAGTTTTGCAGTGTTATGACATCATGAAGCATCATTAGTTTAATTTGAAGGACAGAAACTCCACAAACTGTCCCTTTAATGCCTATTTAATGTCCCTTTAATGTAACGTGTGGAACGTGGTTTGAGGTCAGAGTCTTAGACCCTAAAGGGTTACACACAGAAAATCACACACACACACATATTTCCAACATCATTAAGAATGTTTCTGTTTCTGTGTTTCTGCAGCAGGCAGCGAGCTGCCGGTTCCTCAGCGGATCCACATCACTCACATTACCTGTGACTCATTCCGGATCAGCTGGGACCTGCAGAGCAACAGCAGCGACACAATCACTCACTACTTCATCGACCTCAACAAGAAGGAGAACAAGGACTGCAACAAGTTCAAGCACAAGGTCCTAAGCTGTCAGCTTTTAGCTGCTAACTGTTAGCTGCTAGCCGGGTCCTTTTCAATCAGTTCCTCTGTGGACAAATGCAGATCTGCAGATTTCGGTTCTCTGCAGAATATCTGTGGTGTTGTGTGTTTATATTTCTTGGTGATCCAGGTCGTTGGTTGAAGTAGAGGAGCGATGGCTTTAAGCCTCAGTCGGCATTTAAAGAATGTGTGAGGCTGGATCCCTGAAAACAAAGCACATTCAGATTTAAAATGAGGACTTGAGTTGATTATGCATCAATAACTGTAGATTTTTAGACATCAACCTGTACTTTTAGCATCATGAACCAATGAGTGTTTGTGATTAAGAAGCTCTTCTTCTTGCTTCTTTGCAGCTGCTCAGCCGGCCTCAGCAACACACTTCAATCCCTCTCAGTTTTCTGTTACAAGAAGAAACATTGTGAACCATCCACTATTTAAATTAACAAGTGAATGACTTAATTTTTGTCTTGTATCATTTCCCTGATGGGATTATATTACACTATGAACAATACTTATATGTGAGCTAAACATTTGCTAAATTCCATGTGGTAATGTGATTTACGTCTCCAGGTGAGTTTTCAGGTGCCTGATGGAATTTGACATGGTTGATCCAGTGTCCTTAATCTTGGTAGTGCAGACTTTTCAGTCAGCTCTTGGTGGCATCTTCTTGTGTTGAAGTATTTAGTTTAGTTTATATTTAATAGGTATTTACAAAGGGTACAGCAGCAGCTGCAGGTGTATCAGTGGCCATAGTGTCATCTGAGGTACTAGATGTCATTTGAAGTACTAGATAACATCTGAGGTACAAGTGAATGAGGCCGTGAGTCATGCACCCGATACGTAAGGTGGTTGCCTGGTCATAAAAATGAAGTAATGACATTGAGCTCTTCAGATGTTCCCCCAATATTATTACACTAAAAAAAGAAAAGAAATAAAACCTGATTGTTCACGAGTCCCAAAACATAAGTCCAGCATGAGTCAAGTCTGAAATCTCACCATTTTAGTCTCAGCATCATTTTTTACAGTTTTTAAACTTATCAAACATTTTTGAAACAACTTAAAATATACAGAGCAATAAAATTCTATATTACAATAAATACACATTCACTCTTCCTCTGGTAACTTCCAGTTTGACGGTGAAGGGCCGAACTGGACATTATGATCTTTGTCTTTTGGATCATGAAGCACATACATATTTTTCATTCAATGCTGCAGTATCTTCAGCCTCCTGCAGCAGCTGCTGTGTTTTCTCTGTTCTCTTCAGGATGTGCCCACTAAGCTCGTGGCGAAGGCCGTTCCCCTGCCGATGACGGTGAGAGGCCACTGGTTCCTGAGTCCTCGGACCGAGTACACGGTGTCTGTCCAAACAGCAACTAAACACCCGGATGGAGAATATTCAGTGTCTCAGTGGAGTGAAACCGTGGAGTTCTGCACTGCAGGTCCAATAACAGTTATTTTATTTCTGTTCACTGTTCATCACTGAGTGGTTTTCTGAATGAAGAGTTGCTATGAGTTGTTATGGCTGCAGGTTGAATATTTAAAGGTCCCATAATTTAGACTTTTTCAGGATTTTATTAGGGCCTGAGCCCAGTGACAATAAGAGAGGAAAAAAATCTTCTTTTTCTCTCTGAATGAAGCCTTTTTTGACCCTAAATGTGCCTCAACACTCTACAAATCTTTCAGACAACTCACACCTGAGGAAAAATTTAAAATTTAATGTTTTGCATTAATGTTTGTGGATAAATGTCTCTATAGCTCCTGGAAAATTAAAATCATTGAGCCTCCCACCCTAGATTGACAGAGAAAAATGAAATTCATTGTACATGTCCAACATCAAATGACCGATTTTTTACGATTTTCACATTTTCGTATTTGAAGGAACTCATTCTGCATCATCTTTAGATGTTGGAGATGAGAAGTTATTAAAAGTTTTATCCTATGTTATTCCTGGTTGCCGTAACACCATCGTGAATTTTTACATCATGCCATGAAACAGGAAGTTGCTTTAACTTCAGCAGACTTCATCCAAACTGCAGCAAATGTCTCCTGCTTCATCACTGACCCAGAACACACCTGCACAAACTGCATTGACTTATAGCGCCACCTGCTGGGAACAGGAAGTAACTGCAATGTGGCAAAACATCATCTGGTTTACATGAAATTTACACAGTGTGATCTACACATCACAAGCAGCATCATGACATGTGATCAGTGGCTGCATTGCACCGTGATGCTGAGGTCCGAGGGTGCATCCGTTGCTGCTCGCAGCTTTAATTTGAAATCGTGATGTCTCATGATCAAAAGGTTTTAAAAATCTGCCTTTCTACCATATGGGACACTTAAATCCTCAACTGCTTCAGTATGTATATTTTGAACATTGAGGTCCTCTTCCTGTGTCTCCAGATTATTCCACCGTCCACCTGAAGCAGCTGCTGCAGAAAGTCGAGGCGATCGCCGGCAGGATGCTGCCGTTCACCATCTTCTACCGGAATCACGAGAAGGAGTATTTCTATCAGGAGAGGTGAGTCTGTATGTGTGTCATCCATCTTTTGTGAGGTCTTTGCATGGTGAGTTTTAACCCTAATGTGTGTGTCCACCTCCAATGTGCATGTGTTGAGTTTTAAATACAATGTGAGTATGTGTACAACTTTTCTAAAGTTCTTTTGTGTGTGTGTGTGTGTGTGTGTGTGTGTGTGTGTGTGTGTGTGTGTGTGTGTGTGTGTGTGTGTGAACAGCCAGTCTTATCGTTCCAGAGACTCTCAGTGCCGCTGCATGCTACCGGCAGTGAAAGACAACAGTGGCAGTCACGGGTCGCCCATCAGCAGTAAACTGGAAGGAATCTTCTTCAGCTGCAACACAGAGTTCAACACAGGAAAACCTCCTCAGGACTCACCGTATGGACTCTACCGCTTCCAGGTACACACACACACACACACACACACACACACACACACACACACACACACACACACACACACACACACACACACACACACATACACCTGAAGGCCTCAGCTGTTCTCAGTGCAGAGAAACTAACATTGTTAATTGTATGTTTGCACAGATCCGAGCAGACGTCCTGTTCTCACCAAACACCAACCTGTACTTTGGGGATTTTTACTGCATGTACACATCGTATCACTACGTCATCGTGGTCTTGGCTCCTGATGGCTCCAAAGGAGATGCCTTCTGTAGAGGAAGGTTACCGGCCCTGGACAGATCCAACAACCCCTTCCTGACCTGCACCGAGGATGCCGGCGGCTTGCTATCCTTCCATCACGCCCAGGACGTCACGCTGGAGGTGATCTACACGGAGCCGGTGGATCTGTCTTTAGGAACTGTTGCGCGCATCAGCGGGCACCAGCTCACCAGCCTGTCCACCGTCAACGCCAAGAAAGACCCCAGCTGCAAGATCTGCAACATCAGTGCGGGGCGTTAACTGGATATTTGACGGATAACCTGCTAATCAATGACTGAGCAGAAGCTAACAAGCTGCTAACTAAAGTTTACTAGATGCTACCAAGGCCTGACAGAGCTGGAATGAGGAAATAACCCAGTAGAGAGCCGATACCTCCATAACCATACCTCGTCCTGTTTCTGTCCTTTTTGGACCTGCTGAGAATCAAACATAGATTACATTTTTGGAGCTTTAACACTTTTAGAAATCAAACTTAATTTTTTTCAAGACAGATTTTTTAACCCCTTCCACAGCAAAACAAATGCACATTTGTACCAAGTTTCATGATCATTATTAATAAATATTTTTTCTGGATATTTTTGTATCTTCCTAAAACAATCATCATAATGCAATGAACTGTGTCCCAGTGTTACACCTCATCTTATATAATTAATAATAATAAAATTATTATAATCTGTTATTATTTTTTTGTTATTAACTGTCTTGCTCACAGCCAGAATCACCTCAGCATTATTTAAGACCTCCCATAATTACAAATGTTTGCAGGAACCTAATTCCTAAGGACAACTTTCTTTGTAAATATGTGAATAGTTTTGTGTGTGAGTGTTTAATCAAGTGTTTATTTCACTTTCCACTGATATCTAAGACCTGGCAGAAACATTTAAAGTGTCAACAACTCATTATTTATTTAGTTCAGCTGCTCAGAAACATACTGCCACCTGCTGGTTCATGGAGCCAAGATCGGCTCAGGATGCATTAAGAATTGAGGAGGAACTGCACATGCGTGAATTGAAAGAGAATTTTACTTCACCAGGGTCCTGAGGTGGACCTTTGTTGATATTTCATTGATAGACCCATGACACCTGGTGGCAACAAAACCTTCACATCCAACCTCAACCAACCCTCAACAGGCACCTGTGTATGGCTGCTATGTCTGCGTTCTTCAGCTGTTTGTGTTCATATCCTTTACTAGCTGCAGAATCTCATGGTACAGTGAGTTCTACAATAAACTCGGCCTCCACCAGACCAGGTCTGGCCTGAGTCTAGTTGTAATGATCTAAGACAGAAAGATGAGTTTCTGGTCTAGATCAACCTGCATCTTCCAGTCCTGGGCAGGACTGAAGGGTTGTCTCAAAGGTAGTCTCCACTCTTGGGGATGGCTTTGCTGGGAGTTATCCTGCTTTGATGAATGAGGTGTTTGTGTGCCCAAGCACTGGGGGAAGGAGGGCATTGTTGGTAGTTCTCCTTCCTTTCAGGGTGATCATCAGTTGTGACCTGTCGTCTCTCCAGGTGTAGCAGTCTTAGGATAAAATGGTTTTGCAGTCAGGAAGGATATGCCTCAGAGTTGCCGGGGTTTGACAGGAAGGATCTTCTCCAAACCAATGGTGTAGGTTCTTGGGTGTGGACAGAACATCGTCGGTGACTGAGAATGAAGCTGATTTGGTTTTCTTCCATTTCCCAAAGATCCTTTCATGTGAACTTATGTTTCAGGTTTTCCCAGCTAGTCCACCGGAGTCAGAGTCTTTGAGGCTTGCATTGTACAATCTCCCAAGGTTCTTTTCTGGCAGTCCCGACACCAATGGAATGGGTGTAACCTTGATGAGGAACCTCTGGTCCATTGAACTGAACTTCATCTGTGCCCATGTAATGTTGGCCTGAAACTTTCCTAGTAGTTTGGCGTATGTGACGGTTGAGGTAAGATGGTCAAGTCATAGTAGTGTGAGAATATACAGAGTATTGCAATAAAAGTATTCTTTCTGCAATAAGGGATACTATTGCATGAAAGCCTCAGGACGCTCAGTCACAAAAAAATATTGTGACTTTTACTTTAAGATTTTGAAACTTGATTTCAACTCAATTTGACAAAAACACATTCCAAGGTCCCTGCCTGTATCCATTGCAACCTGTGAAACAACTGCGGTCAATAGCAGTGAATTAATTGATGTGACCAGTTCTGACCACATCAGTCCCTTAATTACTAGCTTACTTTAACCGAACAATACACAGTATTAAACTGACATTAAAGTCCTATTGATTTCACACATTACAGTAAATTCTGCTTTTTACAGAACTAGAAGAAAAGCCAATAGTTGCACTTGTAGTATGAAATGACAGATAATACTGAAGAATCAGTATGTAAAGCAGCATATTACCAATAAAATACCGATTTCACATCTTTATTGACATTTTCAAATCATACAAAAATAACAAAGTATTTCATGTAAAAAAAAAAAAAAAAAAAAAGTGTCAACACATTTTACAAATAGATGCATATTTATTGACTCAACGAAAATAAATTTAAAAAAAGTGCAAAACATCCTCACTTTACTGGAGAAACCAGATAGATAATGGTTAATCACCAGAGGCTGGTGGTGCGTTCAAGGACATAAGATGCCTACACTGCGTCGTGCTGACGACCTTCTGTAGTTCAAGAATCACATCCACAAAAATGTTAAAATGCGTTTCTGTGGACTGAATAATATGATTTTGATTTTTCCTTCATTTATAAAAAGCTCCAATATTAAATGCTGCAATGTGTGTGACAGATTTTAAAACATCTTCTGCTGAAAATGGTTTACTTCACTGCGATAGTGAAGCAATAGTGACAGATAAAAGGAAAATGGAATAAAACATGTTTTAAAAAAACAAACAAAAAACAAACAAAAAAAACAAAAAACAGCAACAACCTTTAAGACAGCAGGTACAAAACAGTTATAAAAAATGAATAACTATGGACAAAGAAATTATACATCAAAGATTCCGGCATGTCCTTTTCCCTCAGGAAGACGAAACTGATGAAACAGTGGACAGAGTCACTGCAGAGACTTCGCAGGTCTCCTCAGGCACCGTTGGCAGCTAGCAGCAGTTAGCAGCAGTTAACAGGGAGTAGGTCTCAGCATCAACTCTGCGGCGTCCCATGCACCCGGAAGCGGTACATGCAGGTGTACTCCTGATGGCCCCAGTTGGACAACACCTGCACCTCGATGATTTGGAAGGTTTGGTGATTCTCCTCCTGCAAGAGAGAAAGAAGAAACCATCAGTTAAAAATCACAGATGATTTGAAGCACAGATGTTAACATCATAATCTTGTCCATCATGATGGATAATCCAACATCCTGATGGAGAGCTGCCATCATGATGCCACACCCCTTCCTGACAGAAACATGCACTGATCTTCTGTTGAAGGGCACTCTCTAAAAATAGCTGCTGAGTAATTGGGGATCAGTAAAAAGAAAAGCTAGAGTAGCCTCTGATTATCCCCATGATTCACTGTAAACATCCTCAATTGAGAATTAAGATTGCCAACCCTACTTCATACCTTCTAAACTACACATGTTGATCTGAATTTGGGAATTTGGGATTTTTTTTTTTTTAAAAAGCAATAGTGAATTCGGTTTACAATATCAATATAATGTCATTGTTTCCTTAAATATTCATGAGGGAATTAAGAGTTTAAATTCTGTTGTGATTGACAGACTCACAGTGACAGAATAGGTTTGAAGAGCCTCTCCATCCTTGTCGTAGGTGTATGATCCCAGCAGCTTCCCCCTCTCCTGACTCTCATCCTCCAGACCCTACAAAAAAAAAAAAAAAAAAAAAATCCAAGTCTTAAAGTTTTAACAGAATTTGTTAACGGAAATCATCCAAACAGAAATCTCCACAGCAGTGTCACTTACATAGACATTAAAGTCTCTTGGGGCGCTGTGTAGCTGGCCGTTAGGCGCCAGGCTCTTGGGGAGGTGTTCCAGGGAGAACGAAGTGGGGAGGATCAGCATGGAGAGGCGGATCACCAGGAAACCTGTGGAGCCTCTGAAGGCCCAGCAGTTCCCTGGATGAACGTCTGGCTGCAAAAGAGAACTTCCCTGTTTTAATCCTTATGGTTAAACTACAATTAAAAATGTAGTGTGAAAAGCAGCTGGACACTGAGCTCATGTCGCTGTGGGATTAGGCGCGTTACCTGAATCACAACTCGAGGAGACTGAGAGAAATACCACAGGGGAACTCCAAACAGGCTGAGCAGAGCTGCCTTCGACTCATACGTCTCTGAGCATCGAGTGCTCAGGATGCTGCCACCTGTAATGACATCACAAACGCATGTCAGGGACCATTTATTTATGTCCCTATTTATTTTATTTTTAAAAGCTTTTAATTTTGTGAAAATAAAATGTAGTTTTTGTCCAGACCAACAGCCCACAAGCCAAAGATCAGTGTACCATCATTGAAGACTAAAGAAACCAGAAAATAATCATATTTGAAGAGCTGGAAGCAGAGAATTTGTACATTTTCTTCATCAAAATAACTCAAACTGATTTAACCATTATAAAAATAGCTGGCAACTAATAGACTAATAATTGCAGTTCTAGCAGGGACTAAAAAAACAACAACAAAAAAAACAAACTAAGTAACCAAGGAAATACTGACTTGTTCTAATTCTACTATTTTTATAAAGAGTTGGGTATAAAGAAGAACAGAATAAAGTTTGTCAGGTTTAAAAATGAAACCAAACTTTTTAAATGTTTGAATTCAGCATGAATCAATGAGCCTAGAGGAAGAAAAAGTTTAAACCATGTGCTTGTTTCTAACCTCCAGACTCCAGAGCGTAATCGGCCTGGCCGGTTCGGTCCTGAGCAAACAACCGCAGAGCGTTGGTCACTATCACCTGCACTTCCTGTAGAGACATGTTTGAAGTGTGGGAAAATATATAAATATATATATAAAATAAATATATAAATATAATAAACGGCATCATGCTAGAGAAGCAGACAAGTCTCCTCACCTCCTGGGTGATGGCGGCCCTTGCGATGTGCAGAGCGGCTTCCTCGCTGCCTGCCTCCTCACTGCCATGCTGCTGCAGCTGCAGGCTGATGTTCTGCAGGAGGCGGTGCTCCAGTGCGGCCAGCGCGGCCTGCAGCTTGGTTCCGCTGACGTACTGCTGCGACAGCCACTGGAAGAGCGGCTCCGGGGGGGCAGAGTCATCAGAGGCTCCGCCGCCCACCACCAGCTGGTTCCCGTAGAGCAGAGCCCGAACTTCCTCACGGACCTGAGCAGACACCTGACAGAGGAAACAAGAATACATTTTATTCATACAGTGATGATTTAAAAAAAAAAAAAAAAAAAAAAAAAAGGCTTGACTCTTCAATCAAAATCAATGAGGTGAAAATTATAAAACAAACATAGTAAAAGATAAAACTGAAAGGACAAAATCTGCATGTTGGCCTTATGTCCTTTTTTTGTTTGATAATTTTTATTAGTCTAACGTCCCTGCTGCTTCTCAGACTGTGTGTGTGAGGGGAGCTGCAGCATCAGAGGGATGGTAGTCAATACATGGACTGTTACACCCATATTACAAAAGAAAAAAAAAATGAATACAACTAGTTAAAAACTACAACTATTAATAAACTACAAATTGAAACTAATAAACATTAAAAAATAATCAAACTAAAAACACTAAAATTAATTAAAATAAATAAATTAAACGAAAACTAAAAAACCCAAACCTCTTCCGTATAAAAAAGGCAACTTATGAAGTAACAGGAAAAGTCTTTCACCGGCAAACCAGCAGGAGGCTTTTGTGTGAAGGAGCTGGAGAAAAAAAAAACAAATGCAGCACTGTTCCCTGAAGTAGAATATGTGTGCTCAGTCTCACCATCTGCTGGATCCCATCTAGTCCTCTGCACTCATCCTGATGCTCAGCGAGACCTTGGACATCCCGCCTCACATCCTCCAGAGCTGCCTCCAGCTGTGAAACTTCAGCCAGCAAAGCATCATGGGATTGACGATCCACACCAATGCTGCAGGAAGTTACAGAGACGAGTAAGATACTGCTCGTCTTCTCCTGCGCCGCTGTAAATGAGTCTCAAGGTGATAATAAAACAAATTACAGCTGTGGAGGATCAGGAGGAGGTGAAGTTTACCTGGCAGCAGCTGGACGTGTTGCAGGTGAAGCAGATGCTGTTGCTGGAGCTTCTTGTCTCCAGTGAAGCTGCTGCACAACAATAACAAAGATTCTTACAGGTTCAGCAGATCAAGATGTTACACAGCCTTATTTGGAATAATAAATATCAGGTGAAAAGGTCTTAAGATCTTTAATATTGGACAATAGTCCTATATTAAAAACTTATTAAAAACAATCAATTATTAAAAGGTCAAAACATCATTGTCTGCTCCCTGGTTAAGGGAGGAAAACTGCTGCCGACTTCACTGACCCTGAACCAACTGAACCTGCTGCAACAGCAGCATCACGTCTAGTGCAGGACAAACAGACTTAAGGGACAGTTCAGTGTTTTAAACATCTAGCCCCATTTCCCTCATTCTTTCATGCATCTGAAGTGCACAGACAGAAATTCTCTGATCCTGTTTGTGACAGGGTGGTGGAGGTTTACTAGAGGTGTACTGTGGTCTAGAAATAGTTCCACCTTGAACATATCGAGCTCTGGTTTCAATATTCAGTGAGTAAATCGTCCATAAACTGCAGGAAAATATTGACGTTCGATTAAACCATGAGCTTCATGTTTGGGAAACAGCTGCTAATCTGCAGGTGAACTAACATTATACTGAAAATCACCACAAGGATCAGTCATGGAGGATCATTAACATTATATCACTAGGATTCAGATACGTGAAGGAATGAGGTATATGGGGCTAGATGTTTAAAATAAGGAACTGAATAATGAACCTTTGTTTTCTACCTTTAGGCCAAAAGGGACATTTTGTCTTGTTGTTTTTTTTAAATATATATATATATATATATATATATATATATATATATATAAATAAATAATGAGGTATCTATACTTTTGTGTATGTGGTTTATTATACACATGTGTTTATTATATAAAGCTAAAGCCACTGTTGTTCTGATCCAGAGAAGCAGCTCAGATCTCTCTTTATACTCATACACAACGAAAATACAAGCTTTATACTCTATCCTTATGAGTTAAAATTAAAATGATTAATTTGATATATTTTATTAAATTGACCAAAATCAAGAACATTTTGATAAGTTAAATAATGTGCTAATTGAATATTACGTAATAATGGGTCAGTCAGATATTGTGTGCAATAATGGATTCAGATAATTTTTGCATTAATAAAATCAGATGTGTGATCTGTGTAATAATGAGCTCATAGAATCAGATATCCTGTGTAAAAATCTGATATGTGTAATTATCAGATGTTCCTGTGTAATAATCAGATATCCCTGTTTGTGGCATGTACCTCTGTCCTTGCGGTGAGTGTCTGCAGTTTTAGCTCCAGCTGATCCAGACGAGTCGTTTGTTTCTGTTGCTGCAGTGAATCCTGCTTCTGAATCTGCAGATGCACAGAAACATTAGAGACCACCACCACTGTCATCCCAACACTCTGCTCCACCCTTATTTATCCTGGTCTGACCTGTTCATGCCGCCGCCGGTCATGGTCCAGGCGTCCCCTCAGGTGGGACAGCTCCTGATCCAGCAGGCCGTTCAGCCACGGCTCCACGCCATCGCCACTGAGCTGTCGTTGCTGTTGCAGGTCAGAGTAGAGCTGCAGCAGCTCGGCGTGTCTCTGCTCCGCCCGCCGCCCTCTGGCCTCCACATGCTGCCACAGTGCCGCCAGGCTCTGCTCCAACAGGCCGAGCCGCACAGACTCAGTGTCCTGGGGAGAAATAAAACTTCATTTATAACAGTAGGTGAAATGATGGTGCTAAACAACTGTGCTGCCTCTGTTGCCTGAGCAGACACTAATCATCATGTGCTGCTGCTTATTATATTAGATTTCTGGGGCAATCACATTGAGCTCACTCCCTAATGAGTGGGAATTGTTATACCATGGATTTTTCTTATTCCTCTTCCGGATTTCAGCACTTGACTCATCCTAGAGCTTTGATAGGACCCAAGCAATTGCATATCAATACGCATGTCTTGATCAGAATTGGTGTGCTATCACACAAAAGTCATGAAAAAATGCGAAAGATTTTTCCTAGGAAATGAATGGGACGAGATTTTAAAAAAAAAAAAAAAAATTAACAAATCTGAGTTTTTGCATTGCCAACTGCTGCCTACTGCTCGGCCATACTTTCAACTAGAGACTCCATTTGAACTTTATTCTGTAGACATAGGTCTTGTGTATTAGTGTATTGATGGGTAATATAGTTTTTGATCAATCATCAGAGCCAAATATTATGATATAATACTATTGCTACCAACTACTTCCTGGAGTGTCTTAAAATACTATTTAGGGATTAAAACAGGCTGCATTATATAACATAATACTTTTACTTTTGAAACTTTAAGTAGATTTTGTTGATAATACGTCTGTACGTTTACCGAAGTATATTTTTCAATTCAAGACTTTTACTAGTTGAGTATTTTTTTTGATGACAAAATTTCTACTTTTCTCAAGTATCAGAGTACTTGTTCCAATGCTGATAATTAGTGAATGTAATTAACAGTTAATTAAAGGCAGCATCTGCTCTCTGCCAAATTAACAATAACAGAAGACATTAACACTTTAAACTAGACATTAGTTTTATTACAGCTCCTCAGAATGTGAGATTCTTTTTATTCTTCAAACAGATGTAGTTTTAACCTGTAGAGAATCTATAGAATGAAGGTGATGTTACCGGGTCTCCTGTGGGCGTCTCAGGCAACGGTGATGGACTGTAGAGCGGCGTGGAACCAGTCTGCACCTCCCCTGTCTGCTCCACGGCGCCTCCTGCTGATTGTCTCTGTGAGGACATGAGGCTGTAGATGGAGGACAGGCCGGGGACATCAGACTCCTCAGTCCTCCACTCAGTGAGGTTGACAGCTGGGAGGATGGAGCTGAGACCAGCTGGACCCAACCAGCATAGACCTGAGGGGAAAATATTCATGTTTAAAAACCGCAGCCGCTCTGAAGCTTCACCGACCAGCCACAAACACAGTTTTAGATAGAAAATTATCTCCTTGATGTACAATCTACAGTAAATCAAAGTAAGGGCAACTTCCATTGAAATGAAAGGCAGATCTACACCAGAAAGGCTTTCAGGCTTTTCACTTACAGACATATTTCCATATGAGCATTATCACTAGGCAAAGTTAGTCAGAATAGCAACTTTATAAATAGTGGTTATAGATTACTGAGAAATAGTCTTGCTAGTTTTTACCTCATTTCTAGTATTAACCTTAAATCGTTACTTTTATTTTCCATGTACAGATTTTGATGTATGCATCTGCAGCTTCTGTACATCACCAAAATCATCATGGTCAAACAAACAATTCAACAGTAATGCAAATTGATACTTTACTATAAAGTGTGTATATAATAAGTACAGGACTTCAATGTTGGGTGGGATTCACAGTCAGCTTGGTGGAGGTTTGCACTCAGTGTTTTTCTAGTTATAGATCCAGTCTGAGTTTTTTGTTGAAAAGAAAAATCCTATGTAACTTTGCTGTCAAATCATCAATATCTTATGGTAAATTTTTAAGAGTTTTTACAGTTAATATTAGAAACCAGGAACTCACTGAGCAGGAGAAGGACTGGAACCAGAGCCAGGACCAGAAGGAACCTGCAGCAGACAATGACAGGTCACACTTCAGCAATAACAACCTCAGAGCTTGGAGACAAGTTCTTGGGATTCTAAGGTTAGGACTAATTAAACTAAACTTGCCGAGTAGGGAGGAAGCTGCTGGTCATGTAACGCCATCGTCTGTTGAGCAGCCTGAACACTTCACCTACTGCCTTACCTGCACACAAAAGGTTCAGGATTACATTGAAGCCTTTCAGCTGCAGACACTGAGAAAAAACATAAATGCACCGTTATACCAAGTGAGAAGCAGACAGTTTAGCCACAGCTCAACATGTTTGCTCTTGAAGGAGGAGAAACTGAATGAAAAATTTCTGATATGCATTTGATTGAATGAGCCTTTAAAATGGACAATATACAGTACAATGAAAAGTCTGAGATTGATTGGTGCATCTCCTGCTCAGTTACATGACAAAGCCAAATGTAAAACTACAAGAAAAAGAGAAAAAAAGAGGAACGGCAGACAGAAATGGCTACATATCACAGAAGCAGAGGAATTGATCGATCTATTTATTGATTCGGTGTTCACCCGGAGAAGGTCCGCCATTCTGAGAAGCAGAGAACATTTTCCTGGTCAGAGATTCAGGAAACATGAGACAGAAGAAGCAAAGACTGAAACATGGCAGCACTGAAAGTCACAGCGTGTTGCTGACATTTGTGTCAACTTACTTTTTAATTTGTATTTTTTCCTTATTTCCTTCATGGATCTGAAGCAGAGACACCTTATTTCACTGATCATTTAATAGTGAAAATGTTTTAAAACCACTGTTTCTGCTGGATTTGATTTCATTCATTTGGATGCTGAATCTGCAAAGTGAGTTTTTATTTGCAGGTCAAAGTGAACTTTGCTGTTGAACCTGTGATAACAGTCACCCTCCACATCAACTGAAAAGAAGAAGCAGCCAGCGAGGACCATGAAGAAGATGAAAGAAGTTTGTCCTGAAAGGTGTCACCCCTTGGCATCAGCAGCGTTTTACTGACATGTTAAAATGAGACAAAGAAGCTACTGCAGGGAGTTATTTACATCATCATGTTCTTTCTACTGTTTCAGGCTTTATGAACATCTACAATGAATAATCGATTAGCTGCCAATTACTTTATTCCTGCCAAGTGATTAGTCATTTTTATAAAGCAAATGTCCTAATTCCCCAACTTCTCAAATCTGATTATTTTCAGGTTGATGATCTTTGGGTTGTGGACTGTTGGTCTGGACAAAAAAAGGCATTGTTGAATCTTAAGTTTTGGGAAACAGTGATTGATATTTTACACCATTTTATGAACCTAACAACTAATCGATTAATTGTTTCAATAATCAAAAGACTCATAATAGTTGTTAGTCACAGCCATAGGTTTCAAACAAATTGGAGGACGCCAAGACACAGTTCAACTTCATGTTTGCATCATGAAGGAAGTTAATAACTCACACAGAGATGCAGTGGGATGATGATGCTGCTGCTGCTGCGTTGACTCCTTCAGACTCATGACTTCACTCTGACTGAAACCAGCTGCAACAGAGGAGACAGTCACATTCAAGACAAACACACCACGTCCAGGTCCTTGTCCGAGGGAGATTTGCATCTTGCCGGGGAAACAGCCAAAGTAAAGGGTGCAGCACATTTGTTTAGGAACAGCTGGTGAGTCATGAAGAATCCAAAAAAAAAAAAACTTTTAGTGATGAGATGCAGAGAAGGACAGGCAGATGCGGAGTAGTTCTCCCTCCACCATGTTTCTACAGTAGATCAAAAGGGACAAACCAAAAGATCTAGAGATGGGCTTTCACACTTTCACTAAAAAACAGAAATAAAAAAAGATCATCAAAATCGTGAGAAGTAAATAATGATAAAAAGCCAAAATAAGTACAAATTATAAAAAAATGAAATTAAAATTAAAAAAAAGAGAATTAACTGATGAAAAAAGCTGCAAAGTTAAAAAAAAAAATGAATTTCATTTTATTCCATCTCAGGATACAGAGGAAATTCTACACTGTGGAGGTTCAGTAGAACTCTGGCTTCATAAATAGACTCTTGATGTCTGTTGGAAACACACTCGCTCTTCCTCAGTTGGTACCTGTGTGTCTTATTCCAGTCTGTGTGTGGACCTCTGTGACCTTTGAGCCCCACCCTCGATACACCTGGCGACTCAGTGCAGAGCCGCAGGCGGCTGCAGCTCTCCTGACACACAGCAGAGACCAGGCCAACCACAGCTGTAACACATCTGGAAGAACCAAACCGTACTATCAACAGTCAACAGGATAAACGTCTGTAAATCAGCACCAACCCAGGAGAGCCCAGGAGACCCCATCACCTCAGAGTGAGACATGCTGATGAGGAGAAAAGGTGATTTAAGAAGATGTGAAGAGGACGTGTCCTGCTCTACATTTACACCTCTGTAAGTTTTACACTTACAAAGTCCTCATTCACTTTATCTTCTGTCTGAAACAGGCTAGCTTAGCATATTTAAAATAACAAAACCACTCAAAGCAGAACATGTCCTCTGAGGTGAAGAACCAAAATAAAGCTGAGCAGGAAGTTCAATTTAAACCTACATTTCATCTGTTTTTTCGCTAAACAAAACAGAAATATTTTCTTTAACAAACTGAAAAATACTAAATTAGTCTAGGCTTATGTGAACACATCGGTTGAGAATGTAAAAAGTACTGTGCAAAGATTTTTAAAATCAAATTTTTAAACATGTTTCTTGTAGTCTGAGAAACTATGTACAAGTGTAAATTTTGCTTCTTAAATGTACTTTAAATTACCGGACGGATCCTAATAATTTAATCTTTTATTATCAATTTATTTTTGTATTTATTTTTCTCTTAAGTTGTGGTGTCACTGTTCTTTGCATTTTATATACTGTAGTATTTATTTTATCTTTTTGTACTAAATACATTTATTATTTTTTTTTTATTGTAATTTTGCCATTTCACAAATTGTAGAAAGAAAAAAAAACAAAACAAATTGAAACTTCAAAACTTCCAACTTCATCATCTCATCTTTTGTTGCAGTTCTGATCGAGTCTCCGAATAAAGTAAAGTAAAACAAAAATGAAAAGACTTTAAACTCCACAAAAATCTGCATCTAATTAAATAACATTTAAAACATGTGAAAAGCATGTTTTTGAAGCTTTTTACAGTTTCTGCTTTAAAATGAATTTCAGAAATGATGAAAGGAAATCAACGGAAAGGAAATCAAAGGAAACCAAATGAAAGGAAACATCTTCAGTCTGACATTTGGTTGGAAAGGAAGTTGCGGCTCAGTTGTCCGAAGCGTTGGACTGTTTCTTTAACTTCCTGCCCAGCTCAGCTTGAGGCTGACACAGTGAGGACAGAGGAAAGCTGGAGGTGTCTGGTCTGATACCTGTAACCCGCTGAGCTTTCTGCAGCAGCAGCAGCTGCTGAGAGAACAGAAGCAGCAGAGAAACTACACAAGCTGCCGACCACCTGGTCACACTCACACCTGCAGCATGTAAAACCTCCAGCACACCTGCTGAAACAAAGGGAGGTTACAGCTGAACTTTCTCCTGTTTGTTCCTGTGAGGAAACAAACATCTGTAGAACCTGCAACTGTGTGAATGAAACACCTGCTGATCTAAAGCTTGTATAAAATGTTTAACTCCTTTAAGATTTCCTGCAACGAAGTACAACCTAAAGACTTTCCCAAATCCTGTCTGAGCAGCTGGAACCAAAACTAAATCAAACCGATAATCCGTACCATAATCCAGAAATAGCTGCAGAATCACCCTCGTGTCCCGATGCCTCACCTTTTTGGCTCCTGCGTCTCCGGTCTCGGCAGTAGACGGTGGAGGTGTCTGAGTCTCGGGGCTCTGAGTCTCTTGAAGAGGAGCAGTAGGCGGGGTCCGGCTCCTTCCTGTCGGACTCGCAGTCTTTGCAGTAAACTCTACTGAGTGGCTGGACCGGGGGTTCGGGGCAGCAGCTGTCTGAGCCAATCAGAGTGTTTGATAGGATGGTGCTTTGCTCTGCCACTATGGTGCTTTCTGTCAGGAGACAGCACCAAACATCAGGGAAAAGTGGGTGAAACATCAGCCTAAGTGAAACATTGGTGTATTGACAGGATCAACATCAACCGTTTTTTTTTTTGTTTAAAGAGACACTTTCAGGTTGAATCTACTGTACTTCTACTTAAACATCCCAAATAAATATTTTAATGTTCTTATGATAAATGTTTACTTTTTTGCAAACTTTACATATCATTTAAAGTTCTATGTACATGTTTGAGGTTTTGTTTCTGTCTGTGATACCTGGTAAATTATGTGTAGTTGAGTTTTATGGAAGTATGAACTCACCTTTAGGATCAACATCCTGGTCCAAACCTGAAACCCCAGAGGAGGAAGAATCATTGTTAGCATTAAGCTGTGAAAACTGTCATTCACACCCCACACTCTGACCAGAAGAAGAATATATATGTTCTAAAACATTAAATCTGAACATGCAGGGTCATCTGATCTCTGACGGCCACAACAAGACTCAGCTGTAAAATGGTCAGTTCATCATTGTTATGAATAGTTTTAATAGAATTTAAATGAGTTTGTGAAAATGCTCAAAATGTCCACTTTTATTCTAAGAAATAGAGTGGGGAGGAACAGAGATTAAAAAGCAAGGCTCTGTACCCCAGAAGGAGTCGATCAGCGTGCTCTCCTGGATGGACTCGTCCAGCAGGGAGGACAGCAGGGAGGCGTCTGAGGCCACGCTGTGCACGCTGCTGTTGAGGAGCGACGGGCCAACAGCTTTACGAGGAGTTTGGCCAAGGAGCGACTCTGAGCAGGAGATGGAGAATCGCTGAGAACGACGAGACTTCAACGACCTGGAGGAGGAGCAGGAGTAGTTCAGGAATGTATGTGTAAAAAGCAGGCGATCAGGTGACCTGATGACCCAGCTCACCTGTTGCTGCTCCTCCAGCTGCTTCCTCCAACGCTGAAAGAGGCGCTGCTGTGCGGCAGACTGCGATCCAGCAGCCCGTCATCCAGCCGCAGGCTGCGTCTGGACATGATGCCCAACTGCTGCTGCTCCTCCTCCCCGTCTGACAACCAGGAACTGGAGCTGCAGGATGAGGACAGAGGAAGAGGAGAAGGATGGAGAGGAAGAGGAGGAGGTGACACTTGCCATGGTGACAATAAAAAATAAAAAAAATAAAATGCATAAAAAATTCATTTAAATAAATAATTGGGAGGTTTTCTGCTTATAAATGAAATACATTACTGTTATCGTCCAATTATTCAACAAACACCATAAAACTTTAAGATCAAAAATAATAATCATCACAGCAGCTTCTTTTTTAAAATCAAAAGATATTCATACGATCATGTTTGACTCAAAGAGATTCAAACTATCACATTTAAGAAGCTGCAAAGTCTGAATATTTATACATATGAAGTATATTACAAAATAGTTCTTGATTAAACAACTGATTTTCACTGCAGTGAAAATCCTTTACACACTGCATATTGATAGCGGTCAATATCAATGTTTCAGCTTCACCATTTATTAGAAAATACAACTAAAAGGTAGCTTGTCTGCTAACTGTTGATAACAGCACTATTCTGATAAACCAAACAAACAGATGACAAGGATACACACGGGTGAGTCCAGCCCCAGCTCTGCAGATACACCTCTCCGTCACAGTCGCTCATTCCATGTAATACAGACAGCCACCACACAAACATGTAGTTCAAGTTCACCTTAAACCTGCTCAGGACTGTTTCCTGTTAGAGCTGCAGGTCAGTGAGCTGCTTATCACTCACACACACACGCAGGCGTGGTTTCCCCCCACAGGCTGATTATAGTTATACAGTTTACCTTTGACATATTTTCAATAATAGGGAGATACTCAATCTGGAATAAACACCTTAAAACATAATACACTATATCAATTAAGAAGAATCTATTTAGCTTTACCAACACAAAACAGATTTGCAGCTGTGTGTGTGTTTGTTCTACGGGAAGAAATAGGTCAGCAGATGATCATATTGTGACTGAGACTGTGAAAATGATCGTCAGGGCTTGTGGTGATTAGAAATATTCAAACTAGGGCACCTCAAACTTGTATGAAATTCCAGTATTTAAGTTCCTTTCAAGCTATTTCTATAGGTTGAATTGAACACAGAGCAGTGACAAAAATCAGACCCTACACAAACATCAACTTACCAGCAGCTGCAGGTGGAGGCTGGTGTAGGTCCAGCTGATGCAGGTGAGCAGGTGTAATGGATCACCTGTACTGCTGTGAAGGGGAAACTGAACTATCTCCCCCTGTCTGTCAGCATCAGTAATCTCTGCATTACCCAGCAGCCTCCACTCTGAGCCAATTATCAGCTGTCTGATTATTGAGTTGCAGTGTCTGTGTTCACCTATGGAGAGCGCTATCAGCTCAGCAGGACAAGAAACTAACCTGCCCCAGCTCCATATGAAGGCTGCAGCTTACCATCATTTACATTGTTAATCATTCTATGAAATGTTAAAATATATATTTCTACCAACAGTTCTACACTCCACTAATTAGCCTTATATGACTATAATAACATAATTTAGCTTAAAAAAATTACCAAAACTATCAAAATTATATACACTTCACCCAGTTTTAAATTCTTCATTACAGTAAATTAATTTTTTTTAATTAAGTTTTCTGAAATTCCTAGAATGTTGTAGCGGTTTCATTATTAGGCCACCTATTATATAAATATTACTATTATTGATCATAAATGCCATTGTTCAAATATTTTTGTATTTATTAAAAAATACTTTTGTCTGTATCATACAGGTCTTGTATTGTTCAGTGATTTGCTAACTATTCTTGAAATACAACAAAAAGAATCACGTAAAGACTACGGATTGTGATCCTGCCTGAAATTTTTCTTTTTGTTCCCCCCATATCATACAGCCCCGGTTTACACTGAAAAAGTGGCAGAATGAAGAAGTCCAAACACCTGCATAAATCACACACAGGTGATATCTGAGCATATACAAACAACACCACATATATCTTGGAAAAAATATATATTGCTGAGTAAGGGGCCACTTTCAGACAATTTATTCCATATTACAAAATATTAATTAAAGCCACTTTAATGGAAAACTCATTAGGTTTGCTTATCCAAGATTAAATCATGCTGATGTCCAAATAAGTCAGATTAATAATTTAAATATAACTATTTTTGTGTTACAGTCACATACATCAATGTTTACCCAACAGTTAAATTAAAAAATACAAATTTAATTAACTATAAATATGAGCGTAACTAGACCACAATATTTGCTGAATTAGCCAGAAACCCGTCACTTGTTACTGTAATGATTTTTTATTGTAATAATATTTTACATTTTTTGAATACAACATTTTACTCCTTTGCTTCCATGTTGTCTTTGTGTACGTTATTGTGTTTCAAATATATGAATTCAAATGTTATTTGTTTTAAATCCACGAAATACAAACAACTCACCCACGTGTCCTCAGTCCCTTTAAATACACAGCCAAAGGGGCCTGTCGGCTTCCAGCCAATCAGCGTGGACCTCCAAGAGAAGGATTCCCAATAGACCAATCAAATGTCGCGATGGGCGGGGCCCCGGGAAAAACGAACGGTCAATATGCTAACGTTAGCTTTTAGCTCTCAAACCGCTGACATAAGACGAAGAATGTCACAAAACAAAGATTTGCTACTCACCTATAGCGGTGCCTTCACTCAGCAGGAGAGTCTTCCTCCGCCGAGCTAACAGGTTCGCCGCTGCTAGCTACACACGAATTACTGTTGGCGGACTAGTTTCTAATAAATGTTTCCCGTTTAAAAAGCTCCGGAAAATTACATACTTAAACGTATTTGTCTATATCTTTTCAAATAGAACCACCTGCAAAATGTCGCCTGACAAATCTGACAACAAGCAGAAAGACTAAAGAAGCAGCGGTCGGTTGGTTTATGTTTGGTTTAAATAGCGCCATCCAGGTTTTTATAGCAGCGGAGGGATTTATCGCCCCCTGGTGGCGGAAGGATACATTGCGCCAACAATTTTTTTCCTCAACTTTATTAAACAATTCGGTACAAAACAATTTCTAGTAGAAATATAAATTTTATTTATCAGTACCATAAGAACGGGTTTAAACCAGCTGGGCTACATTTACAATACATATTATAGATATGTATTAAAAGAAAATAAAATCATGATGAAACAGACGTTTTACTAGCCATTATATTTATATTTTTTGCATATAACATACACATAAAAAAGAGGGGAATACCCTCTTTTTATATGTATGTGACATGCAGCTCGCCTGTAAAAACACAAATAAAGAAAACATTTGTTAACTGCTAAAAGTTGCAATAAAGTAAAAAAAAAACACTATTTTTAACTATTTCAATTTCAAGATTTATTTTGATTCAAATACAGGAAACAATGCAGATAAACGCACGTAAATATACAGATATGCAAGTAAAATATTACCAATAAATACATTTTCAAAAATCACGTCTTTAGAAAAGACGTCTCGGACGTGACCCGGATGAAGATCGACGTCACTTCAGATAACAACGTGCACCGGGTGCGCACGTGTGTTCAGCGGCAGGAAGAAGGTTTGATTTCAGTGTTTTTATTCTATGATTTCATCTTTTGAACATTCCAATAGTTCAATTCATGTTAACTGAACACGTGAGAGTTTTATTCTGTAATTATCGATGAAATAAATGAACCCGTTGGCGGCTCGTTAACATGAGCTGACTGTAATAATAATGTAAAGCTCTGTGCCGGATTACAATCTAAATACAACCAGGCCAAATAAAAGCTCCTGTAAAACTTTTCATCCGAAGAAAGTTGTGTTCAGACGTATTGTACCTCGAGAATCCACGTTGTAATATGGTAGTAATTTAATCAGTTGGCTATTTAAAGCTCTTTTTGCAGCTAGGCATGGAGCTGCAGCAACGGAGGAAACCTATTGCTTGATGTTGCAATTTGAATTTCAGCATTATTATTAACTTTTTCCCTCGTCACCGTCTTTTGTATTAATTTATTTGTTTTCTGTGTGTTTCTGCTGGGTTCTGTAAACGTCAAAACAAAACCATAAACACACCTCAACACTGCCAGTTCTAATCTATAGTGTTTACAAGGAAATCAAACAATAATATTTTAGTTGCGTATAATTTTACTGTAAAGCCTCATTTTTATTTCTAGTTGTTATCCAGAATGTTTTTTCATTTCTAGTTTTGGTTATTTTATTAGTTTTGGTTTACGATAATAACCTTAGTTTGTGTATTCATCAGACTGAGAATCCGTTGCCATGACGTCGTTGGCCCATCAGCTGAAGAGGCTCGCTCTGCCTCAGAGTGACCCTAACCTGTTCACCCGCAAAGAGGTTGTGTCACTGCTCTTTGACCCCAAAGATGCAGCTTCCATGGACAGAAGCACCTTCTACGCCCTCGGTGAGTCTCTGTCTCAGTTTCTTTCCTTTTACTACCTGTTTTCCTGCTGTTTGTGATGATGCTCAGCCTGTTTCTGTCTGTTCTAGGCTGCACAGGGCTGGAAGAGCTGCTGGGAATCGAACCGGCATTCGCTGAGTTTCAGGACACTCTGTTCAGCCGAGCATCGCTGACCCTTGAGCGTAGCGTCCAGTCCAAAGAGGTCAATGAGAAGCTGGATGCCGGCATCTCTCTGTTCCTCACCCGCCTCTGCCCGTACTTCCTGCTAAAACCAGCTCACAAGTGCATCGAGTGGCTGGTTCACCGGTACGAGGCTTCTGCCGCCACACTGCTGCTGACTGTTCTTTTCTTCACCAGTCTGCCCTTAAAGTGTTAGGAAATAGCCATGAATGCATATCAGTCTAAAACAAAAGACATCCAATCAGCTATCATAGAAGAATTGGAAAATATGAACATTAAACTGGAGCCAGAATTTTTGCTTAATCTTTATCAACCAGAGGCAGCGTTTGGGTTAGGAAACATATGGCCAGACCTTAACAAAATAGACACATTTTTAATTTTAATTAAGGTTGTTACATGAGAACATATTGCCACCAATGTGTCCTGAGTCCTAGTTGTGTATCTCTAAATCAATGTGTGAGTAGGACTCCTGCTACTTCGTATTCTTGAGGTCAGTACAACTGAAGCTTGTTTGCTTTGTTTTCATTATATTTTTTTGTGCATTTTATAGGTTTGGCATTATTATTGAGACTATTTCTAATTGTTCAAATAATAAACAGACATTTACCTAAAACATATGTCCACTCACATGTTAAGAGTGTTAAAATCAGTGTTAACATAACAATACAGCTTTAATGTATATTTAGAACAGATAAAATATGCAATTTGAGAGTAGCTCAATTTGTTGGCTGATGATATGCATTGATAGTGATTATTGATAGCTTCTTGATTTTGCTCTCAAATTGCCCCAGATTGCTGCTTTTAAATTTGCAACTTTCAAATTTTTCTAACCTTAACCCCTAGACCAATTAGAAGGGTGAGTTCCACATAAACTGATGGTTTTAATTTTTCTTGTGCTGGGACTAAAACCTGCAGAGTAAGTGGGGTAGTCCGTTAACTTTAACATCTTTATTGTGTGTGTATACATGTGTGTTGCAGCTTCCACATCCAGCTGTATAACACTGACAGCCTCCTCGCCTGCTTGCTGCCATATCATGACACCAACATGTTTGTCAGAGTTCTGCAGCTGCTCAACATCAAAGACGCCACCAACCGCTGGAACTGGCTGCACGGCCTGCAGGTCAGAATACAATACCAAAAATAATCCAGAATGCTACCACCAAATACTTCAAAATACTCATATAACACCAAATACTTTGAAATACTGTGGTATATAATCCAAATAGTGTAGCATATTGCAGTTTATAGTGCAATATAAGGTCAAGTACTGGTAAATATAGCTAAACTATGCTATATACTGAAACACATACAACATATGCTGGCAGGATAAGTAAAGAATGGTGTTATATTGGCCTCCTGTATATGAGAAGTAGTTGATCTGAACAGAAGATAAATCTACAGCTTGAGGTTGACTCAACACACAGTGAACATGATGATAATATGAAGAGTTTCCCTCTGTGAGTGCTGATGTTGTTTTTTGTGCAGAAACCCGGCGTGCCGTTGGCCAGAGGAACTCTGATCACTCACTGCTACACAGACCTGAGCTTCATGGACTTCATCTGCAGCATGGTCACCGAATCCATCCAGGTTAGCTCCCACATCCCTCATCATAAATACTCAACAGATGGGATCGCAGATTAGTGTTCTGCTAATCTCACTCTCACAAGTTCTCATTGTCTTCTTATTGTTGTTGTTTTCAGGCATATTCAGGACAGTCTGGTAGTTCCTCTCAGCTCAGAGTCATCTTTTCCTTCTACGCCTCCACCATCGTCGCTGCTCTGGAGGCTGTGGGCAAAGTGTCTGACACCATTATATCCAAACTACTGCCATACGTCCAGAGGGTAATGATATTATATTAATAATATCATACTCACATGATCTACACAGCAGGAAGTCTTCAAATAGAGCCACTTGTGTTCTTTTCTTGGGCCATTTCATTACTTTCTGTAGACGATAACATGTGAAGTGATTACAGGCGCAAAACATTCTCCAAGGAAACCGCTGTAAAGGATTTTCCTTTAGCTATAGAAACAGTTGAAGTGATTCTGACCAGCAGCTTTCGAGTATTTGGCACAATCTTTGCACTGTTGTCGTCTGTCAGTGTGAATTTATTAGATCATTTCTATTTTCATTTGAATCTGCAAGTCATTTCCTGCTCCTTCAGGGTCTGAAGTCCTCACTGACGGACTACAAGGCCGCCACCTACATGATCGTGTGCCAGCTGGCGGTGAAGGTTGTGATGGAGGCGGGGTTGGTGGACACGCTGGCCGTCCACATCAGCAGGTCTCTGGTCAAAGAGCCGGTGCTGGCTGCGGAGGGCGTGGGCTGCCTCATCGTCCTGCTGCAGAACCAGAAGAAGGGCGCCGCCGGGTCCAGGTAGGTCCAGCACGGAGCTGTGGACACGCGCCCTGCAGAGGTGAGCTCCTCCTCGTCTCACCGCATATGTTTGTCCTCAGGTTCTGTAGCCGCCTGTGCTCCATGCCGTCGCTGGTTCCCACACTGCAGGTGATGGCGGCAACTCACGATGTCAGTCCTCTGCTGCGATACCTGCTGCCTCACCTGATACACGCAGTGTTCACGGGCAGCTCAGGTCAGAGACGCCACTTCACATCCAGATTTAAATGTCATCAATATTTTGTCTCAGGAAAAGTAAAGTTGAGGGGTTTTCTTTGCTACAGGTGAGACGAGCGAGATGGAAGTGTTATCGTCCGTTCTGCAGTCTGTTCCTCTGACCTCTGACCTCGACCACACCACAGCTCGGTAAACACGCTTCATCCAACAGTTTGTTCAGTCTGACTTATCCCTCTGATCTCCCTGCAGTCACATGCTTACTCATTTTCACTGGAACTACAAATCCTGCATGTAGAAACCCAGAGAACTCAAAGTATAACATAGTTGTAAAGATAAAGACTTGAAATTCTTTGATAATTTATTTTTCATTTATTTTTTACATTTTTTTTATTGATTTTTCATTTATTTCCAAGTGTCTACGTGTTACCAACACAGGAAATAAAACTAGGGCTCAGAACTGTTCATGTTCTACTTTTTGTTAACAGATTTTTCCTCTGAACTTCTCACATGGTTTCATTTCAATAAACTGGTCTTGATCCAGTATTTCACAAAACATGATTGTTGAGAGTAAAGTTAGTGTTGTGTTGTTGCTGCAGTTTGCTGATGGACGAGTATCTGAGTCAGACTGAGCTCTCAGATGAAAACCTGTCGGCTTTAGACCAGCGGCTGCTACCTCTGGTTCGTCTGTTCGAGTCCAGGTGAGAAAAACCCTGAAACCCTTACCTCCTCTGATGTGGGGAGCTGTATTGCTGTAGTTTCTGGTGCAGCGTCCCGTGTCTCACTGCATGTTTGTACTGCTTCAGGTACTGTGGCGCTCTGGACGCCGTCATTGCGGGTCATGTGACAGATGTCGGCAGCAGCGAGCAGAAACGTCTCTTCCACCAGTTCCTGTCTCTGTCCATGAGCAGCGGGAAACATCAGGTGGCGATGATTTACTCTCAATATATGACAAATGCAAATATTATAACAAAAGTGCATACAAATCTCACAGCTTTAGCCTCCTTTAAACAGACTTTTAACTGTTGGTTGTGTTTGTAGATTCTGGGCGACTCTGACACGTCGCTGCTCCTCAGTCTGAAACACCCGCAGCCTTCAGTCCGAGTCTCTGCCGTGGAGCATCTGATGAACATTGTCACCTCTGGACAGGTAAAACAGCACAAGGTCCTGATTCTCTTCATCTCAGCAGCAGCAACACAGAGAAAACTCTCCTGTTCAGGTCTTAAAGTGTAGATCCAGCCTGAGAACAGAAGCTGGATCTTTAATGAGCCAGAAGGTGGAATATGAAGCTGTACAACTGTAGAAAAGTGTGGGAAAATTTTATTTTTTTATTTTGTGCCGTAGGTTTTTTCCTCTCGCTAGAATAGCACCAGTAGAACAGGAGAAATTCAAGGATCATCAAGGACGATCAAGATCCATGGTCAAGGTCCATGACCTGATTGTAGTTTTCTTTTTATGGGAGCTGTAGTTTTTTATGTGCACATGACAAACATATGGTGTATCTGTCACCTTTTTTGACAGCAGCTGCTGTGTGTGAAATAAACTCAGACTAAGGAAAGAAACTGGAGATGAGATTGTGTTGTTGGAAGCTGGACAGGAAGTAATGTCATGATGTCACAGACTGGTTGGACTTTCCTCTGCTACATATTGAACAGACAGGTTTTGTTTCCTCTGGGCAGCAGCAGAGTCTGGATGATGGTTTCCTGAAAGATGCCGTTATGGAGCGTCTGAAGGACGACCTACCGGCCGTCGTAACCGCCACTCTCAAAGTCCTGGAGGTCAGTGGGGTCATAGGACCCAAAGATCATTAGTTTATTATTATAGAAGACTAAAAAAAAGATATTATCATATTTGGTAAGCAGACGATGGATATTGGATATTTTCTTCTTAAAAACGATTCAAATTTATTAGTCAGTTATCAAAATAGTTGGTAATTAATGTAATAGTTGGAAACTAATTGATTAATCGTTGTAGCTCTTATGATAAAGTCCTGTCTAATAATATCAGCTCATTTGTGTCTCTGGTTGTAATTCTAGGTCCTGTTTGATGTTCTGGACACTGAAGACATCCTGACATGTTTACTGTCACTGCTGCACAGAACCGATCTATCTCAGGCTGAGCAGTGGTCAGTGAAGTACACACACACAGATTTGATATTTAGATTTTTAATGTTTCAGTTGACAGGGTTTCATGTAGCAGCAGACTATGGACTCTGTAACCGTGGTAACTGAGGTGGTTATTTGTTTCCGTTAGGCTGCCGGTGCTGATGGAAGCGGTGCGTTTACTCTCTGATCCCCGTCTGGGAAAGGGGGACACCGAGGTGGTCCAGAGAGCAGGCTGGAGGCTGCTGCCCTTCCTGGTGATCACCGGTGGGCCGGACTCCGCCCGGCTCTGCCTCGCTTCCTGTGTCGCCCGATCCAGCATCCTGAGTCAGCACCCACTCACCCTCAACTGGGCTCAAGGTGACACCACACAGAAAATATCCACAACATTTTCATTTAACGGCATTAATATTCATTGCAGTGACTTCCTGCAGTGTCCTCGTCACCATGAGGTTGCTAGGCAACCAGCAGACTTTTACTGTAACCCTGTGTTAAATCATTTCCTGTAAAGAGATCGATGCTTGGCTGGTGTTTGTGATAGAAGCTGAACATGTTTGACATGTCCTCACAGAGCTGGAGGAAGAGATGAAGCGCAGCTCTGAACCCGACTTCGTAGGTTCAGCTAATGAGCGTCTGATCTCCACACTGACCAGGAACCTGGCCGACATGGAGCACTTCTCCAAACGGGATGCGGTAAGGTTGCATTTTATTCTACCACCACCACTACTCTCAAAATGTCAAAATGAATAACTGTCAATATAAGACAAAACTTAAGACTTAACATTCCACCACTTTCAGTCTTACTCTTGAAGTTCTTCAGATATGAGATGTTATGCAGATATATATATATATATATATATCCTGAAGCTCTGCTATAATATCCCTTCATTATTCACACTTAAAATGTCCTATTTGATCTTGATTCTGCAGCTTTTCAGTTCAGCCTCTGTCTGAAACAGGCTGTTTTAGCTCCTGTCCATTTAAGCCCTGCCTCCCCATGAGCCTGCTCTTTTCTGATTGATCAGCTTCAGGAAGCTTTCTTTTAAATAAATTATTGTAGTAGGATTTCACTTATTTTGTCCTCCTTTAGTCCAAAAAATAAACCGTATGGATCGGTTTTCTGATCTGACCTCACCTGTGCTGTGTTCTTAGCTGGAACAGCTGGCTCTGATGGTGCAGCAGCAGCAGCGAGGCTCTACCCTCAGGGAACGGACGTCCTTCCTGGTGCTGACCCGGACTCTGCTGCTGGGCCTGGACCAGCTGAGTGAGACCCAGCACCTGCTGACGGCTCAGAGGGTCTACGCGCTCTTGGAGGCGCCACTCCTGCAGCTCAACAAGGAAGATGAGGCACAGGTGAGACATTGAAATTTTTCATTTGAACACGGGAGAAACATCTATGACTTGGAAATATACAACTCCAGTGTGTGTATTAACAGGAAGTGGTGCGTCCCAGCTCTGGCCCCGCCTCTTTCTCCGAAGCCCTGACTCTGTACCTGCAAAGGTGCGGGCAGCAGCCGGGTGAGCGGCTGGACAGAGATTATGGCTCAGTTCTGCTCTGTCTGCTCAGAGACTTCATCAGCTCCCTCAGGTGTCAAGACGCCTCCTTCAAAGGTAAAAATCCTTCAGTCACAGTATCAACCTAATAATTAGAGCTGAACTACTACTGCAAAATCAACTTTTCAGATTAATCTATCAATTATCTGATGATATTTTTTCTTATAAATGAGTCAAATCGATTAACCACTTATTAAAATAGTCAATGGCAACTAAGTGATTAATCAACTAATTGTTGCAGCTCTACTGATAAGTACTTAGGAACTTGCCCTTTAAGTTTGATGCTACTTTATACTTCCCCTCTCATACTTTTCCTTCACTCCAGTATCTGAGTCCTTCAGATAGATGTTATATCTGTCTCTAACAGGTGAGGTGTGGTGGAACCCAGAGAAGCTGGACACCAACACTTGCTGCTACTTGGGACTCATCTGCCGCCTGTTCGGCATCATCATCAGTGGTGCCGGTGCTGGGCCGATGGCCAGCAGCTACAGAGACTTAATGAAACTACTTGTCCAGGTACCAGCTCAGGGTCTTAGTGAGGACATTCACCTGGTGAGTCGACTGATGACAAAAACATCACAGAAACATCACTTCATCTCTTACAGGTTCACCTGCGTGAGCCTGTGATGCTCTTCAGGTTCCTGTGCCTGCTGTGGGGATACAGCAGTAACCATGGAGACCAGCTGGATGTGAAGGTGGGTGCCATCCTGCAGACTCAGGCTCTCTACATGGGCGGAGCTCTGCTGAGCGTCCAATCAGCCACCATGCTGACAGAGCTGGCAGCCACCAACTCACCAGGTAAGAACAAATATCACTGCTGATGTCACAGCCGCAAACCTGCTGCAGGTACGACAGGTTAATAAACACCTGGATAAACGTTTGTGTCTGTGTGTGTGTTTGTGTGTGTGTGTCAGTGGTTCCCTCCCTGCTGTGCTGTCTCAGTTCTCCAGTCCGTGAGGTGCGGCGTGCGGCTCTCAGTGCTCTGAAGAGCCTATCAGGAGCCAGCTCTTCCCCCTTCCAACCAATCACAGAGAAGCTGCTCTCAACCTCGGAGGAGATCATCTCGGACCCGTCGTACCTGTGCACGGTGAGGGCTGCTTAAAAAATATATATACATCATTCATATATTCAAAACATCAGTATTATCATTTAAAGTTAAAATCCTATAGATGTGCAGAGGTGGTGTCGGGGTAGACACTATACAGGAAAAAGTATGAAGTAAGAAATTTAAACCGGTTTTAATTGGCCTATCAACACAATTTAAAAATTGGTATATATAGAGTGACATCCGAACTTTCAACATAAATTGTAGCCTTTTACTTATAATAACTGTATTTGCATATCTCTCCTTATCCCAATGTATGTCCATGTCTTACTCAATGTACAATTTGTCTGTTAAAACTATGAAACAGTCGAACAAACCCTCATTTGGCCAAACATAAAAATCTACTTAAGCTGTCATTTTTCTATAGGAATAAATACTTCCTACGGGTCCTGCATGAGTTCCATTAAATGGGGATCAGACACATTCTGATTTAAACACATTTATTTATTTTTTTTATTTAATCAGACAAAATTGAAATTGAATTGACTTTAAGGGTACTTTGTGAAATAAAATCAGGTATTTGTGTAATATTTGCCTGCAGGCTCTGTCTGTTCTTCATGACGATTCCATGTCGGTTAAAGCGAAGTCGCAGCAGTCGTCGCTGCAGCATCTGCTCCGCAGCATTCAGACACCCTGCTGCCCGTCCTACAGTGCCGCCGCTCTGCTGCGAGCACTGAGCCTCGTCTGCGGACAGGTGAGATCACACACACCAACACACTGAACCTGCTGCAGGAAGTTATCAGGACTGACCAGAGCCTCCTGTCCCCCCAGTCCGTCCTGTCCTCTCTGCTCCCAGTCCTGGACCGGCTCTTGGAGCAGAGCAGCCCCGACACCCCCACTCTGCTGCGGGGCGAGGTCCAGCTGATGCAGCTCGTCCTGGGGAAGTATGACGAGGCGTCGGCCCCCCTGTTAGCCCAGGACCAGAACTGCCTGGACCTCTTCATCAGAGCTCTGAGGACCCCGGCCCTGCTGCACCCCGACGTCCCCAGCTGCCAGATCATCGCTCTGGAACAGGTCTCTGGAACAGATCTCCATTAAGTCACAAGAAACCAGAGCCTGGGCCTGGTCCTGGTTTGGCACAAGGATTCAAACAATCTGAAACTATTATTAAAGACAATAGGTGGAACTTAGACCCAGGTGAACTGTGACAGAACCAGGTTAACTGTGATAGATCCACATTTACTGTGACATAGCCAAGTTTATTGATAGATTCAGGTGAAATGATAAAATGAGGTGAACTGTGACTCTGACTCTTCTGTTCTGACCCGGTCTTCAGATCACAAAATCCTTCTTCTCAGCGCTTGGGGACGAGAAGGTTCAGCAGAAGCTGCTGTCGGTGATGTTTGACCTGCTACTGGAGAACCGCAGTTCTCTGGTGGCCAGCAGCATCAGCAGCGTGTTTAAAGCGGTGAGCAGAGGCTCCTCCCACTAATCTTCCTGCTTCTTCTTCTTCACGTTTGAATAAGTCTGATGCATGAATTTTAAACCCACACATCCTGCTTTTATATACACATCAGATATATATGATGATCATATGCTGGTTGTTTTTTGCTGTCAATGCTTTTCAGGTAATTACCATAATTTCGTCTTTATAACAGATCGCTGTTGACGCTCAGCTTGTGGCCAATGAGCTCGCTCCCCCACAAAAACCTAAAGTCAGTGTGACGGTGCAGCAAACTCGTCGCAGCAAAATGTTACAGAGGTGAAGTGTCTCTACAACAGACGTTTTTTTCTTTATATAACCAATCCTAATCCTGCAGACACATCTGTGTCTGTAATTGTTGATCGATGCAAAGGTAAAAACAACAAGCAAAGAACCTTTAACCCATTTAAGTCCATGACAACTATAGTTGCTGAAGTCTATAACTGTCATTTTCTACTAATTAATGATAAATCTAAATATTACATATAGTTTTCTTCAGTGCCATGATAATGAAAAACTAAATGTTTTAAGCATAAAAATTAAGTTTCCAAGTGCTTCTTGTCACATCCATCGACTTCTACCTCTTTTTTCCGAGAATGTGGCAAAGACAAACCCTCCCAGAAAGAGTAATTTTATTTACAGTGGGAGAAATAAGTATTTGATCCCCTGCTGAATTTGTAAGTTTGCCCACTTCCATAGAAATGATCAGACTCTGGTTTTTATGGTTGTTTACTGGTTATGGGTATAGACAGAATATCAGTCGAAAATGCATAAAAAACACAATCTAAAAGTTATAAATTGTTATGTATTTTATTAAGGGAAATAAGTATTTGATCCCCAAGCACAACACAAGTCAGTACTTTGTAGAGAAACCTTTGTTGGCAAGCACAGCGATGAGACGTTTCTTGTAGTTGGTCACCAGGTTTGCACACAGCACAGGAGGGATTTTGGCCCATTCATCTCTACAGACAGTCTCTAAATCCTTCAAGTTTCTTGGCTGCCTCTTGGAAACTCGGAGCTTCAGCTCCCTCCACAGGTTTTCGATCGGGTTAAGGTCTGGAGAATGACTAGGCCACTCCATGACCTTAATATGTTTCTTCTTGAGCCTCTCCTTTGTTGTCCTGGCAGTATGTTTTGGGTCATTGTCATGTTGGAAAACCCACCCAAGAGGCATCTTCAGTGTTCTTGCTGAGGAAAGAAGGTTTTTGTCCAAGATGTTACAGTACATGGCTGCATTCATTGGCCCCATAATGCGGTGAAGTTTCCCTATACCCTTTCAGCCCCAAAACATGATGTTTCCACCTCCATGCTTAACTGTGGGTATGGTGTTCTTTGGGTCATACTCACGTTTTTTCATCCTCCAAACACGGCGGGTCGAGTTAATGCCAAATAGCTCAACTTTGGTTTCGTCAGACCACAGCACTTTCTCCCAAGCCTTCTCTGAGTCATTAGGTGTTCACTGGCAAACTTAAGGCGGGCCTGTACATGTGCCTTCTTGAGTAGGGGGACCTTGCGGGCACTGCAAGAGTTCAATCCATAACGGTGCAGTGTGTTGCCAACTGTTTTCTTGGTGACGGAGGTCCCATCTGCTTCCAGATCATTAACAAGCTCCTGCCGTGTTGTTTTAGGCTGCTCCCTCACCTTTCTCATCATCATCCTCACTCCATGAGGCCAGATTTTGCGGGGAGCTCCAGACCAAGGACAGTTGATGGTCCTTTTATGGGTCTTCCATTTGCGAATAATGGCACCAATAGTTGTCACCTTCTCACCAAGCCTTTTGCTGATGGTTTTGTAACCTATACCAGCCTTGTGCAGGTCTACAATCTTGTCCCTGACATCTTTTGACAGCTCTTCGGTCTTGCCCATGGTGCTGTAGAAGTTGGAATGTAAGAAACTGATTCTAAGAGCAGGTGTGCTTTATATACATGACGAGTTAAGATCAGGAGTATTGGTAGTTGACTGAGCAGAGCTGTGTGCCACATGCGCACCAGCCAATCTGTAGGAGCCTGAATTCTAAGTGAGTTGTTGGGGATCAAATACTTATTTCCCTTAATAAAATACATAACAATTTATAACTTTTAGATTGTGTGTTTTTTATGCATTTTCGATTGATATTCTGTCTATACCCATAACCAGTAAACAACCATAAAAACTAGAGTCTGATCATTTCTATGGAAGTGGGCCAACTTACAAATTCAGCAGGGGATCAAATACTTATTTCCCCCACTGTAAATTATTATGATTTTCCACTCTGACCTCTATATATCCATTTAAGTCAATTTCAGTCAATTCTCTAGAATACCAAAAAAAATGTATTTGTGCAAGCGACAACTATAGTGTCCAGTCATTAAAATGACGACTCTTTAGTGACTTAACTGATATAATTTTATGCATGAAAACTGATAAAAAAAAAATTTGGGTTTTAATGGTTTAATTCATATCTGACTGGCAGAGAAGCTACGCTGGAATATTTCCTGGCATTTTGCATTAAAATGAACTTTAGCTGCATTAGACGAATGTGGTGCCATTATGAGACAATGTCGCAGCATGATGATGTTCCATTCTCTCAGGAAACCTGAGGAGGGCGGCGATGCAGGACCAGACGGGAGCGCCGTGTCCTGGCAAAGAGTCACACTGATCCTGGAGCTGCTGCAGCACAAGAAGAAGCTGAAGCGAGCTCAGACACTGGTGCCTGTGCTGTTCTCTCTGCTCGCCAGGTGAAGCGATTAACACGACACAAGGAAAAATTTGTCTTTATGTCAAGATGAGTTCTTAGAAATAAATGCTTCAAGATTTGAACCTTTTAAATATAATCTGTATAATCTGAAATTTCGGACTTCTCCTAACCAGTAGTCATCAATGAAGGCCATTCATCAACTAATTGTTGGATATTTGTGTCGTTTTTTATTCACTTATTTGCTATTATACTATATTAACATACTGCCTTTTTAATGTTTCCAAATAGTTTCATTGGGTATAACTATTCATAAATTACAGATTCATTACACACAAATGTTGTTTAACTTTGTACATGTTAGGCTAATGGCAAAAAGTATTTTAAGAAATAAACATCACATAAAACAATTACAACACATTAAAAAAACATTTTGACGTTTTGATTTTTTAAATCCTTTTAAATCATC
Organism: Lepturacanthus savala; assembly: GCA_030544235.1. Classification (NCBI taxonomy): domain Eukaryota; kingdom Metazoa; phylum Chordata; class Actinopteri; order Scombriformes; family Trichiuridae; genus Lepturacanthus; species Lepturacanthus savala. The sequence goes on from CM060471.1 coordinate 8,697,625, forward strand.
TCGTGTGTTTGTCTTGTTTCCAGGAGTCTTGAAGCATGTAGTGGTGACGCCGGCAGCATGGAGTACACCAAACAGCTGCTGCTCAGCTGTCTGCTCAACATCTGCCACAAACTGGAGTCAGATGCAGCAGCTGCAGCAACAGGTGGGACTCGCCTGTAGCACAGTAGAAGAACCTGTAGCGCGTTAAAGTGTAGTGTATAAGTGTGTGTACCTGTAGTGTACAAGTAGTGCATGAAGTACTTAGGTCATATGTAGTTAAAGTGTGTTTGTGTGTGACTAATTATATATGTGAACACACTGGTAGGGGGTTAAGGGGGAGATTTTCATGTTCACAAGAGTCCACTTGTGCAGACTCAGCACTGTACAGTCAAATCATCAGGATGAAACGATTTCTCCCTCACATGGAAACACACACAGGTGCTTTTTGACCCAATGAATCTTGGAGATTGAAACGATTAGTGCAACTGGCCAAACCTGTGTCTAATTTTTGCATAAATCAGGTCTGAAGATTTCAGTGCTTGTGAAGATGAAATGGGTGAATCAGCACAAAGTTAAAATGATGCAGCACAATTAAGTGTGAACACATGATTTCATTTAAAAGTGTTAAAACAAATATCAAATGCAACAAAGAATCAAAGCATGGAGTAAATTATTTCTAATAGCAAATCTAAAAATGCTTTTGTGTGTGTAGATGTCCTGGATGAGGAGAAGTTCAGTGTGGAGTTGGTGGTCCAGTGCATCAGAGGATCTGATGTTCCACAGACTCATCATCACGCTCTGCTGCTGCTCAGCGCCGCCGCCTCCATCTTCCCTGTGAGTAAAAACCTTCTGTCACATCAACACAAACACATCAACACAGAGTCAGCAGCGCTGAGTTGAGCTTTAACACTGTGAGTAAAAGTAAAAAAAATATCAGCAAAGGAAAAAACTGCCTTTCTGCTTGTCTTCTTCCACCCAGCAAAATCCTCAACTGAAAAATTGTCTCCAAATATCTCCACATCCTGTTTGTAGCTCGTTAACCACTTTAGAAACAGCATGTCCCAACTTCTTCCCATGATGCCGTGATGTTTTTAGCCTCAGTGTGATATAAGTCTGTCGTCCTCCAGGACAAAGTCCTGCTGAACATCGTCCCCATCTTCACCTTCATGGGAGCAAACATCATGAGACTGGACGACGCCTACAGCTTCAGAGTGATCGAGCAGACGCTGCAGACAGTGATTCCTGCTCTCATCCAGGTGGGGACAGAGGAGACATCACTACTGAACATGTTGATGTTTCTAATCCATCCAGTTTTATTCTTTCTGAATAATTATACTTGATATCTGACTCCTAAATATTCCTCCTGTCTCCTCCTTTCTCCTCTCCTCCTCTTCAGGCCCAGTCTTCGTCTCACCTGGTTGCCGTGGTAACAAGGATTGTTCATGTGTTCGTGGACGCCCTGCCTCACGTCCCTGATCACCGGCGGCTGCCCGTCCTCACTCAGCTGGTGACCACGCTGGGACCCGCCCGCTTCCTCTGGGTCCTAATGCTGCTGCTGTTCAAGCAGCACGCAACACAGAGCAGCAGCTCGGCCAGCGAGAAGGTGAGGAGACGTTTGTGTCTCAGGAACAGCCTCAGCAGGATCCCAAAATGTCATAAATTGTCTTAAATTTGCAGATGGTGCATTTAAAGCTGATGGAAAAATTTCAACATGCAGTGGCCAACTGTAAAACATGTAATATATTTGTTTGATTGTTTGGAAAATGAGACTCCACCACTAATGGAAGATTGATGGTTGAGTTAGTTGATGTATGACAGTGAGACATAATTTATGTGACAGATGATTGAGAAGAAGTTTTGGAGGTGAAACAAGCTGAGGAGCCGTTTATGGTGGTTTGTATTACTAGTATTCAACTTTATTATTGAAGAAAGAGAGCTTATTTTGTAAAAACTAGAACTTTTTACAACATCACAAATAAAAAAAACACAACATGATGTTTAGTTTCATCTCAAGGTTTGAGCTGTGTCCATCAGATTCAGGATCTGCAGAAACTGATGGTCTCAGCCTGATATTTGAAGACATTAGTGGCTATTTGAAGAGATTTGTGATTATTTAAAGACTGTAAATCCTCTTCTTTCTGCTAAATGAGTAGTAATAAGATTTTTTTTATTATATTTTTTAGGTCTTAAAAAGGGATAAATTTGACTTTAAAAGTGTGTGTATGTGTGTGTAGGATGCAGCTCTGGAGAGAGACATGGACTTCTGGATTTCTCTGTGCTGTCAGTTCGAGGTGAGCGATCAGCTGACGTCCCTCGTCAGCGTCCTGCTCTTCCTGCTGCAGCTTCCTGAGGACAAAGACGACGGTGAGACAAACTAAAATTTTGACAATTGGGGCACTGAACACCACTAGTTTGATTATTTGATTATTTAAAATTCATACTATGTAGAATATAGACTCCAGCGTGGTCCACATCCACACCTGTAAACAAACAAACATTGGTCCAATTGATGTTTATCTTCAAACAAACATAGATGCGACTTCTCTGTTGCCTGCGCTTCAACATTTGCAATAAAAGCATTTTCTCTTTGATATTGATGAGCTGCAAACATACACGCTCCATCCCAGTTGTATGAAGGAATATTGGGGGGGAAAAAACAGGAACACAGGAAGAAAAGTGAATGTGTGTTTCTTAAGGGAATATCTTTTTCTGTTTTTCTCAGAGAAAGCAAGAATTTGGCAGAGCAACATGGGATTTAATGTCAGAAAAAGTATAAAATAGGCTTTAGGAATTTTTGTCACCCTACTGAATAGAGGTTTGCATCGCCGGCATAGCTATGTAAACAGAAGTATAAACTAGGCTTAAATACAGATTACAGTTTAAAAACAGGAACAGAATGGTGACCACACTAATGTAATATTAGACCTTCAAAATAAAGCTGTATGAACTGTTTTTTCCATCCTCTCCAGCTCCAGCAGTGAAGACCTCTGTCGGCCGACGAGGCACCAAGAAGAAGGAAGAGGAGCAGCAGCAGGAGGAGAAGGTGGAGGAGCTGATCTTCAGTCTGGAGACTCACAGCAGCAAACAGCTGCGACACTTTAAGTTCCTGTCGGTGTCCTTCATGGCTCAGCTGCTCGGCTCCACCAGCTTCATCAGGAAGGTAGGCGACAAATTGTAGAACCTTTCACATGACCAACAAAAACAATCACATACTCAATTATTCCACAAACATAAACTTTACATAAAAGTGCTTTAGAAAAAACAGACAATTAAAAATAAAGATAAAACCTTTTCAGTATAATCTATCTTATAAAGCAGTGTGACCTAAATCATTTATGGAATATCAGTAAATTGTAGTGTCTACCAATAATCTGCATGTGAGGGATTTAGGGACCATCAGTTAATTGTAGCGTCCACCGATAATATATATATGTATTTTTTAATTTTCTGAAAGTATGGAGAGATAAATGCAAATGTTGGACTTGTTGAAGACAGAAATATATGTAATAATGTACTGCAGTTATTTATTTATTCATTTATTTATTTATTTTTTATACTTTTTTTTAATTTTCCAAAAGCGGTTTGGGGGAATTGGGGTTTGTGGTTACAGATTCAAAGACAAGAAATACCAATTGACAAATAAAAAAGAAAAAAAGGATAATTACATGAATAAATGATAACATCATATAGAAGCTTTTATGCATATTAAGCAGGCAGGTAAGAAGACGGAAAGCATGGTTGGGTTCATAAAAAAATGGGCAGCACGTCAGATAGAACAGACTTTTACATGACACCAGAAATCGTAAATAACTGGGCAGTCCCAAATCATGTGCATAAGTCTTTCAAGTGACATTTCATCTGGAAGCCTTTATAGGGTGTAATGTAGGCTTTGTGTATGGTCTTAAAGTGAATCAGTTATTCTTTAGATGTATTGTTTATTTAAAATTATATCGTGATTTTATTGACAATACAAAGACAAGAGTGTTTTTGTGCATGCATAGAAACATTCTCCGACATGTTTCAGGTGGCAGACGGCGGCGACAGCGTGGACGAGTCTCTGCAGCAGCTGCAGCAGCGGTGAGTTCAGCTCCATAAAGAAATAAAATCATACTAACATCATGGCGGCGGCTCAACGTGTCAACATGTTTTTTGCATTCAGGCTGCTGGAGGAGATCCTGCGTTACATCCACAGCGTGGCTCGCTGTGTGGAGGAGAATGCTGACAAACCCACCGCCAAGTTCTGGAGAGTTCTGCTGAACAAAGCCTATGACCTTCTGGATAAGGTTTGGTTCTTTTTACTCAAATATTAGTTTGGAGGAGAAACCCCTTCTAATTTATATTTGCTATAGTCTTCTTTGTAGTTGCGGTAATGCTGCCGTTCATATGTTCTTCCATTATCTCGTGTTAAGGTGAACGCCTTGTTGCCCACGGATACCTTCATCACGGTGATGAGGGGGCTGATGGAAAATCAGCTGCCGTCCGTCAGGAGGAAGGCGATGGAGCTGCTGAACAACAAACTGCAACACAAGACGCAGTGGGAGGAGCAACAGGTAAAAACAACCATAATATCATTGTATTCTCGATAGTGGTTCTCAATCTTTTTCATGTCAAGGACCTATTAACTGTCACAAACTAGAACTTGGACCCTTATTTAATAAGATTTTGTCCCAGAGTTCACATCTGATAAGATTTTTGGTTTTAGATTTAAAAAAGTGTATGAAACCCATGACAAAAATGTCATTGTGTTACTTATGGATGGATTTACAATTAAAATAAATTATTCCCCTTTTTGCTGGGGACCCCCTGGAATCACCTCAAGGACCCTAGGGGGTCCCTGGACCCTACATCGTATCCATCCATCGTACAAATAAATAACATTAGGGCACCAAATAAAAGAAATAGCTGCAGGCTGAAGCTTTAGCTTTTTATAACTGCCCCTTTTACATAATTCACATTCACTGCAAGCTTTAACTCATAAAATAACCACATAAAACATAACAGAATATGGTAACAAACTTTAAGAAAACTTGATAACTTTAAGTGCCTAACAAACAATAACAAGAAAACTTATGTTAAATTGTTTTTATTTATTGTAGTTTGGTGTTAACTTTAATAACAAACGTTAATAAAACTCATTCTTATTACATTGCTGTGTGGCTCTTTTATTTTGAAAGTGTCCATGAAGGATCTGTTTTACGGTCAGTTCCTGTAGACTGATGCTTGTTTTGTTTGGCATAATAATATAAGAAAGTATATACCTATATCAAACAATGTGAAGTAATTTGCAGCAACTTTCTGTTAAATAATATGAAACCGAATCAGCATAACTTTATATAAAAATCAAATAATAAAAAACCTTTGTTTGTATGAGTAGTTCATTGTCTGTATTGTTTTCTTCCATCACTGTTCCTTCCCTCTGCCACAGGTCACCGTGCTCTTACAGCTGACTGGCGACCTGCTGAGCGTTGTAGGTAAAAGTCCGGTGAAGGCGACGGAGGAGGCGGAGCAGGCCATCAACCGCCAAACGGCGCTCTACAGCCTCAAGCTGCTCTGCCGCAGTTTGGGCTCCGCCCACCAGGAGGCGTTTGTCCCCGTCCTGCTGAGCACGGTGGAGATCGTCACGTCACCCGATGAGGAGAAGAACGTGACGGGCAGCGCCCTGCTCTGCCTCGCCGAGCTGGTCAACACGCTCAAAGCCCTCGCCATCCCGCAGCTGCCAAGGTGGGTGTCAGATTTAATGCTGTGAAGACGTGAGTTCCAGATGCGAGTTCCAGACGGCAGCTGTTAGCATGTTTTCTATCCTACAGGCTGATGCCGGCACTGCTGCACACGCTGAGCGACAGGAAGGAGCTGCTGACCAATGAGATCTACCTGCTGAGTGCCGTCACCGCCCTGCAGCGTGCCACAGAGACACTGCCTCACTTCATTAGCCCGTATCTGCAGGACATCACCTTACAGGTCCTTAGCTGACCTCACGTCTGCCACATCCACTGATTCGTACATGTGTCACACTAACACATTCTGTTCCTACAGGTGTGTCGCCTCACTCGCCTGGTACACGCGTCCTCCACCTCTTCCTCCTCCACCTCCTCCTCTGTTACCGCTCAGCTAACGGTGCGTCTCTCCTCTCTGAGGAGCACCCTGGCCACCAAGCTGCCCCCCAGGGTGCTACTGTCCACCCTGTGTAGGTGCTACAGCGTCATGGTCGTTGACAAGAAGGTGGGAGGAGTCACATTTTAAATACTGTATGAAATAATATAATAATAATATAATATAATACTCTAGTATAAATACTTTATGAAAAATAAATACTGCAGTATAATAGATGCATAAAGTTGTACTAAGCCTGTACTATAGAATAAAGTGTGGTATTTGTCATTGGCTGTGATACATGTTTTCCTGCAGGCCCAGCTGGGCGCACTGATGAGCATCCTGAAGGAACACATCACTCACATGGAGAAAGATCAGCTGACCTTCCACCAATCAGAGCTCACCTCCTTCTTCCTCAGCGCCCTGGACTTCAGAGCTGAGCACTGCCAGGTGGGTTAGTCGCCCGTTAGTCATAGCTCTCTCTGACGTCTCCTTCTGGGATCAAATTCGTGACTTTCTGTCCTCTCAGGGTGACCTGGAGAAGACGGCGGAGATCGAGGGCTCAGTGATCGATTGTCTGCTCGCCATGGTGATGAAACTGTCCGAGGTCACATTCAGGCCACTCTTCTTCAAGGTGACGTCCCACAAACCAAAATAAACTGAATCGAACTGTAACCCTGGTTCCCAGCAGCTAACTGTTTCTGTTCCTCCTGCAGCTGTTTGATTGGACCAAAGCTGGATCAGGAAACACAGAGCGGCTGCTGACGTTTTACCGTCTGTGTGACCACATCGCTGAGCGACTCAAAGGTCTGTTCGTCCTGTTCGCTGGAAACCTGGTGAAACCACTGGCAGACCTGCTGCAGAAAACAAACACCTCCAAGACAGGTGAGCCACCACACTCTGCTAATACTACTGCTACTAATGCTTCTAGTGCTACTGTTACTGCTGCTGCTAATGCTACTACTGCTACTGCTACTAATAGTATTACTACTACTGTTAATACTACTACTACAGCTACTAAGATTAGTACTGCTAATACTACTACTATGGCTACTAAGACTACTACTGCTAATACTACTACTACTGTTGCTAATAATACTACTGCTACTACTATGCTAGTAATAATACTTAGACCAGTACAGCTACTACTGCTAATACTACAACTATGGCTACGACTAAGAATACTAACACTTAATAGTAATAATACGAACACTTCTACTACTAATACTGTTACTATTGCTACTACTAATGCTACTGTTACTACTGCTACTACTAATACTAATACTACCACTACTCCAACTACTGTTAATCGTACTAATACTGCTGCTACTAATATTGCTTCCAACTCTATCCTATGGCAGTATGTATCAAGATATAATTACTACTACGACTACTGTTGCTACTATAAATATTATTATTTATTCATGTTTTATTTTCATTATTACATTTTAACATTATTTTACTGTACATGATTGATAATGTAATATACAAGAGATGAGATTTTACACTGAAAAGCAAAAATCAATGAAACTTTTCTCCATCAGAGGAACCTTTGAGCCACTGATAATCGTAGTTGTTTAATTTCCTCTTTGCTGTCGATCAGATGAGTTGTTTTTTGACTCGGAGAGTGGCGATGTTGAGAAGGTCAGTCTGCTGCTTCAGTACGTCCTCGACTGCCTCCACAAGATCTTCCTGTACGACACCCAGCGCTTCCTCAGCAAGGAGCGAGCTGACGCCCTGCTGGGCCCACTGGTCGACCAGGTGAGACCTCGCACCTGTCACATGACTAGAAAAAAAGCACTACACTCTTTAACAAGAATGTTTGTGACCGATTACTCAAACCTGTTAAATAATGTGTGTGTGTGTGTGTGTGTGTGTGTGTGTGTGTGTGTAGGTGGAGAACACTGTGGGTGGAGACGAGGTGACCCAGCAGAGGTTGGTCAAACACCTGGTTCCCTGTGTGGGTCAGTTCTCTGTGGCTCTGGCTGATGACTCTCTGTGGAAAACCCTCAACTACCAGATCCTGCTGAAAACCAGACACACTGACGCCAAGGTGAGAACACACACACACACACACCTGCACATTTATATACGCATTCCTGCACACATTTGTACACAAACTGTTCACATTTACTCTTTTATCTATTCATGTCATTTTTTTTATTATTTTTTTTTATCATATTTTCATTATTTCAAATTTTCAAATTCTTTAACTTTTTTGCTCTTTCGCTCTAATCTGTGTGTGATAGGCCTTTTTCCCTGAGTCTCGTCTCTCAGGTTTCAATCTCCAGCTTCTCTCTGCGTTTGGAGGTTGTGCTGCCTGAAAGAAAAAACTCATGGCTAAAAAATACTAAATTCCCTCCCAGTAGTGATGGGTAGATGAGGCGTCATGAAGCGTTTTGACACATTGCCAAACTGTATTGATACTGTGTCGATACTGTGTCACTGAATACCTTAAAAATCCCTACAGGCAACCTAGTTAACAGACTCAACTGACACTGATTTGATGAACTAGTATATACAATAATATAATTCAATTTCATATCTTCATTAACATTTAAAATGTCTTTGATATTTTTGATACAGTCAATAAATAATGTGAACATGTATCATAATGTCAGAATTTGAGTGAACATGTTGTGAATGAGGATGCCTGTGGACTGGGATTTTTTTTTTTTTACAAATTTATTTAAAAAAATAAGTTTTTCCAACGTTTTGTACTTTAGTCTGTTGCTTCTGTGAAATGACTCCTCCAGCAGTCAAACACCCGCTCGCATAGCACAGATGAGGCTGGAGTGCAGAGGAACTGTAATGCCAACTTGCAGGGGTTTGGATATATTGTTTTTTGGTTCTCCCAGTATCTCAATGGATCCTGGGACCTTGCAGGATTTCCCTCTGCCAGGTACCTCTGGACCTCCTGGATCTGCTGTGACACTTTCATGGCCCTATAATGCCTCAGCATTCAGGAGGTAGATTTATTTAAATAGGGGAGTTTGCAGAAAATAGTGAACGAAGAGTCACTTTGAAATGAATTTGAATTCAGATAGGTTAGATCAAGTGGAAATTCTGAGAGGAACAGGATGAAACAAGGAAATTAAAACAAATACTTATTTGCTGATACGAGATCAAAGTGGTCCCACACGGTGGAAACCTTTCTTTTCGATTGAGGCTCCATAATTCTTGATACGCAATTCCGAGATTCTGTTGGCAGATGCATCCCGTGACAGATTCGCTGCCTTATAAACACAGTTTGGCGTGTCAGTGTCAGTTCGAAGCAGTTTCGGTATCAGTCACGTGACTTTCTTGAAGCGATACGCACACTGACACAGGGTTTCGCTCTATGAGCTTGACGCATGTGCCGACGCATCGGTGTTGCCAGACCCATCACTACCTCCCAGTAAAATAGACAATTTGATCTATATTATGATTTACAACTCAGTTTGTGTATCATTGTACTGAACAGACTATATGATGTCGTATTTGTGGAAGTTAAAGGAAATAAGAATCTTTCAAATTAGCTTCTCCCCTATTGTCCTGGTCTTTCAGATACGTTTCTCTGCCCTGTTGTTGCTGATGGAGCTGGCAGCTAAACTGAAGGAGAATTACATGGTGCTGCTGCCAGAGACCATCCCCTTCCTGGCTGAACTAATGGAGGGTGAGGACACACACACAAACACACACAGAACATACTGAAGTGTTGTCTGGAAATACTTTGAGAAAAATGATGAGGAGACATTACCATAATCCACTTATGCTTCATAAAAACCACGTCTGCATCTATTTAGCTCATTGTTTCATAACCTTAACATGAACTGTTAAGACAACATGGTAAACTTGTTTTCGGTCATTAATTCATTTGGTTATTAAATTATTTATTTACATCAATAGAAAGCAGATATAGTAAGATAGGTGCTAAGTAAAGAAAAAAAAAAACACAAGCCTGACGAGTCACTTAGCATAAAGCAAAACCACAGACATCCCTGTTCCTTCTTAAATACAGTATTATAATATTAGAGTATTACATTATTATAATAAGTGTTAAGGTAAGAACATTATTCCAACATTGATTTTCCTAAGGATACTTGTGTGTGTTGTAACATGTTGAGTGTTGACAGATTTTCTTCTGCAGTGTTAGTCTTACAATAAAAAAGGGGAATAAAGTTAATACTAAAGCCAGGAAATCATTGATTGTGATTGGTTGGAAGGTGTTGCTCAGCTTTTAGTAAGCAGACAGTTTAACAGGAAGATGTCGACAGCAGCTGCAGTGTTTGGGCTGTTTACAGATGTGAGTGTAACCAGCTGCTGTTTGTCTTTCAGATGAATGTGAGGAGGTGGAACAGCAGGTTCAGAAGGTCGTTCAGGAGATGGAAAACATCCTGGGAGAGCCGCTGCAGAGCTACTTCTAACACATCCATTCCTGTAGATCCAGCCAAAGGAGGATAGTTAATAAGTTAATACATGAAGAGTTTTAAACATCAAGTCATTTATCAGCCTGAAATCAGGTGAAATTTAGAAATTTGTATTTTTTTTGTATACGAAATAAATGCAATAAATATTGGACTTTGAGCTCCACCAGGGAGTTTTTCTTTTATATACATCACCTTGTAAAAGTCTTCATACGAGTTGAGCTGAAACTGAAGCTGAACATGTACAGTGTTCACTGTTAAATGAACAGATGAATGATTTGCTCTCCTGTTATTTTGAAGTTTAAGTTTCACCTACTTGTATAAGATAAGAGAAATTGAAACACATCAATATCAAAACATCAACAGCTATATTTGAATTATTGATAAAGGAAGGGAGCTGCTTTCCATGTTTTCTTAAGACAGAACTGAACTTAAAGCCGACAGAAGTTCAAACTGAGAACAAATTCTTGGCTTCAAGTGTGTGGTGAAGCTGTAAACTGAGAACCAGGACGACTACAAGACAACATGAACATTGCTGTATGAATTTTGTTTTTTAACTAGTTACGAACAATAAGAAAAACTACAAAATGTCCTTTAGGGAAATTTTGAAAGAATTCCAATGGCTACTGTGGCAGCGTGTACATTATGAGCTTCTACAGAGATTTCGGTCTGTTGATCACCTGTTGTCTGTCAGCCTGTCTGTCAACCTCCAGAACTACAGAAGGTTAGTGACAGTTTACTTCCTAAAAGCAGTTTGTTGTTGGTGGCCACCATGCCACGGAATTGTCTGTCCATGTCTTCATCGCTTATCCATCTATCATTATCCATTCATTTGTCTCCAGATCTACAAAGCCTGAATGACATTTTACTTCATATAAGCTTGTTTGTGTGTTGGTAGCTGCCATAAAACTTGCATGTCTATTGATCTATGAAACTCATATCTTTCAAGCTGTCTGTTTAATGCAAAAGCTGCAGCGATGGCAGGTTCAAGGTGATGACAGGAGGACACCATCAACTTTCCCAAAAGGTGCAGGAACTAAATTTAGGGCAGCCACCTACCCATTCAAAAGAGGGGAAGGAGGTGGAGGATGTCATCCCCACGCTGAGAAAACAAGCAGGCTCTATAGTGATCATGTCCAGCAACATGCCCAGGTAGGCCACACGTTGGTCATCTTATCTATTCATCTCCAGATCTACAAAGAGTGAGCCATATTTACAGTGGCTTGCGAAACTATTTGGCTCCCTTGAACTTTGTGACCTTTTGCCACATTTCAGGCTTCAAACATAAAGATATAAAACTAATTTCTTGTGAAGAATCAACAACAAGTGGGACACAATCATGAAGTGGAACACACGTTATTGGATATTTTAAACTTTAACAAACAAACGAAAAATTGGGCATGCAAAATCATTCAGCCCCATTGAGTTAATACTTTGTAGCGCCACCTTTTTCTGCGATTACAGCTGCAAGTCGCTTGGGGTATGTCTATCAGTTTTGCACATCGAGAAACTGATATTTTTGCCCATTCCTCCTGGCAAAACAGCTCGAGCTCAGTGAGGTTGGATGGAGAGCGTTTGTTCCCTGTCCCTGCTGAAGAAAAGCAGGCCCAAACCATGATGCTGCCACCACCATGTTTGACAGTGGGGATGGTGTGTTGAGGGTGATGAAAAAGTTCGATTTTGGTCTCATCTGACCGGAGCACCTTCTTCCACATGTTTAGTGTCTCCCAGGTGGCTTGTGGCAAACTTTAAACAACACTTTTTTCATGGATATCTTTTAAGAAATGGCTTCCTTCTTACCACTCTTCCATAAAGGCCAGATGTGTGCAGTATACGACTGATTGTTGTCCTATGGACAGATTCTCCCACCTCAGCTGTAGACCTCTGCAGTTCATCCAGAGTGATCATGGGCCTCTTGGCTGCATCTCTGATCAGTCTTCTCCTTGTATGAGCTGAAAGTGGTGCAGTGGTCTGATACTCCTTCCATTTCAATATTATTGCTTGCACAGTGCTCCTTGGGATGTTTAAAGCTTGGGAAACCTTTTTGTATCCAAATCCAGCTTTAAACTTCTCCACAACAGTATCTCGGACCTGCCTGGTGTGCTCCTTGTTCTTCATGATGCTCTCTGTGCTTTAAACAGACCTCTGAGACTATCACAGTGCAGGTGCATTTATACAGAGACTTGATTACACACAGGTGGATTCCATTTATCATCGTTAGTCATTTAGGTCAACATTGAATCATTCAGAGATCCTCACTGAACTTCTGGACAGAGTTTGCTGCACTGAAAGTAAAGGGGCTGAATGATTTTGCACGCCCAATTTTTCGTTTTTTATTTGTTAAAAAAGTTTAAAATATCCAATAAAGTGTGTTCCACTTCATGATTGTGTCCCACTTGTTGTTGATTCTTCACATGAAATTACAGTTTTATATCTTTATGTTTGAAGCCTGAAATGTGGCAAAAGGTCACAAAGTTCAAGGGAGCCAAATAGTTTCGCAAGCCACTGTAACTGTCTATGAGGTTATTTGTTGGTAGCCACCATGAAATATTTAATAATAATATAACACATTGGGAGCGCTGTTGCCTCACAGCAAGAAGGTCACAGGTTCAAGACCTTGGCCTTGGGACCTTTCCATGTGTAGTTCTCCCCATGTCTGCGTGGGTTTTCTCCGGGTTATCCAACTTCCTCCCACAGTCCAAAAACATGCTGAGGTTAACTGGAGACTCTAAATTGTCCATAGGTGTGAGTGTGTGAGTGAATGGTGTGTGTGCCCCACGATTGGCTGGCGACCATCTGGGGTGTATCCCTGCCTCTCACCTGTAATGCCCTGGGATTGGTTCCAGCAGACCCCTGCGAACCTAATGAGGGGGTCTGCTGGTACCGAAACTGCTTCGAACTGACACTGACACGCCATATATATATATATATATATATATATATATATATATATATATATATATATATATATATATATAAAAAGAGAGATCCTGAAGTATCCAAACATACCACAAATGTCAGGATTAATTAGTGCACATTTGTCTAATGATCTACAGTACAATATTTCCCTTTGATGCAATAGTGCATTTTAAACAACAAGATAGGATTCACTACCGCAGAATGTGTATTTTGTTAAAATGTAACAATTGTGGGGGAAATACATAAATAAATTAAACACATCTTTGGACATGCAAATCTGAGTTTGGATTTAGACATGTGGGTAATTTAAAATAATTTATTTACAAAATTCACAGATGTAAAACAAAAGCTTCAACAGCATAAACAACAATTAAAACACACAAAACAAGCAGATTTAAAACAAAATCTGTTTTAAATCTGCTTGTCAATATCAGATTTCAATATCAAGAATCAAAGATATTGAAACAGGATGTTTCAGAGAACTGCATGATCCACTATTGAAGAAAGGTTTATTACACAGCTTCTTTTCCTTAGTCAGTCCTCATGGAATTTAGTTCGTGCTCGTTGGTCGACTGACTTGTAGACGAGGATGCGTTCCCCTCTGCTGCGCCCTGACCACAACGCAGGAAGCGGGGCAGCGAGCTGCAGAGTGCCTGTCTGAACATGGAGCTGGAGAAGACGTACACGATGGGGTCCAGAGCCGAGTTCAGGAAGTTCAGCCCCAAAGACACGATGTTGAGCTGAGTGAATGTGTAGAAGGCAGCACAGTTCACCGGGCGCTGAGAGCGGATCACCCACACCCCGATGGTGGTCACTGTGGTGGGTAGGAAGCACACCATGAACACAGCGACGATGGCAGCACACACCCGCATCGCCTTGCGAACCTTGTCAGGTTTCCCGATCTGCCGCTCCTTCAGGAAGCTGGAAATGCGGATGGAGCAGAACAGCAGCATGGCCAGCGGGATGATGAACTCCAGCACCGTCAGGATGCGGTGCATGCCCACCAGGATGATGATGGCACGAGACGCCTCTTTGTAAGAAGTGAAGAAGAAACACTGGGTGCGGTTGCCACTTCCCTTGATGTGGCTATAAGCCAGCATGGGAAACCGAGGACTTTTGACCAGTAGCCAGACAAACGCTGACACGTACACAGCCTGTTGTTTGGTCATGCGGTTAAACCGGTGGTGAGGGTGAACCACCTGGAACAAGAGACACATGATTGTCATCTCCTGGAGACCAGTGTGATTTTTTAGAGTCAGTCTAAATTAGCAAGTACTCCTGAGCCAATCCTAAAAGTCAGGGAATATTTTCAAGGTTTGGTATTGGCTCAAGTGAAGTCAATCAAATGTGGATCTTTTCTTTACTGTGTTTGTCTGCCTGAGCCTGCTGGAGTTTCTCTACAGCAGCTGTTAATGGACAACAGACAGCCCTCACTGGATGACTTTATTACCGAAGAAAACTTTCTCTCAGGCAATTTCAGCCACATCTTGAATCTTTTCCTACACACTGGGTGAAAACAATATTCAGCTTTTTTCTCCATTGACTTTGCTGCCTCAAAATTAGCTTTATTTCATAATTCACAGTAAACTTGACTTCACTCTCACTATGTAATCACACTGGATAACCTCATCTCTTCAGTTTCTCATGTTTACACCTCAAAACTACAAGAAAGCCAGTGAATGGTCATTGTTGAAATTGTGAACACTAACACAATGTGTACTTTAGTTTCCTCACCTTAAAGTAGCGATAAATCGCCACCACGGTCATCAGCGCGATGCTGGCCGAGCGGTTGGAAAACATCAGGAAGAGGTTGATCCTGCACAAGCCATCTCCAAACACCCAGTGGCCCCTGATCAAGGCATCGATCCTGAGCGGCAGACTCACAAGCGCCAGGAAGTCGGCGATAACCAGATTGAAGAGGAAAATGTTGTTGGGGTTCCAAGCCTTCAGTTTGAAGCAAAAGATCCACAGAGCAACTATGTTTCCCAGCAGCCCCAGTATAACATCAATGGTGAGGACTGGGGGCAGGATCACACCCTCCAGTTGAATACCCACTGGTGGGCAGCCGCCACCACCACTACCACCACTGCCACCAGGCATCGGAGTCGTGAAGTTTGAAAGGGTCATGGTGAAGTTTTCCTTATACTCTGATAGCATTTTTTTTATTATATCTTAAAATTGTGTCATTAAGTCTAGAGAGAGAGTGAGATTATTTTATCAGCTTCTATTTAAACAGTCATGGGTTTGGTGGTTGAATAAGAATGAGGAACAGTTTAAAGGTGTATGAACACACTAAGTAAGTTGCTTCTTCCTTTTCGAAGCCCTTCCTTATTTCTTTAGAACAAAGTCTGTGTGAGAGGGAAAAAAAAAAAGAATATTTGTTTTTGTACAATAAACAGTTCGATTTTTCTACAGGTCAAATAAAAGACTAGTGTAAACAAGAGCGTGATGCTAAGGTATCAGAAGAGCATTTTAATAAAGATTACAGATTTATTTTATCAAAACATGAAATGGCAAACTGGATAAGTAGAAAAGGTTAATAAAAGATAATTTGAATGATATATGGTCTATTTTTAATTAGAATCTTTAAAGATACAATACAAAAGTTACAATTTAAAAAATATATCTAAACAAATATGGGAAATCTATTTTATGTTTATAGGTAAACATGATGTCTTGTATTACTCTACATTTAGTCCACTCAATCTGCTATGTTGTACACTAGAGAACATTGCAAGAAAATTGTATTTTTTTTACACAGATTCCTGTTGTGAAACTACACACTTAAAAATAAACAAGTAAAATAAAAATGTTTCCCATTTAAAAAAAAAGGATAATTGATCCTATATAACACAATTCAATACAAGTAAATGCAAAATGACACATTTAATACAATGAATATCCATAACTCACCAGTCTGCTGATGTTTGTTTTTAGTCTGTGTGTTTATATCTCTGACAGCAGGACGTCCCTGTTCCTGTTACTGACTTTCATCACATGTCCAGCAGTTACCACACTGGCAACGGTACAGTCACTGGAAAACAAGCTGATGTGTAAAATCAGAAATCCCCAGTGAAGTCCATTTCTCAAGACATTAGTTTTGGGTTGAAATGCTGATTTTAAAGGTCCCATATCATGCAAACAGACACTTACATGGAATTTTGGAGGTTTCATAAAAACTCTCCCAGGCAATCGCTCACAGCTTGGATTTAGAAACGCTGACGTACAGCTTGTTTGTTCTTCTTTGATTTTGTGATGTCATTCAGTACCTTTCTCCACCTGTAGAGGTTACCAGCACTGGCCCACCTGCCCCTACCCTCACACATTTTTTCAGTCTTTCAAGTGAAAAATAGCCAATCAGAAGAGAGGCTTGTGGATTTTTGTGAGCTGAGTTGAATTTTTGTACTTTAAATTGCAAATATATCATATTAAAGGATTAAAAATTCAAATAAAACCCAGGAAAGTGCAGATATGTTATTTAAACATGTAGATAAGAGTCTGACAGTTGACTGTGTGGTAGCTGCAGCTTTACTTCTATTTACAACCAAACACTGTATGACTGCTGTAACACATCAGTTAATTCAACCTGTGTTTGTGACAGCTACTGTTAATACATCCCCCTCCCAATAAAGACAACATACAACAGACAGCTTATAAGAAAATAACATCCTAAGCAAATACTAACAAGTAGTGTAAAATGAAAAGGGAGTGTACCAATTCCCCTTCATGTTCCCCCCTAACCCCTAACTCTAATTCTATCGCTAAACCTACCTCTAACCCTAGCCATTAACTCTTACTCTAACTTTAGCCATAAACGTAAATCTAACTCTAAGTCTGACCCCAACCCTAACAAAGCGGGGAACATAAGACCTGAGTAACACAATGATGACCCCAAATGAACCAGGGTTTTCAGCTGGTATGTTGCTGTGTGTTTCCTGTCTTTGGTCTTGTTGCAGAGACACTGCAGGATACACTTTGCTTGACACAAGGATTTTGAAATGCTTTTCCTCTGGGGTGAAACATACAAATAATTGAGAAAGTTTGGAAACCACAGGATTTCTGCTTTTGCTTCTGCTGTTGTGGGCAGTGAATCATATTGTCACGTTCCAAAGTGGAAGTTTTGTTCTATTTTTGCAGATATTAGTTAGATATTATTATTATTAGTGTTATTAAATCACAAAATCCTACCACAATTTATTATATATGACTGATTTCCTCTGACTCAGTCAAATACATTTTTCAATTGCATCTCTCTCTGTCTTCAGTAGAAGCACTATATTTTATGATTGAGAAGCCTAGTGTTTTGTGTGCTTGGTGGTCTGAATTTCAGATACATGGATCTTTTCAGTGGTTTAGTCCTAAAAGGAAAAGTGGTTTACTGCAGGGTCCTGTGTCCCGGCCTCACCTTTGCAGGTGAACTACGGTGTTGTGCTCAAACATAGAGGCTACTGCAGCAAATGCACCTGGAGCTTTGAGAATGTTCTCAAGGTGATAATATTTTTTTCTGCTACTGGCAGGACTTTAACTGATAATGCATTACTTTAATTGCTGTGTTGGTGTGTTGGTTAGTGGACGCCCAACACAAATGGATCAGAGCCATTTCTAGGTTAAGCCAGAAATGATTGACTGAGGAAGTTTATTTATCAGAGTGTGATTGTGATGAGCCTCCAGCAGAGGGAGACAAAGCTCTGCTCATTCAGCTCTGTGTCACCCTGAAGGATGCTGGGAGGAGGAAGAGGATGAGGATGACGGCAGCAGAGGCTGCAGAGAAGCTAACAGCATCGACACTCAAACACACACTGACAGCAGCTAACTGCTAACTGCTCAGCCTCTCACACACACACACACACACACATACACAGACACACACACATACACACACACAGAGAGAGAGAGAGACAGGTGGACAGCCAGAGAGGCAGACAGGTGGAAGGAGGCTGATGCTGCCACCACACAAACACACACATACACACACACACTCACACATGCACGCACACACACACACACTGACATACAGTAAGCTGCAGTGAGGCTAGCTGGTTAGCATGCTGTGGGTAGGAGGCTAACCTACCACACACAGACACACACACAAACATAGTGATGCAGTGTCCGAGGCTTCCTATTGGACGGTGAGTGATGGAAGATCTAAATCTCATCGTGTGTGTTGGGTTAGGCCTGTGCGTGTGTGCGTGTGTGTGTGTGTGTGTGTGTGTGTGTGTGTGTGTGTGTGTGTGTGTGTGTGTGTGTGTGTGTGTGTGTGTGTGTGTGTGTGTGTGTGTGTGTGTGTGTGTTTAGTTATGATGACAGATGATGTGATGTGTTGATGATGTTGCCATGGAAATAGTCATGTATTCCTCCAGTGCTGTGCGTCAGTTTGTGACAGCAACATCAAACCATAGCTCACCAGGTGAACATGTCATCAGTTTCAGGTGGAATCAGGAGTTGAATTAGGACTACTACTGATACTACTAGTACTACTGGTACTGCCTGTTCTGTTGGTACCAGTATTACTTGTTCTACTAGTATTGCTGGTTCTGTTGGTATAGTTGGAAGTGCTTGTACTGTTGGTGCTGTTGGATCTTGTACTGTTGGTAATAGTACTACTGGTACTGTTGGTACTGCTGGTACTGTTTGAACTGGTACCGTTAACCACTGTTGGTGTTGGTACTTTTGGTACTGTTAGTACTGCTGCTGCTGGAACCCCATTTACCATTCACTAATGCTGACACCCTGCACACTATATAATAAAGTCAGCAAACATAAAAACACTAAAGCTATGAGCTGATTTCGACCATTGTCATTTTGAGAGTTAATTGTAATATTTAGTTAAAAAGTTGTGTTAAAAAAAAGTCAAAATAGAAAATGTTTCCAGGAGTTTAACACTTCTGCCTGCAGGTTGATGGGATAGCATGTGCATGTTGGATTATTTCTTACCCATCCAGGTGTATAAAGGTGTGTTTGGGCTGCAGCGTGTCTCCTCTGGTTCCTCCTCACACTGCAGGATGTTTCCCAACAGAACAGTTCAGGTTCATCAGGAAGAAGTTAACATTAGTGTGGACAGGAACACACAGAGCTGAGATTTACTGTATATCTTTACAGAGAAGTGTTCCTTCATGAGGACCAGCTGTCGGTTTGGTATTTGTTGTCTTTGACAGCAGCTGCTTTAATATACTTTGACATGAGCATTATTTACATCAAGCTCATTTTGTTTTAATCACTTTCTGACGTCAGAAAAGTTAACTGACTTCCTGCTACTAACCTGCTACTAGCCGGTGAGTGATCAAATAATTGATCACATGAAGG
This sequence comes from Lepturacanthus savala, assembly GCA_030544235.1. Classification (NCBI taxonomy): domain Eukaryota; kingdom Metazoa; phylum Chordata; class Actinopteri; order Scombriformes; family Trichiuridae; genus Lepturacanthus; species Lepturacanthus savala. Next base: position 8,717,322 of record CM060471.1, read on the forward strand.
AATAACCAATCCAATACACAGGCTGATCCGACATCTGCCATATTGCATAGTTCTTAAAATAACCTTGTCAGTTTATTCAGCGGTTTGTGAATCTGTAATAATATATTGTACATGAATAGAGATCAAATATAAGAAAATTGTCTGGGTTGGAAACTAAATGTGCTGCGAGGTGTTCTGCTGTTGGTAGATGATGTATAACAGAGAAATCATATAGAGACAATATCATAACATCACTTAATAATACATTTTATTTGTAAAGCATTTTTCATTTGAGACTCTCAATGTTGTAAAAACAAGTAAAAAACAGGAAATAAAATCCATCAACAAGATTAAAACTTAAATTAAAACAGAAGCAGCAAACAGATGCCAGCTTCATTTTCTCTCTCCGTCCTGTCTCTGTAAGAGAATGAAGCTTGTGGAATTTACTTTTATATATTTTCAACAATGTTATTTTAACAAAGATAAAAATTAAAAATAAAAAAAATAAAAGAACCCATGACCATGCAAACCACAGAAACTGAAATATTTTTTGAAAGCGCTGCATCTTCCAGACAGTTTTCAAGGACCAACAACTTCTCAGATGGTTCTGTGTAACAAACCAACTTTGTGCATCAGGTTAGTGTGAATATCTCCATCAAAAGCTGCTCTGAGCTTTCTGCTGCAGCTTTGTTGCTGTTAACAGATCTGTTTGTCCTGCGTTTATCACAACATGTCCGACCTCACTCATGGATTCATCTCCTCTGTCAAGCTGTGACCTTTGGCCTGCCACCCTCTAGGACTGAAGGGAAATGATGTAGGGACGCATATTGAATAAACAATGATAAAAAATGATTTTAAAAAAAAAATGACATTCTGGTCGAAACATATGAAGTGAGACACATGATATCCTGTTCAGAAATCTCCTGATCCAAATCTGCATTTATTCAGATTAGTAGAGTTGATCAGATGGTGGTTGATCAGAAAGTGATATATAATCATATCATTGCAGATTCATTCATACGTACAAGGACCGTATTGTTATGTAAATGTAAAATTGTATCTGTCCACAGATCCAGATGTAGACAAACTTCAGATTGACAGACAGCTCATTGGTGGGCGGAGCCTGCAGTTGGAGGTGGTAATGTCAAAGCGAGCAGCAGGGGGGCGGGGGAAGGGGGAGCGACCCGACGCCATGGCAACCCTTCAAGCAGCCAATGAGGAGCTGAGAGCCAAACTGACTGACATTCAGATAGAACTACAACAGGAGAAGAACAAGGTGAGATCTATGTGATGTGCATAGTCTTTTTGAAGAACACATATAGCACATCCTCACCACTGAAGAGGACACTGCCTGGACATGTTTTATATGTTATGCAAATGGAACTTTATGTAACCTTAAAACAGACTAACTAGACAGACTACTTGGGTTAGTTTGTTGCTAGGATCAGCATCTATGAGAACTGTGTGGATTCATTGTAGGACTATAAAGAACACAGCAACATGAACAAATTCTAGTGCATTTTAACACCATATTAGAACCAGATATTTCAAACTGGTTTTTATGAGATATAGTTCTTGCTCAATATAGATTAACATAGGGCCCAACACAAAACTAATTGCAACAATAATGTGTCATAGGTAACTACCTACCTCACACAGCAGTAGTATGCATGGTTCTGGTTGCTCCACAGCAGTATTAAGCCTGCCTCATTTTTTTCTCCCATATTTAGCAAAGACCCGCCCTACCTCTGATTGGCTAGTTTGGCTAGATTGGGCCTACTGTAACAGCATGCCAATGGGCTAAGGTTAGAGGTAGGGCAGGTGGCCAATCAGAGGTTGATAGGGGCGGGTCTTTGCTTGAACAACACGGGTGAGTCCCCACTGTGACCATATGTCAGAGTGTGTGTCTAAAACTGAATACTAAAATGAATGGAATAGACTCATTTTGGGAAGGAGAGGGGGTGGGGGATGATATGCAGAATAGGGCTGCTTGACTTGGGACCAGGTTTGCCTGCAGTGAACACATGGGGTGGGTGCTCTATCAACAGGGCTAAACAACTCACACTTTAGTGAGTTTTGGCTCCCTAGAGGCCACTTGAGCATGTATTTCAGCTCCTAAGAGAGCACTTTAACAAGATTTTTAGCTCCCATGAAGGCACTTTAGCACATTTTAATTTTCAAGAGGTTGTAATGTTTGATTTTGATACCAGGGGGCACTTGCATGCATCCCACCCCCCACCCCCCGTGCATGCCACTGGTGATTACTGTAGTGGTGTGTGCTGTACCATGACTACTGACTACTACCACACTACAATCACTGCTTGTCTGTCCCTGGTCCTCTCTACCTGTCTGTCTCCAGGTGAGTCGTCTGGAGAGGGAAAAGAGTCAGGAACTGAAGGCGGAGCATCACCGGGCAACAGTTGCTGTGACGGAGCTGAAGACCAAACTACACGAGGAGAAGCAGAAGGAACTGGCTGTTACCAGGGAGACGTTACTACGGCAACATGAGATGGAGCTAATGAGAGTCATCAAAATCAAAGATGGAGAGATTCAGCGTCTAAACGGATTGGTGCTAACGCTGCGGGATGGATCTGCCGATAAGGTAAGCCCTGATTCTAATCTATTGATTACTGAAACAATTAATTAGTTGTTGGGTTAATGAAATGGTGTAAAATGTCATCCACTGTTTCCCAAAGCTAAAAATTCAACCTAAAATGTATTTTTTTTGTCTAGACGAATAGTTGACAACCGAAAGATCATCACTTTACTATTATAAAAGACTAAAGGAACCAGAGAATTTGGACATTTTCTTCTTAAAAATTACTCAAATCGATTAATTGAAAATAGTTGGTGTTTAATGTAATAGTTGTAAACTAATGACATAATCAAAAAATTGTTGTCTGCTTGTTTACCTGTCTGTCTGCACTCTGAGTTGAGAGGAAAATAAAACATCTGTACTTCTTCAAATCCATCCATCACCTACTTATCCAGGTTTTAGTGTCAGCCAATTAACTAAATTAGCTCCTACGTTCTTTGAAGAAGCTTCATTGTCCTGAACCTCCTTGAGGATCCAGATGTGTCTCCATATAATCCCTCTAGTGTGTTCTGGGTCCAGGGCCTGATGGGATGTAGAATCCTTCCTGGGTCTCGGATCTGTTTCCCGATGTGAGGATCTGAAAATCAGTTTTCTCCAAAACATATACTGTGAATCCTCAAACTCACAAACAGCCTAAAAACCAAACTGTAAGTTATATCCAAGGATGGAGATCAATCATCTTCATTGATGTTGATGCCACTCTATCAGGACTCCCTCACAGTCTCTATTAATACCACTGTCAATACTTTTTCATTATTTCTTTATATTGCTGGAGAACAACTTCAATTCTCATCCAAACAATTGGATTCATTCAAGTTTGTTGTTAAAAACAAACCTTTCCAAAATTAACATTTGAAAACTTGATGTTTCATTTACTTTCTAAAAATAATGCATTTAAGGGCCCGACTGTGAATCCGTTGCTAATAGTGCAATTATATTCTTATTCTTTAAATTTATTACATTGGCATGGATGGATGAAATTGCCTGAGAGGCCAGATGTGGCCCACGGACCACCAGTTTGGGGCCCCTGATGTAGATGTAAAATGGGTTATAGCTTTTGTCCCTTGACCACAGAACAGGAAGTAGATGTTATTATATTTCATGTTATGAATTTCAGATTAAAGCATATGAACAAACCGATCAGGTGTGAAGGGTAAGTTAACTCCAACCCTTTCACTAACAGTCTGTACGGCTCCACAGGTGCGGAGCGCCCTGCTGGCAGAGGTGGAGGACACGAGGAGGAGCTGGGAGGCGGAGCGATGTCGCCTCCAGCAGGAGGTTCAGGAGCAAAGAGGAGCAAAGAGGGGAGCAGATGAGGCTCTGGCATCGGCTCAGCAGGCCTGCCAGGCCCGGGCAGCTGAACTACGATCAGCTCATCACCAACACCAGGAGGAGCTCAACCGAACCAAGAGAGACTGCGAGAGGGAAATCCGCCGACTAGTACGAGTAACACACACTCACATGACTTTTAACATACATGACTGTTAACACACGTAGCTGATAATATACATGACTGTTAACACGTGATCGTTAACATACATGACTGTTAACACACGTAACTGTTAATATACATGACTGTTAACACACATAACTGTTAATATACATGATTGTTAACACACATAACTGTTAATATACATGATTGTTAACACACATAACTGTTAATATACATGATTGTTAACATGTGATCATTAACATACATGACTGTTAATACATGTAACTGTTAATATACTTGACTGTTAACACACATGACTGTTAATACACAACTGTTAACATATATGACTGTATACCTGACCATTAACATATATTAACATATGTATGTACATATGACTGTTAACTTTCGTCACTGTTAACATACATGTGACCATTAACATACATGACCGTTAACACATGTGGCCATTAATGTACATGATTGTTAATACATGTGAGCATTGACATAGATGACTCTTAAAATAAAAGTGATCATTAAAATAGCATCTCACTGGTAGCACACCCGTGACTGTTAACATGCACGTGACTATTAATACATACATGACCATTGACACAGGTGACCGTTAACACGTGACCCTAAATATATAAAACTGTAACACACATGTAACCATTCATACACATATGACCATTAACATACAAATGCCCATTAACACAAATATCACCATAAGAATACATGACTCTAAACATACATGTAAACATATATAACTACAAACATACATGTGACTGTTAACACACAACTGTTCATGTTTGGATCTCGAGCAGCAGATTTAAAAACCTCATGATCCAAACAAACTATAGAAATGAATGATACATAAATGTGCTAATGAAGATGAAACAGAGTTAATGTCCTGCTAATGAATGAAGATTATTAACATGAAGACATGAGAGAACAGAGACCGACTCAGACTGAACAATAGAACACTGCTGAGCCCCAGAGTCACACACAGGCTGATACGACACAAACAGCAGCTCACTTCACTTCACTCAATCTGCTGAGAAAAGCAAAAATAACAGCACAAGTTGCTGCTGAGGGGAAGAATCAGGAGGATCAGTCTGATTCAATAAAGTTCTGATGTTAGCACCCTGGCTTACAGCCTGGTTTCCATGGAAATGGGAGAAAGCTGTAAGTTCTATACTATGATGAGTGGATAGAGACGCTGTTGCCTGTAGGAGACTGTTGTGACGTCAATATATACCTGATTCACAGCCTCCATCGTTGCTGTGAGTTGCTGCTTCCAAAAAAATTCAATAAGATTTAAAGAAGGACATTTCGAAAATATGAAAGATAAAGCATTCGTCATTTGAACTATTACAAAAATAAAACCTTTCTACATGTTTACTATATTATAATTCATTTGAGCTTTCAAATCACTCAGGACATGGACAAACATTTATTTGATGCATTTTAATGTGCAATAAACTTAAAAGCTACCACACAATAGCAATTATGTCTCATATTTCCTCTGATACATTGAGAGACGTGTTGTAATTATTTTAAAACAGACTGAACACATTGGACACAATTTCAAGTAATTTCTGCCTGTTGGAGAGAACAGAGGAGCTGAATGTGTTGCTCACATGGTCATGAATTAAATCTACTTTCTTGGTGTGTAGGTAAGTGAAATAATAAATGAACCATAATAAAACATCTTAATAAACCAGAACATAATCAACATGAAAACAAACATCTTAAAATGCTGCCGATATCTGAATATCGAATTAAACCAACATACCGAGATGAAACATACTTGGTAGTCATATTTTTAGACACAGACTCTGCCCCTAGAGGCTCCGCCCACACTCGATCCTCACCGCCACCAACCTTTCGCTGCCCAATCAATTTCTCAAAACTCCACACGCTGCTCCTTCTCCTGCTGCCGATCCTTACAGTGGCACTGTCCACTTGCCCAACAGGGCGAGTTCACACAATCTGGAGTTTACCTGTGATCTGAGTTCACGCAGGTGAGTTCCTGCAGGTCGACTCACCTGGAGCTTCTGAAACACACCTGCAGAGCACCTGAGTTTAACTGCAATAAAGCAGAAAAGTGTAACAGAGGATAGTGTAACAGGATGAGATCCAGAGACACCAGGAAGATTCATTTTAGATTCATGACAGTTTTACACAAAACTGAAACCCCGCCCCTAACCTGTCTGTCTACCTGTCTATCTGACTAACCCAGTCTATCTGACTCACCTGTCTGTCTACCTGTCTATCTGAGTTACATGTCTGTCTACCTGTCTATCTGACTAACCCTGTCTATCTGACTCACTTGTCTCTCTACCTGTCTATCTGACTAACCCTGTCTATCTGACTCACCTGTCTGTCTACCTGTCTATCTGACTAACCCTATCTATCTGACTCACCTGTCTGTCTACCTGTCTATCTGACTAACCCTATCTATCTGACTCATCTGTCTGTCTACCTGTCCATCTGACTTACCTGTCTGTCAACCTGTGTAGATGGATGAGATAAAGCTGAAAGACAGAGCTGTGTATTGAATAAAGTTTACCTGACTAACCCCACCCCTAACCTGCCTGTCTTACTGTCTGACTAACCCTACCCCTTACATGTCTGTCTACCTGTCTAACTGACTAACCCTGTCTCTTACGTGTCTGATTTTCTGATTTTTGTCTATCTGACTAACCTTGACTCTTACCTCTGTCTTCCTGTCTCTTGGACTAACCCTGCGCCTTTTCTGTCTGTCTACCTGTCTATCTGACTAATCCCACCCTTTTCCTGTCTGTCTACCTGTCTTTCTGACTAACCCTGCCCCTTACCTGTCTGTCTACCTGTGCAGATGGATGAGATAAAGCTGAAGGACAGAGCTGTCAGTGTATTGGATAAAGCGCTGGGGCTTCAGGCTGGCCACGCCCACCGCCTTCAGCTGCAGACTCAGGCTGCCGAGCAGCAAATCGCAGCCCTGAGAGATGCACAGAGGGTGGGGCTAAACCACCCTGGCCACACCCCTAACTCCACCCCTAACAATGCTCCTCATATTGTAAGCTCCGCCTCTTCCTGCTCGTACAAACTGCATGTTCCTGTTCACCTCACGTTACAGTTTACCCCCAACATGTTTACTTCACCATGACATCACGTCAAGCTCCGCCCCCTTCAGAGTCCTTATTACATCATCAAGTACATGACCACAGCTGCATGACTGGTCCTTGACGCCTGTTCAGTCATGTGACCAGGTTTTTTTGTTTTTTTTTCTTTTCTGGTTTGATAACTAAGAGTTTCAGACTTGTAAACAGCATTTAAAACATCAATTTCAAAATACTAGAGATCTGAAAGATGCAATATATCAAACTGAATAATATTTTAGGTGCCATAAACCTTCAGTCTAGTGAAAATTCAATGTGTTGATAAGTTTTAATCACAAAGCAAAAGGGGAAGGACTTTAATGGAAAAGCCAAGCTCTGTTTATTGAGGACTGATGTTCAACCTGTCAGTTGTCACTCTGAAGGATTCTGACCTGCGTCAGATAAAATACTGTAAAAACAAAAATATCTTTATGCGGTTCCAAATATAAAAGGACCCTGAATGTTCTGTAAAACCTTTCTGAAGATAAGAAAGTTCTTCAGACTTTTGCTGTTAAAGTTTCCATCCATGTTTGTCCAAAGAGAAGATTGTCTTCATCCCTGAAGCCAAAAACGATGAATCAGTTTACAAACTACAATGATTCAATTAAGTAATTTATTGCTTCATCATTACAGCTTTAATATATAAACTCTATTATTCTATCAATTATGTTTATGGCATGAAGTTTGGTCTCCTCATCAACTGCTCTGTATGAATATGCATGATGTAATATGATTACGTGTGTGCATGTGTGTGTGTGTGTGCGTGCATGCGCAGTTTCAGGATGACCGGGACACTAGGAGGTTTCAGTTGAAAATCGCTGAGCTGAGTGCTGTTGTCAGGAAGCTGGAGGATCGAAACGCTCTGTTGTCTGAAGAACGCAACGAACTGGTAAAATCTTCCTGGGTTTTATGTATTTTATATATTTTCTGTATTTTATATATTCTAATACATTTTCTGATATATTTGATGTATTTCCTAAGTTTGAGATATTTTCTGTTCTGTGTTCTGTATTTATATATTTTCTTTTTTTGATATTTGTTCTATTTTCTGTGTTTAATATATTTTGTGATCTCTGTAGCTGAAGAGGCTGAGGGAGGCAGAGAGTCAGTTTTTTCCTCTTCTGGACAAGAACAAACGTCTGAGCAGGAAGAATGAAGAGATGGCCCTCGCCCTGCGTCGCCTCGACAACAAGCTTCGCTTCGTCACCCAGGAGAACCTGGAGATGGTAACTATGGTAACCCCTGACCCTGTACTTTACCTGACAGCACACGGACAAACAGCCTAAGTGCTGCTTCTGTCCACTTACACCACATAAAACTCAGGTCAGGCACAGAACCATTCCAACACATTCCTGACCACAGCCACCAGTTACTGTAGTAACAGCTGTTTTTGTTATGGTCCACAGAGGAGACCCAGCTCACTGAATGACCTGGACCGCAGCCACTCCAGCAGTTACCATGGTTACAGCCAGGAGGACAGAGAGATGGAGTTCCTACGTCTTCAAGTTATGGAGCAACAACACATCATAGATGACCTGTCAAAGGTACTACTACTATTACTACTGATACTACTATTACTAGTACTGGTACTACTATTTATACTACTACTGATACTATGAGTGCTAGTACTGTTAATACTACTTATACTACTGATAAAACTAATGCACTTTATTTAAAATAATTTCCAGGCTCTGGAGACAGCTGGTTATGTAAAGAATGTGATAGTAAGTATTGAGTAGTATTACCTACTTAGTACTCACATCAGAAATACTTCATGTCACATCAGAAACACTTGATGTTATATCAGAAATACTTCATGTCACATCAGAAACACTTGATGTGTATGTCGGGATTAACTCTTCAACATTAACATGTTTGTGTTTTAGGAGAGAGACATGTTGCTTAGATACAGACGACAGGACTCTACAGTGAGGAGGAAACGAACCTTCAGAGCCTGCAGGGTGAGACTGTCTGTCTGCAGCTGCTTGATACCACAAAACAACCTGCTGTGGGTTAACTGGATTTTGTGTGTGTGTGTGTGCGCGTGTGTGCGTGTGTGCCTGCATGAGAGCAGGTCATCGAGACATTTTATGGCTATGATGAAGAAGCATCAGTGGATTCAGACGGATCATCTTTGTCCTTTCACACTGACCGAACCCCTGACACCGAACCAGATGAGGTACACACACCTGTACCTGCACACACTTGAGCATACCTGTACACACCTGATAACTGTTTTTGTGTTCCAGGTGTGTGTACGTGAGGAGGCAGAGCTACGTTACCGTCAGCTGACTCAGGAGTATCAAGCACTGCAGCGAGCGTATGCTCTGCTGGCAGAGACGAGCGGAGGAAACTACGACGCTGAGAAGGAGATCAAGGTGAGACCTAACGGGTCTACAGTTCTGTTAACTGTAGAGGATCAGAGCTCTAAAAGATATATCCCTGTGTTTCAGACCAGAGAACAGCTGCTGGCTGAAATCAGTCAATATCACACCAGAGTTGCAGATCTGGAGTCAGCACTGAAACAACAAGGACTGGTAACACACACACTCATGCACACACACACACACACACACACACACATACACACACACACACACACACACTTAAATAAAATGAAATGTATGATAAACATATGGAGGGATCAGAGAGTGGTTGATGACATCTATCAGGGATGGAAGCTCAACATACACAGAAACAAACACTACGATTGGTCCTTAGACCAGGTGAGATCATCTCTGCATTCTGATTGGTTCTAGGAAATACTCCTGGGTGTCTCCATGCTGGTCAGATGAGCAGAGAACCAATGAGAACGTGACAGAGGTAGAACAAACTGTAGAGTGTAAACTAAACCAATCATGAGCCATAAAGAGACAAACAGCAGAGTCTCCTGCACTGAAACATTAAAAAAAAGCTGTCATTCCTTATCAAGTTTTGATTAATCAATTTTATCAAGTTTTCTCTCAGTTCTATAGCTTAAAATGATAATTTGCTCTTTAAAACATTTTCCAATTCATGTTCATGGATGAACCTGTATTTGAAGTATTTTTATTAGAAATTAATTACATTGCAAATAATTACAACTGATATTTTTTCTTTGAGACTATTTTAAATAATCAGTTAAACGTTCCAGGCAATATCACGTTGAGTCAGCCTCATATATTTGTGTAACGAAATATGTAAATTTACTACTACTAGTAAATAAACTACTTAAAGTAGATTCTATTTTTTTTTCAGTGTGTGATCAGTCAGGTAGTCACCAGGTTACATGTAGGTCAAGCTGATAATCAACAGCAGCAGGAGACACTGTGTGGCCTCTTTAGTAACAGGATGTGACATCATCTGCTCAGCTGGAGTCACTACATGTCGATTGTTGGCTCTCTGTGGTACATGACTGAACACCTCGATGTAGATCGTAGATCGTAGGACATAGATCATAGATCCTAGAAAATAGATACAAGAACATAGATCGTAGATCGTAGAACATACACATGTAGACTATAAAGAGAACAGGTCTGTTAGAGGTCTGAAATTACTGTTCAGTTGTTGACTTCTAACATTGACTGTCTCTCCTCCCGTTTCTCTCCTTCCATTTGTCTCTCATCCCATCTCTCTCTCTCTCTCTCTCTCTCTCTCTCTCTCTCCTCCTGTCTGTTTCTTAGGATGTGAAGTGGGTGGAGGAGAAGCATCTGTTGTATCAGAGGAACCAGCAGTTGGTGGAGAAGGTTATATCTGTTTTTAATTGATAAATGTTTTGTCAGTCAGTTACTCAGACAGACTCAGACTCTGTGGTTTCTCGTGGTGGAGGTAGAGCATCTCATGTGGTTTGAGGCCTGAAGGTGGCTGGTATGTTGCAGGTGAAGCAGATGGAAGGTGAAGAAGTGCGTCTCCAGAATGACATCCAGGATATTAAGGACCAGAATGAGCTGCTGGAATTCCGGATCTTGGAGCTTGAGGTGAAAGCAGTCGGTCAGACATTCAACTACAGCATTAAAACTAGCAGACTGACTGATGCGTGTGTCTCTGTTTCTATTGCAACACGGTTTATTATTCAGGAGAGAGAGCGCCGCTCACCGGCCATTAACTTCCAACAAATCCATTTCCCAGAGGGTCTCAGTCCTCTGCAGATCTACTGTGAGGCAGAGGGAGTCTCTGTGAGTAACACCTGTGGACACCTGAACACACCTGAACACATCCTAACAGACATAAAGACATCTGAACGCACCTGAATACACCTGAGTGTACCTGAACACACCTGAAGACGCATATGAACACCTGAACACACATGTGTGAACTGTGTTCATTTCCATGTCAACGTAAAGTGTTATTATTTTGAACAGGACATTGTGATCAGTGAGCTGATGAAGAAGCTGGACATTCTGGGAGATAACGCCGTAAGTGTATGTTGCATTTATTTTGTACATGTATGTGTCCGTTGTGACAACTGTTTAGATTTACCCTCCAGTGATATTGACCTTCCTCTCAGAACGTCATGCTGTTTTTGATGTGTTTACATTTTGCTGATGGACCTGTGAGACATTCGTGAAATGGATTATGTAAAGATGCTGAGATGGTGACTGATTATTGACCATTGTTTACAGATGTTGGTGTGTTGTTGACCTTTTTTTGACAGGTTGTTGACATGTTGTTTGTGTGTTGTTGATGTATTATCAACATTTTGTTGACGTGTTGTCAACATGTTATCATTTTGTTTACGTATTGTTGACATATGGTCTTTTTTTACTGCAGAATCTGTCCAATGAGGAGCAGGTGGTGGTGATTCATGCCCGGACAGTTCTCACTCTGGCAGAGAAGGTAACAGACACACAATATGTTTACATGACACTTATTATTACCTTAATCTGAGAATAACTGGATAACTGAAGTGCATGTGAACATGTTACTCTGATTAGTTCTCTAACTCTGATCACCCAGGTAATTTAATTGGACTGCAGTTTTCTATATCATGTATATGCCTTAATCGGTTAAACTAGAGAATGCATATGTGCATGCTCCACACTTCTCACATTGCTGTATGACCCTGGAACAAAAACACCCAAGAAAGAAAGGTCACAGAAGCAGAATACAATCACAGTGATAGCTGCACCTTATCTGCACAAAAAAGTATGTAGGCCTTACAAAAGTAAGCCCTACATTACATATGAAATGAAAAGGCCATGTTAGTATAGATCTTAATGTTTGAAAATGTCAGAGTTGTACTGATCCCCAGCTGTTTGTTTATAATGTGATGACATAATATGTGAGAAAGGGGGACATTAACCTGTTGAAACAACACATATCGCCCCCTAGTGTCGACGAGGAGGAAACGTTCCCGTCAGTAATTTGGTTTTCAAAGACAGAAGTCCAATTAGATGCTAAATCAAATTTTGAGCATAGTTTGATTAAGTTGTGATTGTAAACACACTGATAGTTTCTGATATTCTGATGGAAACACAGAACTGTGTGAATCTGACACTCACTCATCATCATTGATCCTAAGGAACCTTCTGGCCTGACTGTTTAAAGGTTAATATCTAAAGTCACTGATTAACCTGCAAGATGTATTAAATGTGTTATGTTGTTACAGGAGCCTGTGTTGTATTATTTTTTTGACTGAGGCCAGTAACTTTCTTTTTTGTCCCCTTCATGTCCACCTGTTCGTCTCTGATCAGTGGCTGGAGTCCATTGAAGTGACAAAGTCGGCGCTGCAGCAGAAGATGTTGGACATCGAAAGCGAGAAGGTAAAAACATTCTTTAAATGACTGCCGGGCATGTCGGGCCAGTCACAAAACAATTGTCCCTTTCCTACAGATTCTACACATTCACAGATATCTGTTTATATAGATTATAAATCACAATGTCACCTTTTTCAAAATGTGGTTTTCTATCAAACATAGATGAGCGCCTATAGCATATGTCAGTATACAGGAAAGGAAATGGTCACCAAGCCAGGTACACAGCTTGCCTAATTATTATTGGAAGGTTTGTAAGGGACAGCAACTGAATCTAATGGATTCACAGTGACCTTTGACCTCTGTGAGTGTGGTTGTTGTTGTAGGATCTGTTCAGTAAACAGAAGGGTTATCTGGATGAAGAGCTGGACTACAGGAAGCAGTCGATGGATCAGGCTCACAAGGTCAGTGTGACACGTGCACAGGTAAAAACATCTGTTCAACAGGTGACAAACTCTAACATTATTAAAGATGGAGAGAAACTGAGTGATTTTAAAATAAAAATGTGGGGTTTATTTTATAAAGGTATTTTTATTTGTGCCTTGTGTAAACAAAAGAAAACCAATTAGAAACAGATTAAACTATCTCATGCAGAGGATCCTGGAGCTGGAGGCCATGTTGTTTGAGGCTCTGCAGCAGGAGGAATATTCCAGGATGGCCGGATTAAAGATGGAGGAGGCCCGTCTGACAGAAACTCTGACAGAGGAAGAGAGAGACGGGCTTAGAAGAGCCATGGACCAATGGAAAAGAAACGTGATGTGCGAGCTGAGAGAGAGAGACGCACAGATCCTCCGAGAGAGGATGGAACTGCTGCAGCTCACACAGCAGGTGAACTACACACAGGCATCACTAAACAAACTCATCGAAACAACAGACTCAACTGTAAACTTCAACTAAACTAAATCACAGGTAACTTTTAACCAACAGGTGAGTCATTGTATAACCAACGATATTTTTGTGTGTTTCAGAGGAACAAGGAGCTGGAGGAATTTATAGAAGCACAGAAACGTCAGATCAAAGAACTTGAGGAGAAGGTACGAACAAATATTAATTTACAGTTATTCCATCTTCATCTTTCAGGCTTCATTTACACAACAAACAGATTCTGTTTAACTTCTGCCAACTCAGCTGTTTGCTTCTGTTTCTTGCAGTTTCTATTTCTGTTTCTATTCTTCTCTTTGGCCTTCATCCTCTGGTCCTAACAGCAACCGGTGAGTTGCACACCAGCAACATGGCTATAGCTTTTACAACCCCTTGAATGACCCATTTTCCTCAGGCTTTCAATGAGAATTGCATATTCAACAGATAGAGGCCACCTGATTCACACCTGTTTTATTACAAAATTGATAATGTGGCATTCAATCAGTGTGGCACTGATTGAATGCCTGCATATCATGAATGCTGGGTCTTGTTGGTTTTCTGAGAATCAGAATATATATGTATATATCTGTTTTGCAGTGTCTGCAGACTCCAGCAGCTGGACTCAGTGGGGTCGGTTTAGTCTGGATCAGCCCAGACGACAGAAGGATTCCGAGGCTTCAGGTCATAGAAGCAGTAGCAGCAGCAGCAGCACCTGACTACGGCTGTTCGTTGGCTTCCTGCCCCCTTCTCCTGCCTCTGGCTGCTGTCAGCCAATCAGAGCAGAGCCCAGCTGTCACCTGACTCTGGAACGACACCGTCACACCCTCCCACGATGCCACAGTGTTGATTCAGAGACAGAGTGATGGATGGTTTCCACAGCAGCAGAAGAATGTTGTGTTTAAGAGTGAAACCATGACTGGCAATATGCTAACTAGCTCAGTGTTAGCTAAAGTTTGCCAGAACACATAATGATATGCAGCTAAAAAACACACGCTGGCTTCAGCCAGCTGGACCAAAGTGGTGCTGGACTTCGTACAGTTAGCTCAGCTAGCTGGACTTCTACTAGCGCTAGCTAAGCTAGCTGACTTTGAACATTGCTAGCTGAGATAGCTGGATAGCGACAGTTATCTTAGTTTCTTTCAGAGTTTAGGTAGTTAATTGTGTCAATTAAAGGTAACTGGTTGCTAAGTTACACAGTTGAATCACCATAGAAACATGGTTGAACCACAGAATCGGTTCTTATCTGTTCTGATTTAAGTTCACATGAATTAAACTTTGTTCTGATTGGCTGTTACACCGCCTTTCAGCCAATAACCTTCATCACATCACAGGACCAAAAACTGATGAAGGAAACTCTTCTTCATGACTTCAGGAGGTCAGAGGTCACGGCTGCTACAACAACAACTCACTTTAAAAAGAAAAGAAGCATGAAGCCTGAAAGAAGTAAAACATGTCGTCATTCAACCCCGAGCGGAACCAGGTCCAGCTGATCCAGATTCCAGGTGGTGAGGTTCAAACTAATGGAAGAAAGTACAATGTCTGTTCTTCTTAGACTGGACTGAATTATGGAGGATAATTTCACAGAACAATAAAGAAAACATATTATTTATAATCCATTATTATTGTCATATGAAATTATGCATCTTTTTTTCTGCTAAAAGAGTTTGATACTGCAATGAAACTCTGACAGTCTGAAAAGGAAAATCTTTAAATAAAATGATATAAATATTTTGTAATTGGATCAATTTTAAAATCATGTTCAAGTTTTATTTTGTTGCTTTTCAGGTAAAATTTGTAATCTAGTATTTTATGTCAGATTTGTCATTACAGTGATGAAATTCTCGTCAGTATTATTTTTTAACTTTTTTAACTGTGATTATCTTTAACAAGTAAAAGAACATCATCTGTTTAAGCGTGTTTCTCTGTGTGAATTATCCTCCGTTGGTCCTGCAGCGTTCAGAACAGAAACTAAATATGTTTTAAAAACTGGATGCTGCTGTTGTACTTTTATTATTCCAGATGATATTTTTCTATCCCGCTGTGAGTCTGAACTCAGTGAACATCAAGAGTCGCCACTTCGATGTGATTACAGATTAAAAAAGGTGGGAAGGAGACTGATGACAAAACCGTGTTTGTGTTTTGTGATTGAGTCCATAAAGTGTTTATGAACGTCTAAAATACTACTATGAAAAATACAAAACATATTTATTGAGTTGACATGAAATTCATGTTTGCAGATGCATTAAATTTGTTTCAGACTTTGTGTTTCTGTCTCTTCTCCTCAAAAGTGTGAAGAAGAAGAATGACGGCTGCAGTTTCCTTCTATTCATATAAGGGAAAAACAGATCAGACACGAGGCAGAGACACGAGGCAGGTCTTTAATCAACACGTCACCTCTACTCTGTGATCTGCATCACATTCAAAACTCTGGTCCTCACTTCACTACTCAGCAAACAGCTTCAATATCTTAAGTCCTTGGTCCACTTACACACCTCCTACCACCCTCTCTCTTTTAGGATGTCTCACCCCTCCCTCGCTAAATAATTTTTAAAAAATACTCCAAACTTCCCCATACTTAGCCCTAAAATGGTGAAATAAAACTGGACATTCAAACTGCCACCTCTCTCCCAATCTTTCAGTTCTTTTCAGACTCCACCCAAAATATCTGTTCATTCCTCTGTATCCTTCAAACTATCCTTTCTTCAATGCACCTTTTTCTTTTCATCCATTTGATGTTTATCCTATTGATGTTTCTAATCTGATTTTGCTTGTATTGATAATTTCTTTTATAGATTTTTTTAGGTAATTATGGTTTAAGTATTTGTGTCTTTATTGATTGTACTAGTGGAGAGAGACAAGAAAGGGGGAGGCAGAGAGAGGGGGAATGATCTGCAGGAAAGGGGCCGCCTGATGCAGGATTCAAACCTGTGGTGAGGACTGTAGCCTCTACATGGGGCGGGTGCTCTACCCATTACGCCATTTCCTGCTATATGAATTTTTCTTACAGGTTGTTTGAGTCATGACAATTACATACACCACTGGTCAAAGGTTGTAGAACACACATTTTTACATTTTTAGTTAAAAGTTCCAATGAATACCTTATAGATTTATTAGAGCCCTATATATATATATATATTACTGTATATATGACAGGAGAGAGTGTATTAATACTGTCCCATGTTTCAAAAACGCTCAATCCACAGAGAAACATACACAGCCTGTATTCAGAAACTGTGCCTTAAAACAAGCAGTCATGACTTACGTGAAGTTGTGATGTCACTACTATACAGTCACCACCAACGCCCCCCACAGCCATTTAAAGAGGAGGAAAGGCTTAGAAAGAAGCTGGAGAAAAGAAGTGTAAAACTATACTATGACTACTACTATACTAAAATTCCAAGTATAAAAACAGGAAAGTGTATAATATGGGACATTTAAATTGGTACCAATATAAGTAGTAAACTACCCGAACCAAAAAAGAGAGATAACAATTTTCAGGAATCAACTAATAGTTAACAACTTAGACTTACAGCTTATCTGCAGTAATGTTAATTAACCCTCGTCTGTATATCAGCATGGATGAAGCCTGATGTCTGGGTCTTTTCTAGGACTAGAGCTCTAGAGCTAAGCAGAACCCCATGATCTAGACCTAGTTAGTCAGGAGTTCATCCTACAGCAACATAATCCACATCCTACCTCTGGGCTGTCAGATCATCATCTGTCACATGACACATTAAACTATGACAATTTTAATAAAAACTGAAAAATCAAGATGTTCTAAACTTTTGACTGGTGGTGTATGTCAAAAAGTCGTGATGAAGACCTGATGGAGACTTTACTGGTGTGAACAAGACCCGGTGAACAGGTGATGAAGATGTGATGGACTTAACACGAGTGAGGGAGACATGGTGGAACGTGGTGAAGATATAATGTATCCTAGCAACAGCAGTCACATGGTTATTCCATGGACATGCACTTAAGTCTGGTTGCAACCAGCAGAAAATACATTTGAAGGACTGGTGTTAACAAACTTTAACTTTATCTTTATTTGGGTTAATTCCTACTCAGCAGTTAGAATCAAGCTAAGTTAAGTCCGGCTGGTCCCTAGACCCTCAGAGATCAGCACAATCCATTTTTAACAATAATGATCCACTACGTCAACAATAGTAAAGTGTAAGTGAAGGTTTTTGGATGTTAAACTCTATTCTAACATTTTTCTCTAATGAACTAGAAACGTAAGTCCAACCGAGCAGCAGATGTTTGGGAAAAGGCCCGTAGAGGCGGAACAGTCTTTAACTTTGTCCATGTGAATGTTCACGTGTCTGATGATCACAGTGCTGCCTCCTGATTGGCTTCTGGAGATTGATGCAGAACATGAAGCCATGATTGGCCAGCGTCACATTTCTTCTTTGCTTTCTGGGTGTCACGTTTACAGACAATAATATTTCTAATGTAAGACAGGAAGTGACTTTTCAGTGTAAAAGCCTCAGAGGAGCTGAAATTCACACAGAGATACACATTTGTTATGGTCCAGTGAGTGTGTGTGTGTGTGTGTGTGTGTGTGTGTGTGTGTGTGTGTGTGTGTGTGTGTGTGTGTGTGTGTGTGTGTGTGTGTGTGTGTGTGTGTGTGTGTGTGTGTGTGTGTGTGTGTGTGTGTGTGTGTGTGTGGAAAGTGAAAGTAAAGTGAACCTGACAGGCAAAGAAATCCAGTTCAAGCTACAGCCTTAGAGCTTTGGAACATCAACAGTAATGAGCACTGACCTGTGTGTGTGTGTGTGTGTGTGTGTGTGTGTGTGTGTGTGTGTGTGTGTGTGTGTGTGTGTGTGTGTGTGTGTGTGTGTGTGTGTGTGTGTGTGTGTGTGTGTGTCCTGTCAGTCTATAAAGTCAGACAGTTAAAGATCCAGCCGTCTCCCTCTTTTTGTGTCCTCGTGTTCATTGGAGCTGAAAATCTGAACTCGCCATGTTGTCACGTGATGATGTCAGCGCTTCACTCTCAGCTTTAGGGTTCTTTTCAGCTGATCAGCAACTAACTAACAGGGTTGTGTCGTTCTTTCAAATGAATGTTGGATGATTTGGATCGTGTCTGAGAGTAAAGGAACCAAAGAGTGAATCTGAATTGTCAAAGATAAATGAACAGTTTGTTTTCTGAGCTTTTTCTCTGAAACTCAGCCTCAACTATTTAAAGGATCATTCTGTTGTTTTTATATATTTCTCTTTATGTTGGATTCAAACCAACAATGAACCGATCAATAACAAGTGTTAGTGTGTGAGTATCAAAGCTGATAGATCCACCTTCAATTAATAATTATAATAACAATAACAACAGTGTCATGTTTCAGTCTGGTGAACACAGAGCTTCAATTTCAGGATTTTTAGTTTATATTTGAGTTCAGAGAGTTTTTTTCATGTTTCTAGATTCATTCACAAATATTTAGTGACCAGTCTGATTGAGGCCGTGACCCTGTGAGGGTCCTGACCCACTAGACCCATTGAACCAAGACTTTTAAGGGTTGAAACCAACAATCTGATGGATAAACTCATAGCTTCTTCTTCATGAGTCTGACTCTCAGCTCCACCCTGGCCTCCTTTTTCCTTTCTCCTCCTCCTCTTCATTTATTGCCTGAGCTCTCCAGCCAACCCTCCTCCTCCTCTTCCTCCTCCTCTTCCTCTTCTCTCCTTTTGTTCTTCTGTGTGTGTCTGTAGTTGCAGTGAGCAGGATGTCTGAGAGGAGGTGTTTGCAGGAGGATGACTGCTCCTCCCTACTGTCCCGGCTGGGGTCTGACTCCCCGAGGCCTCGGATGAAGTACGGTGGGATGTTCTGCAACGTCGAAGGAGCCTTCGAGAACAAAACCCTCAACTTTGAGTCATTCAGCCCGCAGACGCAGCGACGGCGAGCCGCTCGCAGTGGGACTGATGACCACGTTGGAGGAGATGCGGCGAGCCGGGGACGTCAGACGGTGGTGTTTCCCTCCGCACACAGCAGGGAAAACTACGGCAAGAGGGAGGTACGGATGAATTACACATCACCCTGATTCATTCATCCACATTAGGGACAATGTCAAAATGTTGTGTAACTCTAAAAACTTGATGCCAGATAGGTTAAATCTCTTAAAAACATGTTATCAATTTGTTTTATATCCTAAAAAGATTAAATATTTAAAATTTATCATTCTTTTTCGGTTACACCATTTGACATTTCATGTCAAAAAATCCACATTCCAAGTGATTTGTGGAAAAAATGGTACAAATGAAATGAAACTAACATTAACACAAAATGTACATTTTGAGATACTGGATGAATGCTTTTAAAAGGGTATTTTAAAACGTTATTGACTTTCTCATCTTGCCAATCATTATTTGACACTGACCCATTTACTGATGAATTAAACAATCAGTAAAAAAACAGCAGCAAAAGATCTGCGATTCATAAAACTATAATGATCAATGTTCCATCAATCAGCCTCTTCCTCTTTCTTCTTCTTCTCCTTCTGTATGTAATTCATCAGTATAAAGAGTATGTAGTTGCAGTATGCATATAATAATATCATGAGTCTATGTAGTTAAAGTATTGCAGTAAATGTATATCAGTATTATGAGTCTATGTTGTAAAAGTATTACAGTAAATGTACATTATTATTATGAATTGATGGTCAGTTGAAATAAATAAATATCAGTCTCTACAAACCTTCATGATCAGCATCAGCATCTCTCTGCTCGCGGACCTTCACAGCCAATCAGCGCCCAGCACTCCAATTACATCCGGGATCTCCTTTCAAAATAAAACCGACACATGTTTTCAAACGGCACTGAGTTGTGATTTAATGTTTTTGATGAAACTGCAGCTGAAGGATTAAAATGATTAAAGTTGATGCTTCATTTCATAATAATATGTCATTTGGCTCTGGTATAAATAAGCATTATTAGAGTTTAATGCTTAATTCTGCAGACACTAAAGTCAATATTTATTGTTTTACAACTTTATTCTTCATGGATGTTGAATTATCTGTTCAAACCATTTATTGTTTCCTTATCAGCTATGAACTGGTGAACAGAATGATTGAAGGTGTATTGATTGATCAGTATTTCAACAACAATCAGAGTCAAAATATTTCTTAGAATACTTTTAGAAATATATGAAAATCGCCGCATAAACGCTTTATTTTGAAGCCGCACACCGGAAGCAGCGTGCATATTGTGGGCAGCGTGACGTCAGAGCCGAAGGGAGCAACAATAGCAGTCTGTCTGTGTGTGCGGATCAATCAGCCGATCACAGATCAATCAGAGTCGATCAGCTGCAGCATCATGTCGTTCCAGGCTAAGAAGAGCAGCGCCAGACCCGCGGTAGGTTCAACCCGATCCGAGCCGCGCCGGGATAACCGGGCCGAGCCGGTGTAGCCGCCGGGAGGCAGGATGCTGCAGCTCCACCTGTCAATCATCCCGCTGACCGGCTCGGCCTGGCTCGGCTGGGCTCGGTCCGGCTCGGGTTGGTTTCAGGGATCCAAATTGGAGTGAAACTGCTGAGGTTTTTACTGTGATGATGATTTAATAATTAAAACTATCAAACTGAGATCACAAATATATCAATACATCATCAATCATCACAGCAGCTGCCCTGCAGGTCACCGACAGCCCATAATAACACACAACAACTGTAAACAGCATGGTGTGACATTTATTTAGACAGTAACTTGAGACTAGTATAACTAGGAGAAAATAAAATTTAATAATAGATACTAGAAATAAATTTAAAAAATAATACTAATGAACCCGAAAAAGAAGTAGTAAGAGAGAAACATCCAATCAAATCAAACATGTGTATAAATCTTCATCAGATCGTTTAATGTCCAAAAAAATCACAGGATCATTGTGAAAATGTTCCCGTTGTTCGTCAGTCTGCTGTTTCCCAGCATCCCCTCTGTCTGTCTGTTGCCAGGGCGACCGGCTCATCATCAAAGGAGGAAAGATCGTCAACGACGACCAGTCGTTCTACGCTGACGTCTACGTCGAGGATGGAACCATTAAGTATTTCTGCTTTATCTTTATTTGATTTTATTTTTTATGTTCACATTATATTCACATTTAAATTGATATATGAATACTAATTTTATATATATTCTTTTTACATTATATTAATATTTATATTATTCTAATTGTTGGCTCAGTGAGCACTCCACTCAGAGACAATTCAAACTTCAAATATATATATATTTTGAACCACTATTGTTATTGCTATTTGTCATTGTTGGTTTTAAATGTAATTGCTGTTTTATTTTTTGTGCTTTGTAACCTTGTTAAGAAAATGCTAAGAAGTTCTATAATATATATATATATATATATATATATATATATATATATATATATATATTCATTCATGTTTAATATATTCATGTTTAAAGTCATTCCAGTATATTCAGTGAACTACTAGTGTGATCATTCGATGCAGTTTGTTGTTTTGGTACCAGCTGATCTGTTGGTGACATCCATCTTTGTCCTGAACAGACAGATCGGTGAGAACCTGATTGTCCCGGCCGGCGTGAAGACGGTGGACGCCTACGGTCAGCTGGTCATCCCCGGAGGGATCGACGCCAACACCAACCTGCACACGCCCCAGAAAGGCCTGAACCCTGCAGACGACTTCTACCAGGGAACCAGGGCCGCTCTGGCCGGAGGAACCACCATGATCAGTCAGATTATTATCAATAACCTGTCAATACTGATCGATCAGGCTACAAACAGGGAAGCATGGTGATAGTGATGAAACTCATGTTTGTGTTTGCAGTCGACCACGTGTTGGTGGAACCTGGGATCAGTTTACTGTCAGCGTTTGAGCAGTGGAGGGAGGCAGCAGATCAGGGAGCGTGCTGTGACTTCTCTCTGCACCTCGACATCACACGCTGGCACGAAGGCCTCTACGAAGAACTAGAGACACTCGTCAAAGACAGAGGCATGTTACACACACACGCGAACACACACACATATATACTGTGTATTAATGACAGTATTTGTGTTTCAGGTGTGAACTCCTTCCTGTTTTTTATGGCCTACAAAGACAGATATCAGAGCTCAGACTCTCAGGTGAAACACTGATTACATATATAATTATATTATATATTATATAATATATATTACCGGGTACTCCAGCTTCCTCCCACAGTCCAAAAACATGCTCGGTTTAATTGGAGACTCTAAATTGCCCGTAGGTGTGAGTGTGTGAGTGAATGGTGTGTGTGACCCACGATTGGCTGGCGACCATCTGGGGTGTATTCCTGCCTCTCACCGTAACGCACTGGGATAGGCTCCAGCAGACCCCTGCGACCCTAATGAGAAACAAGCGGGTATAGAAGATGAGATGAGATAATATATATTATTATATAATTATATTATCATTATTATTATATAATTATATTATCATTATTACTCTTGTTGTTGTTGTTGCTGAGATGTTTCTATGGTTTCAGCTCTACGAGGCGTTTGGTGTCCTCCGGGATCTCGGAGCCATCGCCCAGGTCCATGCAGAGAATGGCGACATAATTGACGAGGTAATAAATCCTGACCAATGAAACAGAAACTCTTTCTCATTTTTTTATGCAGAAAACTTATTCATAGCCTGAAGATTATTCTTGATTAGAATTTCTAAACTGAATTTAAATTAACTTAAACTGCATTGCGTTTCAGGAACAAAAGAAGCTTCTCAGTCACGGTATCACAGGACCTGAAGGACACGTTATGTCTCACCCTGAGGAGGTAAAGACAGCTGAGAAACACCTGTATACACACGTGACACACCTGTGAAAACACAAACACACACAAATATACATACATGCGTCCTCCAGTCCGTTTCCATGTTGTGTTTCAGGTGGAGACGGAGGCCGTGTATCGAGCTGTCACCATTGCCAAACAGGCCAACTGCCCCATCTACATCACCAAGGTGATGAGCAAATCCGCTGCTGATGTCATCGCCAAAGCCAGAAAGAAAGGTGATATTATCCTTCTATTGTTCCAGAGTAGATGAGGTTTCTTTTTTTATGATATAGTCTGTGACAGTTTACCTTTAGAAATAAAGAGTGTAACTGACACGTAAACCATTGTAAAGGGTTAAAGGGAGGTGTGATGTGCTGTTCTTCTTCAGTTACCAGACAAAATAATGACAGATGTATCAGACAAATGCTGCGAGTTACACATCTGCCTGTTTCTGTCCTCAGGTATTGTGGTTTACGGGGAGCCAATCACAGCCAGTCTGGCCACTGACGGCTCTCATTATTGGTCCAAAGACTGGGCCACAGCTGCTGCTTTTGTCATGAGCCCGCCCCTCAACCCGGACCCTTCAACGCCACAGTACCTGACCTCTCTTCTAGCGTGGTGAGTATGACTCCGTCTCTGTTACCATGCTAAACCTGACTCCTACTGCTGTTACCATGGTGAATCTGACTCCCCTTTTGTTTCCATGGTGACCTGACTTCTCCTCTGTTATCATAGTGAACTTGACTCCTCCAGCTGTTACCATGGTAAACCTGACTCCCCCATTACCTTGGTGACCTGTCTCCCCCTCTGTTACCATGGTGACCTGACCAGTGTGTGTGGTGTATTTTTCTCCAGTGGAGACCTCCAGGTGACGTCCAGTGCCCAGGCCAGCTTCTCCACAGCTCAGAAAGCTGTCGGGAAAGACGACTTCACTCTTATACCGGAGGGAACTAACGGGATAGAGGAGAGGATGTCGGTGGTGTGGGACAGAGCTGTGGTGAGATAACCTGACCTTTGACCTTTAATGAAGGTCAAAGGTCAATGAAGCGGAATGATTTTTCAATAGTGTGTTGATGCACCTGTGGAGCTGAGCTGCACAACCTGTGATCCAAACCTTTACTGCCTGCATTAAAACAGGAAGGAATTGAAGTAAAGCAGTAAAGTTCCACTCTCACAATTCAATTGGATTTGACTGGCTGTGTTTGACATTGATAATTGATTGCTGAAAAGTTCAAATTAAAATTAATTAATTTTTATTTTAACTAAAACCAAAAGAAAAATCTAATTATGGTGCAAGAGAAGAGTGCATCCAGGTTCACTATGCCATAAGGAAATAATGGTTTCCATGGCAACAGATTTTTAGGTGGTGTTTTAGCAATGCTTCTCCTGTGTGATATGCAATCTTTAAACAAGCATCAGAGAACAAAATGAAGACTCAGCTTCTTTCTTTCTTTTTCTCTGCAGTCTACAGGGAAAATGGATGAAAATGAGTTTGTTGCAGTAACAAGCACCAACGCTGCCAAACTCTTCAACATTTACCCTCGCAAAGGTATCACAACAGTGACCGATGTCATCTACTAACACAGAATCTTTAGCAGTGATATTAGTGTCTGTTTAAAACTATTTTAGCTCATGTGTGTGTGCGTGTGTTCAGGACGGATCGCTGTTGGTTCTGATGCTGATATTGTCGTCTGGAATCCAAAGGAGACCCGAACCGTTTCTGCAAAATCTCACAACCTGGTAATGTGGACTTCATCAATAATCAGCATCATCATCAATCATCAGCATCACTGATGATCATTGATCACCTCTTCCTGTCTTTCTCTGTGCAGACAGTGGAGCTGAACATCCTGGAGGGTTTGGAGTTTCGTGGTGTAGCATCACTGGTGATCAGCGGTGGACGAGTCGTTCTGGAAGATGGAAAACTCAACGTGATGGAAGGTTCAGGACGCTTCGTCCCCCGAAAGGCTTTTCCTGATGCTGTGTACAGGAGGATCAGAGCTCGCAGCAAGGTAACCTACAGACCACCTGTCACCATGGGTAACTGACAGACTACCTGTCACCTAGAGACCGCCTGTCTGTTAAACATACATACTATTAAACAACTTCATTTTTCCCCAATGAAACATTCCACAACAATCAATGCCACTACCATAAAGCATAAAACCCAAAACTCACTACATCACATCCTTTTGGACTTTCACACGAAGACTAATACTTTCACAATAAAGGTACATAAAAGAGCATAACAATGAATTGAAACTTAACAAACTCACTATTTTTTTTGTGAATAACTTAAATATGCACACATACAGCTAATCATGTATATGAATATATTAGTGGAAAGAAAACAATAACGTATTTCTGAACACAGATTTCTTTTTTTCTCACTGAGAGAGAAGTGACTTGTTCTACAGCTCTTGAGTGATCCATATGTATGGGCTGCATGTCCTTGATATAGTCCTCTTGGTGTATCTGCACTTTTCTGTCAACTGCTACAAAGTCTATTCCCACCAGTGGCGATTTGTGATCTTTCAAACAGGGGAAGCTCATATTTACCGTACATCATAAATGTGTTATTTACAGACATCCCAAGTTCCAAAAAGTCATTTCAGGGAGATGTTTGTCGTTTATCGAGATGTTTACCGGAACTTCTGGGAGACTTGGCCCAAAGTTATCATTGTTAGCCATCATGATGCTAGCTGGTCACTTGGACCTAGCCGAGTATGATTGCACTATGGAACAAAAAGGTAATTAAAACTAGAACAATAACAATAAGAACAAGGAAACTTTAATATTTATAGAACAATGAAATATGTGAGTGTGATTTATTTACAGTGTAAGAGTGAATTATTTCACTCTGGAAAGGCCAACAAATAGTCTCTGTTTGTCATTTGACTTCACATGGAAAATCCGCGATGGGACTGAAATCATGCAGCTGAGGTGACGTCATGCAGACAAGTCTCCCGGAAGTTCTTGAGAGTGGCTCCATGATGCCCGCGAGTCGGGTAAAATATCCCGGATTTTATACTATGCGAGTGTTTTTTATAAATATGCAATGCGAGTGAGAGCGTGCAGGCAAAACAGTAACTCGTGCATTATACGTGGATCACTTCGATTCAATTGCGCAGGCACGCGAGCGAGAGAGAGACGCAATCGGTTAACATCTCCATGAAATGACTTTGGAACCTGGGGGTTTCTGCATTATATAGTTTTGAAACCTGTCAGTCAAACTACATTCTGCTTTTCCTCCAATCACCATGCATCACCACTGCATTCTGATTTTCCTCCAATCAGCATGCGGACGCTTAGCGTCCAGGCCCCGCCCACACTCCATTCACTCTCAGAGACGCTCAGCGTCTATGAGGAAATGCATTGACCAGAGACCAGGAAGCAGTATGGGAATGTACGGACATGTCATTTATTTATTTATGATAAGTAGCTGATTCTGAAAGAACTCGTCTTCAAGATGAACATGTTCTAACAGATTTATAGTCAATAAAATGTTAATACAGCTGCACAAATTTGGCCATTTATTTTTTGACAGTGCAGGGGAAGTTCAGCTTCCCTTGTAGTCTTAAAGAAATCGCCACTGATTCCCACATATATATATTTTAGTCAAAGTCTTTTCTTGGTGACTGACTTTGTGGACTTGAGTGCGTCAGCCAATGAATGATTATCTGTGATGCAGGTTGCTGGTACAGTGTTTTAGCATCTCCAGTCGTAAGTTCTGAAAAGAGTGTCAGTAGAAACAGGGCATTATCAATCACCCGCAAGTGTACTCTACACAATCTTCTTGACTCTCTTTGATGGCCAAGAGAGAGGGGAGAAGTTCCCATGCCCTCCCATTAGGAGAATAAAGTCACCTCCTTTTGTACCTCCATCGGAGAGGTTTCCAAATGAAGCATCACAGTGCTCAATCATCTTCAAGCTACTGTCACTGCCTAGTTATTGAAGGTTTAGAACAGTCTGAACAGTCACATCTTTTAGGCCTGGTGCCAGGTTGCTGGCATAAATATCACATCTGGCCTGCTCTGTCTTGCCACCCATAGAATTTAGAACTTAGTTTCTTTCTCACTGAGAGAGGATACTTGTTCTACAGCTCTTGGGGGATCCATATGTATGGGCTGCATACCCTTGATATAGTTCTCTTGGTGTATCTGCACTTATCTGTCGACTGCTACAAAGTCTATTCCCACATAGCAGAATTTTTCATGCTCCTCTCGACCATCCAAGAATACAAATCTGAGCTGAAGTATTACAGTTGTGGCAAAACTTTGTGTGCCCCCCACATGAAGTCATCTACATGACAGGCAAATACAGCAGTTACAGAACAGCCAGTAGAACAGCTGGATCAACTTTAGCTATTTTACCTCCTGCTCTCAGCACTATTTCTTTAACTCTGCTGTCCCAGTATAAGGACACATTTGCAAGACCATATACACACTTCTTTAACTTCCACAGTGTTCCCTCACTCCTAGCCTCAGGATGTGGTTTAATGTAGATGTCACGTAATAGTTCCATGCCTTGTAGAAACACAGATTTAATGTCCATGGAATGAAGTATCCATTGTCTTTGACAAATTGCCAGAAGGAGCCAAAGTGACTCAGATGCACATGTGGGTAAGTGCTTTTGCAGCTCTGACACTTCTAACTCCTCAAAGCTTCTAGCCACAAGTCGTGCTTTGGGTATCTGTCTTGTATCTTTGAGTGTGCACACCCATGTGGTGGATATTCACTTTTGTCCCCCATCCCCAACTTCCTCAAACAGATGGTTATCACTGAAATACATCTTTTGTTACAAAAACATCATTATGCTCATCTGTACCATTTGTATCATCTGTACTGTTTTGTCAATAATGTTCATTTTCACCTTAAGGTCCTCCATACCTGACATGTTACCTGTCCCTGTGGTACCTCATATAACAGTTCAATGAGTTTTAAATTAAACCGGTTTCTGTATTTCCTGACTGGCCTAAGACCTTAGCTGTGTGTAAAGTTCCTCCATCACTGTCTCTGTATGTCAGAATTTGCCCCATTTTCAGAATGACACCTATGTTCTTCTTTACAGCACTCTGTGTCCTTGTGTTATCTGTGAGGTATTCTGGTTTGTCTTGCATCCTAGTTGGCATTGCTGCTGGTTGCATTTGACTTATACTTTGTTGCACCTCAGGTCCTGTCCTCGCTCAAGGTTTGCGTCATCTTCATAATCATCTTATGTGCCATGTTGATCCTCATTTTCTATATTCTCTTTTCTCAGTCTGAGGCTATGTACCCTGAGGCATGTTCCACCATGCCTGACAAACACCACTGCACAATCCCCACCAATCACTCCTGGTCCTTTCCATTCATGACAGTCCACTCACTTGTAATAAAGTTTGTCTCTGTTTTTTCATCTGTGTGATAGATTTATTTCCACTCTCTTCTCTCCAAACTCTCTGCTTCAGTAAATTCCTTTCTGGATGCATGTAAGGCAGAGATATGTTTAGCCACCCACTCATTTTTAGTTGTGCCCTCTAAAGCTGGGGGTTTATCAGTCAGTACAGACAGCAGGTTGGGATTCTGTCCAAAGACTAACTGATTAGGACTGTATCCATGGACACTTTGCATGGTGTCTATAGCTGTGCTGCAGTCACAGTCATAGCTCGACTTCACTTTCATTATGATCTCTGAGAGTGTTTGGTTATGTTGCTCCAAAAGTCTGTTACTCCATGAGCTGTAACCAGCTGTCATCTTTACTTTTATGTTGCAATTCTCTTCCATGTCTCTCATCTCATCATTGTAAAACTCTCCTCTATTATCACTGAATAGTTTCTGTGGTGGGCTACATTCATGTACAAAGTGTTTCACAATCTCAGATGATTTGTTTGTAATTAGAACACTGTCTGCTAACTAACCCTGGTGAACTGATCAATGATGCGTAAATACCACACACCTGGTTCAAGTTCATGGAGATTTACAGCTACAGTCTCATTATACTGAGATGTTAATAGTAGACCAACAGCAAAGACTTGGTGTGGTTTTGCTAAATCTTCAACGTATTTCACCTTTACCCATAATTTTCTACAGAAAATTGTAGCATTCTGTATCTTTGTTCCCTGAACTCTTTAAGAGCATCTGAAGTCTCTCTGCAGAAGCATGACCAAATTGCTTGCGAAGCTTCAATAAGATCTTACATTTTGCAGCTGAGCTCATTTCTCTGAGATGACCAGTATTTAATTCTCAGTGATTTTCTTCTTGTTCCTCTGTATTGTCCATTATGTTCACACAGTTATGGCCAGAGCTTGTAAAGTCAAGTTACACAGGTCTGTTAAACATCACTGCTCTGTCATTTTCTATGTCCAGAACAGTCCCTGCTCGTTTCATGGAGGCTTTGCTCAGAAGTAGTGGTATTTTGACTGGCACTACATCTTTCCAGTCTTAGTTGGAATTTTAAACTTTTTGGTGGAATACACTACTACTCCATCACCAAATCTGAATGGACTACAGCTTGATTCTATTGTTTTTATCAAGTCCTTTAGATTATTCTCGCTTATCCCTGTGGTGTAATCATCCAAACACTGCTGTCCACATAGTTTGTGTGCATACTATGTCAATAATTGCTGAACCAAAACACTCTGTCATAAAGATTTTTGCTTCAGTGGGTGACTCTTTTGTGTATAGAGGAATGTTAGATTACTTGATTTCACTTGTGTTGCTTTCTTCTGTCAGTTTAAGATGCTCACCTCTGTGTGGACAGTTCTTTGCCCAGTGAAATGTGGTCTGACAATACAGTGCATTTTGATCTGTGACCATACCTGTCAAGTGGATTTGTGCCAAGCAATGGTGTTTTTTGATCATATTTTTGTTGGTCTGACTTTCCCCTTTATTGTCTCTGTCCAGTAATATATGTACTTTGTTTTATTTCCATGCAGGATGTAAAATCATTTCCGCCAAATATCCTTTTTAATGCTGACTTCAGTGACGCAAAAGCCAGATACATGCATGCTGTCAAAGCTAGCAGATCCAGACTGCTGTATCCAGCAGTTTAAAAGCTAGTGCTGCGTCTGGAAGTTCCATCTTATACTTTGCGCATCTTGGAGTACCTTTGGACAAAATCAATTATATAATCCGACATTGACACAATACTGTCTCTCATAATCTTATCAAAGTTTGAATAAGCTTCATAGATCAAGTACTTTCCTTCTTCAAGAAACAAGTTGCCAAGTTTTGCGAGCAGCATGTCCATACTGAAGTCTTTATTTAATTCTTCTACAGGTATTTCCCCGGCAGCACTAAAAACAACAGCAAGAACTTGCTTGCTCTTTGTAACAGCTTTGTAACTCTAGTCCAAATCACGACTTATAGCAACTTCATAATATTCCACATCAGCCAATGCTTCTACAGTAAAGCAGAACACAAAAAAACTACTCTCATCAAGTCACATCCTTTTGGACTTTCAGAATAAGATTATGACTTTCACAATAAAGGTACCTAAAAGAGCATAACATTGAATTGAAACTTAACAAAACCAGGTGAAGTACAGACCTACAATTACACAGGTAACCTTTAGACCACCCATCACCTAGGTAACCTTTAGACCACCCATCACCTAGGTAACCTATAGACCACAGGTCAACACCTGAGTGAAGTGAACTCTGACTAACTCGTTAAGAAACTTTTACCTTACAAAAACTGATTGATCAATTAACTGATCTGTGTGTTTGTATTTTTCTCAGATGGCTGAGGCCCGTGGCGTCCCTCGTGGTAACTATGACGGTCCAGTTCATGATGTCATCAGTATGACTAAATCTGTCCCACCCACTCCGACCACCAGGGGGACCCCCTGTCCCAAAATCCAAACAGGTCCCCGAAACCTCCACCAATCAGGATTCACCCTGGCAGGTAATGTTCAGACATGGTGGACACATGTAGTTGCCAATAACTTGATCAATACATTAACTCACTTCTTCTTCTCTGCAGGGGCTCAGATTGATGACCACATACCACGCCGCTCCACCCAGAGGATCGTGGCTCCGCCTGGTGGACGATCCAATATTACTTCCTTATCTTAAAACAACAAGAATTCTGATGTTACTTTGAGTATGTACAACTCAGAGTACCAGTACTTCAACTAGTACTAAACCCTACAACAACCCTACAGATAGTACACAATCTTAAAGTAACAATACTTCGATTTGTATTAAACCCTACAACAGTGGAAATACCATCTTGTCACTAAAACAAAACATTTTAATGATGGTAATATCACTCAACAACAAATAGTGGTACTACAATTAGTATAAAAACATACAACCACTTCTAGTATTGAATCCTTAAACCCCCAACTTCTTTCAAAGCTTACACCTAGTGATATATCCACCACAAATTTACTTCTACAAGAATCAAACCCTAAAACCACTCCTTCAATTAACACTAAAACCTAAAACAATGGTACTACTCCTCTACAAATACTACTAAACCCTACTACAAATGTACTTCAACTAGTACTAAATGTAACAACAATGGTAATACAACCCTTTTGCAAGTACTACAACCTATGAGGGGTACAGTAATACCCAACTAGTAATGAATGATACAACACTGGTATTTGAAACTCAACCCCTTCACATCTGTACTCAACCCTTAAATTCTTGCAAATAATAATCAGTTTTCACTTCATTGTGTTCTTGTTCAGTCTCAGCCCTGAGAGAACAAGTAGTAGTAGTAGTAGAAGTAGTAGTGACAATAGTAATTACATCACTTAACGTAACATAGCACATAACCTACTGGTTGATTGTTGCCAGAGGTTTTTATGAACAGCTGGCTATATTAAATTACCTTTTTCCATCTTTACAGTCAGTTCACCCTACTCATGTCTCATTGTAAATTATCCATCATCCATCTTCTCCCGCAGCTTCAGGTCGGGTCATAAGCAGAGAAGCACAGACTTTCCTCTGTCGGCCACTTCTTCATTAAATGAATCTAAATCACAGTAATCATCATTCAACACAGCAACACTTATCACATTATAATACACTTTACTGAAGGACTTTGATAATGTACTCGCATATTATTCCAGTTCCATCTGTTCCTTAAAGCATCAGTGTGGTAGAGTAATGTGAGTGGTGTTCAGTCCTGATGTGTGTTCCTATTGGTCAGATTTAATGTGGACTGATTGAGCCAGTCCTGTCAGCATGTAATCAAAACCTTTGTCTCAGAATAAAAAAAAAACTCACCTTTCAAAATAAACCCATGAAACTTTCTGTGAACATTAAAACATCAATAACTCTTATGGTGCTATAAATCCATTGGTAGCCTCCAGGTAGCAATCCCTTCATCCCCATCCCAGATTATCTAAAGCAATATCTGACTCCTCCCATCATATTATCTACAATAATGACTCCACACTCCCCAACATTATCCAAACTAACATCAGGCCCCACCCCCAATATTATCTATATTATCAGACTCCTGCTGATATCTAAATAATGTCAGGCTCTGGCCCCAAGATCAACTAAACAAATATAACACCGCCTCCCTGATATCTAAAATAGTATCAGCCCCCCCTGCTTAATTATCTTTGTGACTTCTGAAAACTTCTGATGACTTTTAACTGTATTTGATTTGTAAAGACTTCATTTGATACCATGATCATTTTGTATTTTTTTACAGTTTTTGTATCCTGGCAGCGTTAGCATCAGTGATCGTAGTCAGTCACTCAGACTCAGTTCAGCCACTAAGACACCTGCAGTCGCCATGTTGGTACCAAGCTGTTGTCTTAGCAACAAAATGTCGCCATCGCCATGTTAAGCTACCATCATGTAATCATAGTGGGGGAAAATTTGCCATCATGCCATACTTAATAAACTAGATTCAACTCCAACATGACTTCATTGATAAAGACATCAAATCATTGATAAAACTGATTAGGAGACGACATCACTGACATCATGGCGTCTGCTGGCTGAGCTGTTTTCAGGTGCTGGTCTGTAGCAGTCTGTTGTTTTTCTGTCCTCAGATGCACTGAAGCAAAAAAAATGACAAGAGGTTTGTAGAAATGTAAACGCAGGAAAGCGTACAGAGATGAAGGTGTGCTTATGAAGAGCCGTTACTATGGCGGCAGTGCATCTGTTGGTGTTGTTCCCGTCGTGAATGTAAACCTGCTGCATGAGTAAATTAAACTGTGAGAGAAACTCAGAGTGAGTCAGTTTGTTCACATATTAGTGTTTTACACCACCTGTGCTGTGTAGAGTCAACACACCGACTTTACTACAGTACTTTAACAACACCAACTCATAATAAGTCAGATATGAATAATATAATAATATCCAGATAAATTTTCACCTGTCTAATCAGAGAGAGACAGGGACGTGGCTGAGAACAATGGCACTGAGGTCGTTGCTAGTTTGATTTGTTGTTGGTCTGTAGGTCAGTAATGGCTGTGGAGAAAGATGCAGCGAAGCCATTGGGACTGTTGTGGAATAATAATCAGCTGCTAAATATCCAGAAGTTAAAGCCACAGCAACAACAATC
Source organism: Lepturacanthus savala (assembly GCA_030544235.1). NCBI lineage: Eukaryota > Metazoa > Chordata > Actinopteri > Scombriformes > Trichiuridae > Lepturacanthus > Lepturacanthus savala. The sequence continues at coordinate 8,751,314 of CM060471.1, forward strand.
TTTGCTGCATTTTTATTTGGCAGATGTCAGGACTAAATATCAGTGATTGGTTATGATCCAGAGAGATTTTAAGATCCAGTAGATTTAAACATCAATAGAGTTCAACATTCAGTGAATTAACACTTGTTAATGTAGAGTGAACAGAGTCTGTGCAGAGGAGATGTAAGAACTGACAGAGTCTGGTCCGGGCTAATATCTAAAAATGTATTGATCTGAAATCTAATAGATTAAACATGAGCCACTTTCATGGATAAACACTTGTAGCAACCAAATTTAATTAATTTACCAGCTGCAGCCAATAGAGGCACCAGAGCCCCGTCCCACAGGTTCAACCAAACAGTGAATATTTATACAATATGGAAATTCTAAATATGTATTATTAAAATGTGCAAGGTCAATAATATCCAAAAAAGGTGGAACCAATCCAATAGGTCCACAATATTGTTTCAATGTATAATTTGTAAAAAAAAAAAAAAAAAAAAACATTTACGCTAAATAAGTGTTTTAATGTCAACTACGTCTTCACAGGGAGACAAATCTTTGACCTTCACTTCCTGGTTTTGTTTCACATGTTATATCTATGGTCCTGTAGACATCTATGGTCCTGTAGACATCTATGGTCCTGTAGACATCTATGGTCCTGTAGACATCTATGGTCCTGTAGACATCTATGGTCCTGTAGACATCTATGGTTGGAGCCTGAGTGGATCTAGACTCTGTCCACCAGGTGGCAGCAAGTTTCTAAGCAGATAAACTAAAAGTGAGAGTGACAGCAAGAGCAAATAATGGCAGTGGCATCGAGGTGTGGCAGCTGGCATTATTTTTTGACAAACAATGGTTAAATAATCAATAATAATAATTCAAATTATTTATTTAATTATATTTAGTTAGCCCCCTACCCCCCCAAAAACAAGATAGGGTATCTCAATGGTATCATCTGATCAAATACATTTCAATTAAATAAATAAAAACATCTCAAACAGCCTGACTGTTTGATAAAGGAAAGGAAACGAGAGGAAGGAAATTTTGGAAACAAAGCAGTGGTTTTTGTGCTGTTTTTAAGAGAAAGATGGATAATAAACTGCAAAACAGTCAATATCCATATGGACTTATGGTTGTTACAGCATAAAGTTCCTGAAAAGATGGTGCACTTAAAGACTGCATCACAAAGCTTCTGGAAGGTTCTAAAAGCAGAGAGAGGTAATGAAACAGTAAAAGTCTGATGAACCAGCAGGATTTTACTTAACTAAAGATTAAATTAAATCTTTGTTTGTGCCTCAAAATCTTTGGCATATTCACATATTTGAAAACTAGCCTAAAAAAGCTCAGTTGGCAAACTGTTAATTTTCTAACAAAAATACTTAAAACACTGCAAACTCAATATGGAAACTTCTGGAAGAAGCAGAGGCTCAAAACGGGAGAACACGAAAGACAAAAACAAGAATTTGAAACGGCTAACTTTAAGGTAGGCTCTGAATGTAATAGCCGGTGCTAATGCTAGCTAACGTCCAAAATATTAGCCGAACTGGAGAAGTTAAGGGAAGAAAATTGAGGAGAAATTACTAAATTTGAAAAAAAAAAAAAAAGAACAACAATAGTGGCAAAAGGACATATTAACGAGATAGATATGGTACACGGTACCTGCTGCATGGACTGATGGATCTGGCAACAGGATGCAAAGACCTGCAGAACAGGTGAGGATCTGATAACAATAAATCAACTCCTGGATGGGCAGGTATTTAAATCCTTTTCACAACTTAGAGATAAGTTTGATTTGCCTTTAAGTGATTTATATCAATATTTACAAATCAGACATTATGTTACAAAAAATACAGATTGGGAAAATATAAGAAAGGAACCTACAAATATAGAAAGTCATTTTATACATCAGTTTGAACACTGTTCTTGTTCACAATCAGGATGGGTATCTCAGGCAATATATTACAATGCAAGCAATACAAATACAAGCAACAATGGGAACTGGAATTAAATATAGTAATTGATGATGATTCTTGGGAAAACATGTCTTCCAGATGCCATAAGGGGATAGAAAGTACAACTTCACAAAGAATTTAATTGGAAGGTCTAAATCATATTCTTCAGGACACTGTCAAAGACTACAATCCCAGCAAAAAATTCTGGAGGAACTGTGTCATGGTCAGTGAGCATTTTGGGACGGCCCCAAAATACAAACATTTTGGAAAATGTAAAAGAAGAACTGGGGAAAAATGCCAGTGGACCTGCTCATGGACTCTTTGTTATTTTTATTAGATGTGTTTCCTGACCATCTGTTTACCACAGTATTATATATTATTATATATTATTATATATATTGTATTATATATAACAATATTATATATTACATGTTTTGTTGATGATGTTAATTGGATGAAATCCCCCCATTATTGTGTTTACAGAAAGTAAAACATGTTTACATGATGGAATATACGACTGCCCACTTACAGCTAGAAGTGCCTGTTTTATGAGTTATTGATTATGTCACCTAGGACTTATATATATTTATACTCTTTTCATTTATTGTTTCTTATTGTCTTAAATATCCCCTCTGGGAAGTACTAAACTAGAAAAGAAATATGTGCTACACCCTTTGCAGTTCTACATATATCTAGGTGACAGATGAGACCCAATCTCTTTTTTTTGCTTCCTTCTGTGATAGTTAATTGTCTGGTGATGTGCATTTAAGGCAATAAAGTTTTAAAGAAATGGTTAAAATCCTGAAAACAGGACATTATCCAGTTTCCTGCTGTTCTGGTCCTTTATCAAACAGCTGCTGCTGTTGGTCAAAGTGACACTTGGGTAATAAGATGCTGTGATAATATCAACATTCATTTAATGTCTCATCTATGTCTTATGCACCTATTACTGCAAAAGATTTTGGTAGCGAATTAGCCTGTAAAAAATCACCAGAAGGCAGGAAATTGACCTGATTGTAATGTTCTCCCCTCGAGTGCAGCCCCGCCCCCGGACACCAGCCACCACTGTCATTTAGACCAAGTATTTTACATAAAATACAATTAAATTCTGTTGTTCTTTAGTTTCAGTGTTTGGGCTTTAAGAGGTGACACCAAACTACATCAGGTTCATTGAACATCACCTTAAGCTCCAAGACTGTATATTTTTAGTAGTTTAGTATTATAGTACTTTTACTGCAGTATCAGTGCTGTGTTGATGTGAAGCATCAGATCATCTGTGAGAAACGTTTGAGGATGTTTGAGAAGACAAACTGTTCTCATTTGTTTGTTTTAGCTGAACCACACAGTTGGTTTTATTGTATTTTCACTTTAATAAACTGCTGATCACAAACATTTATCAGGAAATCAGCTGACAGGGAGTAATGAGGCCAAACACACACACACACTGCTTGGTCAACATGTCTGACAGATCATTTGCATAAAAACAATCAGAGTGAACACGCTTCAATGAGGAAAAGGAACATTTTCCATCTTTTTAACAGAAACAATCTGATTAACTTTTCTTTTATTTCTTTAATTTAATTCCACTTTTCATTCCATTAAACTGTTTGATTGGATTAAGATGAAGAAACAGAAAACTAACGATGACTGTCACTTTCTCGCTGCTGCACAATAAAATGTCCTGTTTATCATCTGAAATTCAGAGTGAACCTGCAAGACGGCAGTTGTGATGTCACAGAAACGCTGGTGTTCAGGTTTTTACTGGAGTGCACAGTCCTCTGCTATGTATGGATGACAAGTAGAATATACTCAGTCCATCTTTTAACTTCTTGGTGTATTTATTTAACAAAGTGAAAGCTGGTGTCGCTTCACGTAACACTGAACAACGATGCTGACCTGGAGCGGTGATGTCATAGTACCGTTAATCTTACACAATACAGTGTTTTTTTTTTTTATAAAACCTGACACCCCCACTCACTCTTAGCTCTCTGGGTTATCTAAAATAAAACGCAAAACATAATAACATAGTTTTTCTTTAACCATGTAAAAAAATCGCCTAGCACCCAGAGACTTGCTGGTTTTGTTCATCAGGAGATTTGAGCTGCACTTTGTCTGGTCCCTCACTAGGACCTGGTTGCCATGGGTAACCCTACCAGGAGCAAAAAGCCCCCGACATTATAGCTGCTGGGGTCATTGGAACATGCAGATCACTCCACCATGATAAGGTGGCAGCTCTAGAAGGGGAGGGGTGATGGCCGCAGTTTGATGATCAACTTTGTGGTCGTGTCGTTCAACTTGCAGCCACGTCTCAATGCCACATGGGAATGTTTGATTGAATCTCCTCAGAAACTCACACCTCAGGGAGAGCTTTAGTCACATCCCAGGGGAGGCGGGGGACATTGAGTTCAAGGGGACCTTGTTCCGTCCCTCCATTGTCGAGGCGGCCAAACGAGGCTGTGGGCATAAGGTAGTCGCTGCCTGTCATGGTCGACTCCCAAAGCAGCTAATGGGTTAGACGTGCCAAGCAGAGCACGGCGTCCGTGGTTGCAGAGGCAAAAACTCAGACGTGGGAGTAGTTTGGTGAGGTCATGGAGAACGACTTTCATACGGTTTGAGGAGGTTCTGGACCAACATCCAGAGGCTCAGGAGGGGGAAGCAGTGCACTGTCAACACTGTGTTTAATGGAGGTGATTCAGTTTAGTATCTGTGTGTGTGTATGTGTGTGTGCGTGTGGTCTAACATCCAATAATTGTTTCTGTCTGTCATGATATCATGTCTCCATAGCAACAGACAAAGAGCGGATGCCTGGATCACTGTGATTACGGAGAGACAGACAGGTGATTCACCTCAGCCTCACAGGAAGGATAATAGTAATTGTTATATGTTTATTGATCAACCTCTAATTCATCCATCTATCTATTCTTTATACACACTTATTCCTCACTAGGGTCACAGGGTGCCAATCCCAGAGTACCTCAGGCGAGAGGCAGGGATACACCCCAGACAGGTCATTAGTCTACAGTGGGACACAAACACACTATGGGCAATTTAGAGTCTCCAATTAACCTGAGCATGTTTTTGGACTGTGGGAGGAAGCCGGAGAACCCAGAGAGAACCCACGCAGACACGGGGAGAAGATGCAGACTCACAGACACACAGAAAGGTCCCAGACCAAGGTCTTAAACCTTGATCATGACCAATAGGATTTGAAGACAATCAATACCAGCACAATGATGCTGATTCTGAGAGGAACAACCATGACATCATGACCTTTAGGGGGAGGAACATCAACATGATGTGTTTTATATTATATTCAACACTTCAACACAAATAATAATGTAATAAGTAATAATACAAAAATAAATTAGATAAATAAAACGTTAAAAAATGTCCATCTCAAATAATTAGAATATCCTGAAAAAGTTGAATATTTTTCTCCGCTGTTAACAAATACACAACAACTGTATGTTTTACAAACAGTTTAATTAAAAACACGTCATGAACGACAGCCAATGAAACGCCAGAGCACAAAGATCATTTCAACACACAGACGCTGTTCAATGACAAGTCAGGACACTAAAAAAACATCCAATCAGAACATCAGGACGCGTTCAGAGGAATCGTCCAATCACAGCTCAGCACGGCGCTGACAGGTGAAGGGGGATGAGCTACACTCTACATGATTCAGAGTGATGGTGTGTGGTTATTTACAGCGGATGGTGGTTATTTAAAGTTGACAGAATGAACGAATGAATCCTGTAGCAGCTTCAAACGTTTATTTAATGTCCAACATTTCCTGAATCTACAATTAACAACTTCTGTCTAATGAGTAATTTACATAAAACTATTCTTTTAAAAGTTGTTTTGGTTTATTTTTTTTAATATTTTATCGGCCCTAAAACTTTAGAAAAGGTTCAAACTTGGTGCTATAATTTTAGTTTATTTCACTGAAATTGTATTTCAGTTCATTGTTATTGTTAATATTGTTAATTGTCCATGAATCATGTTCCTGCCTCTTCACCATGTGACCTCACTGCTCTGACACTGGTCACAGCTGGAAACACCATAAATGATATTTGGTCATCATACAACACTGAGTTGAAAGTCAGATTTGTATCTTGGAACTTTAGCTATCAGTTAGCGTTCTAAATTTACTACGCAATTCCAAGCATTTGCTGTAATTACTGTCATTATCATCAACTTACTATAAGTTCCTCCAACTAATAAACCATAAGTTAATATGTAAGAATATGAGAAACAGTCAGGCTGTAGCTGCTGATGCTAACAACCAGAACATGCTGCTACTTTAAAAGTGAAGCTGTTTTATGGTGCCACAGTGCTGTAATTAAAGGGACAGTTGAGTATTTTGAACATTAGCCCCATTTCTGGTGAACTAACAGTATATTGACTACAAAGATCATTAGTGGAAGATCAGTGAAATTACATCTCTATGCTTCAGATACATGTCAGGCACCAGGGAAATGGGGCTAAATATTTAACACTGCTTTCACACCAACAGCGCATCAAATGGTCCATTCAGACCAAAGGTGCTTAGTTTTAATTGCTGTGAAAGCATCAGTTGCACTCAGGCACTAAATAAAACAGACCAAAACCTCAAAAAGAGGTGGTCTCAGTTTGCTTGACTGAAAACAAGTCACCAGTCCCCTGGTGAAAACACGAACTCGGGTCCAAATGAACTATTCAAGATGTATCATCGGAGGGGATACTAATTATTTCATTTCCTGTTTGTTTTAAGATAAGCGCTGATGAAACGTCCATCGGACCAATTTTTGTTTGTTTGCAGGAGTGAAAGCAGACCTCGCTGGAGGCTATAGGCTAGCTAGTAACCATTTTATTCCCTGGCGTGGACCATATGATCAAACTAGTGGTGTGAAAGTGCCCTAAAATACTGAACTTTCCCTTTAAGGTGTGATTAGGTTTCATTACAAAAACACTTCAAAAAACATCATGGGTTGGTGCAAATGAAAACTCAAAACAGACAAATGGTAAATCCTCTGGTAAAATGAGCAAAATGTAAAACACTCGTCTCCTGCTGCTTTTCTGCTTCGGCCCTAAACCATCAAACCCGCCCATGTCCTGCTGAGGAGGTGAAGCTGAATTAGAGAAACACCATCTGAACGTCATCACCACTTAGAACAGCAACCGCCTCCGAGGGTGTCGTTCTCCTATAGCTGATGAGAGCAGCGCTGACTCAGTGATAATTAATGAGGAGCTGTGCATTAAATGACTTGATTCATTAACGAGGTTCTGTCATCATGGTCAGTTTTCAATGAAACAACAATATAGCCGTTAATTTATATTTTCATGCTTTTTTCAATCAAAATATTTTTCATAAGACCTAACTTGAGTTTCCATGGTAATGACCGAGGGCCTGACTAACACCTGCAACACTCATCACCATCCCATAATGTTCTCATTAAACGTGAACGTTCCTCACTGCTCCTGGAATCAGGACGGACCTTAGATATGCCTTAACAACGGGCCAGAAGCTTTCAGCTCTGTCACTGTAATTAAAATGAAGCTTGATTTGACTTCATAGATGATCAATACATGTATTAAATAACAGAAAAGGATGTTTCTTTCTTTTCTTCATGTCTGTTTCCTTTGCTGCTTCTTCAAAATCATTAAAGGTTTTGAAGTCTTGAAAAGGACGTAGAGAGAGAAGTAAAATCAGTTTGAATGTTGTAACTTAGCAACAAGTCTGAGGATAACTTTTAATTTAGCTGATCAAACTTCAATCAATATATGCATTTCAGATTTGATGGACACCTGTCGGCCAGTCAGAGAAGAGGATACGCTACCTGCTGCTAATGGTTTACATTCAGAGCTCAGACTCGAACAAAACAAAAAAAAACAACAAACCAACAAACAGGACGCAGACAACAAAACAAAGCAATGAGAAAATATCAGGTGATTAATGCAGAAACATTTATTTTTCTGCTTTACTTTTAACTGAATAGAGTCGAGTTGTTGACGACTTTTTTTTACTGTGAAAATCTGATGTATTTATGTCTAAATTTAAAACATGTTGGTTCCCAAATATCATGAATCAAACCTTCATGTCCTGTGAAGCTAAAATCAGAAGAAAAGAAACAATGTTCATATTCAGGGCGTCTGAGAAGTTAATTATATCAGTTTGATAACGAGGATCCTCAGTCAGTGAACAGCTCCGACTGCAGAGAGAGAAACCTACAGAGTCCGAGCCCACACCAGGATCCAGCAGTGAGGTCCAGTCCTCCACAGGCTGGCTGTGGAGGGACAGAAGGTTCTGGAAGGGTCCGGATGACGAGTAAAAAGGTTCTGTCAGCTTCATCTCATCTTCCTCAGTCTCGCCCGGTTCTCTTTGTCCCGTCTCTTTAAGGACGAGATGCAGTGCTTGAAGAGAATTTCCTTCTTCCGGCGGAGGGCGTTGAACCTCTGGTCGCCACGGTAACGAATACAAAATTCCTTAAAGGTTGATCTGCAGAGGAGAAAAGAGAGAAACAACAGGTGTTGGTTTTCAAATGATTGAGTTGAACACAGGTTTCTGTTAGAAATCAGTACGAGTAAAGTACTGCAGTACAGAACATACGTGATATGAGTTGGTGTAAATAGTATTGCAGTAAAAATAATGATCTGCTTTGTAATCGATTCATCTAATTAATCTAAATTAATCATATATTACTATTTTCTGTGTGAAGCATCATAATTAATTTTAATGGATTTTGCACTATGAGTGAATCAATAGATATGATGCAATTTAAAGGAACCGTTCACAGGATCTGTTGCTGCAGCTATTTTAACTAGTTTATATACCGTTAGCTGATTTAGTCCAGTGATTCTGAACCTAGGTGTCGTGAAACTGCAGATAAATTTTGGAGGAGAACGTAGCAGCAGATGGTAGAACTAGTACAAGTACTCGTGCCACAAGTTGGATTTGCGAACAGGGCTTGAATATAAGAGCAGAAAACTCCTGCTGAGCAGATTTGGTGATGTTTAAATGTCACCTTCAGCTGCTGATGTGACAGGTAGATGATCACCTGCTGGTCCAGGTGAGGAGCTGCACTGAACTTTGCTGTAGTGAAACACACACTGATACCTGCTGGTGATCTTGGCCTCTTCCAGCAGCTGTTTGAACTCCTCTCGAGCTTTATGGAGTTTACTCTTCTTCTCTTTGTACTCATCCTTCATCCTGCTCTTTACAAACTGATCAAACACCTACACATACACACACACACACACACACACACACACACACACACACACACACACACACACACACACACACACACACACACACACACACACACAGACAAACACAGTAAATGTGTTCAACATGAGCTCACTCACTGATGCAGATGTATAAATAATAGATACATTAATGCATAGTTAATAGATATATAGCTGATAGGTATAGAGATGACAGAAGTATATGACAGATGTATATAAACACTACCGTTCAAAAGTTTGGGGTCACTTAGAATTTTCCTTATTTTTGAAACAAAAACAATGAAGATAACTTTCAACTAATCAGAAATACACTCTATACATTGCTAATGTGGTAAATGACTATTCTAGCTGCAAATGTCTGGTTTTTGGTGTAATATCTATGTAAGCGTATAGAGGCCCATTTCCAGCAACTATCGCTCCAGTGTTCTAATGGAACAATGTGTTTGCTCATTGCATCAGAAGATTAATGGATGATTAGAAAACCCTCGTCAATATTGTTAGCACAGCTGAAAACAGTTTAGCTGGTTAGAGAAGCTATAAAACTGACCTTCCTTTTACGAAAGCAAAGTCAACTCAATCCCAAGATACAAATCTAAAATACAAATAAATTTTTCTAACCTTGTAAATGTCTTGACTATATTTTCTATTCATTTTACAACTCGTGGTGGCAAATAAAAGTGTGACTTTCCAAACTTATGAACGGTAGTGTATTGATGATAGATGTATGGATAATAGATAGATGTATAGCTGATAGATATTTAGATAATAGATATATAGATGTATAGTTGATAGATGTACAGTAAGAGTAGGTGGACCTGTTTCCGCTGCTCTGGGGTCAGCAGCAGGTATCGGGGGTCAAATACCATCTTATGCAGCTCCTTCTCCCAGGTAGAAAATGCTGAAACCTGAAACACAAGTATCACTAATGTCACCTGATCATTGTTAGTGATCACACCCACAGTCTATGATGGTGGAAATGGAGAGTGTGTGTGGGTGTGTGTGTATGTTACCCCTCTTTCCAGCATCATTTCTCTAAAATGAGTGATGCGAGGCTCCAGTGGGAGGAGCTTCAGGTCTCCTGGACGAGGGACGTGAGACACCGGCTCCTCTGTTCTACAGAGAGACAGACAGCAGCTGTGAGGTGTGGTTCTAATCTGACCAATCACATCACTCAGCACTTACCTGTTCCTCTTGGAGTTGTGTTCATCCTTATCATCGTCTCCATGGAGACCAGATGAGTTCCAGCTGGAGCTGCTGTCTGTCAGGAGAAGAGTTCAACACAGAATTATTAATATTATTATTATTATTATAGACATCAGTGTTGTTACAAAAGTAATACATTACTGTAATGCATTGATTTTGAATGCTATAACGCAGTGATGCATGACATTACAGGAAAAAAATGGTAATATTTTAAATGTCAGTAACACACATTACAATGTGTTTTTAACCTGGATTGAGGTGGTCTTTTTTTGTTTTGTTTTACTTCATACGCTAATATCACCGCAAGATCAACAGCAGCGAAAAATCGGTGCAAAACTTGTTTCACTTCCTTTTCTTTTTGGTTCGTCAGACAGAAAATGGAGATGAGTGCAGAACTGCAGAAACGTCAAATAGCACATTCTCCAGATGGAAGGAAGCAAGTAGAGCATGAGAGTGGAGATAAAACCACATAACAGACAACATGAACCTTCTCCTGCTCTGAGATTCTTCAGCATCAAGAGGTTAGGAGACTTGTAGGAGACAACGGTGGAATCACCAGGTTTTTGAAAACTTATCAGCAAGATCCTTGTTGTTACTAGCAGCAATAACAACAAAGATTTTTTTATTTAGATTGATGAATCCATATTTCCAGTTATTTTGGTGAGAGTAACTTAAAAGTAATGCAAAAGTGTAATGCCTTACAATGTTAAATACAGTAATATTGTAACGTAATGAATTACTTTGCAATGACAGTAACAAGTAGCAAATAACACATTACAGTTTTGAAGAGATTTGTCCAACACTGATAGACACAAACAGACAGACCTTCAGGTGTTGTTTTCTTCCTCTTGTGGGGCGGGTCCTTGATGATCTGGCTGATGTCTCGGCCGATAAGCTCCCCCGGTCTCTCCCATACAGACAGGTGCATTGTGGGATTGAAGAAGAAGACCTGGTCATCCCCGGTCCACACCACACACCTACGCACATACACACACACACACACACACACACACACACACACACACACACACACGCACACACAAACACAGACCAATGTAATCAAGCAATAAGTGGACAGATCCACTGAGACGTAGACTGCAAACATTCACTTTTCGCAGAAGATGAAAACTGCTGATTGATGACAAACGCAGACACGTTAAAACTCTCAGCACTGTGATGTTCTGCAGCGGCTCACGGTTGTTATGGTAACGTCGCTGAAAGTCACATTAGAGACCATCAAGAACACAAGAAATGTTCAGAGCAGCTTCTGCACACTAAATGTCTGAAAAATCAATAGTCATCAATAACAATAAACTGTACAGTGTGTATGTCTGTGCGTTTGTGTGTGTTTGTGCACACAAGTGCATGCAGTTGAGAGCAGCTGTTACCATGGCGACCCCGGGACAGGAGTGGATGCGACAGGGCGCTTGTCTTTTCCTCTTCCTTCACCTCCATCCTCCTCATCTTCTTTCTCCTTTCCTCTGTCTAAAGACTCACTGACACACTGCAGCACATACACACACATACACACACACGCAGCTGTATTTCCATGACTGTGGAGGAGACTTACACTAACCTTGACTTTTCACCCTCACATGAATGATTAACATTGATTATCCATCAATAAGAATAAACAAACAAACTAACAAACCGTCCAAACTGAATCTTCTCTGGGATCAGTTAATCAATCACTGACTGTTCAGTAGAGACATTTAAACTGATCGGTTAATCAATAACCTGATGACTGAGTCTCACCTGTTTGTTCTCCTCTGTCACTGTGTTCATCCTCAGCGCCAACGCTCCTCCATAAGACACTTTACCTCCACTATTCCCTTGTTTCTCTGACAGACACAAACCGATGGATGTAATAAACATACAGACAAACATATAAACAAAGTTTTATTGACAGACAACAGATTCATAAAGCTTCTCGATTCTTTGAGTTCAGAAACTTCTACAGTGGAAAATCTGTAAAACTAAATGTGAAGAAAGTGTGACAGTTCACACACGCTCATGTGACTGTGATGTCACAAATATTTAGTAATGGAATTATAAAGCAGTCTGAAAAAAACAATAAACCCTGTCTGACAGACAGACAGAGAGAGAGACAGGGAGAAGGGTCTTACGGCGTCTGCAGTCGGTCATCAGAGTGAATCTAGAAGAAAACCGTGAGGAGAAGAAAGGCAGATTAACGTCCTTCATGACCTGAAAGAGAGAAGACATTAAATTCAGCTAAATGATCAGAGAGACAGATTTCAGAGAGAAAGACAGGAAGACAGACTCACCTGGAAAGGTAGGACAGGCCACCTATCTGTACGGGGCTGAGAGGGACAGACAGATCCAAACATACGCTGTGGTAACAGAGAGTGAGACAGGTTTTTACATCACTCTTCATGTCCATCTGTCTCATTACATGTGCCAGTCTGTCTCTCTCTGGACTTCTCTCTCCACCTGTCTGTCTCTCTACCTGTTTAGGTGAACACAGTCTCCTCTCCAGGCTGACGACCGGTCGTAGCCACGCCCCTCTGCAGCGTTGATTGACTAGAATGAGAGGCCACGACTCCTTGTCGCTCTGAGTGAGAAGACCCGCCCACTTCTGGTAAGCTCCACCTACAAATAAAATAATCAGTTTTATTGATGCAATTTTTTAGTGATTTCAGGTTTTATTTAAGATTACACATTTTTAGACTTTAATCTCTTATTGGATTTGGTCACTTTTTCTTTTTCTTATTACCTAAACAAGTGTTTAATGTCATTGAGGTTGTTCCTGAGGTTGTTTGTGACGTTGTTGCTGAAGTTGTTGTTGGTTGTTGAGGTTGTCATTGAAGTTGTTGGTTGTTGAGATTGTTGTTGAGTTCATTGCCACGGTTGTTGAGGTTGCTGTTGTAGAGATTGTTGTGGATGTCATTGTTGAGGTTGTTGCTGAGGTTGTTGTTGAGGTTGTTGCTGAGATTGTTACTGAGGTTGTTGTTGGTGAGGTTCTTGTTAAGGTTGTTGTAGCTGAGGTTGTTGCTGAGGTTCTTGTTGAGGTTCTTGTAGAGGTTGTTACTAAGGTTGTTGTTGAGGTTGTTTTTGGTTGTTGAGATTGTTGTTGAGTTCATTGGCACAGTTGTTGAGGTTGCTGTTGTAGAGATTGTTGTGGATGTCGTTGTTGAGGTTGTAGCTGAGGTTGTTGCTGAGGTTGTTGTTGAGGTTCTTGTAGAGGTTGTTGCTGAGGTTGTTGTTGAGGTTGTTGCAGAAGTTGTTGTTGAGATTGTTGTTGAGTTCATTGCCACGGTTGTTAAGGTTGCTGTTGTAGAGATTGTTGTGGATGTTGTTGTTGAGGTTGTTGTTGCTGAGAATGTCATTGAGGTTGTTGCTAAGGTTGTTGTTGAGGTTGTTGCTGAGGTTGTTGTTGATTGTTGAGATTGTTGTTGAGTTCATTACCACGGTTGTTAAGGTTGCTGTTGTAGAGATTGTTGTGGATGTTGTTGTCGAGGCTGTTGCTGAGAATGTCATTGAGGTTGTTACTAAGGTTGTTGTTTTTGAGGTTGTTGTTGATTGTTGAGATTATTGAGGTTGTTACTAAGGTTGTTGTTGAGGTTGTTGCTGAGTTTATTTGTAAGGTTGTTGAGGCTATTGTTGTTGTTGACGTTGCTGAGGTTGTTGTTGAGGTTGTTGTTGAGGTTGTTGCTGAGGTTGTTGTTAAGGATGTTGTAGCTGAGGTTGTAGCTGAGGTTGTTGCTGAGATTGTTGTTGAGGTTCTTGTTGAGGTTGTTGCTGAGGTTGTTGTTAAGGTTGTTGCTGAGATTGTCGTTGAGGTTCTTGTTGAGGTTGCTGCTGAGGTTGTTGTTGAGGTTGTTGCTGAGGTTGTTGTTGAGGTTGTTATTGAGGTTGTTGTTAAGGTTGCTATTGAGGTTTTTGTTAAGGTTGTTGTTAAGGTTGTTGCTGAGGTTGTTGCTGAGGTTGTTGTTGAGGTTGTTGCTGAGGTTGTTGTTGCTGAGTTTATTTGTAAGCTTCTTGAGGCTGTTGTTAAGAACGTAATCTAATCATTACTCTGAACTATGTTTATTACATTATGACTAACTGCTGTTGTTGGTTCTACAGTCAGGACTCAGACTCTGAAGAGGTTGATTGACAGATTCTTTTTGTCTCCTCTCAATTCTTCTTCTTTGCTGCTAAATTATATAATCAGTGTTGAAATGCAAACACACCACAGGCAACGTATGTGTGTGTGTGTGTGTGTGTGTGTGTGTGTGCAGTATCTGCATTTTCACTGAGTAAATTTAACCCTTCACTTTCCTCTCTGCTAGAGGAAAAAACAGGAACAATCTTCCCTCTGGGGGGGATGGGGGACTCTAGGGGACATTTATTGCCTCTGGATGAGACAATAAACCAAGTCTTACTCAGGTCTTCAAAGATTCCACGGCCCTTATCTCTAAGGGTCCGGGGTTCATGTTCAACTCTCATCAGACATATATGTCTCCTTTAATTCTATGACTCTCCTCTTTTTCTATGAAACCATTCCAGGCAGACCACAGAAAGTATGGTTGTAGGTTTAATAAGTATTTTCTGACACGCATTAACTTGTCCACTCTGTCCTTATTCTGTAGCAGAAATGAAAAAGGGACCCATACAAATTAGTTACCACTTAATCTTGTCAGGAAATGAGTAAACTGGCAGTTTCTAGGATATTAGACCTTCTCACATTTTTTAATGTGTTTTTTCTATGTGTTTTAATGTTGTTTTGTGTTGTCACTACTTTACTAAAACACTACAGCAAAGATATCTGACTAGTGTTGGTGTTATACAGGACAGCTGCTGCAGTTTTGTCTTTTCTCTATAACACTGAGTCAGAACGTCCAGAAGCTGATCTGACCTCGGCCTGATAAAACTTCATCATCTCTGAGCCGAGCTCAGTCAACCAGCTGCAGCTCAGAGCTTTAATTCACACTCAAGGCAGGGTCTGTGCTGACAGTAAGACCCTGTAATTTCTATGAGGAGGAGGTGGAGGAGGATGAGGAGGAGAAGGAGAAGGAAAAGGAGAAGAAGACTTTCATCCTCTCTTTTTTCAGTCTGGATATAAAAGGACAGTTCATTTCCATTTGAATAGGAGATTAACTTTCTGTGTGAACATCAATGTGATTTTAGACAAAGCTGCTACACACACACACACTTAGTCGGCAGCTTCCCATCGTTTGAAGTGTCTCTATCTAATTTTCTGACTCTGTCTCTCTGTCATTTATTTGTCCATATTTTTTTCATTAATCATCAATTCTCACCTCCTCCCATCCTCACCTCCTCTCTACCTTCACCTCCTCTCTATCATCTCCTCCTCTCCATCCTTACCTCCTCTGTATCTTCACCTCCTTTCCATCCTCACCTCATCTCCATCCTTACCTCCTCTCTATCTTCACTTCCTTTCCATCCTCACCTCCTCTCCATCCTTACCTCCTCTCTATCTTCACCTCCTTTCCATCCTCACCTCCTCTCCATCGCCACCTCCTCTTTATCTTCACCTTCTCTCTCCATCCTCACCTCCTCTCTACCTTCACCTCCTCTCTATCATCTCCTCCTCTCCATCCTTACCTCCTCTGTATCTTCACCTCCTTTCCATCCTCACCTCCTCTCCATCCTTACCTCCTCTCTATCTTCACTTCCTTTCCATCCTCACCTCCTCTCCATCCTTACCTCCTCTCTATCTTCACTTCCTTTCCATCCTCACCTCCTCTCCATCCTTACCTCCTCTCTATCTTCACCTCCTTTCCATCCTCACCTCCTCTCCATCGCCACCTCCTCTTTATCTTCACCTTCTCTCTCCATCCTCACCTCCTCTCTACCTTCACCTCCTCTCTATCATCTCCTCCTCTCCATCCTTACCTCCTCTGTATCTTCACCTCCTTTCCATCCTCACCTCCTCTCCATCCTTACCTCCTCTCTATCTTCACTTCCTTTCCATCCTCACCTCCTCTCCATCCTTACCTCCTCTCTATCTTCACCTCCTTTCCATCCTCACCTCCTCTCCATCGCCACCTCCTCTTTATCTTCACCTTCTCTCTCCATTCTCACCTCCTCTCTATCTTCACCTCCTTTCCTCATCCTTAAATCCTCTCTATTCCCTCTTCCTCTCTCCATCCTCACCTCCTCTCTATCCTTATCTCCTTCCTCTGTCCTCAGCTCCTCTCTATCATCACCTTCTCTCCATTCATACTTCCACCCTCCATCCTCATCTCCTCTCCATCTTCACCTCCTTTCCTCATCCTCAAATCCTCTCTATTCCCTCCTCCTCACTCCATCCTCACCCCGTCTCTATCGTCACCTTCTCTCCATTCTCTCCATCCTTACCCTCTCTCGCCTCTCATCTCTTCTCTTCTCCTCACCTCCTCTCTCCATTCTCACCTCCTCCCTTCGTCCTCCTCCCTCCATCCTCACCTCCACCTCCCTCCAGCTTCTCCATCTCCTCCATCTCCTCCATCTCCTGGCCTCCATTAAAGTCAAAGTCAAAATGAACGTGGAACCTGACCAATCACAGGCAAGAAAATTAGGTCTGTGGTTACCATGGAAACACAGAACTGTCACCCTCAGCACAAACTAGATGCTGAAAACTAACCTGCTGCATGTTAAATACCTAGTATAAATACTGTGTATAAATACTCGTTATGTACAATGTTGTCTATGACAGGTGATAGTTTATCACTGTCAATTCTGGAGGGAAAAACGCTCCTGTTTGTTGCATTTATTTAATCCAACAGTGGTGGGCAGGGCTAAACTCAAATGTTGGTTGTGTCAGTGAACTTGTTTGAGCATTAAAGTGGACCTTCAAAAATGTTTCATGGGTTTTACTGTTAAAAAGTCAGTCAAACAATAACTTTTTGCCATGTTCAGCTGCAGATCCCTCAGAGGAAACGTCATACGTGGTTAGAGAAAGGGGTGGAGCCAAATGAGCGAAGCAGGGGCGGAGCCAACTGAGTGGTGGAGATGCTGCAGACTAACACTAATGCTTAGAATCAGCAGGGTCGTTCAGTCTTTATTCATCACATGTGATCACTGGCACCAGTGTAGGCAGAGTCACTCTGGAGGTCATCAGAGATGCAGGATCCTGAGGGATCACCTAAAAGGGTCCAAGAGGCCGGAGGTCGGTAGAGACTGCAATTAAAGGTCCATCAGCTCAGGTACATCAAGACCAATGTTTTTTTCTGAGGACTAAAAAGAGGAGCCTATCATCAAAACACAAGCTGAGAAACACAGGAGACTACTGAAGGTTGTCAGGGATTGATAAGGGGTCGATCAGAATTTAAAACAGATTGTAAGCAAGTGAAGCGCAATACTTCCTAAGAACTTGAGAATTCCTTTAGTTTTGAACTAGTTACCAGAACATATTCTCTACTCTGTTTGACAGGAACATGTACGTTCTGTGTATCTCTCAAACACACACGCATGCACGAACACACACACACACACACACACACACACACACACACACACACACACACACACACACACTAACACACACTAGAATTCGTTAAATTAGTGCTTCAATGGCAAAGTCCCAATTAGTTGCCTCCTGCTGAATGATGGATCACATACAAACACAAACACACCAACAGTCCCCAAACACCAGAGAGGAAACAGCTGATAAAGCAACGAAAGGAAAGAAAGAAGCAGACAAGGTAGAGGATATTTCTGATTAACGTG
This sequence comes from Lepturacanthus savala, assembly GCA_030544235.1. Classification (NCBI taxonomy): domain Eukaryota; kingdom Metazoa; phylum Chordata; class Actinopteri; order Scombriformes; family Trichiuridae; genus Lepturacanthus; species Lepturacanthus savala. Next base: position 8,769,355 of record CM060471.1, read on the forward strand.
TCCAACACTGATTTATTACCATCAGCATCTTAGTTCTAAAGTATTGCAGTAAAAGTAAATGAGAGTATAAAATAGCATGAAAGGTGGATAGTCCTTCATTTAGTTACTTCTCTGTTACACCAGTTACACCTCTGTTAATAATCATTATGAAAAGGTTCTGCAGCTTTATTGTCTATTTACTTTCTCAGTTTGAAAATGTTAAACTGCAGCAGGTTGACTTTTCCTCTGATGATATATTCTGTCTTTCATGTATAAATCAGCAGGAATGATGAATACAAGGAGGAAAAGATGATTATTGTGTCAGCAGTAATGAAAATGTTTGTTTACGAGTTTGTGTTTACATGTTGGTAGGTAAACGGATGATGTGAAACGTGATGATAAAGCTTCTTAGCCTTTGGTCTACGGGCATATAATAACAGCGACTACAGCTCATGAAGAGAATTTAATATCAGCATGAACACACACACACACATACACACACACACTCAGACACACACACACACACACACACATACACACACACTCACACACACACACAAAGCGTGTTAGTGTAAGGCCTCCTGTGGCAAATTACCTCAGCTTTTTCAATCAATCACACGCTTATCAATACCGACCAAGCTCAGCTTGTTACAAACAAGTGTGTGTGTGTGTCTGTGTGTGTGTGTGTGTGTGTGTATGTGTGTAAAGTGTAAAGCAGAGCCCTGTAAAGATGAGCTATGAGCTGTCCTCTTGAAGACACCCAATTACACCCTGGGGAACTGTGTGTATGGCTGTGTGTGTATGTGTGTGTGTGGGGGGGGTGTATGTGTGTGTATGTGTGCGTGCGCTAAAGCAGGTTCAGTATTGCATCACATTTCAACAAGGTAATTTAAAGTGCTTTACATAAAACATTAAAAGCTTCGAGATGAAATGTAAAAAACACAGGGTCATAAAAGGACAGTTAGATAGAATTAAAAATATTTATTAAAGAATTAAATGGAAAATAAAAATGAGAATGAGAATAAAACAGGAGAGTAGGAAATGAAATGATGAGCTGTTTGTGTCTAACGACTGTTCTGCTGTTGGAGAAACTCATTTCTTCTTCTTCCCGTCTTTTTCATTGACAGATGTAAAGTCTGGAGCAGTTAACTGCTGCTTATAAAATTGTGGAAGTGGAAACTAAACCTGTGTGCCCAGTTCTTTAAAACAGAAGCACATCCTCACAGATTCTACATCTGATGGGAAGAAACATCTGCATATTTCTGCTTCGTATGTACACAGGTTTAGACATGAATCTGCACATTTATGCACCTGGTGCATGATTCTGAGTCTTCACTGGTCCCACAGGGCCTGAACCAGAGGTGTAACCACAATGTCATGTGTGGGTGGGCAGTGAGCTCATTTGGGGCTACTCTTACTAAGCATACTCATCCTAATGGCCTAATAATAATAATAAATGACAAAAGAAAAGCTAAAACCTATAAAAATACATGGCAGTTACTGCCCACGTGAAAACTAATTTTTAACAAATGTCTTAGCACCGTCAGATACCACAGAACACCAGCTTCTGTTTCTTCTCTATCTTATCATAGATTGTGACATGCAAAACACAGTTATAATGGGTTAAAGACGATTCTAGCAGCTGTCTACAGATCCAACGACGTGTGTGCTGTAAGGGAGCAGCGAGGCACAAAATATTATCCTTGCTACTAGAAAGGAAAAGACACTGATTAAAACACCCCTATTCAAATTAACCAATTGCAAAGCTGTGAGATTTTCACAATCGCTCTGTAACCTGAAAATGATACAGAGCTTATGACAATTTCAACAGAGGGAAATGATTTTTAATTAAATAAAAGTTAGAGCTAAAAATCTTTGCATATAGTTTTTTCCCCCCCATTTAAGGATGCATAGGGCATTTTATTCAGAAACTCATAAAACACACCCAAGCTCAGAAAACAAAACAGAAATGTTTCTATGGGACTTTATTCAATGGTGGACACACATCCTTTTTATAGTGTTGTTTATTATTATCAGCCTGATACCGATGGTATTCTGACTTGGTTAACGTCATCGTTCGGTATGATGTCCTAGTATGGTTGTTTTTATTTATTTATTTAGTTATATACCTGTTATTAGTAGGTAGTGTTTATTTATCATCATCAGTAAAGTAATATTAACTACTGTTGAAATCTGTTAAATCATATTACTTCCCTTGATGAATTATATAAGATGAAAATATGTACCTTTATTTAAAAACTATATAGTACAAAAATATGCTCTGAGTATTCATAAAAATAATGAGTAATGTTATGTATCATGTATAGAATAGAAGCAAATGTTATTATAAATAGGCATTTTGTGTTTTTTGTCTTTTGTGTTGAAGTTTTACATAATCACAGCTGAATTTGTTTGATATTGAATATTCAGCAGTTCATTTTATATTTTCAGGAAAGAAAAACTAACCGGCTGACTGTAGGTAACCATGGCAACCAATGCAATCAAAACAACGATAAAGAGCCTTAAACACAAACACAACTTGTTCAGGATCAGCTTTGTATTTTTGTTGCATCTAAAATAATAAATCAAACTTCTATTGTTTGCTCTTTTGAACTACAATAAGGATTGGTTGACCCCCCCCTCCTCACCATGATCAGCTCCCTAATCACAGCCAGATCTTCTCAGACCCAGGATTGCAGAAATGGAACTGGACCCAACCTGAACCTGTATGGATCCTGACTGGTGTCTGGAGTTTGGAAAGACCATGAAACTGGACCTGAGGACTGGCAGCAAAAGGCTGATGGAGGGAGGCAGAGCTCGCACCCAGGCCAGACCTGTTCCTGGTGGTTGAAACAGAAAGAGAGGTCCACCTGTCCTCTGAAGAGACAGACAGGTCCATGTGATTGATCCTCCATCTCTAACGCTGCAGAAACAGCAACTGATAACTGATGAAAGGCTCAACTCTGTAGGTGAACTAAAAACTGTTTGACCTTATCAGCTCTATTAGCTCCTTACCTCACACACACACACACACACACACACACACACACACACACACACACTCACACACGCACACACACACTCACACACACACACACACACACACACACACGCACACACATCCACGCAGCAAAATGAGTTCAGAAATGTGGAAAAAGATTATAATAGGGGCACTTTACTGGTATTGTCAGTAATTGTCGGTTTCTTCTCCTCGCCCGACGGCTCCCTGCTGTTGTTTTTCATCACGCTGCTGTTCGTCACTTTGTTTTTAATAATGACACACTGAGCTGCAGATTTATCTCACTGCTGCAGGAAACCTCAGCAGATGCTGCTGCCGCTGCAGAGCCATAAGAGCATGAAATCAGGTGGAGCAGGCTATTAATTGGCAAAGATTAAAAATAAACAACAGCACCGAGCAGCAGCAAAAACAACAGAGGGACGAGGCCCGAGGTGGAGATGAAGTCTGTCAGCCACATGACGAGCTGCTGAGACCACGTTACCCAATATCCACCGCAGCAGCAACAACTACAACTCCCATAATTCAACCACAGCGAAGGTAATCTCTCCTCATTCAGCTGCCTCAGGTAACACATGAGATGTAACTAGTGCTCTCGCCATGTTAACTTCATCCCGCTGAGCTCCGAGCAGTTTCTGAGCGTTTTTGCTCCGATTTCATGTTTACTGCCTGTGGACTCGTTTTTCACTGCACCTGAGGGCTGCGTCTCCATGGCAACAGCACAATCAAGGCGAGAAGGAGGAATAGCTCAAAGTGTCTTTTGTGCAGCACGCCCTAAATCAGAAAACAAAAATAAAATCATGCATATAATTTCTTTGTTTATTTATTTTTCAACAATTAAAAAAAGATGGAATCTATACTCAACAATTGTCTTTGTCTACAAGTGTTACCAACACAGAAAATAAAATGAAGCCTGTACATCTGCAACTGTGGTTTATTTTTGGTGAGAATGGTGTAGAATAAATTAGTCTGGCTCCACCTCCTACAGACTTCTGCTCAGTTTTCATTTTCCTTCAGTGTCCGTCTGTGTTTCTGTTATATTTGTGTGTTTTCTCCACACAAATCTTCACCTGTCAGAGAGAAAGAGGCGTGGCTGCATGATGAAATTGAAGTCATTGCTAGTTTTTAGTTGTGGTCTCTCTATGGTTGTAGTTCAGTAATGGTGGAGAAAGAGAATCCGTTCAGTTTGTTGTGGAATATTAATCAGCTGCTGAACGTCCAGAAGTTAAAGCTGCAACAACAATCTTTGCTGAGTTTTTATTTGACATAAGGACCGAACATGAGTGGTTGGTTATGATCCATAAAGACTCTAAGATCCAATTGATTTAAAACAGTTCATCCTTCAGTGAGTTAACACTTGTTAATGTAGAGAGAACAGAGTCTGTACAGAGGAGATGTAGGAACTGACAGAGCCTGGAGGACCAGAGCAGGAATAGTGATTTTTGATGAAATGTCAACATGTTAAGCTCAGATTCATGAATTTTTCCTTATCACGGTGAAGTGCACATGATGAGGTCAGGGACATTTTGGAAATTCTGATGATCATTTCTACATTTACAGATTTTTTAAAGAAAACATGCATAGGCACACACACACACACACACACACATGCATGCACAGACGCTCAAATGCGCTATCAAGGTTTTGAATTGCAGGTTTTCTGCAGGCTACTTATCTGTTGTGAAACACCTGTGTCTCATATAGGATGTACATTGACATCTATGATGAAAACCTGAAGGACAATATCACACCTGTAGATCTTCCATCACACAGGATTTACACTGCATCGATGCAACAATGCTTTCCTGGATCCCTGGAGGAGGGGGGGGGGGGCATTTTAGTACGAACAGCTTGCTAAAAGTTTCTCTGTATTGATGAAATGTCACTAAAAGAGGAGTGAGCTGTGAATCTTGTTTACTGAGCTCACAGACTGAACCTTTCTGACAGAAACAAGCTGTCGCCTGCTTCTCCGTCTCTTGTCTCTGATTAGGCTCTTTTCTGTTTTGGGAGGCTGATGCTGGTTTAGGGAGGTGATATTTTGCTGTAGGGGGGTGAAACTCCTGACCCATTAAATCATCCTGTTTAGGTTGAAAACATATCAGTGTGGTTCTGGTTGATTTAACATTTTTCCCCCAAATGCATGTGAGTCCCAGGCCTTTCACCTGTATTTTAGTAGCAACTACGGCATAAAGTATTCAACTGCGGAATATTCGCTGGAGACTGGGTCTGATGGTGAATTAATGGATAAACACAGATTAAAACATTTAAACACACAAACATGTGTAAATCAATTGTTAATTGAGAAACACCATTGCCATTAAGACCTGATTGAAATGTGGTTATACTGCAGCAGCTGGTTGTCATCAGGTGCTTTAATGCAGGTAAACACAGAGAGTATGTAATGACTTTGTGTTCTGACTCAGCATTTCTCTCATCAAACACGTCAGTCTGAGGCTGCAGAGATTTAATGAAGTGAAGAAGAAGTGAAGAAGACGCTTTTCATACTGTATAAAGCAGCTGTGACAGCAAATACTGATCAATCAGGCCGATTCACTGACTTCAACCACATTAACCACGGTTTTGGTTGGAGGGACTTTAATTGAAATGAATGATTTTTTTAAATTACTGCAGCAGGTCTCCGGGATGAGTATTGTTGGGATTTTATCATTTATACTGCTTATCAATATTGATACTTATCAACATTAATCTTTTCTTTTCTAATATTAATTGACAACTTGAACAGCTGTAAGCTGTGACTCGGGACCTTGGTAAACATGCAGCGTCATCGCCAGATTCATCATCGTAACAACTGGATTCCACAGGACATGTAAGCCAGTGCACGAACCGACAGCAGAACTGTTCATTCTGAAGCTGATTGTTACTGACCCATTTAGGTTTTTAGGTTGATCTTGTCAGTATCCTGACGAAACATTGAAAAGATCAGCCTGGTGGAGTTCTGTTTATTTATCAGTTGTGTAGTATTTGTTGTTGTTCATACACTGCAGAATTGGATACTTGGTTAAAATATTTCTGAAAGATACTTTGGCCTAATTCAGAAATCGTATCCGTCTAAGCTGCACCGTGTCATGTTTCCCATTTCATTCATCTGGCCTTGCTTTGAAAGGTTTGGAAATGAGTGTTGATCCGGTTTGTGTTCAGAGCAGCAGAGGTTTACTAGAGCCGTGCTGTGGTCTGCAAAATAGTTCCTGAACAAATCCAGCTCTGGTTTCAATATTCAGTTAGAAAGTCTCCTATAAACTGCAGGAAAACATATTGACAACAAGACAGATTAAACCATGAGCTTCATGTTTGGGAAACAGTGGATAAATCTGCAGATGAACTAACATTATATTGAAAATCACTACAAAAATCAATACTGGAGGATTAGTGACATTATGTCTCAATGCTCAGATACATGAAGGAACAAGGGAAATGGGGCTAAGATGTTTAAAATACTGGACTGTCCCTTTAAGTTGTAGCACTAAATGGTTTTAAATTGTGAAATGGGTTTGGTTGTACTTTGGTTATGAAACAACATGAAGAAGAAAAATGATATGATGGATTGTGATCCTGCTTGAAAAAAAATTGTAACATGATGTTTTTTTTTTCTTTTACTAAGCACAGCACAGACAAACAGAACAAGTTTCAAGGTCAGAAACGACCAATTTCCCAGAGCGCTGAGAGTTTTACGACAGACATGAATTAATAAGAAACTACACTCACCTGTTGGAGGAGGAGCAGCGTGCAGAGGCTGGCAGAGAGGAGACACAGAGAGGAGGTGCAGGGAGGAGGAGGAGGAGGAATCTTCTGTCTCTGTCTCTCTGGCCTTCATCACATCTCTTCTCATGTGACCTGGACACACAGCACATGTTGAGGACTTTTATCAAAGTTGACCCTGAATAACCTTTATATATTTAAAGAATGTCCAGATCTCAGTCCTACTCCTCAAAGAAAGAACCTTTTCTCTACCATGTCATCTAACATGCTTAGATGCTCAGAAAAGAAAAGTACACTGTATATATTATTTGTTCAGAATTTTCACATTAACATTTTCACACCATGACTAAAACAATCATTTGTTCGTGGAATACACTACCGTTCAAAAGTTTGGGGTCACACTCACACTCAAATTTCCTTATATTTCCTTATTCCTTGAAAGAAAAGCACTGTTTTTTCAATGAAGATAACTTTAAACTAATCAGAAATACACTCTATACATTGCTAATGTGGTAAATGACTATTCTAGCTGCAAATGTATGGTTTGTAGGTGAATAGAGGCCCATTTCCAGCAACTATCACTCCAGTGTTCTCATGGAACAATGTGTTTGCTCATTGTGTCAGAAGGTTGATGGATGATTAGAAAACCCTTGTGCAATCATGTTAGCACAGCTGAAATTAGTTTAGCTGCTTAGAGAAGCTATAAAACTAACTTTGACGAAAGCAAATTTGGAAGGAAAAAAAATATTATTTCAAATACAAATCATTATTTCAAACCTTGTCAGTGTCTTGACTCTATTTTCTACCTATTCATTCACTAATGGTGGTAAATAAGTGTGACTTTTCATAGAAAACACAAAATTGTTTGGATGACCCCAAACTTTTGAATTCCAAACATGTCCCAGGATGGATCAGGAGCGAGGTTAAGGACAGGGGGTTGATTTGTAGGATTCATACTACAAGTACACCACAAAAACAGATCTCTGAAATGTTGCAGCGACTTTCTTTTATGAAGCACAGTCCACCTGGAAACGTGCAAGTGTCGATCAGCCTCATATTCTGACCTCTACACACCGCATACAACCATACAACACACTGATGTGTTCTTCTCAGCACACAAATCGATTCTGTACACACATCTGGAACAGTTGGAAGAGGATCCTGTCCTGTTTGTCCTGAGGTTTTTTTTCCTTCCTGATGCAGAATTTTTCGGTGTTGGAATCGAGGGTCTAAAGACAGCTAATGTTCTGTGTGAAGCCACCTGAGGGCAATCTGTGATTCCTGATTTGGCGCTGTACAAATAAACGTGACTTGACAATCAGCTTTTCTTTTGAGGTGCCCGACCAATCAGCGTCGAGAGACAGCGTCTCTGCCTCCTCGCTCTTCAGCTGCAGCCAGGCGGCTAAAGAGGGGAGTTCGACATCCGTTAACAGACTTTTACTCTCTTATCTCCCCACTTTGCATTTTGGATCCTAAAGTCAGACGTGCCACGTTCTCACTGACCCACGACCAGAACCTCAACTCAGACCATAACAGGTGTTCCTCTCATTTACAGACAGTTCATATATGAGTGCAGTGAGGTGGAGATGTGAGATGTGCCAGTTTGTTGACAGGAGAAGGCAGTGTGTGTGTGTGTGTGTGTGTGTGTGTGTGTGTGTGTGTGTGAGTGTGTGTGCGTGTGTGCGTGTGTGTGTGTGGCATATCACTCCGCCTCCACACATTTGTGCTCTTTCAGGAAGCACTGACCTAAATCTGTTGACAGCCAGTAGCACAACAGTGACAATAAAACATCTGTGCAAAGAGCGAGCTGGTTAATGCGGCGGGACGCTCTGCTCGTGTTGACAAACGCTCACCAAATAGAAAAACTCTGATCTATAATAATCTGAAGTCCATATTTACACATACAACCACCGGAACAGTACATTTACTGCAGTACTTTGCTTTACTGAATGTGTCTTATAGTGTAGTAGTGTGTGTGTGCTTGACTGAAACAGAACTTGTTGCATTCATAATTAAAAGAGCTTCTTAGTGATAGAAGGAATTATTTAATTTAAAATAACAGAATAAATATGAGCCAGGCTTTATTTGTTGTAAACTTTGTTGATTTTCATTAAGCTTGTGTTTAATGTTTAAATTAACTTGTGTCTCACATCAAGAGACTGCAGCACAGAGCAGCTTCAACTGCTACTTTAAAGTTTCTTTCTGCAAAACATCTGTCGCTCAGAAGGATTTTTGTATATGTATATATATATATATGTGTGTGTGTGTGTGTGTGTGTGTGTAGTTTACTCTAATTATTATTATGAATAATAAGATGTCAGATGTTGGACTGTGTCCAGTAAGCTTCAGCATCAGGGACAAATCCAGCCTGGTCGGTATGGACAGGAAATGGACAATAAAACACTCTGACAGCCAGTGTGAGCAAAGTCAGTGAAGCAGACATCTGAAAATGAAACCTTATATAAATGAAGGTTCTTTGAAGATCATTTATCAAACGTGAACACATTCTGCAGCTTTTTTTTCTTCCTCTGACTTTGCAGAGAAATGTAGCAAAAAAGCACAGAAGTGCTTTCACTGGTTATGTAACAGAACATCTTTTTGTTGGGAACCAAGTGTCGCTTTTATTTGTCATGCTGTTTGTGATTTTAAGTCCAAGTTAAGAAGAACTGAATTCAACAAGCAGACCGATTTAGTGGAATTCTGACAAATCGATCCTGACAAACTGAAGAGAAACTGGGCCTCTGCCAGAAAATGTACAAAATGAACATACGCCCACGCGCACCAAAATAAAAGCACATTTAATCTGCACTGGTTGGCTTCTCCGTGCCGGTGATTGCTGCTGAATGTCCCCTCCAACAAAAACTAACTTGAGTGACGGTGGAAGAAAAACGCAGCTCAAACAGTTCAGACCAACAGAGGAAAGAAAGAGTCTATTTAAATTAGCACAAACACTCTGAAGTTCTGAGTCTGCAGGATACACTTCTCATTACTGTTATTATCTCACTACAAACCTCACGAGGTAAATGCATTGATGTATTATATAGCTGGATAGCGGACTGAAAAATGGCCGCCATTCATTTCAACGGAAGTTGCTCGTCTGGTGCATTCGCCGAAAAAGTTCCTGACTTCCGGATTTATCCATAGAGACAAATCAGTAGATATCTCCCATGATGCTCTGGGGCCTCCCATCATGCCCCGGGGTGATGAGAACATGTAAATTGTGAAAAAACTCACATTTGAGTCGTTTAATTCACTTGCTGACCACATTAAAAAACGTTTGAAGAAAAATACATAAATAAAAAAATTAATTAATAAATAAAAAACACCCTTTCCCGAGACACAGCACGCTGGGAACAGAGAATTTTCCAGAGCTTTTCTGGCCATTAGAAAGGTCTTTGATGGACTAAAAAGTCCATGAATTAAAAGTATGGAATACAAAAATGAGTAATTAGCAGGGTTATAGCTGGGGATGTCCTGTCAACAGTTTTATCAGCTTCTCTTTTACTATGGGAAAAATGATTTTTGGGTTGCATGGGATTTTTTGTTGTAGTACCGCAAGTAGGATAAATTGGCAGGCTTGCTAAGAGGCGATACCCTATCCAGGTTTTATAAAACATACATGGGTAAATGTTAGAAAAAACATTCACACTGGCTTTTACTCTGTATGATTTTCTGAGTCTGTCCTCATTACGTTCTCTGTGATGAAACCAACTGGATTGAAGTGAATGAGGAAAAAGTGGAAAAATACACAGTTATTGGGCAAAATGTTTCTCTTCAGCTAGACCCCGCCCCCACTGTCCATATTAGGTTATTACTATTGTCAAACATTTACAGACAGAAGCACGTCTGTAGACGATTCTGGCTGTAACGCTCCACTGAGTGATTTTAAATGGACCAATCACCTTCAGATTACACATGACAGAACCTGTGTCTGTGTGTGTATGTGCGTGTGTGTTTGTGTGTGCGTGCATGTGTGTGTGTGTTTTGGCAGAAAACACACACACATTCACCATCTCTGGAGCAGTGTTCAAGGCTGAAAGCCACAGACCCAATCAGCTCCCAGAAAATGAGCACTGTTGTCATGGAAACATGGCAGACGTGAATCCCCTAAACGCACTCTGCATCCAAAAGTCGCTGGTTCAATTCCAGGTGAGTGGCAGGAGGCAAGACAGGAATGTGGCTGAAGGCAACTGGTTGGTCACCCACAGGAAGTGTTATCCTTTCATAATAAAGCACATGTGGTTGAAAGTAAAACTTTTTGTTACTTGAGGATTTAAATGTTCTGCTTTAAACTTTATAGACATGACTTTTATTTTTTTTTAGACCTTTTAGATTAAAATTTGACATCAAATAAGACAAACTTCTAAATTACACTGCATTAGTTATTATATAACTAATGACCGATTAAATATATGATTAACAAAGTGTCTAGTTGTGCCTCGTTTTGTTTCAGACCTATGTAAGTTCTTGTTAACTTGAAACACAAAGAGGTAATATTCCAGTATTTCACAAAAGGTTTAAGATGGAAAAGTGTTCTGGAAAATATATCAAAACTGACATATCAGAACTTTGTTAACATCTCACGCTGACTGAAATGATCAAAAATTGATCAAAATTCTATTATTATTCAATATTAATATTTTTTTAATTAAAGGTATTTAATATCTTCACAGCAATTAATGCCTTAAGTAAATTTACCTGGTAAATCTTACTGTTTTCATGCAGTATTTCTACATTTTGGTAATAAAGGCTCTGAGTATTTTTCCCACCATTAATTAGTGAAAACAAATCCAGCTGAGACTACTTCTGGTACTAATGAGACTTGTTTCTTATTGAAACTAACCAGTTGACGATTTTAAACTCAATAAAACGTCTGTCTCTAACTCCACCCACTTGCACCAGGTGACCTCTTACCTGATCGTCGAGGAGACAGCAGCAGATGGGTCCTGGGGGCGTGTCCACCCGGCCTCTGGATGATCTGATTGGTCAATCGGAAGTGTTTATCTCGTCTCTGGAACACGCCCAATTCTTCAGGAGAGATCCAGCCTTCAGCCAACTGCAAATATAGTAGTATGTCACCAACAAGGCTAAAATCTGTGTGCATGTGTGTGTGTGTGTGTGTGTGTGTGTGTGTGTGTGTGTGTGTGTGTGTGTGTGTGTGTGTGTGTGTGTGTGTGTGTGCAAGCACCTTGGGGAGTTGATGAAGAGGATGAAGTTGTGAAGAGCGATAGAACGGAGGGAGGAGAGGAACGACTTCCACAGCTGGACGTTCCCACTGAAAAAAACAACCAAAGCTGAAATTTGATCTGAATGAACCTGAAGAAGAAGAAGATGATGATGAATTTGACAGCATTGTCAGCATTTTGACTGTCTATCTTTGAAGCCAAGTGACCATATTTGATTGTGCAATAACTAATTTTGTATATTTTTAAATATTATGTATGTATGTAGTAGAGACTACACCCACTGTGGAGGGTCTATGAGATTTTAGGAGGACATTTTAGGAACTGCAGTGGTTGGCCTCAGTTTCCAGGTTCCAGCCCACCCAGCAGACCTTTCTACCCAGTGCAGATTCTTTAAAAGCAGCGAGTGCAGAAGCTCTTTAAACCCTCACATTAATGTCTCAAAAAGGTGAAGCTGTGCTCAGAGTTCTGTGATGACTGTGAAAATAACACTTAATCTCTCAACAAAAAGGATTCATCACATAAAAGGCCAGACCTGACACTTTAAAAATGTATCAGAGCCATTCCACATCTCTTTATTCCACCCCTGATGAACCAGAATAATCAGGTCTGTCTGTGGAACCGAATGTCACGTTTTTAGACGTTTTTCTTTGTTAGGAACATACAAAGTTAGATAAATCACATCAGCTCCATGAAATGACTTCAGAAGCCCGTTGTTCAGATGTTAAACACAGATTGTGGGTCTGTCGCTGCTGTTTATGCAGAAAGAATTAAGGAATAGCTGCATGAGATAATTAACACCACCAATAATTAACAGACAATTATTCACTTTGCCCTCAGGGATCATTAAAGTTTCATCTTATCTCTAGACTGGAGGAGGCTGAACAGACTTAAAGACTCTTCAGATCAGACTGAAGCAGATGTGAGGACTGTTACTGGAACAGATGTGAACACATAAAGCAAACTAATAGCCAGTAAAAATCAAACAAAACTCAAATTGAATTATAAACTTCAATAGCTCATGTCTATTGTTGTAACCCGTTTCAGAGGTTAATTACAGCTGAGGATTGTGGGAGCTGTAGTCATTGATGTGTTGTTCAACAAATGTTTACTTTCACAGATCTCATCCCAAAGCTTCATGTCAGAAACGTCACAATTATTTTGATTGACAAGTGTGTGTGTGTTACCTGTATCAGGTGTGTGTGTTCAGGTATCCACACAGCTGGAGGGTAGAAGACCAGTGGGGGCGTGGCCTGGTACACAGCCCCGGACCAGCTGGCCAACCATGGCCAGTGGGGGACAGGTTCGCCACTGAAGGACAACCAGGGCATTGCAGTGGGGGTTACCATGCCAACAGGCTGGTGACCTCGAAACCTTGAGACTGGAAGCATCATGATGACATCACCACCTGACAGACAGACCCACAGACCACTCATTAACGTCTCCAACTGGAAAATACTTAAAAAATTAAGAACACAGAAATAACAAACCACACATGAAGAAATGATAAGTCAGGAATGAAAACCCAGCAAACGTAAGCAGGATTAAATTTGATTAAAAATGCAGTTTTACCCACTGAGCCGAGCTGACTCATCAGTAAAAAACACAAGTTAGACCCTGAACGACTCTGATCTGATCGTCTCCTGTCTGCCTGTTTCTAGCCTTTGGTCTCTGGAAGTAACACATCATAATACAGCAGCTCCATATTAATATTACATCAGTACCTCGTCAATTCTACTTCATCAATACTGTATGAAAAACATCAACACTACCACATAACGGTGCATCTATAAGTAATTAATGCAAAAATAAATACTTACTATACTTTACTACTAACATTATGCATCAATACTTCCTTGATACTGCATCAATATTTCCTCAATACTCCATAAATACGTCATCAATATTGCATCAATACTCCAGTGATACTTCCTTAAATACTCCATCAATACTTCATCAATTCTACATCAATATTGCATCAATACTTCCTCAATACTGCATCAATACTCCATCAATACCTCCTTAATACTCAATCAATACTATATCAATATTGCATCAATATTTTCTCAATACTTAATTAATACTTCATCAATACTGCATCAATCTTTTTTTAGACTTATTCATTTGTTCTGACTTCATCACACACAGTTTCAGTTTTACTATACAAGCACATGGCCAAAAAAGGAACAGCGGAAGCAATAACTTATCAATGTCCCACCCTTATATATTACATCAATGCATTATCAATACATTATCAATACTACATCAATACAGGATCAATACTGCATAAATAATTTCTCAATACTGCATAAATACTACATAATCTCCAAACTCCACAAACTCTATAATTTCCCCTTGAGGCCTTTGAGTTTCATGTCCACCACCTCTAGACAACCACTAAAGACAGTGACTGAACTGCAGTTCACTGGTTCTACTGGTTCTATTGGTTCTATTGGTACTACTGGTAGTAGTGGTTTTACTGGTTCCGCTGGTTCTTTCTGTCTGTTCTTACACTTGTTATTTCAGCACTGAAACTGTATTAAATCAGAATTTGATCAGAACCTTTGAATTTACAAATTAAATTCATCCTTTGAAACCATCCTGTAAAAATCTTCCTGTCATTGAATCTTTCTGTCATTCAGTGCAGTGTACCTCAAAGTTCCCCTCTAGGTCATTTAATTTTCTGTGATTTTATCTGTAATAAAATGTTGAATAATAAACTGATTGGTTCCATTAACATTTTTTATCATCTGGTGAATCAAACTAATACTAAACTAATATTCTTCAAGGGAAGTTAAAACACATGTCACAATAACTGAAATAATCACTAACAAAGATTAATGCTGCAAACTGATATTATAGAGCCAATCAATCAATCTATCAATTAATCACCATGGAAACATATCACAACTGATGCACTCTTAGTCCTAACACAACATAAAACAACAAATCATAGAAATTAATTATAAATAACATGATGTGTAATAAGAGGACCTGCAGCTGCTGTGTCAGCTCGGTGAATTTAAGGGGTTTTAACGGGGTTAATCCCGGTATCTGTCTTCAACCGACCTGCGGATCGGATCCGGCTTCTGTCCGGTAACCTGCGCCTCACAGCGGCGGGTCCGGACTCTCTGCGGTCCGGTCCGGTCCGGTCACGTCCCGTCTGTCGCTCCCTGCTTCTCAGTCCGCTCCGAGCCTCACGGAGCTGCCGGTGAACGGGAAAGTCTGAACACACCGAGAGGAGCACCGACGAGAGCAACAGTGACTTCAAAAATACCGACAGACAGGGGGAGAGAGAGAGAGAGAGAGGGGGGGGGGGGAGAGGGGAGAGAAGGAGAGGGAGCGGGAGAGAGAGAGACAGAGATAGAGAGAGAAAGGGAGAGGAGACAGAAGGAGAGAGGGAGGGAGAGAATGAAAGAATGGGAGAAAGAGGGGGAGGGAAAGAGAGAGAGGGAGGGAGGTAGAGGGAGAGCGAGGGAGAGAAAAGTGAGAGAGGAGCGATATAGGGAGGTAGAGAGAGAGGGAAGGAGAGTAGGAGAGGGTGAGAAAGGGGGAGATAGAGAGAGGGGAAAAAGAGAGAGGGAGGAAATAGAAAGGGAGAGGGAGGGAGGAAGAGAGGGAAAGAGAGAGAGAGGTGAAGGGAGATCTGACAGCATTTACCAGAGTTAATTGGTTTGTAAAAGAGATGAGTGAAAGAGAGAGAGAAGGAGGTAGGGAGAGAGAGAGAAAGGGAGAGAGGGATGGATGAAGAGAGGGAGGAAGGCAGAGAGAAAGGACGAGAGAAAGCAAGAGGGGAAGAGAGAGAGAGAGAGATAGAGAGAAAGGGAGAGGGAGGCTCTCCCTCTTGCTCTCTATCCATTCCTCTCTCTCTCTCTCTCTCTCTCTCTCTCTCTTCATCCATCCCTCTCCTCCTTTTTCTGTTTCTTCCTACCTCCCTCTCTCTATCTCTCTCTATCTCTAGTACAAACCAATTAAAGCTCCGGTAAATGGAGCCATGCTCTCAGATCAAAGACTTCCCTCCTTGCCCTGTATGTGTGTGTGTGTGTGTGTGTGTGTGTGCGTGTGTGTGTGTGTGTGTGTGTGTGTATGGAGTGTGTGTGTGTTTGTATGTGTGTGTGTCCAGCAGTGGTGCTGCTGAAATGAACAATAATCAATATGTCATTATTGTTATTATTGTTAATTCATTATCATTCCCATTAATATCAGTATAATTATATCTATATTATAAATCTCTGCATATACTCTCTCTGGGACCCATTTTTTTAAGTAAACTTTATTTATTGCTTGTGAACAGCCGACCCAGCTCTCTGAGGGTGTGACATCACAACATTACAACAGATAAGGTGTTTCTGGTGGGGAGGGGAACAGTGTTTTTCATAGTGACTCTGGGAGAAGATTGACGACAGGTTTGGACCATAAAACAAATTTATATAAATAGACCATGAAAATTGAAATATTAAACTGTGAAAAAGGCATAATAAGACTCCTTTAATGGTAGCTGGAGTCAGCAACTTTATTTCCTATGTCTGGTTGTTTGTCTGAATATACACATATATATATATATATATATATATATATATATATATATATATATATATATATATATATATAGAGAGAGAGAGAGAGAGAGAGAGAGAGAGAGAGAGAGAGAGAGAGAGAGACTATTTGAACGTTGTTGTTTCTCAGTTTTTGTTTATGTCATCTTGGCCTCCTCCACCTCTTGTATTATTTCTGCTGAACTTTCACTTCCCTGGTGGGATCATGCTCCCTCTTCTTTTTGTTTGTCTTACAGCAGGTCTGATACAGAAATAAGTGGTAGTATGTTTCTCCACCCAGGCCATGATCAGTATCTATCTGACATGCAAATGTGCAGCACAACCAGAAACGTCAGGATGGTGCCACGCTTCACTGGGACTGATCAATGCCTCCATTATCTCCAGTTCACATCTGTTCTTAATTCCAAAATTAATATCATAAATAACAACCCAGAGCATCCAGCCCCAACAGAATATTGCCATTGAATGGAGCTCATGATCAGTCCCAACAATCCCATCAGTCGGGCACAAATCTGTCAACACACCTACACATATGCTTTGCAGATGATTTCAATACATATAAAATAAACAAGTTAAAAAGTTTCCTCTTGGATCATTGCATAACATCACATACTGTTGCCATTAAATCATAATGTTGCTTGGACTTTTATTTTGGTAAGTGTTTGTCCTGTTCAGAACTTATTTCCTGTTAGTCTCTGCATCCAGCAAGCTAAAGATCAACTAATGCAGCTTATAAAGGAGGAAGAGAACTGTCCAAAACCTGTCAAAACTAACAGGAAGGTCAAAGTTCATTCATTAATCCAGTTAACAGTGAACACTGTACATATTCAGGCTTCAGCTTCAAATACAGATTTAACTCACCAATACAGATCAGTGGAATAAGATGGTAGCAGTTCTTTAGTGAATAAACCTCTGAATACACAGGTGTTAAAATCCAGCTGTCTATGAATAAACATTTTTATTCATTATTCCTTTTTAGGCTAAGTTAATGAAAAAAACTTCCAAACCTTAGAAAACTTTATTTAGCAGTAACTTAACATTACTGTAAATCTGTCTTTGTTTTTTTTTTCTTGATCAAGAGGTCAGTGGGTATCTGTTGCTAGGCAACCGAGGGCAGCAAAACTTATGGGCAATACTGCCCCCTAAACTTTGGCAGGTGTCAATCACAATCACATGTTGTTTCCATAGCAACAGTCTTAAAGTTGAGAGAGAGACAGCAGAGAGACATAAAAATAAATCAAATCATCATAAATCAAATATAAAACTAAAAAAAAACAGTGGAGAAAATAATAAAAATAAATAAAAAATAAAAAAAAGATAGCGGAGGGCAGCATTTCACAGAGCTGGCACAGAAACACACAAATCCAATCAAACACAACTATAATGTTTCTGAGTCAAGTTTATTCACACTCACATTCAATACTAATATAATTTGCATAATAAATAATATTAGATACATTTCACCACAAAGCACATATATATTGAGATTTCTGCATCACAGCACTACCTGCTGGATCAGCTGGGACAGTGCAACAGGTGAACCTGTTATGTCATGTCATGTTATGGTATGTTTTGTTACATCCAGTAAGAACAGCTGCAGATAATGTGGCTCCTAATAATCTAGACTAAGCTAAACCTCTTTATTCAAATTTGAACATGATCTTCAGATTAACATCAGCTTGCAGCAGCAGCTCCATGGATCCAGATCCGCTGTCTCCATCCAGCTGTCTCAGAACATGAAGGGTACAGACTGCAGTCTGTTTACTGCACATGCAGCCTCCTTTGCATACTGCCGATAGAAAAGGTTTCTTTGTGGTGCAGGTAGAGCTCTGTGCGAGTGAGCAGGCTCTCAGTAATCCCCTGGTGTTAAATATAAATCCAGTTTAACATCTGAACAACAGTTTTTATTGAACGTCAACCTGCTCGCACGCTCTGACACTGAGTGTTTTGAAACAACAGGAAGTCAGGTCTTGGTGCAGAAACCTCAGAGACAAGTCCCCACTAATTAAAGCTGTTTTACTGGAGCTTGATGATTGGCAGGACTTGAGACGATTCCTGAATACATTTCGCCTTGCCGGCAGCCAAGTGGAGCTTCAGCACTTATTCAATTAATTCATATTACCAGTGGATATCAGAGAACATTTAACACATGTTTTATGTATAACTGCTAATCCCTGGTGGAGGCGTAAATGAGACAAGTCTGCAAGGGTTTTACATTCAGAAAGGATCCAGCTACAAACACACTGCGGATTCAAATGTGAAGCCAAATGTCATTTGGAAACTGTTTTATTGACTTTTACATTCTGTTATATTCCCTATATCACTAAATAATATATTGTGCTTAGATGTTGTTATTGTTAGAATATCATCGTATATTACATATACGACATTATAGAGTCATTTCTAGTTAGGTTCACAATGTTGCCAGTCAGGTGTGTATGAACGGTGAGAGATTCTCCTCTGTTATCATCATTCTGTTCAAAGCTCTTTCAGATGCACTTTAATATGAGTGACAAACTCATTTTAAAGCAAATGTTTCAACAGTCTGAGTTAGTTATATCAATTTAAACCTGACATGTAAGTAAATAAAGTGAAAATTGTAACATGAAAAAATTCAATTTACATAAAGAGACAAACTTATTGATAGTAGTTCCTCTAGTGTTTTTAGCATCAGATTTCTCTGTGTGTTTACACACAGAGAAATGCTGAAACTGGACTCATTTGGACACTGCAGCTTCAGATCAACTTTTAAAATAAGCGTTTGCTCAGAACCATCAGTGTGACAATCCAAAACGTGTCTTTTATTGTTCTATTCATTCATGTGCTGTTTGCTACAGGCCTGAACAGATTGATGTAACATGTTGTTGAGCTGGAATCACATCTAACAGGCTGTAAATATTTGCTGCCGCTTGATCTCAGTCTCCTTCCAGATGCAGTCACACTGATCTGTTATATGATCCTATTTCCATGTTCAGTAGCTGCATATTTAACAAACATGCAGCTGTGTTGAAGAGACAGCATTACCTTTTTTTGTTGGCTATATATATGATTTAGCCATTATTGAGATGTTTATATTTATTGTGTTCCTGGCTGACTGAGAAATACTCCAAACTTCAAACAGAATGTTTCTTATAGAAAGCCTGAAATCTTTATGAATCTTTTATGTCCTCATCTTTCTTCTGTGTGTGTGTCAGTTTGTCATTGTTCTAAATGACTGCCGCACTCACGCACGCATGCAGTGAGGGGTGAAATTGAGTTGTTTCAGAGTCCCCCCCCCACCAGTCCTCCTCCTTTTATCTTCCTCCTCTCCTCCCCTCTACTCCTCTTCCTCACTTCCTCTTCTTCCTCTTCCCCTCTCCGCCTCCTCTTCTCTAGCTCAGTTGTGTTGTCACCAGGGAAACACAACCGCAGGATTACACAGGCATCCATGGTAACCATGGCGATTAATGCAAAATTTGTGTATGTGTTTTTTTTCTCTTTAATTCTTCATGTAAACACTAATATGGACAAAGACCCCAGCCCATGTGTTTGTTCTTGCTGCTGTGACATTGCGTCTTTGTTTGTTTGTTGTTTGTGTGTTTGTTGTTTGTCTGGTTCTGTGTCAGCTGCAGCAGACCCACGCCTCTCATCATCATGGAAACAAACGTTTGCTGGAATCATAAACAATCTCAGCAGCAGCGTGAATCTGCATCTAAAAAGCTTTGCTGTTACCATAGCAACGAGGAAGCGCACCATGGGAAAACAAATTGGATTATTTAAGTGATGAACAGAAAAGCATTGATTTTCATTTTTATATTTTACACTAATCTAAACTGTTATCTCACATATTCAGAATGGTCAATTTGTGTTGTTTGTTTACTTGTGTTGTTGTGTATTTTTTCCTTTTTGTATTGATGTGATTTGTCTCCTTGTCGTTTGGAATTAATAAAGTACTTATCTCTGTCTCTGAGTGTCTGAACATCTAAAACTAGACATGTGCAGAATGATGAAGTGTGATGAGACAGATGCAGATGAAGAACTCAGGCTCTGTGGGAGTAAAACCGAGTTCTTGAGCCACAGTTTCACCCTTTGATGAGCTGGATGCTTCGTTAGGCTTCACTGCCCTCGTTAACCAATCAGCCATGGAGCAGAGTGCACAAACTTTCTGCTTTCTAAAAGAAAAAACAAGTAATTCAGCCCCAAAGAATGATTCTCCATCAAACCAGAAACAGATCAGCCAGTGAGGTGAAAGGATTTCTCATGGCATTTCGTTTGTTCCTGATATAGAGGTTTCACATTTAGAATAAACATGTTACATGTATGTTTATGTTCATGTGGTTAAGGTTTTTTGTAGTGTTAAAAAGATCATGTTTGGATTAAAATGAGCAACATGTGACATGACAGACAAATGCCAATTTACAGTGGTGTTGAACAGATTTCTGCTGCAACCTTTTCAACTCCAGTCATGAAACAAAGCACTGATCCATCCACCCAACCCTCCTCCTCCTGCTGCTGCTGAGAGAAGAACTGAAGAGGAACGTCGACAGAACTACGTCACCGCTGAAACATTGACTCATTGTGTTATGACTGCAGTCATGTTTGGTGTGTGTGGGGACGTCTGACGTGTGTGTCCTGCATGTTTTTTTTGTTCCCTATTCAAATAGGTGTGTGCCATCCCCCAGGTGGCCATTGGTGGGCAAGTTATACACCCTGGCCTCTGATTGACCCAGAGAATCCCAGGATACATAAGAGGCCAAGATGGCAGCCGTCATTGGGCAGCAGCAGACCTCTCATCCTCCTCGCCTTAACAGCAAGTAAGGGTGGTGTGAAACGAATTGTGTCAGTGTATTAATGATCAAAATGAGTGTTGATTGTGTGTTATGCTCTATCATAAGAACAGACTGAAGTCGCCATGAATACATTCTGCTATAGGATATGTGTTGTGAAACTGATTCTGAAAAATATGCTGCACTCACAGTCAGAGGGGAGCTATATTCCTACACGCTGTGAGATTATGGAAAAGACTCATGTGTTTTACTGTGTTATAACAGCGAAGTGTTCTGTCCTCTGCTTGTCATGTATGGATATGATGTAATATGTTACCCCGCTAATAAATAGCTTGCTCTTAGTCTCTGGTGAACTGGCTGAACTGGCACTGCGGCAGCTGTCAGTCTCTGAGCCTCCCTTGCAGCAAGTAAAACCTAAGAGCTGCCTGTGTCTGGTTTACTTTTTGGTATTACTGTGGCAGTAAGTCTATCTCTGACAGGTGGATTGCCAGTTTTGTTTCTCCTGTTTTCTCTTGTTTACTTAGGTAGGGAGGTAAGGTTTGTGTTGTTTGTTTTTCTCTAGTTGGTGAGGTTATCTTTTTGTTTTTTTATATAGGACCCTTTTGTTTGTTGTTTTGGCCTCAGTCCACCCTGAAGATTTAATCCCTCATTAATATATAATTTTATTATATTTACAGACTCCATTATTTTTGTGTTTTTGGAAATAAACCCCTTCTGTTAAATTCAAATTCATTTTGTTTATGGCTCCTTGGGACTTGAGGAAGATGGGGACCCGTTCAGGTTATGCTCGAGGCCCCCTAGACTGGGGCATAACAAATGTATCCATGGTTACCAAAACACTGTCAGTCAATAATTCAATTCAATTTTCAATTCACTTTATTTTTATAGCCCAATTTTACAACACAGTTGTCTCAAAGTGCTTTACAAAATCCAGTCATCGTTGGGCCTCGTGCGGATGAACTGAAACAGTAGCCACTCCCCCGAAGGGGAGTGGGGAGAAAGACTCTGGGTGAATAGTGATGTAAAGACCAAGTATAAAGTAGATCCTGTTTATTAATGACAGTGGTACATGGTACCAGAAAGAGATGATAGAGCTCAGTGACTGTACTTCCCCCAGTATTCTCACTCCTAGGGCAGCTTAGACTGAACTGTGGTTTTAAGTCTACCTTTAACTACCCTGACCATAGGCCTTTTGAAACAGAAATGTTTTTAGTCTAGCCTTAAATGCACAGACTGTGTCGGCCTCTTTAATATTAATTGGGAGTTGGTTCCATAAGATAGGGGCTTGGTAGCTAAAGGCTCTAGCTCCTACTGTGCTTTTATGGACCCGTGGAACTTTCAGTAGACCTGCATTCTGAGACCGCAGTGTTCTATTTGGATGGTACGGGACCAGAGCATCTTTAAGATAAGAGGGGCCCATCCCATTAATGGTTTTATAAGTGAGGAGTAGGATTTTAAATTTAATTCTGAACTCAACAGGAAGCCAATGAAGGGCTTGGAGTATGGGGGTGATGTGTTCTCTTCTATTAGTTCCTGTTAGTAAACGAGCCGCTGCGTTTTGAACCAGCTGAAAACTTTTTAGGGAACTTTTAGGACACGCTACTAATAGGGAGTTACAGTAATCTAGTCTAGATGTAACAAACGCATGGATTAGTTTTTCAGCATCATTTTTAGATAGGATATTTCTAATTTTGGCTATGTTACGCAGGTGAAAGAAGGCTGTTCTACAGGCTTGATTAATATGAGCTTTAAATGATAAGTCTGGCTCAAATAAAACTCCTAGGTTTTTAACTGTGGTGCTAGAGGCTATTTTCACATTATCTAGAGTTACTAGTTGCTCAGATAGGGACTCTCTAACACTTTTAGGGCCTAATATAATAACTTCTGTTTTATCAGGGTTAAGTAACAGATAGTTCACAGACATCCAGGTCTTTATGTCTCTAACACAGGCGCTAAGTTTATGTACTAGCCTGATCTGATCGGGTTTAATTGATAAGTATAGCTGTGTGTCATCTGCGTAGCAGTGGAAATTTATGCCGTGTTTTCTAATAATATTACCCAAGGGCAGCATATATAGAGTAAACAAAATGGGCCCTAGGACTGACCCTTGTGGGACACCATAGGTGACTCTTGAGTATGATGATGATTGCTGGTTAACGCTAACAAACTGGAACCTATTAGATAAATAGGATTTAAACCAGGAGAGAGCGGATCCTCTAATGCCTATGTCCTGTTCCAATCTCTGCAGTAAGATGCTATGGTCGATTGTGTCAAACGCAGCACTTAGATCCAGCAGGACCAGAACCGAGCCCAGCCCATCATCAGCAGCCAGCAACAAGTCATTAGTGACCTTGACTAGTGCTGTTTCAGTGCTGTGATGGGCCCGAAAACCAGACTGAAAATCTTCAAATAAACTATTGTCCTGTAAGTGCTGACACAGCTGTTGAACTACCACTCTTTCAAGAATTTTTGAAAGAAAGGGTAGATTTGAAATTGGCCTGTAGTTTACTAAAATATCTGGCTCAAGAGTGTTTTTCTTTAAGAGTGGTTTAATGACTGCGTGTTTAAAAGCCTGCGGCACGTATCCAGTTATTAGGGACATGTTAATTATATCTAAGATATTATCAATAATTAAGGGCAGCGTCTCTTTAAGTAGTTTAATTGGAATTGGGTCTAGAATACACGTAGTTGATTTAGATGACATAATGATTTTAGTTAACTGGGCTGGGTCTGCAGGGGTGAATTTATCCAGTAATATTACTGGGTTTAAAGGGGCTTCTAAGCTTACAGCCTGAGCTTCCTCAGCACTGATGTTTGGAAGGATTTGATCTATTTTATCTCTAATACTTATGATTTTATTATTAAAGAAATTTAAGAAGTTATCACAGCTGAGACTAACTGGAATAGATGGATCTACTGAGCTGTGACTGTTGGTCAGCCTGGCTACAGTGCTGAACAGGAATCTGGGGTTATTCTTATTTTCTTCTATTAATGATGAATAATACCTAGTTTTTGCTTTACGCAGGGCCTGTTTATAAGCCAATAAACTGTTCTTCCAATAATGAGCTGACATATGAATAGTGACATTTATTTTCAGATGTAATAAATCAGCCAATCACCCAATCTAGTTTTATGCGTCACATATAATCATATCAGATACCCCCCCCCCCCTCGCCTAAAAAATGGTTTGATCCACTCCCTCCCTCCTGCCCCTCCCTTTCAGTTCTGAGCACGTGTGCTTTCAGAGCAGCTGATAAACAGGAAGTTAAAGGTCTAAACGTATCTGGTTTAAACCAGGATTTGTGGCACATTTAGTAACTTATACCACCCAACACCAACATATTATTACTTTTCAGTCGTAATTTTCACTGCAATTAATTGTAGGTTTTTATTAGGAAGGAGTTAGCTGGTGTTTTTATAGTTAGGAACAGTTAACCCATTCAAGCCTATGAGCCTATAAGTCTATGACTGTCAATTTATACTTAAAATAAAAAAAATTATATGTTACTCATACAGATTTTTTCTGCATAGAAGAAAATGTTTTACATTTTAAGCAAAAAAAAAAAAAATCAAGTTTCCAACTACTTCCTTACTTCCTCTCATATGACATTATCATCTTCCTGTCCCTTCCTCCTGAGAACATGGCAAAGACAAACACCTCCCAGAAAAAGGTAATTTTATTTAGATTATTATGGTTTCCAACCATAAAATGAATATATATATATATATATATATATATATATATATATATATATATATTCAAGTATCTATAATAATTCCCCAAAAAGAGTTTTGTACATGGGATAAATTGATTTAACTATAATAGCCATTAAAACTATAATAGCCATTAAATTGCTGTTTTCTGCAAAGAAAAGAGTACAAAATGGGGAAACAAAGATAAATTACATGAGTGTTAGTGATTCAACTGATACAATTATTGACACAAGGCGGGGGCTGGAGGCTGAACCCAAATGCACGACTCGTTCACAGTACGTTCAAAAAGGGAAAGTCTTTATTGTACAAAAATGAAAATCACTCTCAAGGAGGAAAAAACACTACTTAACTAAACTAAAAAGTACCAACATAAATTCACTCTTATGAGGACAACAAAAATTCACTCTTACGAGGATAACAAAATTCACTACTAAACTAATCTATAAAAGTACCAACATAAATTCACTCTTACGAGGATGACAAAAATTCACTACTAAACTAATCTATAAAAGTACCAACATAAATTCACTCTTACGAGGAAAACAGGACTAATGATAACTAGGACAAAGTAACAAAGAAAAGGTTGTCGAAACAAGACTATAACAAAACACAAAACCTGGAAGGACAAGGAGCTGGGCGCTGGTTCTTGGGGCATGGGACATGACGAACTGGCACAGGACAAGGGGAGACACAGACAATAAATAGACACAAGGTAACAGGGCACAGGTGAAAACAATCAGGGCAGGGGAAGGCAATCACAGTGGCGGGAAACACAAGGGCAGGAAGCAAAGGTGCCTGAAACGAGAGGGAAGAGTTATTTCAAAATAAAACAGGAAGTGCACGACAAGACAACACGAGTGATGACTTAACATTTACGACGAGACATGACAGTACCCCCCCTTCTAGGGACGGCACCAGACGGCCCAGGCTCCTGAGGATGGCGGCGGTAAAAGTCCTCTATGAGGCCCGGGTCCTCAATAAATCTGGAGGGTATCCATGAACGCTCCTCCGGACCGTAGCCCTCCCAGTCAACCAGGAACTGGCGTCCTCTGCCTCTGTTCCGGACTGCCAGTAGCTGCTTAACTGTGTACACTGGACCGCCATCAATCATTCGGGGGGGTGGTGGGGGCTTGGCAGGAGGGACCATGGGGCTATCCTTTACTGGTTTGAGTCTCCCCACATGGAAAGTGGGATGGACCCTGAGGGATCTGGGGAGCCGAAGACGAACAGCAGCAGGGTTAATCACTTTTGCAACCGGGAAAGGACCAACAAACCTGGGAGCCAACTTCCTGGACTCTACATGGAGGGGCAGATCCCTGGTGGATAGCCAGACTTTCTGGCCTGGCTTGTAGATTGGTGCCGGGCGGCGCCTCCGGTCAGCAGCCCTCTTCATCCGGGCCGAGGTCCGCAGGAGGGCCCTGCGGGCTGCTGCCCAGACCCGCCGGCAACGACGAACTAAAGCATGCGCCGACGGTACCACCACCTCCTTCTCTGTGTCAGGAAACAGTGGAGGCTGGTATCCATAGGCGCCTTGAAACGGTGTCAGGCCAGTGGCTGCGGTGGGAAGGGAGTTGTGGGCATACTCGACCCAGGTCAGGTGCTTACTCCAGGTTGATGGATTCTGGGAGATGAGGCAGCGGAGGCAAGTCTCCAGCTCCTGGTTAAGGCGTTCAGTCTGTCCATTGGACTCGGGATGGTAACCCGACGTGAGACTAACTGTGGCCCCTATCAGCGTACAGAACTCAGACCAGAAACGTGATACAAACTGAGGGCCCCGGTCGGACACTATGTCTCTAGGGAGGCCATGGAGACGAAAAACATGGTTCAGCATTATCTCAGCCGTCTCCTTGGCTGACGGCAACTTAGGCAAGGCAATGAAATGCACCATCTTGGAGAAACGGTCCACCACTGTCAATACAGTGGTGTTACCTTCAGACAAGGGAAGTCCCGTAACAAAGTCCAGTGAGATGTCTGACCAGGGCCTACTGGGAACTGGGAGGGGATGGAGCAATCCCATCTGAGGTCTCGAGGATGTTTTATTTTGGGCGCAGACCCGACAGGCCTCCACATACTCCCGGACATCCTGTTCCATAGCCGGCCACCAGAAGCGTTGCCTGACGACAAACATAGTTCGGCTCACCCCTGGGTGGCAGGTAAGCAGGGAGGTGTGAGCCCAGTGAATCACCTGAGGTCGCAGGGGCGCTGGGACAAACAGCCGATTGGCTGGGCAACCACTAGGTGGCGGGCTCTCACCGTTGGCCTGCTTCACCTCAGCTTCTATCTGCCAATTCACCGCCCCAACCACACGTTTCAGTGGCAGGATGGACTCGGGGACCTTGGCAACAGATTCGGGGTCATAAAGGCGAGAGAGGGTGTCCGGCTTGGTGTTCTTGGACCCCGGCCTGTAAGACAAGACAAAATCAAAACGGTTAAAAAACAATGTCCATCTCGCTTGAAGGGCATTTAAACGTTTTGCTTTTCTAATATACTCCAAGTTTTTATGATCCGTCCAGACGATGAATGGTTGTTGAGCTCCCTCCAGCCAATGTCGCCACTCCTCCAGGGCCACCTTCACTGCCAGTAGCTCACGATTCCCGACGTCATAGTTGCGCTCAGCTGATGAGAGCCGCCTGGAAAGGTAGGCGCAGGGGTGCATCTTTTGGTCCTTCTCTGACCGCTGAGATAAAACAGCCCCCACTCCTTCGCTGGAGGCATCCACCTCCACCACAAACTGACGATTTGGGTCAGGCATTGTGAGAATGGGCGCTGTCGTGAACATGGCAATCAGCCTCCTGAATGCCTGGTCAGCTTCTGGGGACCACTGGAAGGGTGTCAGAGGAGATGTTAATGCATGGAGTGGAGCTGCTATCGCGCTGAAGTTTCTGATGAACCGCCTATAGAAGTTAGCAAACCCCAGGAATTGCTGAACCTTCTTGCGGCTATCAGGAGTTGGCCATTGAGCCACAGCGCTAACTTTAGCCGGGTCCATCTGTATCTGTCCCGAGGCTACAATAAAGCCAAGGAACGATATCGTATCGGCATGGAAATCACATTTTTCTGCTTTGACATATAGCTGGTTCTCCAGCAGGCGCTGGAGAACCAGTCTGACATGATTGACATGAGTACGCTGATCAGGGGAAAAAATCAAAATGTCATCCAAGTATACAAACACAAACAAGTTCAAGAAATCACGGAGGACATCGTTAACAAAAGCCTGAAATACTGCAGGGGCATTGGCAAGTCCAAATGGCATGACTAGATATTCATAGTGCCCTGATGGTGTGTTAAAACCAGTCTTCCACTCATCCCCCTCTCTGATCCGAACCAGGTGGTAAGCGTTTCTTAAATCTAGCTTTGTAAATACCTTCGCTGACTGGAGCTGTTCGAAAGCAGAGGCCATAAGGGGCAGAGGGTAGCGGTTCTTAACCGTAATGGCATTAAGGGGGCTATAGTCAATGCAGGGACGGAGGGAGCCATCTTTCTTTCCTACGAAAAAGAAACCAGCTCCCGCAGGAGATGAAGAGGGACGAATAAGGCCAGCCTTGAGTGAACTGTCAATGTATTCATTCATGGCCTTTTTCTCAGGACCTGAAATGGCATAAAGTCTCCCCTTAGGAATTGGGGCACCTGGAATCAAGTCAATGGCGCAGTCATATGGTCTGTGGGGAGGCAAGGACGCAGCCTTGCTTTTGCTGAATACCTCCCCCAAGTCATGATAATCCACGGGTACAGTTGCTAGGTCAGTAAGTTCAGTTACAAAGTCTGGTTCTTCGCCAGGAGATGGGTCTGCCCCTCTAGTATTGACTTGACCCATCGCCAGTCTCTGACCCACGGCTAAGCAGTTTTCTACACAATTCTCTCCCCAGGCTGTGATAATTCCTGTTTCCCAATTAACATGGGGGTTGTGTCTAGACAGCCATGGGTATCCGAGAACCATTGGATGTCGAGCAGAGTTAAAAAGGTGGAAAGACATCTGTTCATGGTGGTCACCAACCTGAACATGGAGCGGTTCAGTCTTATGGGTTATCCTGAAAATAAAATGGCCATCAAGAGCAGTGGCTTCCAGAGGCTGGGATAACAACTCAGTTTTTACTTGCCACTTGCGGGCCAAATCCCAGTCTAACAAGCTTTCATCGGCCCCTGAATCAATTAAAGCCCCTACCGAAAAGGGGCCATCAGTCAGGATTACCTGGACAGTAGTCAGTGTGCGAGGGGGAGTTTCTGGCGTGGACAGCCGACGCCCCCGAGTACCTCCCCTCCCTGGTGAGCGCCCACCTTTCACTGGACATGCAGCCAGCAGATGTCCAGTCTCTCCACAGTAAAAGCATCTGCCCTCCAGTAACCGGCGGCGTCGCTCCTCTCTGGACAACCTTGCCTGCCCCAACTGCATCGGCTCCTCCCTGGGCTCTGGGGGTGCTGCAGCCTGTGGAGAAAGGTGTGACAGCGTGGGGGGTTGAGCAGCTATCCGGTGGTGAAAAGGCGTCACGGTCTCCCTCTCCCAGTCCCTCAGCCGATTGCCCGTCCGGATGGCTAGGGCGATGAGGGAGTCTAAGTCTGCGGGTAAGTCCAGGGGGATTAGCAAGCTCCGAACGGAGGCAGCGAGTCCCGTCAAAAATGTGTCCCGTAGGGCCGCGTCGTTCCACTCGCTGTCAGCAGCTATGGTGCGAAAGTGGATGGCGTAATCGGCCACCGTGCGTCTGCCTTGCTTTATCGTGCTCAGCTCCCTTGCCGCCTCCCTCCCTGGTACTGTGCGATCGAAGATCTTCCTTAAAGAGTCTTTAAAAGAGTCTATGGAGGAGCAAACTGACGCTCCTCGAGCCCACTCTGCAGTCGCCCATGCCGCTGCTCGTCCCGTAAGGTGGGAAATCATGAAAGCCACTTTGGCCGAGTCCGTCGGGAAGGCTGTGTGCTGGAGTTCATAGTGTAGCTCACATTGTACAATAAAAGATTTACAGGTATCACCTTCACCTTCTCCGGAGAACTTCTCTGGTGGGGCTAGCCGGAGCGAGGCTGAAGGTGATCCAGGTGAAGCAGAAGAGTTCGGGGGTGCAGAAAGTTCAGGCTGTGATTGAGGGAGGGCCTGCCTGATCTGCAGGGCTAACTCCCTCATCTCAGTGGTCATGGCTGCCTTAAAACTGTCCTGGCTGTTGACCAACCCTTGCACCCCTCGGGCGAGGGATGTCAGGTGTTCCTCCTGCCTCGTTAGTCGTGCTTCCTGGCAGCGGACCGCTGCGGTCAGCGGGCTGGAGTCGGCTGGGTTCATGGCTGGCCAGTTCGTACTGACACAAGGCGGGGGCTGGAGGCTGAACCCAAATGCACGACTCGTTCACAGTACGTTCAAAAAGGGAAAGTCTTTATTGTACAAAAATGAAAATCACTCTCAAGGAGGAAAAAACACTACTTAACTAAACTAAAAAGTACCAACATAAATTCACTCTTATGAGGACAACAAAAATTCACTCTTACGAGGATAACAAAATTCACTACTAAACTAATCTATAAAAGTACCAACATAAATTCACTCTTACGAGGATGACAAAAATTCACTACTAAACTAATCTATAAAAGTACCAACATAAATTCACTCTTACGAGGAAAACAGGACTAATGATAACTAGGACAAAGTAACAAAGAAAAGGTTGTCGAAACAAGACTATAACAAAACACAAAACCTGGAAGGACAAGGAGCTGGGCGCTGGTTCTTGGGGCATGGGACATGACGAACTGGCACAGGACAAGGGGAGACACAGACAATAAATAGACACAAGGTAACAGGGCACAGGTGAAAACAATCAGGGCAGGGGAAGGCAATCACAGTGGCGGGAAACACACAAGGGCAGGAAGCAAAGGTGCCTGAAACGAGAGGGAAGAGTTATTTCAAAATAAAACAGGAAGTGCACGACAAGACAACATGAGTGATGACTTAACATTTACGACGAGACATGACAATTATATGCATGGAATCATTTAAATAATCTGTGTTTAAATGAGCTGAAGGAGTTAAACAGCAAACGTTTAACCTGTTACTACTGTCTGAACTGGAATGAGAGACGCTAATGTTAGCGCTGCATTTTTTAATATTAAAGACAAGGTGCTACTGACTAGCTAACTGACTGGATGCTATTAGCATTCCTATCCAACTCCTATTGTGTGTGTGTGTGTGTGTGTGTGTGTGTGTGTGTGTGTGTGTGTGTGTGTAGATAGCCTCATCATGGATAAAAGATTGTTTTTCGAAAGAAAAAAAGAGCCTGGTTCAGTTAAGATCAATGGTTTGTTTATCTAGAATGATGTTATAGTTGGATCAATATATGAATTTATCTCCTTTTGCCTCCTGGTTGACAGTACAGTGAGAGATAGGACTTTATTTATTAGAATTCTGATTAATATTTTTCATATTTATGTAATTTGTCATCTAGTTGAATAGGATCTATGTGAGTATGATTGTCAGTCCATAGAGGGAGAGATGAAAAGGGGGAAGGAGGAAAGAAAAGATCAGGAAAAAACAGCAAACAGCAA
The DNA here is from genome assembly GCA_030544235.1 of Lepturacanthus savala. Taxonomy (NCBI): domain Eukaryota; kingdom Metazoa; phylum Chordata; class Actinopteri; order Scombriformes; family Trichiuridae; genus Lepturacanthus; species Lepturacanthus savala. The sequence continues at coordinate 8,800,802 of CM060471.1, forward strand.
AACAGCAGCTGTTAAACTAACAAAGAAAAACACTCTATTCACAACATAATTTTACATAATATATCATTGAAGTTATGTGTTTAAACATTAAATGTTTTCTAGAAGCACACATGCACTCAACATATATTATGTTGATCTGCTGTATCCAAATGAGTCGCCTTTCCCCAGAAATGAAGATTAAGGAGATGTTTCTTTTATGATTCCAGTAATACCAGGTTATTCCTCACTACGGTCATGAAGATCTGCTACTTCAGGCGAGAGGCAGGGATACACCCCAGATAGTCACCAGCCTATCGTGGGGCACACACGTCATTCACTCACACACTCACACCTATGGGCAATTTAGAGTCTCCAATTAACCTCAGCATGTTTTTGGACCCACACAGACACAGGGAGAACATGCAAACTCCACACAGAAAGGTCCCAGGTTCTTGCTGTGAGGCAACAGCGCTACCCACTGCTCCACCACGTCGCCCTTTATGATTCCAATCCATTTAAATAATATTTGTCAGATTTGATAGATCACAGACTTTCCCAACATATTTTATGATTTCCTTACATAAATGTGGAAATGAAATTGTGTTAAAATGTACAAAACAGTGAAATTTATCTTGCCTGGCCTCGCAGCAGTAAAACTAATCACCCTTGCTCAACAGTCCCTCCAGCAAGGCTCTGGTTACTATTGTCTCTTCTCTCTAACTTGCAACATTCTGTACTATACACATTTGCCATAAACATAAAATGTTCAAAAGTCAGGAAATGATGTTTCTTGGTTTGTCGATACAGTTTGTGAAGTGGTTGCATAGCTGAAACATTGAGACCAAGTTGCACAGTATGAGGGACAAGATAATATCATAGAATGCATAAACAATTGTACTGCATCATGACTCAAGTGGTTTCTGATGAATCTGAACTGATGCAGGCTGCATTTGAAAGTCCCTGCACAGACTACATTGTGCGGCACATTGGCCACTTGCCCCCTACATCAAAAAGCAGGAGGCTTGTCATTACTGTCGACCCGCGACTGAAATACCAACATGGTGTTCTGCTCCAGTCCTGCTTCCTACAAATCATACATCGCTAGAATCAGACCATTCCTATCACCTTCAAACCTAGAAAGCAGTGATCGTGCCTTCATTTTCCCCGACATTATTCCTGTGCTGCTCTCAACTCTCAGTTGAGCTGCTCTGACACTAGTCAGAGTTCACACATCACTCCTCTTCTGGCCTCAATGCTTTGGCTGCCAGCGAAGTTCAGGATTGATTTTAAGATTCTTTTAATCACTTATAAAGCTCTTCATGGAGTTTCTAACCCCTTACACTTCAAGGTCAGTTAATCAAAACGTGAGCTGTTCCACATAGGAAACTAAGAACCAGAGGTGACTGTGACCCTGGAACAATTGAATCAAAGGAATCTGTCAATTGTTTTAAAAAAACACTTAAAACACACATTTTCTTTTGAGAGAGCTTTTGATTAATATATTACTGGAGGGTGGGTCTAGGTGGTGACTGACCACAGGTTTTATTCTGTTGTATGTGTGATATGTATTTCAACTGCTGTTGTGTATTATCTGTTGTGTATCTCTTGTTATTGTAGTTGTTTGTAAGGAGATTGTAACCGTGGTTATATCAACATTCTAACAGTGTTGGAGGTGCATCCTCCATCCATCAACCTCCGTTCCTGCAGCTGATGGTCTCAGAGTGAGCATAAAGTTGTTCTCTAGCTCTCTGGCAGAGATGCATCATCATTTGACAAGAAGTGGACGGGGCCTGTAATCTGTCATAGTGCTTATGCAGCCCTCGTTGTAGGCTGCAGCGTGAACTGGTCTAACTGCAGCATTCTGTTCACTTTCTTCTGTTGTTTCACAAATTAAATACACCATAAATCCAGAGAATCCACTGATGTTGTCTGTGACGGTGACAGTGGCGTCCGTTGGCGTCCACACTTTCGACCAGCGGTGGCCTCTGATTGGTCTGACCATTCCTGACCTGATTGGGACATGCATCGTGGTTTAAAGTAACCGAGGGCTCTGTTCTAACGAGAAAGTCTCTCTGCTGTTTCACAATTATAACATGTTTTCAGGCAACACACACACGCACGCATACATGCACACACACACACACAAACACCACTGTATTACTTAATAATGAAGTGAGGTGACTTACACAACACAGAAAATAGACCAAACTTAGTTTGGTCTCAGGCAACAGACACAAACACACAAGCGTGAATATCTTATTGATGATGAGATAAATCACTGAAACATTTAAATTGGAAACCTAATTTAAACCTTCCACGTGTTCCTCCTGCAGGTGAACTTTCCACATGTTCCACAGGTGAAGCTGAAACAGAAGCAGGTGGAGATGTGATGTGATACACATGTAGATCTCAAGTCTCCAGAGGTTATATCAATCATATCAAGGTTTTCTGATGCCTGCATATTTTTTAGGTAATAACTCTGGTTAAGGTGTAGTTAGGTTGGTTAGTTTTAGTAGAAGATCATGTTTAGGTGATAATGATCAACGTGGAACATGATGGACAACCTCAGTTAACAGTAGTGCTGCAACTTCTCTGACTGTAGACATCAAACAAAGCACTGATCCATCCACCCAAAACTCTGCTTCCTGCTGAGAGAAAAGGAACATCGACCCAACTACAACATTACATCTGAAACAATGATACAATGTAACCGTGGTTACAGAAGCTGTGACTGTTTGAGGAAATTTCTCAGTGAAATTAGCACAACAAAGCAAGTGATGGTTGGTGAAACAGGAGGATCCAGATTGTTTTGGTCTCCGATGACAAACTGATTTTTATTTCGCTGCTCGTCAGGTTCCGACCTCCTGTGTGGACATCAGGTGATCCGACGACCAATCACGCCTCAGATGTCAGCGAGAGAGAATGAATCAGCATCTCCATGGTAACTTCTAGTTCTAGATGTGGTTACACCACATCCAGTTCACCAGAAACAAAAAGTGGAGTGAGGTGTGTGTGTGTGTGTGTGTGTGTGTGTGTGTGTGTGTCAGTTGTGCAGCCAATCAGTGTTGAATATTTTTTCAGAGGGAGGAAGTGACATCAGCGCTGCCTTATCAGCATTAAACAGTAACATTGTGATACTGGATGCTTTATTTATGAACAAATAAACAAAGCAAACAAGCAAATGTGTCTGTTAGAAATACATTACAACACAAAATATAAGTGCCTTATCTGCAACGACAACAACTGCAGCTCGGAGGACTCTGTTGTCTCTGTTACAGAAGCCAGAAGCTGAGTGGAGAACCAGGAAATGTCCTAAAGTGACTGAGCATAAACCTGGAGACACAACAACACAATGTTTGTTTGCCTGAAGTTTCCTTCACAATATCCTGATGCCAACATGTCATGAATATACAATAAAACACAGAAGCAGCAGCTCTGCTTCAGTCTGACAGCTGCTGTAATATTTTGCAATAGAAATGTCTCCTCAAGAATCAAACGGCTGAAATCACAGCCACTGCCGAAACTACTGAGAATAAAGGGAAGCTTCAACATCTGCATCTCCACAACAATATGCACTGCAAACATGAAATCTTAACAAGTGAAAATATATATTTTTGGGGACAAATAGTTCAATAATGTGTCCAATTATCTTCGATAATATAGCATATAAAGACTATTGCCCTTCAACCACAGGGGAGAGAGTGGACCTTGAGTTAGTGAACACTAAGATAAGAATGAATTTACTGTAGCTTAATAACTCAGAAATAGTGTCTTATCACCATAGATCCTAATCTGTGACCTTTGGAGTGACTGAGAAGCCGATCTGTGATCACAGCTGGAACCTTCTTTCTTCTTTCTTTCCCGTGTTTAACTCTGGCTGCAGGTGAGCACAAGCATCTTTTTAACTTTGGTTTATATTAATTTCTACTGTGGTTCCTGAAGATCTGTAAATGTTTTCAACTGAATCTGAGCAGCGTTCAGAGCTGTGGAGGTTCCTCAGTGTTCACAGCAGCTGGAGGAGATCTATTGTCTACTATCTAAAAAGACCCTGAAGACTCTGTGAGGACTCTGTCTGGATTCTTGAGGACTCTCTGAGGACTCTGTGCTGGCAGGAGGATGGGGTGCTCTGGTCTCTCTCCTTGGAGGGCGATGCTCCTCGTCCTCGTCGTCGTTGTGATGGCTTCGTGTGTGTCCCTGATCGTACTGATGGTTCCCAGGACAACAACAGGCTCATTATTAGGGGAAGGAAAAGGTGAGGATCAATGGTCTAAATAAACAGGTTTGAGGTTTTTTTTTGTGTGTGTGTTTCTTTTGGACTTTTTGGTTTAATTTCAGTTTATTTTTAATTAGTTGTTTTTTTCAATTTTTCTTTTAAAAATGTTTAGTTTTCATTCCATTTTATTAGTCATCTGTGCATTTTACACAGAACAGAAAGCATAAAAAAAGAAACAAACAAGGAGAAGTGTGTTGTATTGTTGTTTTGTGCATGTCGATGCATTGTTGTAAGGTTTATTCATGAGGAGGAAAATCTAGATTTATACTTAAATTTATGAATGTATAAAAAACATCTCGAAACAACTAATGCTTCCTAATACCATCCTGCTGCTGAACTAGTGGTGGCACTGAGATAATCCAAGTGTGTTTGCTGAATGATCTCAGGAATTGTTTTAGGCCAATGTGTCTTTTTGTGCCACATGATGCCAAGCTTCAAATGATTAAAGGAACGAACAGAAAGATGTTTAGGTTTGCATTATTCACAGCACTAAAATAAATAATAATAACCACAGAACGTAGCACATGAAATAAAGCTGACTAAACCCATGGAATGTGACGGATTATGTGTCTGCAGTTTACATAATATCAATATGAATACATAATATCAATATGAATACATAATATCAATATGAATGCCGCCCTGTGATTCAGAATGTGGTGATTTAGAAGACGATGAGCAATAATGGATTGTAAATGACGTGTTCTTATTGTCCATCAGTTCCTCTCCTGATCGGAGTGGGCCGTGCCGACTGCACCGCACCACCAGCTGAAATCCCACTGGTCAGTAAACACACCACTGATGCTGCCTTCAGGGATTGTAGGGTAGCCGGGTGTTTGCTGATCATAAGATTTCTGAATAGAATTTCTAAAATGTGTGTAAAAATGAATGGAACACTGTTGTTTTGACTGTTGTGATTTTGCCATTTAATTATAAAACATGCTGCAGTAGAACAAGAGAAAATCATCACAGATATTCTAGAATATGACGATATTAGAGTCTGAGGATTTGTTTTGTTCTTGTGCAGTCAGAGAAACATAAATATTATATTCAGCATGTCTTCATAGTTCTCCTCTGGATAACTGGAACATTAACCAGCCTCACTGTTTCTGTTCATCTGTGCAACATGTTAGTTTAGTGGCTCTGTCTGCAGCTGCCGGGGGAACACACACACACACTCACACACACACACACCTAAACACACAGGCAGTTACCACAGAACTGTGATGTGAAGTGATTTAATTTGTAATTAGCCTAAAATCTGGGGAAATATGAAATACGTTCTTATTCTATTTATTATTTTAAAATCTCTCTTATTAGTTTTTAAACCTCTCAAACAGCAGATTTCACTTCACCATTGTGTCACTGACAGTAGAGGATCTTATCTTATCTAACCTTATCTAAGCGTCAAATGCAGCTGGTGAGTGTGGATGAACTGCAGCTGGAAACAATGAATGTAAATATCTGTTTTCAGCTGTGAAGTCTGATGTTTAACGGTTATGTTTTTATTTAGATAGATTGACCATTGTGTGTGTGTGTGTGTGTGTGTGTGTGTGTGTGTGTGTGTGTAGATGGGTTATGCGAACCCCCAACAGACAGCTGCAGGCATACACACCCGCCTGTACAGCCGAGCCTTCATTATCAATGACGGGAAGCGGAGAGTTGTGTTCGTCACTGTAGACATAGGAATGATCTCTCAGAGGCTGCGACTGGAGGTACACACACACACACACACACACACACACATTGTATGTGCAAAAAAGTATTTATTGTAAAAGTAATAAGCTAAGATAAGATTTACTTTATTGTCCAATTTGGCCTCACTTCCTAGAGACATAAAAACAAAGAACTAAAGACAAAACCAGACTGCACAACACAGTACATGTCATTATAAAACATGAAACACAATATAAATTCACAGCACAAAATTAGCAATTATCAAGTTGGCAGCAGTATGTTTGATTCTAAGGGGGATTAAAAGCAAACAAACTCAATTCCTACCCAACTAAAATGCCTACATACATATTTATTTATTCAGGGCCATCATGACACAGGGGATAAAAGATTTCTTTTTAAATATTCCGTCTGGCTCTGACAACCGGATGGAAGCGGCTCAAATGCTGAATTCAGTGGGCGTGAGACATCACCAGCGATCTTGCTCGCCTTCCTAATTATGACCCGTCAAACATGTTTGCAGAGGTTTAGGAGTCAGTTTACACACACACACACACACACACACACACACACACACACACACACACACACACACACACACACACACACACACACACACACACACACACACAGCTTACCTGCAATTTTAAGGGTTTTAGACAATTAGTTTTTACTTTTTACATTTAAATTGCTGTACCAATCTGTTTTATTATAGGACAGGATAGTTTCAACGAGACTCCTGTATGCAGTTATGAGATTGTGTTGGCTAAGATCAAAGCTCATTTTCTCATATGTATTATGTTTTTGATTAATATTTTTATTATCATTGATAATCATTTAATATGTAAGGTAATTTTCATGTGGCTAACCTAAACCAGCTCCTCACTTCGCACACAACACATCAACATTCAAGCTGATTAAATGCACATTTATTAAAAACATGAACCATATAAGCATTTTTTCAACTTAAATCTGACATTTATTAAAACTTGTGAAAAGAAAAATAAGTTTTTGTATACCGTTTGTTTGAGTGAAATAAACTTTTTCTTAAAATATTGTCTTTCTGGAACTACAGACATACAATATAATGTATTTCTATTATGTATAAATTATAAAATATATATTATACCAATTTAATTATTTTATTGTTGTCTTTTAGTAATATTCAGACCTCTATGTCATATGAGGATTGTTCTGTTGTGTGTGTGCAGGTTCTGGAGGCATTAGAGGTGAAATATGGGAATCTGTACCGTCAGGATAACGTTGTTCTGAGTGGGACTCACACACACTCTGGACCGGCTGGATATTTCCAGTACACACTGTTCATGATCAGCAGTAAAGGCTACATCAAAGCAGCCATGGAGCCGCTAGTCAATGGCATCGTCAAGGTGTGTGTGTATGTGTGAACTTCCTGTGGCGCTGCTGCTTTTCTTCTTTTGACCTGCACACACACCTCCTTTTATAAAAGAAGCAGTGAGACACAGTGTGTGGAGACAGAGTTTAATTTATTCAGAACCAGATGGTGTTCAGGTTTTCCTGCACCATACTTCTCTAGAATGAACATGTTTAGTTGTGTAGCTTTGTTTCCAGAGAGTAGACATACTGTAACCCACATCACCATGATGCTGTATTTAACAATACAATATTGTGTCTCCAGAGTGTAGACATAGCCCATCAAAACATGAAACCAGGACGGATTTACAGGAACAAAGGACAGCTGAACCACAGCAGCCTGAACAGAAGTCCTCAATCCTACCTGAACAACCCCAGGGACGAGAGAGACAGGTAGAGACAGGTAGAGACAGGTAGAGAGACTGGTAGAGAGAGAAAGGTTGGTGATCATGTATCTGAATTGATTTGAAAAAAATGAGTAATAATGTATTGATTGGATATTGTATAACATTCTAACCTTACTGTTATTGATTATTTATTATCAGGTTCATTAATGTTTGGTTTTTTATAACATTCTATTTTTTGTTGCATTGTTGAATGTTAATAGAGCTAACTGAAAGAATCATAGTTTTTCTTAAAGACGTCATTGATCAGTACCGTTGCTGTTCTCCGGTGTTGTTATTGATCTCTGTAGATATAATCAGACAACAGATAATCAGGTGTTAGTGCTGAAGTTCACCGATCTGGATGGACATGGGATCGGTATGATCAGGTAAACACACAACTCTGCTCTTATACTGCTATTATTACTACTTATATTACTACTACTGCTACTACTACTACTTATACTACTGCTATTACTATAATAATACAGCTGGGTATTGACTCTTGGATTTTGTCTCCTGTTTGACACCGAGTGATGAGCAAATAAGAAAGAAATGAAACTAGAATCTGACTAAAGACTGGTTCATGTTTTGATGATCAATAATTGATCAGATCAATAATTGATCAATAACTGATCAGTAAGAAATAGATTTGGTGTCAGGTCTGGATCCAGTTTCCAACATCATCCCAGCCAACCTCCTACTGGTCTGACTGTCAGTCTGCCTCCTCCCCTCCTGTCAGCTGGTTTGCCGTCCACGCAGTCAGCATGAACTACACCAACCGCCTGGTGAGCAGCGACAACATGGGCTACGCCTCCTACCTGCTGGAACAAGATGAGAATCCTGGAGCTCTACCTGGACAGGTGACGTGATGAGGTCGTTCTTCACACATTAGACCCACGTGTTTACTGGACCTTCTTAAAAGCCCCAATATAGATTTTTATCTGGTTGTATTTGCCAAATAATTTGCATGTGACCAAAATGTCTTCCTGTAAACAGTTTAAATGTTTGATGACTTGTCCTACACTCAGTTTACAAAGCTTTATCCAATCAACTTTGTTTTTAATATGTATATATATATATATATATATATATATATATATATATATATATATATATATATATATATATATATATATATATAAATAAATATATATGATATATATATGAGTAGTTATAGTTATAGTTATTTAAACATTAAACTCAGCCTTCTTTCCTATGGTCTAATCGAATTTAAATCCTCCTTGTAACAATTTATTGGGAACTATTTCACAAAGATTCTAACTTATATTTCATGGGGCCTTTAACTCTTTATCTTTACTGTTGATGTGTCATTTTTGACAATAACTATATCAATGGTTTATCAATTATTGGTCCAGTGATTTGTAAAAGATGATAAAGGTGAAATAGTTTGAGAAAAAAACTTAATAATTTCAATAAAAAGATCATAATATTACAAAAGGTTGTAATATTACAACAAAAATAATATTATTGACATACAAAAGATGCAACATTACAGTTGTGTGTGTGTTCTGCATTAGGGAGGATTTGTTGCAGGTTTCTCCTCCAGTAACCTCGGTGACGTCAGTCCGAACACCAGAGGACCTGTCTGTGTGAACACCGGACTGCCCTGTGACTATCTGAACAGCTCCTGTCCTGTCGGAGGGGTACACACACACACACACACACACACACACACACACACACACACACACACACACACACACACACACACACACACACACACACACACACACACACACACACACACACACATTCATTTTATCCATGAAAATTCTGACTATTAACTATTCATCAACATCATTTTATTCCATGACTCAACTGTAACAATGACTGAATTACTTAAATTAAAAAAATATTAGGACTAAGACTAAATTAAAAATCCCTTTCAAAGTGAAGCCTGAGATACACACTGAGATAAAAACACTGAGATAACACTATCAACAGGCAGCACACAGTGGCATCAGTGTGTTATTGTGTGTGTAGTTTAATGTGGGCACAGTGTAAACACAACCAGATGTGCAGCTGTCTATAGAACATACTGCAGTGTTTCTACAGCACAAAGATTATTTGTGTGTGTGTGTGTGTGTGTGTGTGTGTGTGTGTGTGTGTGTGTGTGTGTGTGTGTGTGTGTGTGTGTGTGTGTGTGTGTGTGCTGATGATCTGGATGAACACATGTTGAACTGTGAGGATGTAAACATGTCTCATCGGTGTTTCCCACACATTGACCAATCTGTGGCTACAGAATGAAAACAGAGCCACAAATTGATTCTGCTTCTTTTTTGTTCAACATGATTCTGTCATTCTCACTCACACACACTCAGAGAGAGCTGCACATACATGTCAATGGGGGAACACTTGCACTGACCCGACATTTTCAACCAACCTAAGCACAACTCAGACCTCAAGTTAATATTAAAATAATGTACCAACACTCCTTCCCGACCCACTTATTTAACAAGGTATAGGCCATGCTTTTAAATAGCTCAATCATGGCGTTTTGGCTTCCTTAAAACTGACATCTCTTGCATTTAAAACAAGGTGTTAGAATGGTAATGCATAGCTGCAGTTGTGAGGAACCTGCCTCATTGCATTAGTGCATTTTATCCAGCCAGCATTCATGTGAAAATTAATAATAGCCTAGCTTAACATTTACTATTAATAAGAATTTACCACTAGCCTACATTCATTGCAGTTACTCTAGGGGATACCTAATTGATACTATCCTGGAAAGAGCCACTAGCATGACAAAATGCTCTGTGGAAAACACTGCTCACAAATTTGTTGTTGTTTGAAGTGTGGATCACTGATCTGTGTTTCTGTCAGACTAAAATGTGTCAGGCGTCTGGGCCTGGAGACAACATGTTCGACAGCACGAGGATCATTGGCCACAACATCTACAGGAAGGCCAAGGTACCCCTTTATCTGTCTGTCTATGTGTGTGTGTGTGTGTGTGTGTGTGTGTGTGTGTGTGTGTGTGTGTAACTTGTCGCTGTCCCCCTGTAGGAGCTGTATGATGATGCAGTGGAGGAAGTGACTGGTTCCCTTTACTCTGCTCATCAGTGGGTCAAAATGACGAATGTTTCTGTTCAGATCAACGACACACATACGGTCAGCAGAACACTCACAGAACACTCACAAAACACACTCAGAACGCTTACAGAACTAGCAGAATGCTGAACGTGTGTATTTCAGGTCAGCACCTGTAAACCAGCTCTGGGTCACAGTTTTGCAGCAGGAACAACAGACGGAGGAGGAGACCTTAACTTCACTCAGGGTGACTCTCAGTCTGCTTCCCAGTCATGGTGTAGCTTCTTGGTTCACATGCAATGACGAGTTTGTGTAAAGAGGGACAAAGGATTCAGAGAGATGGAATCTCTTCTTAGGTTATAGCAGCCAAATCACATAAAAAGAAGATAAGAACAAGTCAGTCAGTTATCAAACCTTATCTCTGATTCTCTGCTCGACATAGGCGCTGTGGAAGGTGACCCGTTCTGGGACGGGATCAGAGACGCTCTCCTGGGGAAACCGTCCAATCAGACACAGGAATGTCACCAACCTAAACCCATCCTGTTCAGCACGGGAGAGGTGAGGAGAGCCAATCAGAGCCTATCACATACAAAACAACAAAACAGACACATGCAGAGAGTGTAAAACAATGTGTGTGTGTGTGTGTGTGTGTGTGTGTGTGTGTGTGTGCGTGCGTGCGTGCGTGTGTGTGTGTGTCCAGATGACCTGGCCTCTGCCTTGGCACCCTGAGATCGTCGATGTTCAGATCATCACCGTTGGCTCTGTGGCTGTCGTCGCTGTTCCTGGAGAAATGACGTGACTACATTTTACTAACGCTACTACAGATGGAACTGATAATTACTGATAGTACTACTTATAATACTACTTATGCTACTTAAGTGAATACTTCTGGTGATATTTCTGACTACATGGCTTGATCCTAACGTGGCTTTGCTCTTCGTGTTTTAACAGCACCATGTCAGGGAGGAGGTTAAGAGAGGCTGTAAAACAGGTGAAATGTTCACACACACACACACACACACACACACACACACACACACACACACACACACACACACACACACACACACACTCAGCCATGTTACAGTTGCGGCACCTGACTGTATGTGTATGTGTGTGTTAGGAACTGCAGTCGGAGGGGAAGTTCAGGGACGTGGAAGTGGTGATTGCTGGTCTAAGCAACGTGTACACACACTACATCACCACGTACGAAGAATACCAGGTACACACACACAAGTATCTGATTATTAGTCAAGTCCCAGGGTGCATTTCAGCAGCAAACCTCCAGTTCGACTGTGTGCTACACTAACTGAAGCTAAACTGAATCCTGACTGTAGCAGCAGCAGAGGTTCATGAGTATCAGTATTTTAATGTCTTCTACTATAATTTCAGACATTGTTTTCCCTAGAGCATAAACTTGTGCTTTAATGGCAGCGATAAGTCATGTTTAGCTTAGCTTAGCACAGAGACTAGCAGCAGAAGTAAACGGCCAGCTAACGTCTGTGTTGACGGTGAGTTACGCTGTGTTTTCAGGTTCAGAGGTATGAAGGAGCTTCCACCATCTACGGTCCACACACACTCAGTGCGTACCTGCAGAAGTACCGGGGCCTAGCCAAGGCCATCGCACAGGTGTGACTGCTGCAGCTTTACATCCCAGAGCTGGCAGTGAAGTTAGAATAGCGACGTAAACTGAAACGTGGAGGGTGGTTTTCTTTTAATATTTGATGGTAGACTGTGAGGTAACGACTGTTGTGTTTTCAGGACCGAGTGTTAGAGCTGCCGGTCGGCCCTAAACCACCGTTCTTCAGGGTCTTCAGTCTGCTTCAGGCAGCAGGTGTTGACAAAAAACCCGCGAACAGCAGGTTTGGAGACGTCCTGCAGCAGGTTTACCCCGTTTACAGACAGGTAGGACACACACTCTCACCCTCCCTCCTTCACTTTGTTTTCCGTTGCCCTTTGATGATTTCCTCAGCCTGAATCTACTTCCTCTCATGTGATGCTGATGACACCAACCTGTATTTAACGTTTAAAGGTTAAGAAATATCTTTATTGTCCTTTTATGATCCAAGTTTATTTTCTGTTTCTGTTAATGAAGTATAATCTTCACTAGATCTGATAATCGATTTAATAATAGGTATTTATTAATATATGTTAATATATTACATTTAGTCTGAACTATTTTAATAATCGGTTCATCATTTAATGTGTTTCTTTAAGAAAAATTCTCTCGCTTCTCAAATGTCTCTGTCATTAAACTGAATATCTTTGAGTTGTGGACAAAACATTTGAAGTAATTGTCTTTAGGAAACAACGATCGATATGTTTTATCATTTTATGGACCAAACAACCAAATCTCTTGTCTGTAAGTTCATGGTTTATTAAATATATATAATTTATGAAATACTTCCTCTCATATGTATGGGGTTTTCCCAGCTCAAGTTAAATATTACTGAGTTCTTGTTCCTGATGTCAATGTGGAGTTACTATACAAACCTGGATTTCTGAAGGCATCTAAATTTAAAAGAATGGAAGATAGTTCATTATAATTGCAACTAACAACTATTCTGATAACCAATGTGTAATAATTAATTGATCAGTTGTTTGGCTCATAAAATGGTGTAAAATGTCGATCATTGTTCCCAAAGCTGAAGATGCCTAAACCTAAACCTAAACCTGTCCTTTTTTTTTTTGTCCAGACCAACAGTCCACAACCCAAAGATCATCAGTTTACTATTATAGAAGAATAAAGAAACTAATTTAAAACTAAAATAATCAACTGGAACCAGAGAATTTGGACATTTGCTCTTAGAAATGACTCAAATTAATAAATCAATGATCAAAATAGTTTGTGATTAATATAATAGTTGGCAGCTAATTGATTAACTGTATAATCATTGCAGCTCTGATCTGTTGTATTGGATAATGTGTGAATTGTTTGCACTTGTGATGTTTGTAGACACTGAATAAAAAACTACTAAAATAATTTTTAATGCTGCTTCCTACATCTGAGTCATAAGTAGCAGTGTTTTTTCTGTGCAAACAAGAGTTGGTATTTTTTTTACATGCAAACAATAAATAAAAGGTTGTTTGTGTTTGTTTCAGGGCGACGTCGTGTCCGTCACGTTTGTAGCAGGAAACCCTCGACACTCCGGAGACATCGTAAGACTGAACCTGCTCCTTCTGTTTTTTTATCCTCCTGTAGCTGAACAAACCTCACACATTCAGTTTCTTATTGAACGGAAATATTTGACGTCATATTTCATGATGTCCTAAACCCTGAAGAAAATTGAATTTGAATAAAAAATAAATGAATGATCAGAAAGTAAAAATAATGATGCAATGACCTCGTCTGCCTTCTCGTCTGCTGCAGAGAGATAAGACCTTTGTCACCGTGGAGATTCACAACAATAGAACAGACACCTGGGAAGTCGTCCACACTGATGCATCATGGGAGACCAGGTGTGTAAACTGTATGTGCAAAGCACAATAACATAAACAACACTGTAAACAAAAACACACCAGTAACAAAGAGAAACAACTCTTAGAAACAACGTAACAAACTATGTACTTCTGCTCAGTTTTCATTTTTCTTCAGTCTCTTTTTGGGTTTCTGTACCTTTGTGGCTTTTCTCCAGATATACCTTCACCTGTCCAATCAGAGAGCAGGGGGTGTGGCTAAGCAATGGTGTTGAGATCGTTGCTAGTTTTAGTTAGTCAGTCTATGGTTGTAGTTCAGTAATGGCGGCGGAGAAAGACGTAATAGTCAGACGTCAGGACCAACCATCAGTGATTGGTTATGATCGGTAGTGACTCTAAGATTCAGTCTTCAGTGAGGTAACACATGTTAATGCAGAGAGAACAGAGTCTGTACAGAGGACTAAGGAGATGAGTCTGTGGGACCAGGATAACGACTAAATGTCGAGTATCAGATTGATGCATTAACGGGAAGAAAAGGAGAAGAGAAAGAGGAAGAGCAGATGATGGATCAGAGGAATCTGGAGCTCTGTGATTAAACAGAAGCATAAGTTCCACTTTGACTCCAGCTGCTTATGATCTGATGACCCATCTGTGCATCTGTCAGTTCAAACCTGGCAAACTCAAAATCAGACAGTCTATATGTTTGACAGAATCCTGACTGACCTTTGACCTCCTGCTGCAGGTTTCACTGGCTGAAGGGTTCGAACCAGCGCAGTAATGTGACGGTTGAGTGGCACATTCCCCCGCTGACGCCCAGCGGCTCCTATAGGATCAGACACTTCGGACACTACAAGCAGAGGAAGTGGGGGCCGGTCACGTCCTATGAAGGCACGTCAGACGTCTTCAACGTCACCGCCAGCTTCTACTATCAGTGATGTCACAACAACGTCAAGTATTTTCATGACCTGAAACAGTTTGTCCAGTGCTTTCTACTCAAATTCATAAAAGAAAATAAATGGTAAAACTATCAAAGTCTGTGAAGACTAATGAATCAGCCACTACATCTGAAACAAAGAAAGAATTATGAGATTAAATTCAGACGTCTGAGAGAAAGATTGAGATGTTTGTTGTTTAATCCTCATCTGTCTGAACCTGGGAAGTAAACCTGGGAAGTAAACCAGGAAGAAACGATGATTCCTGCAGTTTTACAACAAACAAAACAACAAAACATCCAAAACTTTGAATTAAACAGAAACAACCTTCAAATTTATTCTCAGTGTGTTTTTGAAGAGTTAATCAATACTCTATTTAATTATATGCAGAACTACAGTCAGAATGCAGAAAGTTGGATATTTAGGATAGGGTTTACAGAGAATGGTCCGAAAAAGAAAAAATATCCAGTGAGCGGCACTTCTGTGGGCGGAAATGCCTTGTTGATGCCAGAGGTCAGAGGAGAATGGCCAGACTGGTTCGAGCTGATAGAAAGGCAACAGTGACTCAAATAACCACCCGTTACAACCAAGGTAGGCAGAAGAGCATCTCTGAACGTACAGTACGTCCAACTTTGAGGCAGATGGGCTACAGCAGCAGAAGACCACGCCGGGTGCCACTCCTTTCAGCTAAGAACAGGAAACTGAGGCTACAATTTGCACAAGCTCATCGAAATTGGACAATAGAAGATTGGAAAAACGTTGCCTGGTCTGATGTGTTTCGATTTCTGCTGCAACATTCGGATGGTAGGGTCAGAATTTGGCGTCAACAACATGAAAGCATGGATCCATCCTGCCTTGTATCAACGGTTCAGGCTGGTGCTGGTGGTGTAATGGTGTGGGGAATATTTTCTTGGCATTCTTTGGGCCCCTTGGTACCAATTGAGCATCGTTGTAACGCCACAGCCTACCTGAGTATTGTTGCTGACCATGTCCATCCCTTTATCACCACAATGTACCCAACTTCTGATGGCTACTTTCAGCAGGATAATGCGCCATGTCATAAAGCTGGAATCATCTCAGACTGGTTTCTTGAATATGACAATGAGTTCACTGTACTCAAATGGCCTCCACAGTCACCAGATCTCAATCCAATAGAGCATCTTTGGGATGTGGTGGAACGGGAGATTCACATCATGGATGTGCAGCCGACAAATCTGCACCAACTGTGTGATGTCATCATGTCAATATGGACCAAACTCTCTGAGGAATGCTTCCAGCACCTTGTTGAATCTATGCCACAAAGAATTGAGGCAGTTCTGAAGGCAAAAGGGGGTCCAACCCGTTACTAGCATGGTGTACCTAATAAAGTGGCCGGTGAGTGTATATATCTGTGCTATGGGGTACGGTGGCAGAATGGAGTCTTATGAAGAAAAACATCCTAGCCTGGCTTCATTTTGCAAAAAGACATTTGAAATCATCTATGGTTTAATGAAACTAAGGTTGAGCCATTTGGCCACAATTCCAAAAGGTTTATTTAGTACAAAAACAACGCTGCTCATCTCCAAAAGAACAGCAGACCTACAGTGAACCGTGGTGGTGGCAGCATCAGGCTTTGGGCTGTTTTTCTTCAGGTGGAACTGGGGCTTTAGTCACGTTGGAGGGTCAGTGGTGGCACAAAACCTTTGTGTTTCATATAGAAAGATTGAAGATGAAGAGGAACTTCATCTTTCAGCATGAAAATGACCCAAAGCACACGTACCACGCTGACTGTAATATGGTGCTGCAATATATTATTAGTTTAAGGATATGAATATTTATGCAATCAGGTTATGTTATTTTATTGTTTAAATTTCTCTTGTTTAAAGGTTTCAATTCTTTTTTTTCAATTGCATTGTACAGGTTACAGGTCATTTTTTAAAGGGGTGTGTAGACTTTTTATATCCTCTATTTCAGCACAAAAGCATAGGTAAATACAATTCAAAATAGAAAATTAAATATTTGAATCTATCTATAAGTATATACATATGTGAACATGAAAAAATATATATATATATATATAAATTGAACTAAAATTAAACAGTTAATGTTCTTTTAATTTGTGATATAACTATTAATTAAACTTAAAATTTAATTTAATTTAACTCTTAATTCATGTTGACAATTCATTAGTTTTAGTTATTTAATCAATCAATCAATATATATATATATATATATATATATATATATATTCATGCATTTATATATTCTTTAAGGTATATAGGTTATATTTCCTTTAAGGTATATTTGGGACTAAAATATGATCACATATTAAAGGTGTGAATGAGCTTTAAATGAAATATTATACTCCATCATAAATAAACATGACAAACGTTTTAATGCAAAAAATATTTATTTTAAACTTGTCTGTGTAGAAATTTGTCGAGCAAACCAGACGACACAGGAACATGTTTGATCACAGTATGAATCAGTGAATAACTGTCGAGCATCAGGTAAAAGCACAGAGACGTCAGGAAAAAACATGTCTCATTAGTAACAGTGAATTGCACCAAGTTACAAAACACGTCAGATAGGAGAGGTTGACCATTACTGACATTAATGTCTGGATTCATCCATTAGTTTGGTCTATATATATATATATATATCTAATGGGATTAACATGGGATTAATGTGGATCAGCTGACGTCCTCACGTCTTGTTTTGTCTAGTGTTTAATGTCTTTAAAAAGTATCTCAGACGATGCTTCAATCGATCAGTCAATCGCAGCAGAGGAGCCAGGAGGAGCCACTGATCTGATTCACTTCTTATTGCCTAATTAGATCAGACTCTGGATAAAAATAAATTCCCTTTTCAACATAAAGTGCTGTGATATCAATATAGATGAATTTTTTTTTCAACATCTGTTTATTAATATTTATAAATTTCAAGATTGCATTTTCACATTTTCACCCAGTGCTACGGTGGCCTCTATGGCCAAAACTCACTCAGAAGCATTCAAATGTCCAGAGGACAACGAACTTTAGAGAATTGCAACTTGATACTTGAGCCTCCATCTCCAACGAGCATGTCTCTTTGTCACAGTGAGGTCAGGAGAACTTCCTGTTTGTCCTTTATCTTTCCTTGGCCTCAGTCTGCTCTTTTATTTAAAAGCTGTACTTTACTGTGATTGTTGCTAAAGGTGGTTGCTAAGTTTATTGTTGCTAGGGTGGTTGCTAGGGTTATTTTTGGCAAGGTGGTTGCTAAGGTGTTTCCATTTGAATTATTCCAACATGTCTGATGGATTTAAGAAGTTAACATGTGGAGTAAATGAGAAGAAGTGATTCCTGCTGCTAGAGTCTAGATTCAGAAGAAGATTCCTGAAACTGACCAATCAGAGCAGAGGGGGCACAGGAGGACAGGAGCTGAAACGGACAGGCTGGACCAACCAACAGTTCAAGAAGTAGATTTAACTGTGAATCATTCAGGGATTTTCCAGTGAAATCTCTGAACATAAACACAGAGCTGAACATGTTAGAATCAGTCTTTGCATTTCACTCGTTTTGTTGCATTTCTCTTGTTGCATGGTTTTCATATTTCCTCTGGGTGAACTCAATATGCTTTTATCTTTGTTCACTTTATTTTCACAGAGAAAAATCCAATAGAACTAAAACGCATCACTAGAGCCAGGAGGTTCTGTCCTCTCATTGGTCAGAAGTATCAGGGTTAGGGATGGGAGATCAGAGGTCGGCTCGGACTTCACTTCTGTAGCATCTTATGCACGTTTCTCTTAATGTTTGTGCTTTTTGACGAGCAGTGTTTTGTCCTCTGGGGCCACCATACATCCAAGTCTGCAGGGAGCTGTTTATAAAGCTCTGGTCAGTTTAAAGTGCTGTCAGTTTCACAGACACACACACACGATGGTGTGATGAATTCAACTCTTAACACGTCCTTGTCCCTCCAAACTGAAATAATAATTAATATGCTTGTGCAAAAAAAGATTCAGGCTGGAAGATGCTGGAAGATAAACAGACAGGAAGCTGGTTACCGACACATGGAGGAAGGAAACGTTCACTTCAGAGACAAGAGAGGAGTCACGATGCATTCAGGAACCAAACAGTTCACAGTAACCGTTCACAGAAACATGAGGAACCAGGCTCCTCTCACATGTTTTTGGAGACTTCCTGTTTGCTGAGGAGGACTTCCAGCAGACGGAGTTTGGCCTTCAGCTGCTTGTATTCCTGGTATTCCTCCTTCATGGGACTTCGATCTTCTTTTTGGCAGATTCTGTCGGGATGAGAATACGTCAGTAACACCTCTGACAAAAATATTCATGAAACAAGGGTTAGGGTTAGGGTTACAGACTAATGAAACTTTTCATGCTTTTTATCATTGAATAAAAACTGTCCTGATGATGTTCATTCATGTTCAAAATAAAGAGTTTAAATTATGACTTTTTTCATAAAAAAAATTTGTTCTTAAAATATTACTACTTTTCATGAAAGACAACTGATTTCTGATTTTATCCTGAAAATATTTCTTTCCTTGGAAGATTCAGACTTTTTTGCAAGTATTTCACCTTCTTTCTTGAAAAAGTTTTTTTTTTTATTTATTATATATAAAAATATGATGAAAAAACATATTCATTCAACTTTTTTATAAGAACTTTTTCATGGTTGAGCTCTTAAAACCTTCCAAATAATCACCTAGCAACACCAAAAATACCACTAAGGAATTCAAACAACCTGAAATATCTAGACTTTTTTCTGAGATTCTGTCTCCTCCAGTTTATTTTTGAACGTGACTCTGATTTTATTTTAGCATTTTGTTATGTCACCTTCCGGTCTGGCGGTAAAACTCGTCCTCAAACTCCCTCAGCACTTTACGCCTCGTCTTCTTCTCTGCTCTCGTCTGCCGCAGACTCTCCAGCAGCTGGGATCTGGTGAGGTTAAACAGGTGAGTTGTTTCCTGCAGGTTACAGCTGTTCCAGATGTGTTTCCTGTCAACCTCAGACTCACCTGGAGGCTTCGTGCAGATTGGCTGTGGTGAGCGCCGGCTGCTGGCGGACGGCTTTCACCTCGTCCAGCGGGGACACGAAGGCTGGGTCGCTGTCCCGGTCGCTGTCCTCCTCACCAGCAACAGGCCGGGTCGGCCTTTGAGGAGGCGGGTTCATGGAGTCCTCATCCGAACCGTCCTCCTCCTCCTGCTGGACAGAGACAGGGAGACACGTTGGTCCAGAGGCAAGTAAAACAGGATGTGGAGCAGATTGTCCAGGTAAATGTGATTATTTACACATCATATTTATATTTAACATCAGTGTATGAAGATTAATAGTAGTTTCATCAACAGGAATCAGTCTGTCTCAGAAACAGTTTGATTAATATATATATATATATAATTTACAAATTTATATTCATCTATGAAAATATTATATATATTATATTATATATATATTATATATTTTTCAGTCCAGTTTTGTCTGCAGTGACAAAACATCTCTTCCAATCTGAGGGTTTGTGTGTGTGTGTGTGTGTGTGTGTGTGTGTGTGTGTGTGTGTGTGTGTGTGTGTGTGTGTGCGTGTGTGTGTCTCAGTCTCACTATAGTGGTGATGGGTGGGCTGGCACACAGCAAACGTTTGATCAGCTGGTATCTGTCGTAGAGCGGCTTCACCAGCTTCTTCTCTTGTTTGTTTCCCTGATAGACACAAACACACAAGAGAGAGTCAATAAACTGTGGAGTCGACATGGCAACGTCCCAAATTTCACCTGAACCACCACAGCCTAGCAACACCCTAGCAACCACTAAAAGTTCCACACACACTGAGATGCTGCAACACATCCCCCATCTCATCCACCTCTGTTTTTCACAATGCAAAGTGCTGGAACCCATCTAGTCTTCTGAGAGTTTATGGTCTGAGAGTTTGAGAGAGTATGGTCAGTTGTCTGAATCCAATATGGCAGTGACTTTGATGTAAGATCCTATGAGAACAAAACGATGATCCAAACACCTAAATAACCACTTACCAACACCCTAGCAACCTCCGAATACAGCTTTAGTTATGAACATGTGTGGTTGTTAGGATGATGATGATGATGTTGATGATGATGTTGATGATGATGATGATCATGATCATGACTACTAAAACTACACAGGTTTGAGTATTTCCATGTACTTCACTCTACATGTCACAGGGAAATACCTTCAGCTGAAGATTTTACATGAAACAATAACAAAAAAGTAAATGGTCAAAGATTAAATCACTATTTAAACCTTTACCAGCATGCAGCTGTGTATCTGTGTATGAGCGGCTAATGAAACGAACGTGTCAGCAGTAGTGATGATAATAATAACAGATAATAAACAGATGGAAGCTGAGCTCTAGTCCAGACATTTGATCTGTGGGTTTTTATCTTCCACCTGGTTCACACACAGGCTGAATATTCCCTGCTGGAAAGGTCTAACAGGCCTGAAATCATTTTAACCATCAGCTGTTAAATACTTTAATCAGCTGTAAACTAAACTGTGTTCTGTTCTCCTGACGACATCAGTGTGCTCATGAGTGAGTCGTACCCTCAGGGACATTTAAACATTTCACTCATTCACAGTAACAGTCAGACTCACCGGTCGGCCATGAACACTCTCAAAATAGAGCAGACACTTCTGTAGAGTGATCTTCTCCAACACCATCTGAGCCTGGGTCATCTCCTACAAACACACACACACACACACAAAATATCGATGTAAGAGTTGATGCTGATAGCTGTTTCGTTAACTGACAGCAGATGGCGCCATGTGCACAGAAAACTGTGTCAGAGGAAAAACAAACTGACACATAATCAAAATGATACAGATAAACTAATCTATCTATCTATCTATCTTTTTCACATCATCGCTTTGAATCTTCAACTATTTGTAATTTGTATTGATCATAAACTAGTGAAGTTTCCTCATCTCTATTTGAGACTTTTGCAGAATTCATCATGTATTAATTATTTAATTTAGTAGATCCATTTCTATTGATTTTAATATAAACTCATGCAGAACTTGAACTGTATTTTGTCTTGTCTTGATGATCTGATGCAGTTTGAGGCTTCACACATCACTGTATCTGTTCTATTATTGACATTTACTCATTACTGGATTCTGAGGCTGAACAGTTGTTCAGGTTTATTGTTTAGGATTCTTCACTCTTAGATTTTTAAAGTTTTTTTTCATGTATTATGCTGAACCTCTTCAGCCTGCATGTTAGAAATATAATATGGTTTAAAAATTTTAAGATCCAAATTAATTCTTCTCATAAAACGGTTGTGTTTCAGGTTATTTGTAAAGTTTTATAATCCATATCTATGAGTACGTTGTTTCTTTTAAAATGCCACAAAATGCTGAATCAGTGATTAAAAGATGCATTGATTATCTGTAGATTGACTGATTGATTAATGGTTGCAGCTGTGGGTTGAATTGATGTCGGCATCACTCGTTATAACAACGGGTATATGTGACTGACCTTCATGTTGTCTGGGAGACCCAGAGCTCGTCTCTTCTCTCTGAGACGTCTGAACAAGGAATCAACCGTCTCCTCTAGTGTCGGCCTGTACTCTGCTGCCCCCTGCTGGCTGGAGACAGGTATAGAGGAGGTATAGAGGAGGTGTATAGGAGGTATAGAGGAGGTGTAGAGGAGGTGTGTAGGAGGTGTGTAGGAGGTATAGAGGAGGTATAGAGGAGGTGTAGAGGAGGTGTAGAGGAGGTATAGAGGAGGTGTAGAGGAGGTATAGAGGAGGTGTAGAGGAGGTATAGAGGAGGTATAGAGGAGGTGTAGAGGAGGTATAGAGGAGGTGTAGAGGAGGTATAGAGGAGGTGTAGAGGAGGTGTAGAGGAGGTATAGAGGAGGTGTAGAGGAGGTATAGAGGAGGTGTAGAGGAGGTGTAGAGGAGGTATAGAGGAGGTGTAGAGGAGGTATAGAGGAGGTGTAGAGGGGGTATAGAGGAGGTATAGAGGAGGTGTAGAGGAGGTGTAGAGGAGGTATAGAGGAGGTGTAGAGGGGTTATAGAGGAGGTGTAGAGGAGGTGTAGAGGAGGTATAGAGGAGGTGTAGAGGAGGTATAGAGGAGGTGTAGAGGAGGTGTAGAGGAGGTATAGAGGAGGTGTAGAGGAGGTATAGAGGAGGTGTAGAGGAGGTGTAGAGGAGGTATAGAGGAGGTATAGAGGAAGGGTAGAGGAGGTATAGAGGAGGTGTAGAGGAGGTATAGAGGAGGTGTAGAGGAGGTGTAGAGGAGGTATAGAGGAGGTGTAGAGGAGGTGTAGAGGGGGTATAGAGGAGGTGTAGAGGGGGTGTTGTGTACCTGCAGGTCTCTGTGTTCTCTGACTCCTGTGACTCAAACAGAGATTGCCTGAGTCTCAGCTCTGAAACAGAAACATGAAGAGACTCAACAATAGAACAAACATCTGCTGAGGCTGAAAAATCACCAACATCTGATCATCAACAGTGATTTTCCTCTTAAAGGGACAGTTCGCTACTTTAGCCCTGTTTCCCTTGTTCCATCTGAATCATAGAGACTAGTAATGTCACTGATCCTCCAGTATTGATTTGTAGTGGTTTTCAGTATAATGTTATTTCACCTGCAGGTTTAGCAGCTGTTTTACAAACATGAAGCTCATGGTTGGAGAGTTGGACATGTTCAGGAACTATTTTGTAGACCACAGTACAGCTTTAGTAAACCTCAGCCGATCTATCACAAACAGGATCAATGTTCATTTTCAAACCTTTTAAAGCAACAACAGATGAATGAAATGGGAAACATGACACCGTGCAGCTTACTGAGATGGTACGATTACACAGTGTGCTTCATACCAGGGTTATACAATTTTTACGAAATTAAACTGGTTTGTCTAATAGGATTCAAATCTGTGAAGTAACATTATACTGAAAATCACTAAAAAGATCAATACCAGAGGATCAATGAAATTATGTCTCTATACGTCAGAGAGAAACGAGTGAAATGTCCAAAATCAACAACAAACAAGCTGAAAAAAGGAACAATAATAGAACATATTAATTGCTATTATTGTTATAACTAATAATTTTTGTCTGAACCAAGATCCACATCAGTTTGTGTTCAGTTGATGTAGAACATGAATCAACAGTTAAGCCTTAATAAGTGTGGAGGTGGCAGGTTTCAGATATCATCTCTGCAGTGTTAGTGTGATGTTTGAGTTTTACCTTTGAGCTGTTTTCGGGCTTTGGCGAGTTCACTCATCACTCGGACCATCTCTGGGTTGGAGTATTTATCGTTGTGTGAAGGCTGAGACACAAACAGACAAACATCAGCTACACACAATCATTGAACATATGGACACGCTATTATAAAACTACTTTTAAAGAATTTATGAACCCTTCAAGACTATTTTAATAGATTCATTTAAGAGTTTGTGGCTAAAAATCAGACATTTCGAATGACATTTCGAATTAAATGTCTGTTTTGTGTTTATTTTTTTGGCAGCTTCTACTGTGTTGAGATGGCAGATTAAAAACTACTGAGATCCAACATGTAGGGAAAAAAACACAAAAATCTGTCTCTAGAGTGATTGTTTGGTTTGTCTGTTGTGGTCCTGTAGAAACAAACCTGCTCCTCGTGGAGATTAAACAGCTCAATATAAGGTCAGAAAACTCTGTTACACACTCAATTATTTTATTACTAACTACATTTTATTATTTCATTGTCCCCTGGAGACAAATAAAATTCTTTGAATTGAAAAAAAAGATCTTATTTCTGTTGAATTACATTACATTAAAACATTTATTTTCTGCCAAATCTGTTCTGTAGATGCTGATAAATCTGATGCAGCCAAGACATTGTCTGCATCAGGTTTTATTCTCAAATCAGCTAACAGTTAGTCAATAACTTCATTAATACTTTAAACATCTATAGAAATATATTTTGCTGAGACTGAGCATTTTCATTCAGTCCACTGTAGATGAGTAAAGAAAGAAGGAAGGATAGAAGATGGAGGGAATGACTGATTTACTGTAATGTGGCAGGGAGGGAGGAAGGGTGGGAGGGAATAAGAAAGAAGGGAGGGAAAGAAGGAGAAAACTGAGGAAGAAAAGTAGAAAGGAGGAAAGAAAGGAGAGAGACAGGAAGGACTGAAAAAACAAAAAGAAACTTTCCCCTGGTCTAAGGAGGAGATTAATGAAGTGAGACTCAAATCTGAAGAAGCTCTTACCTTGTAGTTCATGTCCTGCTCAAACTGATCCTCAAACCTGCGAACTTTCTTCTTCAGGGTCTGGATCTGTCGAGTGAGGAAAGAGACGGAGGACGGACACTCGTCCCCTGATCCCTCCGTCCTGTCCCGACCCCGAGACCTGGACCCAGACAGGAACACACAGGTTCAAATTCATGTTCAGCGTTAAACCTTCTCCTGTGTCTGATGTTTTCTGTGAGGTCACAACCGTCACACTTGGAACTTCACAAACAGCTTTAGTGTGAAAAAAAGGTTTAAAGCTCTACTGAGCTTCACATTGTTCACTTCTATCTGTGTCTAGTTTCTGTTTCAGAAAGAAGAAGCTGTGAGACAGAGCTGCAACTAACAACTTCTAATAGCGGATTATTCTATTGATTATTAAAATGAATGTTTTGTTCATTAAATGGTATAAAATGTTGATCACTGTTTCCAAAGCTGAAGAATCAACCTAAAATGTCTTTTTTTTTCCAGATCAACAGTCCACAACCCCAAAATCATCAGTTTATTGTTATAGAAGACTAAAGAGACTGGAACCTGAGAATTTGGACATTTTTTTCTTAAAAAAAATGTGTCAATTCATTGATTATAAAAATGATTGGTTTCTGTTCATGAGTCCCGATGTGGCGATGGAACCTCAGCACTGATTCCAGCTACACTAGAAGAAACTGAGAAAAAGCCTCAACATCTCTACAAATTCACCTCTAACAAGCTGTGGCTCTGCCCCTCAATATCCAGGTGTGTGTGATTCTACTCACAGAGAAATTGATCTTATTTATCTGTTTAAAACTCTACTTCCTGTATCTCTGTGGTGAGGGGGAGGGGCTTAACAGAAGACGACAAACTGGGTCCCAGATGATTCCCACTGTCAGGCTGAGGGTCCATAAGCAACAGACAGACAGGTGGACAGACAGGTGGGCAAACAGACTGGTCAGGAGACAGACAGGTGGTCAGACAGACAGGTTGCCAGTTGGATAGACAGGTGGACAGATAGACAGGTGAGCAGACAGACAGGGGACAGGCAGACAGCTGGGCAAATGGACAGGTGGACAGACAGACAGGTAGAAGAACAGACAGGTGGGCAAACAGGTGAGCAGACAGACAGTGGACAGTCAAACAGGCGGCCAGATAGACAGGTGGGCAGACAGACAGAGAGGTGAACAGACAGACAGGTGTGCAGATGGACAGATAGACAGGTGGACAGACAGACAGGGTCCAACACAGAGCTGCTGCTGACAGGACTGAACAGAAATGAAAACACAGATCAGGATCAGGATGTTTGTGGAGCAGAAGAAGATTTCATCCACACAGAAGTGGACGTCTCCAGCCATTAATTAAAGTAACTGTAGGGACTCTGACTGCTTATGAAACAGCTTCCATGACCCACATCAGCTGACCAGACCCTCTCTGGGATTCTGGACATTTCTGTAGATTGTTCTGCCTGCAGGAAGCTGAAACAGGCATCTGAACAAAGGTCTTTTACTGTGGTCATTTAGGATTACTCATCTGACACAGACACACAGAGATAGAGAGACAGAGAGATAGACAGGTGGATGGACAGACAGGTGGACGGATACAGGTGGACTCACAGGATGTACTGCTGGCTGCAGGGTGGTGAAGGCGCTGTGTCGGGGTCTGAGTTGAACCTCAGGCTGAGGCTGGAGCAGCGGGGGGAGGGGAGGGGGCTCTGCCCACCTGCCAGCAGCTGGAGGAGAGCCCCGCCTCCTCCCCCTCCGCCTCCTTCCCCACCAGGGCTGCTCCTCTGGGGGGAGTAGGGAGAGTGGTGTGGACTGGGGGGTGCTGGTCCCTCAGGGGTCAGGGTCTGCTGGCCCGGGTGGAGGGTGGTTAGGGGCTGGTGTCGGGGAGACGTCGGAGGGCGGCTCAACACCGACAGCAGCTCTGAAAACACAAAACCACTTCATGTTAAATCCATCAGCAGTTATCATCACCACAGCAAAACTATGGGCATTTGTCACATTAAAACAAGCAGATGGAGACGTCCGACTCTAAAGAAACTGCTGCAACCTCAACAGATTCAGAACCACATTAGAACCAACAGAACTTTCACTAAAACTATTAATTGATTAATTGTTGATCAATTAATCTCTGAACATCATTAAACACTGTTATTATTTGACTAATTTAAAATGTATAAAGTGTAATGTATAAAAATGACATCAGTTCTTTGTAGGATTAGTTTAAATTTGAAATGTACAAAGAAGCTTTGAGACAGAAGCAGTCGAGTGTAACTGAGTCAGTGTGTTCACATGTTTTACTGCTGCACACGTGTGCTATAAATAGCAACATGGCCAGGGAAAGACACACACACACACACACACACACACACACACACACACACACACACACACACACACACACACACACACACACAGAGTAAAATCAGTATTTGAAACGGAATTGATCTGTTTGTGAATGAAATGTGTAAAGAATTAATATAATAGTAAATAATAAAATCAATCAGCTTCTTATTTCAGTTACTGTAAGAAAATAAGAAATACTGCATTTCAATACACACACACACACACACACACAGCAGGACTGGATTTAACCAGCAGGGACACACACACATAACAGATACAGACAGTCAGGTGTGTACCTGGGGGGCTGTTCTCGTCAGCAGCAGCGTGGCTGTGACACAGAGCCAGAGTTTTCTCCTCCCTCCCTCTGAGCTCCGGACCACAGGGGCTCTTCTGCTCCTTGCTGCCCAGGGCAGGGGGGCGCTCCTCTGGGGACGGACCCAGCGAGGGGCCCCCCTCCACCTCCAGAGCCTGGAGCTTCAGCAGAGAACTCTGCAGGCAGAAGCAAAACATGCCACAGGCTGATCCAGACACTGACCAGGTGCCACGAGGAGGTAGATCCTCCTGTTACTGAAAGAGATGGTGGAATGGATCAAGGATGCCAGATATTAGCCAGGTCCCAGCCTCTGCAACACCTCATGTGGAAAACAGACGACTCCTCCGGAAGATTTAGGATGTTTCAGGGTGTAAGTCTGGACAAATAGTCTGCTGTTCAAGACGTAGCCAGTCACCATCTAGTGAAACCAGCCATGATGCTCCCTCAGGTCAAGATATTAGTCAGTTCTGTTCCAGATGTAAATTCAGGAATACAAACCCTACTACAGTGCAGGAATTAGCCAGGTCCAGAGGGTTATAGCCTACCTAAATAGAATTATTAACTGTCCCTTTTCATGTTTTAAGTCCAGGAAATAGCCAGCTCCAGTATGAAAATGAAAGGAAAGCAGGCGGGTTGGAGTCTTCATCTTCTCTCCTGCACGCTCTGTGAGGATGATGCTGATGCACACTCCCTCCTCCTCCTCCTCCTCCCGTTGTTGGATTACTCATCCTCTGGCTCTGACGAGGAGGAGGAGGAGGCGGGGGAGGAGGAGGAGGGGTGATGGCAGAGAGACATGTGGGGAGCCTCTCTCTTTCTCATCGTGAGGTTTTTCCCGCATCGGCGGGGGTGGGGCATGTCGTTGACGTCAGTGTGTGTGTGTGTATGCGTGTGTGTGAGTGTGTGTGTGTGGTTACAGCTCATTCATAAAAACGGGAGGAGGGGAAGAGGGCGAAGAGGAGAGAAGCTTCACCTCCTTTGAGGATCATGATGACGTCATATTATTCTTCTAACTGGCAGTTTATTTATTTGTTAGTGGGATTTGTTACATCACACTGCTACTACATAGTACTACACTAAATACTACACACACTGGGTATTACACATACTGAGTACTACACACTAAATACTACACACACTGGGTACTACACACATAGAGTACTACACACTAAATACTACACACACTGGGTACTACACACATTGTGTACTACACACTAAATACTACACACACTGGGTACTACACACCGCGTACTAGCACTAAATACTACACACTAAATACTACACACACTGAGTACTACACACTAAATACTACACACACTGAGTACTACACACTAAATACTACACGCTGAGTAGTGCACACTGAATACTACACAATAAATACTACATACCAAGTACTACACACTGAATACTACATACTGAGTACTACACACAAAATACTACATACTAAGTACTAGACACTAACTACTACACACTGAGTACTACACACTGAGTAGTACACACTCAGTACAGCAGACTAAAAACTACAAATTCAGTACTACACAGAGTATTTTGATGGGTTTGACAATGACTTTATACTTACATGTACCAGCCAATATCAATAGGGGTATTGCTAGTTTCCAGATCCAGTCTCTATGCTCAGCACAAGGCTGCTGGGTAAAAAACATGGATGTATTATAGACCTGGATAGGGTATCACCCTATGGTATCACCCCTCAGCAGCACTGATTGTTCCTAGTGGTCACTTGTGGTACTGCGACAAAAAACTTGGGCGACCCAAAATGCATTTTCCCATAGACCGCAATAGTAATAGAGAAAACTGTAAAACTGTTGACAGGACACGCCCAGCTATAACCCTGTTAATTACAAATATTTGTATTCCATATTTTTAAATCAAGGACGTTTTATCCATGAAAAACCTTTCTAATGGCCAGAAAAGCTCTAGAAAGTCTCTATACGTGGTAAAAACGTCAGTCTACAAGTCCTGCAGCAGCTTCCAAGCCCCTGTGAACAGTGCATTATGAATCAGAGAAGTAGAGACGTAGAGCTGAAAACATAAAACAGAATCAATATCAGTGAAGCAGATGCTAAATGGACTCATACAAAGGATTTACATGGCATCAAAACACAAGCAGAAATGGCCACTTTTCTCCTCTACGTGTAAGTTAAGCTAACTCACTAGGCTAACTTAGTTAACGTTACCTGTCGGTCAAATTCCTCTTTATTAACATTACTTAAATACTGTTTTAAAACATATTTATTCATTGAAATTCATAGTTACCTTGTATGATTCATCACTTGACACGGTGCAGGCTGATTACTTGACGCTGTTGGCAACAAATGCGTTTATGTTTTTCAGCACACTCATAAATGTGTTTTAATTTCCTGGCATCCTTGATGTCATTAATTAATACTCTGTGCTGTCTTCCATAGTATTTGTAAATCTATTATGTGTGATATATTGAATATAGATACCGATTATTCATGTTGTATTAAATCAGAACTCAGTCAGTTTGTGTTTATTAGGATTTAACAGGTCTATATTGAAATATGTGTCTATATGGTGTTTTCTGTGTCACAGTAAGTAAAGTAGCACTAATCAGTCTAGTAGTTTCTGTTGCTGTTTGTCAGTTTTGTAGCATTGGAATGACATAGTTAAAATACTGTAATAATATAGCACAAGATCTATAATGAGTATTTTTATTCTTAATACTTTAAAAAGTAGATTTTACTGATAATACTTATGTACTGTAACTGAAGTGACATTTTTGTTTGACTTATTATTAGGTACTCCACTGTACCTCCAGTGTACCTTCCAGGTACACTGTAATAAATTAACACTGTTACATATGTTAAATTTACAAATATGTAAAAAAAAAAAAATGTAATTAACTTTAATTGAAACTATATTTTACCCAGCAAACCATTTAACATTCAAATTAAAAGACACAAATGATATATTATTATTAATATATTAACATACAGGAGTGTTAAGACATTTTTTACAACCTTGTATTTGCAGCAATTTTTGGGCTTAAATTCTGTACAGCAATTTACATTAGGTCTCTAGATGTTTATATGTTATTGAAATTCAAGTATGTCTAGATTTCTTCTAATTTATTCAGAATTCAGCACTTCCTGAAGTGAATAACCATCTTTTTATGTCTGAAAGAAACATAATTTCTTTCTTTAATTCTCTGCACTGTGATGAACAAATGGACTGATTCTTCAAACTGAAAAATAGAGAACAAAGACCTTCTCGTTACATCTTTTATTTTTAAACAAACAAACCGCTTTGCAAAAATGTAATAATAATAAATGATAATAATAATAACATTGTACAAACAGCTCAAACACCAAGCATTATATATTCAATATATACAAATAAATCTGTAACATATAAACTCATAACCACAAAATATAATTACTACAAGTTGATATTTTTAACATTTATGTCTAATGTGTTAATTAGTGAGTTCCAGAGCTGTTGATAGCTGTTGCTATTTCTGAACTTTGGACAGAGTCATGCTAACAGTTTCCACCTGCCTCCAGTCTTTATGCTAAGCTAGCCTAACATCTCATTCTGAAAAAGAAGAATATCAATGTCCCTCCCTAAAACTGATGACTCGTGTCTGTTAAACACAAAAAAATATTTCCATCAATAGCTCACAGATTAAACTAAAGCAGAAGATCATCAGCTGTTCCGAACATTCCATAGAATATAAATTCTTTTTGTATTGTGAACAACTGAAATAAAAGTTGTTTAAAAGTCATTGTTTTCTCACTATAAACACTGAACATCAACACTTAACTTAACATCTGGAAGTTTACATTCAGTCGTGGAGTTTAAGATGAAGCGTCTTTAGTTCAGAAATCACAGATTTGTGTTTGACGTTTGTCAGTAAAGACGACGTCTCGGTTTCTTAATGAACATCTGATCTATCAGTTGTAAAAAAGCCACCAACAACATGAACATTGGAACTCAGGAATGGAGACATGTCATTCATCACGAGTCATAAACACACATCATAATCATTGAAGTCCAACTAAAACGTTGTTCCATGCATTTCTGATATGTCTCCAAAGATAGTTTTTTCTTCATAGTAATAATAATAAGACACTATCAACAACATATAAAACATGTTATAGGATTTCATTTGGACTTGACATTTGGTTGGACAGTTGAAATAGTGAAATGTTCCTTTACGATGTGTCTCATTAAGTTATGGAGCTAACAAGCTCAGACTTATCTTACTCCTATTATATAGTATTATATTATATAGTTTCTATTTTATAGTAATTACAACTATATCATTATATTATTTAATTTCTGCCAAGTCTGTTCTGTCAGATGCTGCTAAAAATTATACACTGCACCTGTGTGTACGCATGTGTGCGTAAAAACATATTGGAAGTCACAGTCACAATCACAGTCGATACAAAACATTCATGTCATGAAGACAAATAGGAAAGTTTAAGAGTAGAAATGTTCGACTCCAGCTCCTCCACCCAGATCTTCTGTCTCTGGATTAGGAATTTTCTGAACTATCAGAGAGAAGTGAAGGCATCGTGGTGACCTCAGGTTTGTCTGTCTATCCTTCAGTTTTTCCTCCAGCAGGTGGCGTTTGTCATCTCTGGACGTGTAGGTCCGAGATGTCCTGCAGGCGTCAAACACCTCAACATGTCCAGATGTTTACAGGACAGACAGTGGATACATGATGAGGGGTCAAAGGTCAGTCAATGTTTGGAAAAGGACACTTCACAGGAAGAGACTGTAAAACACGGCAGCATATGAGCAGGAATCTGAAGATGATTTTCAGTCTTTGTTAGCTTCTGGAAGCAGGAAGTCCCAATATGGACAAAGAGGGCGGGGCCTAGGAAAAGACTGAAAGGCCAAGGTCAATCAAGCTACATGCTTTTTAAACTGTAATGAATGAAAATGTTGAAAAACGATAAGTTGAGCTGCTGTTCAACACTGAGCTGCTGTTCAACACTGAGCTGCTGTTCAGCAGCATCTTGTGGACATTAGAGAAACTGCAGCTGCTGGAACAAGCTTTATTTTGCAGAATCAGTGACGTGATTCTTTTCTTCAGATCAGAGTCAGATCAGATGCTCCTGACTGAAGCTGCAGCACAGGAAGACGCCTGCAGATCTGCTGCTGTGCCTCCTCTCTTAAAACGTTTGTTCCTTTATGGACGTGCAACATGTTCACAAAACATCCACTGAAACAGCAAAGATGTGTCAGTACAGTCTTTGTGGTTTTTCGGTCCCTATGTTGCCGTGGTAACTGCATCCTCCACCTCTTTACGAGCACTTTGATTTCAGTCCACGCCTGATATGAGATTTACAGCTCAGGGACTCCTGGTAGTTTCAGACTGACATCACAATGATGTTCTACATGCAGCAGGTCTGTGCTGCAGGAGGAAAACACCTCAGAGTTCTCAGAAAAACACATGCCTCAAGAAAACATTTCTTTAGATGGAGAGATGATGGTTCAGAGTTCTGACAGATCTGTGAAACCTGGAGCAGCTGAGAGTTCAGGTTATATCTGTGCCAGAAGCATCATTCTGAGCTCTAAGAGCCTTTATAAGCAAGAGATTGTAGTTTTAAGTGCTCTGGTTCCTCCAGTTAGAAAGAAACCTGCAGCACATTGATCATGAGCAGCCTCACGTGTTTTCCGAACAAACTGTGCTTCTGTGATATTCAGGGACAAATTTCCATCACATGGCAGGTGGAGCTGGTGCTGTAGTCTCTGGTTTTCAGTGGAAGAGACCAGCAGGATTTAGAAGTCATAGTCCCAGCCGGAGTTATCGTCCGGCGGCGGCTCGTCAGCGTCTTCAGGAAAGTTGTCGAAGTTGCTGGTGTCGGTCGGAGAGGAAACCTGGAGAGAAACGGGAAGAGTCACATTTTATTTTGCGTTTTACATGGAGAATTAGAAAAATGGGCAATGGCTTTTGAATAGTCATTAAACCATAAACAATTTAAGAGTTTTTCATGTTTGAAAAAAATATTCCTTTGTTTTACTGGCACATTCCACACATGGGCAGTATAGCATCTGATAAACTGTGGGCCACTGCAGAAGAAGAAACAGGAGAGATTGCTATCGCTCAGGTTAATCTTTATGAAAAATATTATGGTAAATATAATGTAATATAATGTTAAAGATGTTCAAGTCAACAGCACTGCTGTCTCTCAGGTATGGTCATAAAAATATTTTCAATTTTCCATGCAACGGTTTGTTGTTATTATGTGATTTAAGAAAAAAAAGTTGACCATATTGTGAATTCTTTTTAATTGCTTCCATCGGCCTACAGCTTGCCTACAGTAAAATATTGAAATGCTTTAATTTGTTTAGATTTTGACTATTTTCAAATACATGAAATGAGAGAGATGAAGGTTTTGTAATTGTATTTGTAAGAATTTAAAATGACTCCCACCCAGTTGTTTTCTTGATATTTAGTCAGTTCTACATCAGCTGAGACAGAAGCCTATAGACAGTTTGAACATGAGACTGAAGTGAAGGTGTTTTCTACTCACGGCAGGTATAAGGGGCGGAGTCAGAGTTCCTTTCCTTAGGCCCTCCCAGTTGAAACCTTCAAACCACCTGGACACAAACACAGCTTTTAGATTCATGTATCCTCCCTCACTTCTATTTAAATGTGAAACAGCCAATCAGCTGCAGACTCACTTGTGCTTCTGGACATCTTTGACTCCATTCTTCAGGTTTCCGAGTCTCTCAGAGGGACTGTCTCTGTCGACACAAACATGGGTCAAAGTTGGAAACCACAGGTTTTATTATAACTGCAGTGAGTCTGAGCTCCGTTTACCTGCAGAGCTTCTTGATGAGGTTGGCTGCGTTCTTGGTGATTTTCTTGGGGAACTCAATCATGTCGATGCCTTTCAGGATGATGTTGTAGGTTTTCATCGGATCTGGACCAGAGAACGGTGGACTGGAGACAGACAGAGACACAGTTAGAGTCCACTGCTTCATCCTCTGTCCTCACCAAGGTTCGAATAGTTTGGGATTTTTCATCAGTTTTAATTTAGTTTATTTTTATTACTGATGGTTTAGTATTTTTGTAATATGGGTATTTATTCATTTAGAAAATGTCTTTACTTAGGACGAACAAAGATTCCTCCTAAAATATTATTTAAACAAATCTTTAGGCCTATAAATGAATAAAAGTTGTAGCAAGTGAATGCAGCAGGAGCTGATGCTCCCTATAGACTCTGTCCCTGCAGCTTTTTGTTCTGCTAACGTGTTGCTAATCTCCACTAGTAGGAAAACAAAATGCTTGATAGTGGGAAATTGTTTCATTAAAGGATGTTTTGTTGAGTAACATTTATGTGAATGTAAATGTAAAAAACTGAATAAATAAATAACTCAAAACATACATGTTCAGACTGTTTTTCTTTAATTTCCTTTTTTGTGTTTTATTTAATTTTGTCAATCCTTTTTTTCTTATTTTAATGTCAAGCATCTTTGAGTGTCCAAAAAGAGTGTCCAATGTATGAAATATTTTTTGTTGATCTGGTTCGGTTCCTCGGTGCTCACCTGCCGGTCAGCAGCTCGTACATCAGGATGCCCAGAGACCAGTAGTCTGCTGAGACGTCGTGGCCCTTGTTGAGGATGATCTCTGGAGCGACGTACTCCGGCGTCCCGCAGAACGTCCACGTCTTCTTACAGAAGCCGATCTTCTTAGCAAAACCAAAGTCCACCTGGAAAAAGACCAAAGTAATCAAACACAAGTAATCAATTACTGATAAACCCTCCACCATCAGGACAAAGACCTCATAAAAAATCAAATCTGATGGGCCGATTCCATCCGAATCTTATTCCTCCTCTCCAGATGGAAACAACCCCTGATGTTTTCTCCACAGAAGCTCCAGGTTTACCATGGTGCTTCAGTAAAATCAGAGTGAAGCAGCAGACAAGAAGTGGTGAGTTGTACCAGTTTGGCATATCCTCTGTTGTCCAGGATCAGGTTCTCCGGTTTCAGGTCTCTGTAGATGATGCCTTTGGCATGCAGGTAGGAGAAGGCCTCAACTACGCAGCCTGTGTAGAAGCGTGTGGTCGAATCGTCAAACGAACCCCTGAAACACGAAGATTCATCTGGTTAAAGATCAAATACGTTTCTACCTCTCGGTAGATGATTCACAGCATTTTGATCTTTTTCGGTTTTAGTCAATCAAGCCTTTAACTTTCTATTCATTCACTAACTCAGCTGTTTTTCGGGTCTAACTGCTGCTATTCATTATTAGATCATTCTTATGGTTTCTTCTCGTTGAAATCCAAGTGAAACGCTTGAATGTAAAGTATGAGGTGATGAACCTGTCTCTCAGGATGGTCCACAGCTCTCCACCCAGACACGCCTCCATCAGCATGTATAGATATTTACGGTCCTTAAATGTCCGGTACAACCTGAAACACACAAACATACGTGGCACTGAAAAAACATCCAGCAGTCAACATTAACACTTCCTTTTTTGTCTTAAAGTGGAACTTCTTTATATGTGTATATGTGTGTGTTCACAATCAGAAATTGGATTTTTATTTCTTTATTTTATAGTGTTGTTCTGCCTGATGCTCGCTCTCTTCTTTCACTCTCTAGCTCACTCAACCACTGCTGTTTTCTCTCTCTCTCGGCCAAATTTTATTCTTTTATTGCTGTGTTAACTCACATCACCTGACGAATCCTGCTACTTAAAAAAAATAATGACCAAAACATAAAAAAGTGTATTTTAAATGAGGCTTTTATTTTGAAAGCCAAGACCAGATTAATTTAAGGTTGTATTAAAAAAGAAGGGACCAGAGTTTTTTGATTCATGACTTTAATTTTGAAAGTCTGGACCAGACGCAATATATTTATTAGTAAGACTTTTATTTTGTGAATGTGTTAGAATTTTCCTCATGTTGCTGGTTTGTGAAGCTTCGACCTTGGTCGATATTAATGTCATTAACTTCATGATGATGATGATGATGATGATGATGATGATGATGATGATGATGAATACTCTGCTGACCTGACAATGAAGTCGCAATGTGCCTCGGCCATGATGTGTTTCTCAGAGCGGATGTGTTCTTGTTGTCTTGTGTCTACGATGTGACGTTTCTTCAGGATCTTCATGGCAAAAGTCTTTGCCTCCTCGTTCTTCAGCTGCACCTGAATCACAAATGTTTACACATGTAAAGCTGATAACACACACGCTGTAACACATACATAACACACATACACAAAATACACAAAAAACACACATATATGCAGAATAAATACGAAAACATGCATACATACACACAGTCCTGAGTCATCAACTCTCATAAAGCACCATATGTGGATTCATCCGCAGCTGAAAATAGTCCCCAACAAATGCACTATTTCCTCCTGTGTGTTTGTGGGAATTTTTTTGTTGTTTAAAAAGTCACCAGCTGTAGAAATGGCTGAGTCTCTTTAGATATGGAACAATATTTTATAGTTTAGTTTAGATTTACACTTTCAGTAGGAACAAATGAGTTCAGAGCTGAGAGGCAGCATCGTCCAATCAGAAAAAAGAAGCTTTGACTGTAAAAACGGAGGCCGTAACCTGCTTCATGATGTTTATTATATGATAAACTAACAGCAACTAATTAACTGCTCAGTAAAACTGTTTCTCCTGTTAAACTTCTTCCCACTGCAGACTGTAAACACACACACACACACACACACACACACACACACACACACGCACGCACACACACACACACTGAGATGTTTATAGAGCATGACACAATCCTCTATTTCTGGAAGATTCTTTACGTTACGTTATATGATCCGTTACTCTGACATGTTGGAGAGGTCACACCTAATAAAGACTGCTACACACTTGCTACAGGAAAACAAGAAAAACAGAAGCATCTTTATTCTATAAAAAATCTACAGGTTCTATTATTTCAACAAGCTCAACTTCTCACAATCTCTTATGTGAAAATAAACTCAAACATGTCCTTTAACATATAAGTAATAACATTCACAGATCATTTCTGATCGCTGCAAACATTTGATGACCAGTTTCAATCAGATAAAATATCAATTGTCTGCTTTTTAAAGAGTGGTTTAATTTATTTTTTGTAATCCTATTTGTTTTAATTTTTGTCATATATGCCAGTGTGTATTTATATTATTCAGAGTTAATCAATAACTCAGGTGTTTTTCTCTCCCATTCTTCTTGTGTGTTTGTATTTAAGATGTTTAAAGCTTCAGTGTAGAGGCTGTGAGTTTCTGTACGAGATGTAACACTAGACTAATATGATTATTCCAGCAGTAAATAACAAACATTAAAGTGCTCTGAATGCAGAACCATAGAGGAAACATTAGTCGGATCCGTGTGTCTGAGGTCAGAGGTGGAGTTTTTCCTTGGGCAGAGTTACAGTCTGACTCACACACCTAAAATATCTCCTGAGGAATGATGGGAGATCCTGAGCGGGGATTCCTTCCTGTTTTTGGGCAAACCCTCTGCAGGGCTTTCCCTCCGACCTCCAGCCCAACAAGCCCCGCCCCTGTCTCTGAGCTGCCGCTACAACCCGACTCCTGTGCCAACATCACTCTATTCTTACTGTGGGGATTCAGGAATAAAAACCCACTTACTGAGAAACTCGTTAAGGCACAATAAACTCATTGATGCTGAATAAACTCATTAGGGTTTTCAGTCTGAAACAGTGAGTTGAACCTTCATTGGATTCATTAGAATCCCAAAGCTGCGCCGTATGGACTCTGAATCACATGATGACTGGTTTCTAGTTACCAGCAGTGATACTTTACTGGAAAGTTACTGCAAATAGCTGAGCACACACACACAAATGCACACACACACTCACATTGTGTAGAATATTATCTGGGTTGTGGACTATAAATAAGATTGATGAACTTTGATTTGAAACATCAAACTGGCTGTAAATGTAATGGCCTGAAATGAATCTCAAACTAATCTGCAATTAACTTGAAACTAGTGTAAAAGTAATAAAAAGGTCTCAAAATAATCTGTAGTTAGTCTCAAACTGGTTTAAACTGCTAACTGGTGTAATGAATCTGCAGTGATCAGAAAATGTTTTAAACTATCCTGAAACAAATCGTAATCTAATCTGGATCCTTCCTGTCTGTGATGCTTTTTAAATGTCGAGAAGAAGAAACTTGGCCCTGCAGCTGATCTGGAATCAGCTGCTGACTGAACCCTGATCCGTTTTCCTGTGTCTGTTGTGTTTCGTACCAGCTCGACGCGTCCGAAGCCGCCGACTCCCAGCGTGTCGATGATGTTGAAGTCGTTGAGCCTGAGCCCGGAGAAGAAGGCGTTTTCTGCCTCATACCTGTAAACAACACCAACTTCACTGAACACAGGAAACACATTAACATCTTTTCAGTTTAAACCTTTCATTTGGCCGCATCCGTCCTACCTGCAGCATTTGA
This sequence comes from Lepturacanthus savala, assembly GCA_030544235.1. Classification (NCBI taxonomy): domain Eukaryota; kingdom Metazoa; phylum Chordata; class Actinopteri; order Scombriformes; family Trichiuridae; genus Lepturacanthus; species Lepturacanthus savala. Next base: position 8,840,177 of record CM060471.1, read on the forward strand.
CCACGTGGAAAAATGGGAACTTTTTGGAGGTTTGGATGGAGAAGGAGGTGATGGGGGAGGAAGAGGAGGAAGAGGAGGAGGTGTGCAGCTGCCTCTGCCTCCTCGCTGGGATGGGGAGCAGCTCTCTCATGTCACAGCCTTATCAAATCCACCAGAACCAAACAAAGAGGATCAGGATTTACCTTCAGTTCAAGCTTCGGTCTCACTGAGCGATGTCTTCTTCTCCTTCAGGAATGTTCTGTTCCTCCTCAAACATCAAACTCTTTCCTCAGGAGAACGTTCGGCACAGCGTCTGTAGCAGAGCCACTTTAAAGGATGAGCTGCACTTCCAGCTCACATGTTGAGGACAAGCGGGGATGGGGCGGCGGTGCTGGTCCTGCGGGGTCCTGCTGTGGTTGGGTGAGGTTCCCAGATCCTCCAGCTCTGTGTGCATGAAGGTCACCAACAGGGTCCAGAAAGTAAAGAACAATTGCTAAAGTTCTACCAAGTTGTTGAAGATGTCGGAGTGAGTTCTTCCAAACGGTTGAACAGCCAGACATGGACGTCCAACATGGAAGAAGCCGAAGTGAGACAGAGCGTGGTCTGGCAATCACATGGCAGGAGGCTGCTGTTGCTGCTGCTGCTGCTGTTGCTGGTATTTTTATCACGTGGGGACATTGCTGGGAGGTTGAGCCAGTAAATGCAGCTCAGAGGACACCCTGTCCCACCTCAGGAGGCAGAACCAGGACTTGGCAAAGGAACCAAATCATCTCAGTGTAGTTTTACAACTCTGAAGCTTTAGTGTCTGGCTCATTAATATTAATGAGCCTCTCTTCTGATTGGCTGATTTGAATGGTTGTGGGTGGTGAATGCGTAAATATGATGTCATAACTTGACAACTTGAGTCCTAAAAACTGGTTTTAAGGCTCAGTTGTGACTATAGACTGAAACATGAACAATAAAGACCCTTTCCAAAAATTAGAATATCATGGAAAAGTTTTTTCATTTCCATAATTCCATAAAAAAGGTAATCTTTCATAGATTATATATCCAGGTCCCACGAGTCAAATGATTTTAAGTATATATTTGTTAGTTTTTACATAATTTGTGCTTCCAGCCCAGGAATTCAAAACTGTGAAGAAATCAACCCAAACCTACAGGACATGAATGTTTTCAACTGAGTGTCACACATTAATCATCTTCTAAATGCAAAGAACCTGCATGGGTTTTTCCAGGTGTCATTAAATTGTTTCAGTTTGGTTCAATTGTCCAAAGGATGAGAAAGCCACAGAAGTTCATAGCTAAGGAGGCTGACTGTTCACAGAGTGCTGTGTCCAAGCATATCAATTGAAAGTCTAATGGAAGGGCAAAATGTGGCTTGAGAAGATGCAGCAGCATAATAAATTACCATGGACTTCAGTAGATTATCAAACAGAGAAGATTCACTAATCTGGTAAAGATCCAGAAAGAGTGGAATGAGTCTGGGGTCACAGCTTCTAAAACCACCGGGGCCTAAGCCACGTTTAAGCCTGAGCCAACATACTAAGCATCTCAACTGGGCCAAGGAGAAAAACGACCGGACTGTTGGTCAGTGGTCCAAGGTTCTTAATTCAGATGAAAGTGTACCTTTCATTCTGGAATCGAGGTCCAAGGGTTTGGAGGAAGATGGGTGAGAAACAAGAACCTGAGCTGCTTGAGATCAAGTGTGAAATATCCAGTGAAACTCTGCTTCTTGAATCTAAGGACCTGACAGCACCAAGGAAATCGGAGCTTCCATAACTCCCACGCAACGCCACAGGCTGCTTCAAGGCCATGGTGCATTGAGGCATTAAAGCAAAGGGATTCCAAACCAACTATTGATCATTGACATATCATTTAGAAAGTACCAGATTTTGATTGATTTGATGTGATCCTAATTTTTTTTTCTGCAAAAACTGAGAAGAAATGGTTATTTCTTCACCGTATTCTAATTTTGTGAATTCCTGTTTTGATGTTTTTTTTTTGAGCTGGAAGCCTAAAATAAGTAAAAAATAAATAAATACTTGAAATTGTTTAAATTGTGAGCCCTGAACCTATAATCGATTAAAGTTTAACTTTTTAATGGAAAACAAATGAAATGAATGAAGTTTTCCAAGATATTTACATTTTTTGGAAAGGGCCTGTATTTACACTAGAGCTGCAACTAATAACTATTGTTACCATCTGTTTCTGTGATATAAAACCTTTAAAAGTTCTTAAAAATCCAAAAATCTTGTGAGCTTCATGTACACCAGCTGCATTCATGTTTCTGTCCTTCTGCAGCTTTACAAGTTTTAACTGAAGATCTGTCATCCAGTGAATCAAAAGACTTCAAAGATCAAAAGAACATTGAGTAAAAGTGGATTTGTTCTGAGTTTGAACATTGATAAAAGTAATTTTATGTGATTTCAGCAGCTGTCAGATATTCTGAAGGCAAAATAAAATCTGTCTCTTACCAATCACAACAAAGACAAATGAAATTTGTGTGTGTGTGTGTGTGTGTGTGTGTGTGTGTGTGTGTGTGTGTGTGTGTGTGTGTGTGTGTGTGTTCACTATTTTCTGAAACTATTTCTGGGAAACAAACACTGTGGAATCAGATTTCTGCAGAAACAGTAGCCGTTTATGTGTCATAAACACTCTAAAGATAGTTTGTGATAATGAGAGGAGATTAAGC